>OX371225.1:304584369-305784369 GCA_947310385.1 Nephrotoma appendiculata | reverse complement strand
TGGAGATCGAATGATGGAAGAACGGAAAACCAAATCGATCACGTCATGGTGTCCAAGAGACACTCCACCAGCATATCTGACGTTAGATCCTACAGAGGTGCAGACCTGGACAGCGATCACATGCTTGTCATATTTAAGTATAAGTGCAAACTGTCATCTACGTTTAACAGACAAGCACAAAAGACCGTTCGATGGAATATCGATGCTCTAAAAGACCAAGCGTCACTGCAGAGTTACCAATCAGCTGTCACTAATTATTTAGACCGGCCCCATAACAATGAAGAAGCTCCTCCTAACATCCAGGAGCAGTGGCACGCTATACAGTTAGCCATAACCACCGCGGCGCAAAATACCATCGGAAGAAGACCTCTGAGGCCCCGCAACGATTGGTTCGATGATCAATGCCGAAGGGTCGTCGAAAATAAACGAACGCTTCGTGAAAAATGGTTGGCTCGCAACACCAGAAGCACTCTAGCAGAATATCTCCGTGCTAGGAAAGCCACGACTAAATTTCTTCGACAAAAGAAGCGCGAACATATGAGATTATGCATCGAAAACATCAGCTTCCAAGCGGAACTAGGAAACTCAAGGGACTGTTTTGCTAACGCCAGGAATCTCACTAAAGATTTCCACCCAAGAAGTACAGCCATCAAAGACGGGAATGGAGAGCTGAGAACAAACGTGGCTGATGTTCTCTCAGTATGGCAAACCTATTTTCAAAATCTGCTAAATCGGAATGACGAAGTTACCCCCGTTAGAGCAATAGCTCCGCCAGGTGAAGAGGTCTTTGTCGAATATCCCACAGTAGAGGAAGTAGACGCAGCTATTAGTCGATTGAAAAACGGCAAGGCACCCGGTCTCGATGGAATCCCCGCAGAATTAATTAAACTCGGAGGCGCTACTCTTGCAACAAGTTTATACGATCTCGTCGTTTGTATTTGGGACCAAGAAGAGTTGCCGGAGAATTGGAAGACCGCGCTCATATGTCCGTTGCATAAAAAAGGCAACCGTCTTAAATATGAAAACTTTCGTGGCATAGCTCTATTGAACACTGCTTACAAAGTGTTGGCTAATGTTGTACTTGCCAGACTCATCCCTTTCGCCGAAAACATCATTGGCGACTATCAATGTGGTTTTCGTCCCAACCGATCAACCACTGACCAGTGTTTCACCATGAGGATGATCATGGAAAAATGTTGGGAGTACAACATAACCATACATCAGCTATATATAGACTTCCGTCAGGCGTATGACAGTATAAACCGCGACAACCTATGGGCCGCGCTCATATGTCTGGGAATCCCAGAGAAACTCGTTTCTCTGTGTAAATTAACAACATCCGGGTCTGTATGTAGAATCGTAATTGAAGGATATGTGTCAGACCCCTCTGAAATAACATCTGGTGTTCGACAGGGTGATGCACTCGCGCCTTTGCTGTTCAATCTGGCGCTTGAGTACGTAGTGAGGAAAAGCAACATCGAAACTTCGCGCTGTATATTTAATAAATCAGGCCAAATTATTGGATATGCAGATGATATCGTGCTTCTTGGCCGAAGACCTAGCGATATCAAAGACAGTTTCATACCGCTCGATCGCTGCGCAAGAAGACTTGGTTTGGAGGTGAACAGCAGTAAAACCAAATATTTAGTGACACCTAGGAACATCTCTACGGCAAATCTCGGAATTGGCGACCACAACTTTGATAGCGTCGAAAACTTTAAATACCTCGGGTCAGTTATAACATCGTCGAATGATATGCAGGCAGAAATAAAAGCCCGAATCGCTGCCGGACAACGAGTTTTCTACGCCAAATCAAGACTATTGCGATCGAAACATCTATCGCAGTCGTGCAAGCTCGCACTATATAAAGCACTTATAAGACCTGTGCTGGCTTTCGGAAGCGAGAGCTGGACCATGACCTCTAACGATTGTAGATTATTATCTACCTTCGAAAGGAAGGTTGTCCGTTCAATCTTTGGTCCAATTAAAGTTGCGAACAACGAATATCGGATTCGTATGAATCACGAAATAAAGCAACTCCTTGGAGGCAGCGATATTATCGGATTCATCAAATCCAATCGAGTGAGATGGCTCGGCCACGTTACAAGGTCTCCACAACAACGGATGATAAATAAAGTGTTCCACCAACAACCAGCCGGAGTACGTCGTAGAGGAAGACCCCGACTACGCTGGCGCGACGACATCGAACAAGATCTACGAACATTAGGATGTCGAAACTGGAGGACGAGAGCGGTGGATCGAGATGGATGGAGGGCCTTAGTGCAGGCGGCGAAATCCCTTCATGGGATGTGAAAGCCAGAGAGAGAGAGAGAGAGAGAGGATACGTTAATAAGCAAAACTGTAGAATTTGGGGCTCAGAAAATCCACAATTGATGGTAGAGAAGCCATTACACCCGGAAAAAGTCACTGTTTGGTGCGCATTGTGGTCTGGTGGTGTGATTGTGCCGTATTTTTTGAGAACATCCATGGACGAACCGTTACCGTCAATTCTGAGCGCTATGGCCGCATGTTAACCGATTATTTTTTTACGAAAATCAAAGATTATGATCTTGACGATATGTGGTTCCAGCAGGATGGAGCAACCAGTCACGTAACACGAGCAAATCGAGATCTTTTGCAAGAGAAATTTCTTGGACGTTTTATTTCGCGATTGGCTGATGTCAATTGGCCTCCAAGATCCTGTGATTTAACGCCTTTGGATTTCTTTTTGTGGGGCTACGCGAAAGATCGTGTTTACGCAAACAATCCTCAAACTCTTGACGAATTGAAAACTAATATTCGTAAGGTAATGGCCGAGATACCGCCCGAAATGTGCCGAAAAGTCATTGAAAATTACCTCAAAAGAATCAAGGCCTGTAAGAAGTCCCGTGGAGGACATTTGAATGATATCTTGTTTAACTAAAAATGGCAAGGATCAATCTGTAAAATGAAATAAAAATTACAATACATTCCGAATATTTTGTGTGTTTTTTTTAAGTTTACTTTATCAAGCTTGAATTGGATAACCCTTTATATGAGTGCAACAAAAACCATAAAGAAAAATATCCGGCATGACTAAGTATTTAATGAATTTTAGTGAAGATGATCTCTTCAAAGTCATGGTGATTTACCTTGATAAAAGGAAAGATTAGAAGGATTGAGTTGATAACGGAATTCCGTGAAAATATGTGAAAATATTGTGTATATAAGTGAAAATATTCGAATATTATAGAATTCCGTTACAAGTTGTCAAATTGGATATAGAACCGCTATTTCCGAGTGCGGTAGTAAATCTTCCCCAACGCTAATTGAACGATAAATTCTTTGTTGTAGAATAATATACATACCTACCAAGAAAAACTTAGGGAAATTTATTTTCTTAAGAAATAAAATATTATTCTAGGTGAAAAACCTAACATAACCTACATTTAATGGTAAAGCGATTTTCCAGCCAAGCGGTACGCGGTAAACCAATTCAACTGCGCTATACACAGACATAAATTGCATTAAATATAGTTTTGTTTTGTTTGTATTCGAAAGAAGTAAGTTGCCAGTTTAATCCATTTTCATATAATTTATATTTCATTTAAAAAAAAATAAAACGGTTTAAAATACTTGCACTATAAATCATGTAATCCGAACCAAGCGCAAAAAAATGTGAAGAAGACAATTTTCCTCCCACTTTTTGCCTGTTTTGTTATCGCCGCACAAACACACACAGTTTGGTATCAATTTTAATTTTACGATATACTTTTATACCATAAAAATTATGTTTTTCCGTATATGTTTTCTGGAAAATCATAATTTTTGGAGACAACATTTTTTGGATGTACGAAGTACGTATATTTCAATACTTCGTTGTTGGAGCATCATATAGTTTTCATACTGTAAGATAAAAATCTAAGATAAAAATAAAAACGTAGCTAAATTATATTGTTGTATAGATGATGTAGAGATATACAATTTTTTTTTCTTGGTGCGGTTGCTTGCTTGTTCGTCTTGGCATGTAGCCTCAAATGTATGTTTTATATATATGTACGTACTATTTATACTTTGGATCTAATCCATTATTACTGGAGCTTTTTTGTGTGCTGCTGCTGTTATTCCTCCAAAAATAAAATTAATAAAATAACAAGAAACAAGGCGAGCAAAGCGACATGTGCCGGTAGGAGGGTGTTAGACAAGAGAAAAAACATAATTCCTAGGATATTTTTGTACCACAAAACCATATGCATAAACCATGAACTTATACATGTTATACGAGTATATGTACATATATGTATGTACAATATGCACTACCGTTGACTTCTTTTAATATCGAAACATAAAATTTAGTACAGTAATAATTAATAATGTGCACTACATTCTAAGCTCTAATGACTTTAGAACCATTGTGACGTGATTTTTTATTAATTCGTATATTTTTTTTGGCCAAACACCAAAGACTTATCTTACAACTTTTTTTTTTGATACGTTTTCCCATAAAATCTGCACAAAACCGGTTTAAAATTTTATGTTTTTGGCTGAAAATTGGCATAAACGTAAAAATTAAATCATCTGCAGTTTTTCTTATGTTTGAATCGCAACTTACTCGTATTTTTCGTCTGCTTTGATTATTTCGTGAATTTTATGATTTTTCTTGAAAACACGACGATTTATAATTTTGTTTAGCTTTCGGGTTGATTAACCATAACTTCCTGTTTTGATTCATAATATTGGGGTTGAATTGAATAATTCTGCACGATGTGCTGTAGGTACTATTTAGAATTAACTGACTCGGTTGAATGAAATTGTGGTAATTGGCAGGTCATTTTTTGTGTCCATTTTATTTTTAGATGTGACTACTCGAACTGTTCCGTCCTCGATGGAAAAACCGTGTTATTCATAATAACTATGAAGTCGTTGATTTGCAAATTTTTGTTTTTGGTTTTCCACTTAAATCGCTGTTGAAGTGTAAGTAAATATTCATACTGCTACCGCCGCCAAAAGTGGTGGCTCATCTGTTGTATATGTTGCTATCAGGATAATGTCGACTATTTAAGATGAATTAGATCAACTTCTGGTTTCTACTTTAAGTTACTGTTTCATCATTTGATTGGCACAATTATAATTTCATTTGCTATGGTGAGGGTCAACCAGTCCAATGGACCAAACAACCTAGATGCTTGAGACAGTAGTGATTGTTTTGTACGTGGTCCGATTTTCTAACGTGATTTTAAACTGGAAGAAGCCATAACTAGGATTAAATTAGTGTAGTCTGAATACTAGAAACTGACACATCTCGTAGCTGTTCTGGAATTGATTCTAATAATTCAGAATCATTCGATGTACAGTTCCTTGGTGGGAAACCTCCTTTAGCCAATAATGTTATTAGTTGCGCTACTACATGAAGAGGTGCTTCTAAACTGTGTTCACCAGACATCAAATCATCCATATAAAAATCACTTTTAAAAATCGTCGCCGCTTCAAGATGTTGCTCTTCATAGTATTCTGCCAATTGGTGAAGTGTTTGTGTCACTAGAAAAGTAGCAGGAGATGACATTACTGTTTACAACATTTCATTCCATGTATTTTTCTGGTACCAAAATTAGTGATTTTCCATTCGTAGTTACAACTGATCCATCAAACTCGACTGGAAAGTGGTTGGGGTTTCAGTTCTTCACATTCTTTCAGAAATCTCTTATAATTCACGATCCAGCACGTATTTTCTGGCAAGTTTGGGTTCCAAAGGTTTGATTTTTTTAGTTGCGCCGTATTTCGATTCTCCTAGTTGGAATCTTCCGCGAAATCGCAAGCTCACGATACATTTGTTATCTGATATTCTAGTGACGGTTTCCTTATAGTTTTTGATGCAGTACTGAATTGAATTCAAATTTTAAATATTAAAATATTAAAATCACAATTAAAAATTATGAAAAAATGATAAACGTTTTTAATTAAAAGAACTGAATTGATTTAGCAGTGTGTATCAAAGTGGGTCAGCTCGTCGATTCTCGGTAATAACTAAAAAGTTTGGACGTATCACAAATATCAAAGCAATTTCCGTTTTAGAACGGTTGATTTTAGACTATACAGTATCGGTTTTCTAAAATAACGAAGAGCTATTCGTCGTGCTCGATAAAAGGCCATAGAATGTATTCTATGTGGCACTGGGTCGTATTGATAAGCTCTAGTTTTGTAAAGGAAATCAGATATGTCGGAGGTTAGTAACGGAATGTATTTGTTTCAAAAAGAGGTTTCATTAACTTGCTCTAGTTTTAATTAATTTCAAACCCGATTTGCATTTTGTGGACTATGATTGGTTGGGTGAATATATGGTATTAAGTTTCTATAATATCCAAAGGGATTCGGCCTGGTATGTCTTAGTGGCCAGTAACGAAATGTGTTCTATTAGACATGAAGTCGTACTAGCTCTTGTTTTATTTTCAAACCGGGTTGCTTGTTGTGAAACGAGTTATAATGTTTAGGTGAGTGTGTTATCGAGTCTACATAATATCCAAACGGATTCGGCTTGTAATGTCTTGGAGCAACAAACCGAGGCCAGTGGAGCTAGCTAATGCGATTTCGTTTTAAATATACATATACCTTTTTTGGTATTCGATGCGCCAAGACATACCAGGTCCCACCCTCTTGGAAATTATAGAATCTTAATACCAAATTGAATCAAAAAATTTTGCACCTCAAATTCATGATTTTCCGAATGATATTCAATTTTTTTAGTTCATTCATAACTTTTTACAAGTCAACCATAATTGTTTATACTTCATTGTCAATTTTTTCTAAATCAATCTTCAATTAAATGCAGAGTAAATTCAAATAATTTTAACATAAATTCAAGTTTTAATATTTCAAGTTCGTACATTTTTTGCAACTTTTTACACTGACTTTTAGTCAGTGCTCCCAATTCTTAACCGATTTCGATGAGATTATTGGTCCTATTTCCAGGATTCTTAAATGATTTTTGGAAAAAATATTGGAATATGGCTACCTGGACGGAACTCAATCATAAGGAACTCGCGATATTCCAGAACTTTTCATAAATCATTTAAAAATCCCGTTTTCATCCATCTTACAAAATCTCATAAATATTAGTTAAGAAATGGACGTGTTCCGTTTCAGGTGGCCATATTCTAGAACTTCTTCCAAAATCATTTGGGAATCCCATTTCCATTCAGCACATTCAATCCCATCATAATCGGTTAAGAATTGGGAGCACTGCATTTGTTTTGCAAAAAGTTGCGAAAAACTTACGAAATTGAAATATTAAACTTGAATTTGTGTTAAAAATATTTGAATTTACTCTGCATTTATTTTACTCTGCAAAAAATTGAGGTTGATATAGAAAAAATTGTCAATGAAGTATAAAAAATTGTGGTTGACGTCAAAAAATATTAATTATCATTTGCAAAATCGGGAATTTGAAGTGCAAAACCTATATTTTAAAAAATCGGCACTGCATTGATAATCGTTTTAAAATGGAAATGGTTTTGACATTTGTGATACATCCAGTCGTTGTTTTGTTAAGTAGAATTTTTTTAATTATTACCGAAAATCCACGAACAGGCCCACTTTGCTGTACCGAGCTTAGTCAATTTAATTGAGTTGCAACATTTTATTATTTTTATATAATTTTTAATTGTGATTCTAGTATTTTAATATTAAGACTGTGTGCTTGAGAGCGATTTTTTCGACTAAATTGCCGACTAAACTAAATTAATGACTGATTCATATCATTCTTTCAAAGGTGGGACCAGTTTCTTTTAAATATGCTGTGCCTCCGATTGTAAACTAAATCGTAAACTAAACTAAATTATGACTTTTCATACCTCATATTGTTTTCAACAACACCGATTTGTTATTATTTAAAATCAAGAAAATAGCAAAAATAAAACAAATATGGATATGGAAATCGCAATATTCATGAATGTGATTATAAATTACAATCAAAATTTAAGAATTACAATATTTCCTTTTAGACATTTTTGCTCGTATGCACACGATAAAAAATTAATAAAAACAAAAAATGTAAATAACAACTAAATCGTCAAGCAACCTCAGCAGGAGTCTAAATGATAAAACCTGGTGGCTAACAGCATAAGTGCCCATTAATTTAGTTTAGTCGGCAATTTAGTCGAAAAATCGCTCTCAAGCACACAGTCTAAAAATTTGAATTCAATTTCTGGGCTAGAATAAAATTTTGAGATTGAACGAAGTTATTATATTAAATTTTGGGCTGGGATATCATTAAAGTTTTAGTGATGATATTATTTTTTTATTTATCTGGTATGAAATTCTGAGCTAACTTCACAAGGGTCTGAATGACGAATACATTTGTGAGTCATCAGCAAAGTGTATCACTCAAATACAAGCAGCTATGGCATGCAACGTTTCCAGCAGAATAGTAACGTTCCCTGGATTCCAATACATCGACAGAAGGCATGAACGTTTTAATTAAATCAAAGGTTTTTTTAATGTAATTTGCGGATTTGACAGCTGAACAATCGAAACAACAACCACGATCGAAGGTGAGGGAATCCTAAGCCTATAGATCTAACTTATAACAGAGAGAAACAGCCACGTTGACAGAATACAGGACATTCAGCAGTAATTTGGAACTCCTTTTCATGCCACAATTTCATCTGAATGATAATATAAACATAGATTCCACAATTCGAGCAAATCGAAGCTACTCAAGTCAATTCGAGATCAAAATCGAATTTAAGAGATATTTGGTACTGGTACCGCGGCCAAATCTCTGGCAGCACCTAGGCCCCCGGGAATATGTCTTCAGTTCAGCTGATAATTTTGAATAAAACAATCAGGTAAAGCTGTCGCTTCATATTATATTAAACGATTTGTTTACAATTAGTAGACCGCCTACCGCGGGTGGAAGCTGGTCCACTAATTCTAATCTCTAAGCAAATAAAGACTTTATAATCAAAATATCAACCATTTAGGTATAGGTAGATTTACACAAATGGAGGCTCCTATTTATTTATATTTATAAAACAATTCCAACCAATTAGAGCAGAAAACTCATAAATCACCAGATAATCACGGCAGACATATAACAACCGAGATTCAATCACCAGACTACAATACAGTAATTTAATCGTAAATTTGAGAATTTAACCACATTTTGAAGATTAATGTAAATATGTTTAGATTAGAGCGCCCGTCTATAACACAAATTGTAATTTCATCAAATTATATTTCAAGAATAATTGTAAAGGTATAAAAGCAATATTCTCTTTCTTAATCAGCAAATTACCATTATGTCCGTAGCATACAACAAAATAATAAAATTTTTATCGATTTTCTTATAAGCTTATTAATCCAACCAAAAAAATATATACTTTACAGACTACAAAGGAATAAATAAATTATTAGGGTTTTCGTTTAAAGAGATCTACTAAAATATTTAAGCGTTCAGCTGCGACGTATACTGCGCATTATAATCATCGGGGTTCCTACCTACCTACCCTTATGAATTTTGAATGTATTTAGAGGTGCTATAAAACTTATACAATACACGAGCTTTAAAAAGCTAAACTTAAAGCTCAATAAAATCTAAATCATATTACTCGTAAATACACAAATAACATTTAAGATTATATACATGACATTATGAGAATTTATTAGCTTTCCTTAAAGACGCTGTTCAATATATTATGTACATTCTAAAAGCTTGGGTCTAGCAAAAAAGTTACGTACACGATACACACAATACATACAGAAACGAGCAACTTTTATCCAATTAAAGCTCCATAAAATACAAATATATTGCCAGTTTTTTTTGTTTTTCGAGCAAACTTTGTGAAAACTTTTTTTGTGTGTTGCTATTTCTGTGTACCAAAAAAAAGCTTTTCTCTATCATTTTTCCCGTCACAATAAAAATGAATGAAACGTATTACTTTAATCAGAAAAATGATAACAAAAAATATTTCGATCTCGTTTTTGTAAAAAAAATATAAAATTAAAAATATAGTTTACGAACATTATACAAGTTTATGCTTCAATGCACTAACAAGTAGCAACGACTTTGATAGTCCAATAAACTTTAAATTGCATATTTTCCAGTTTGGTAGATGATTGGTTTGTTTAATTAAAAAAATAACAACAAAAACGCCATTCGCATTTTTTTTAATGAGACCTTAGCTTTTGATGGAAAGAAATTTTGAGATAATTTGCTGCACCCCATAAGATGCTCAGTACCTTTTAGTTTCAATTTAAGGCAGTTGAAATTGAAATGCGAGAATAGAGAGAAAGTTGCAGGATATATTAATCTGGCATCCAAAATTCTTGGGCGTGACACTAGTTTGACTTACTTAAAGCTGCTGTGTAGTTGAAAACAATTCAAAAACCCGTTAGCTAAATTGTAACTTGGAAAAAGTAATGCTTCAGAGCATTTCTATGTGAGTAATATATCTAAACCGTCACGATAATAAAAGTCTGCATGTTATTTTTGCCAACTAAATGAAAAATCGAATTTGTGTGAAGATATTCACGATTTGGACGTTAGATATTGTAGACGAAACGAATTTAATATCGAGAAAAGGGTGTGTAACGAAATCTCGGTTTTCAAAATCCCGATTTTCAAAATCCCGGTTTTGTATAAAAAAACCCGATTTTTAGGAAATACCGGTTTGAATTTTTAAAATTTGGCATGTGGGAAAATGGGACTCTTAAATGATTGTTTGTCAAAATTCAAAAATGAGTTTGCGATAAAGTTTTAGAAAATGGCTAATTGGGAATGGAATTTGGATGTAGGGCTAAGTGCCTGTGAGAGTTATCGAAGCCGTCGGCCTCTACAATTATTGCATTTCAAAATGTTGCTTTTTTATTAATCTTGCAACTACAAAATGTTGCAATTACTTTTCTTTTTAGTAGGTGTCATTAATAGATTCTATCTAATCCAAAACAAAATGTTACAATTACAAAATGTTGCAAGTACCAAATCTTGCAATTAAAAAACTTTGTTAATTATTTTTTGCAATTAGAACTAGAAAAATAGAAAACCGGGATTTTGAAAACCGAGATTTCGTAGTACACCCTCGAGAAAGATTTGATGATCATCGTATTATGGTATCTTGTAAACTGGGACCAAATAAGGTACACTGTGCTGCAAAACATTAGGAACTCGCAATAATAATGTGATATACGCAAAATAAATGTATTGCGACTTCAAATTAATTCGGTCCTTTTTCAAAAAGTGCCTCTGGCTTCCGCTGTTTCAGATAGATTAGACATCTGCCGTTAACATTCAGTTTGTATTGGTATGAGTTTCAAATTTATCGGATTTTGTGATAACTAAACCGCATTTACGGGAGTTGTTATTTTTTTGTTTTAATTAGAAAAAGTGCAGCTGAAGCACAAGGAATGGTTTTGACGCTTTAAAAATAATGATTTTAGTGTTGAAGATTACCCTAGAGCTTAGGACAGCCAATCCGACTCAAACGCAAGACGAGATTCCCGGTACATTGGTGGTGTCTCAACAAACAGTTTCTATGTGATTGAAATTTATGGGCACGATTTAAAAGCAAGGTAATTGGATCCTTTATGAATTGAAACCGAGAGACGTGGACAGGCGATTGTTTTCTTGTGAGCAGTTGCTTCAAAGGCAAACAAGAAAAGGTTTTTTACATCGGATAGTGACTGGTGACGAGAAGTGGTTACAATTACATACGTTAATGCTAAAATTATTACCCCTCCTCCCCTTCTTATAGGTGGGCCGGAGGGTAAATTCTACGACCAACCTATCTCTCGTTTTCCCAGGTATAATAGTGCTTTGGAGCACCGCAGGGCGAGTTTTGATCAAACCTGTTTCGCTACTATGCACGTGAGAGTGTTGTTCCACCTCTCGTTTGTCAAGGCGATTGTCTTTTTACTGAGCGCCATGAGCGTCTGCCCATAACATTTGAATGATTTCATCCTCCGAAAGCAAAAATTCGGCGGATTTTTTTCGATAAAAGTAATACTCATTGTTTATTGCTAAACTGATATAGCAAATATTTTATTTAAAAAAAATAACATCTAAGTCAATACACTTGTATGACAGCTCAATGTGTGACAGCTTCGTGCCAAAATGCTTTAGAAATTGAAAAAAATAAATTATCCCGGTAAACCAAAAGTCATTTATTCGCCGAGATATTCGAAAACTTAAAATATCAATTGTCGACGAACCAAGCCGGAATATGATACAGGCACGCCATATATAAGGATATATTAAAAGCAGGCCAGCTCCATTCGTATAACAGACTTTCACCAGTGGAAGAAGTCACTTTGATGTCAATCAACTGCTTAACTAAACTAAAACGTTAAGTGTGTTATATTTCTGACTCCAAAGTCTGACTTTAGACAAAGTTAATAGTATACTAACTGCTAACTTCAAAAATAATTAAATATCCGGCCTTGACGCCAAATCGTTCATGTCTGACTTTAGATGAAGTTTAACAGTACACAAAATACCAACGAAAAAGTATCAAATTGTAGGCTTAAAGTCACTCCTAAAATAGACGATAACGTTTTATTTTTTTTCGGACAAAACGTTATTTTTAATGGCGTTTATACAATGTTTACGACTTTTCTAGTCATAGAAAACAAAGAGACCATTTGCGCACAATATATCTACCACAAAATGTAGAAAAATGCACTCCCCCATTTGTACCCCAGGGTACTTGTGTACACAAAGATACACCAACCCTTACAAAAATGAGAACTTCCTTACGTCCTTTCTTGGCAGCTTGGTTTTGTACTGATAAAAACTCATCAGGTTGCTACGACCAAACTACAAAAATTTAACTCTTGCTAAGTACTTATAGTACAAAGCAAGAACTTATCGATTTGGCGAATTATATCACAAAATCAGTAATTTCTGGAAATTCTCACTATGTATGTCTATTTTAGGAGTGACATTTAAGCCTACAATTTGATACTTTTTCGACCCTGTTTTGTGAATTTGACTTCAATGTTCAATCGAACTACTAACCACCAACCCAATTTTATGAAACTAACCTCGGAGTTCGTTGAATGAGAGGGCGACTATGTCAGTGTCTCGTAATTTACTTCGATTTTTGTCATATGACTGTCTCCAAAACCAATGTTTAGCTTAGTTATTATTTTATTTGTATCTGCCTTCAGTATGCATCCTTAGTATTGAACATTAAAGTCAAATTTTTATAGATCACTTTTAAGTTCATCGAATAATATGTCGATTACGTCAGTATTCTGTAATCCAATACCAAACATTGACATTTAACGAACGCCCAAGCCAAAGTTCTATAACTAGCGTATTCAAATGTCAAATGATTGAATTGCAAGCTGACATCCTAAAAATGTTATTTAATCTTATTGTAAGGTTAACTTCCAAGTCAGAATTTCATGAAATGACTTCCGTTTTAGTTATATTTCTAACATTAAAGACTAAAACACAAACTGTACATATGCGTTCCCTATAGATACACAATAAAAAGGCACAGAAGTCATTTTAATAACTTCAGTATCAATCACAGTCATACGACTAACATTTTGAACATTTTCGACTTACTGGTTTACCGGGTATATGTATTGGTTTTGCAAAGGTTTGCATTTGGGCGCACATATGGCACATTATAAAAACTTCATTATTTAAATAAATGACAGCCTTTGTTTAATAAATTTTACCTTAATCACTTGGTGTTAATGTCTTTCACTATTAAAACTAAACTTTTCACTTCAAAAGCTACTATCCGACCTGTTGTAGGCTCAAAATAAAACATATGAAATGTTTAAGCACTCAAAGTAGTGCATTTCAAAATTTGCTGGTACCTTAGTATATTAAAAAAAGTGAAAAACAAGTATTGGCAGACATACGTGCCATAAACCTTAAGGGGTTAAGACTAATTTCAAGTATTTACACTGAAAACGTGTTAATTTTAATTTAAACATATTGCAGAATCGTAAGCATATGTAAATTTAATATCGCCACATGAATCGAAAAAAGGTGAATCTGCAATAAAAAATAGAGGTTACTATTTTAATTCTAAAGTTACCCCCTGCTCCACCTAGAACCATGGGAAGAGGGTTTAGCACTAATAACTCTAATTTTAGCACTAATGATTAAATTTTGATAGGGGTCATTTTTTCGTAGAGTGCTTATTTTCCGAGATATTTGAAATTTTAAGCGTAAAAACATCAACCAGTATAAGCACTACGGACAACAAATGAACATTTTCCGAAGTTGGAAGGTTACATAAAACTGCGTTCAAACTTTTGTTTACTTTGTTAATACTTTACAATGCAATAAATGGATCAAATTTTTTTTTGGTATATTACACAACATTCCTCCCTCAATATTACACAACATTCCTCCCTTCCCTGAACATGGTTAATATTATATTGAAGTATGCTTCATTTAAATGTTCTTATGGATTGTTTGTGTATCACCACATACATATATTTTTTTTTAAATACTGTTATTTTTGTTTAATTTTCTAAACGTTTACCATTCGATGAGTGTATATAAATACTTTGTCTTATTCGACTGTTAATCGAATCTAGTCATAGGGCGCCTTGGCTCGTATGATTGTTTGTTAGATTTGACAGGTAGATTGTGAGTGTTTGGACTAATAAGATTCTTTGTTTGATTTGGTAATTCATTGGTTTGTTTATTATGAAATTGATTTTGGGCATCTGGGCTCGTTTGCTTATGAACTAAATCTGTTGTAGTAGCGTGTGGGCTCGATTGATTGTTTGTTAACTGATTTTTTGATTTGTGTATTATAAATTAGATTATGAGTGCCTTCGCTCGTTTGCTTATGAACTAAATTTGTTGATTTAACGTCTTGGGGTTATTGAACGCTTTGGGTTGGTGTGGTTGATTGATGAATAAATGAATTCATTGGTTTCTTAACTAGATATGATGAATGCTCTTTTGAATTTGATTGATTTTGGTCGTTGGTTTGGTTTTGTGTTTGTGTTAAATTGTTAATTGACAATGATTTAGTTCTCGTTTGTAAATTTTTATTCTCGTTGTCACTGTAATTTTGTTTTGATTTAATTTAAGATAAATTAGTTTAAAGAATGTCTAGAATTGCTTGATTTGTGTTTATGTTGTATAATTGTTTAAACTGGGTGTTTCCGTTTATTTGATAAGAATCTTCGTTCAGTTACTTAATTACCAGGATAGTTGGTTGGTTGTTATTGCTGATTTGTGTGTCAATATTGATTTTTTTGTTGAAAATCTATTACTTGTGTATCTGGAATAACAATTTGAGTTTCTTTGAATTTGTATGGTTATCTTTCTGACTCGTACTTTTAGTTTCGCAATTGTGTTGTAAAGTAACTGTTGGCAGTTTGTTTGAAATTTGTTTAATTGTAAGTTTGAGTGGATGTTGGTTAAAATTTGGCGTTTCGTAGTATCAGTTTCTGTTAGTATTCTAAGAATGTAAGATGAGTGTGTTTTCTCAAGAGTACATTTGCAACGAGCGTTGCCCCAAGTAACTTTTGTCTATTAGCCAGAGTCAAGATTTTATAATTTTTACATCTAGTGGTGTATGTAGGAAGATGAGCTAAGTATACGCGGTACGAAAAATCTTGTTCGTATAGTTCCAATCAGTTCTTTTCATTATAAACAGTAATACTTGTTTCTGAATACTTTCAATGCTATTAGTGTTAGATTGATAGAAAAAGGGGATTCTTGGACTTGCTAAGTCTGTGGTCCATCTCCTGATAAAACCAAACATAGAATTTGCCGAGAATTGCGAGAATTGGCAATAATTAGATCAATGTGTCTGGAGTATATTTCCAGCAAACATCACGCCTAAATCTTTTGAATCATTTACTCTTTTGATCTGTAGCCCATTGACGTTATAGTCAAGTCATTAGAAGGAATAAACCATTCGAAAGTAAAATAATTTGAAACTTGCGACATTTCTGAAAAAATCTGACTACTATACAATACATTAAAATACTGTACAGAAACGTAGACACATTTATCATCAAATAAACATTTATCATCATGATTACCATCAACGAATATTTCAATAATTATCAATTATTTCTCCTAGTAAATAATATTTTTATTTTTATTTCATTTCAGGTAAGTTGAAGCGCGCCATTAAATTTGGAACTGTGAGTAACAAATCTGAACTTTGAGGTTAAATATTTGTTCACTTATATTTTTGTTTTTATTCGAAATTATTATTCATAATCTAGTTGACTTTAAGTTGTAAAATGTTGTCTTCATAATGAATAAGGAACATCTACTGTTGTGGTGCTGACAATTAGCCATTCCACACACTGAGCTTTGAAAAAACTCAAGCAGCACTTGCCTTGCCACGCAAATTTCTATGTATTTATAAAATTTGTGTTATTTTAAAACAAAAAATAAAATTTAAAAGATCTAGTAGGTGCTGAAACAAAATGTAAAATTCTTAGTGAGAAATTCTGAGTTAGTGAGTATCCAACACGAACCGCACATAAAATTAATGCTGCAAACGTGCCCCAAAAACCCCTTTCTTTAAAATTGAGAAATGTTTATGAAGGATATAAATTGCATGCTTCCAGAAATGTTTGCTGAAATTAAAGAAATTTTTGGCCTCCTTGGTTTAAAATTCGATTAAAAAAATCAAGAGAATATTTATAAAAACCCTATTAAAAGACTAGGTCTTTAATTTTATCGGATGGTCAAAAACAAAACTTCTTCATTTCCTCATAAAATAAATATATTTTTATGTTGATATTTTTAACCGATAAAATATGTACTTGGTTCCTATTCTGATTCTTTTTCTGATCGTGTTTATGAGGCAACTAATAAATATTGTTACGAATTTGGCCTTCAAATTCAGATATTATCGCTTAATTGCGAATACAACTATAAATTTGAGGGTGCCGAATAGACCATTTTCCTCCAAACAATTTAACAGCTGAAGCTGCATGGAAAACCAAAACCAACTAAAATTTATTTGTAATTTTTAAAGGTTATGACACAACTATTAAAGTGTAATGTGTAAAACATAACCACAAACAATTGTACTGTTAAATTTTAATAGCATTATGAGAATTTATGAATAAAATAAAAAAATAAAATTTTATTTTAATGGTTTGCCAATGCCATACACGTTCAACTGTCATAATGTTATTTTGGCGTTTGAGGAAAATGATCTACTGAATAATTATCTTTCAACTGACATTTAACCCAAATAACCAATTTAGGACGTCCCCAAAGCTAGCAGGACCCATACAGCAGAATATTACAAGATAGTTGGTATGGATTATTATCCCTTTCGAGTTCAAGAAAAATTTTTTTTTGGTTCAATTTAAGTTCAACATACACAATTGTGTATGTAAATAATGATAAGTTGTAATGTCTTCCGTATTTTAACGGATCTTAGTTAAATCGGAATTCTTTTTAAAAAAAGCATAATAATTTGTTAACAAATTAATTATATAACATATAATTTATTTGTTCTTGTTAACATATTAATTATTTTATCATTATTATAGTTACTATTATTTTTCGGACGAAAACAAAATTAAGTGGTTTACACAAATGTGTACACTGGTCTTCAATTAACACCTAATTCTATGTTTGACATCTTCGTTTGTCGTAATCGAAATTTACATACACAATTGTGTATGCGGGTCAGGAAAGGGTTATAGTCTAATAAAAAGTTTTGTGCTTCATTCCTTCCAACTAAAAAGATAGATTCTGCCAGCTTTAGAAAAATTAAAACTTGATCAACTATGCGAAAAACAATTTTTCTTACACAAAACAAAATCATAACCTATAATGGTACTTGAAAGTCAACTAGATTAAGAAAGAACAAATTTCAATAATATAAATCAAAATATACCTGGTCTTAAGTTAGTGACCAAAAGTGTATAAATTAATATTTTTTCGTAGTACAAAAACAAAATGGTCACAAATATTTGGCTGTCACAAAATTACACCAAAATTCTAATTCTAAAAAATAAAATAAAAAACTTTCCCCAACTAAGCCTTTTTAAATTACAAAAAGCTCTCACGCATCTGCGACACCAACTCAATATGTAATTCAAGCTGAAGGGAAAATTAACCATTTTTGTTTGGAATTTTCATTATTTTTTTGGTTTTGTTTTTTTTGAATGAAAATGAAACATCTCCCTGTAATATGTTATTTCGTCAAAAACAGAAAAATGAAAAATACTAATTTTCAATTTATTGTTCAAATCACGTAATATTCGAAATTTGTATTACATATATATGTATTATACATACTATACATAAAATACATGTATTGGTAAAACATATATTTTATGATCGATAAATTGAAATAACAACGACAACTAAACAAGAAAAATAACGAAAAAATTTGAATATTAAGTGCTTTTGTATATGAAAAACTGTGCGTACGTTTGTAACATGAACTTGTCTAATAATAAACTCGTGTACATTTTTTTGTTTATGAACGTTAGTTGTTACGGTACTAAACAACAATAGGAATACAAAAAAATAAATCAATTATTAATGAACCTAATTATTGACCAAAAAATCAACGTGGAAATAAAGGGTGTTCAAATTTGAGGTATCTTTTTAAGTTTTAAATAAAAGACAAAAAATTGTGTGTAAGCTTTATTTAATTTTATTGGAAATTAAAGCACATTGAAAATTTTGAATAACTTTTTCGCATGAAAGTCGCATGATCATGGTGGCCAATCCACGTCTGTTCTTCGAGAAATTATTCGATTATTAAACTTCTCTTTCAAAATATCGATTGATTCCGTTGCAGTGTGGCATGTTGCACCGTCCTAACCACCCAAACCACATATTCTGCACATCTATATCTTCTAAATCCATTCACAGTAATTGCATTGCTATTTTCATTTTCGAAAAAATATGGACCAATGGTCTTTTCAAACAATTCTCTAGGATTTTCTTCAGCTTTAATTCGGCAGTTTTGTTTGTTGACATAGCAGCCAAGTTCAAAATGAGCTTCATCAGTGAAGATATTTTGTTTGAAAAATTCTCATTTCCTTCTTGGTTTTCTATGGTCTGTGTTAACTGTATTTTGTGTAAGCGTTTACATGAAGATCTTTGTGTAAAATATTGAACATAGTTGTTGGTTTGAGGTTTAATTGGTGTGAACGACGACGAATTGATGTCCTTGGCTCTTCAACAACTCTTGTGCTAACAGGAGCAATATTTTCACTTGAACGATGATGATATATTCTGATTCTTTGATATTGAACTGAACCAGTTTTTTCAAATTTTTCAATGATAATTAGTTTAAAAGCACGGTTTGTCGGATCATTTTCTGTTACCGTATTTTGAACGAAATTTTTTCTAACTTCTGAATAACTTTCACCATATTAAAAATACGTTTTAATAATGAAAACACATTGTTCATCATATATCTCTCCATTTAGTACAAAAAATATAAATGGCGGAATATTTAGAAAGATACCTCAAATTTGAACACCCTTTATTTTATAGCGATGCATTAGATACGCATGACTGTGGCCATACTTTAACCCCTTAAAACTACCTTTTATTATTTCTATTTTTAAAACAATTTCAAAATTGTTAATAGTCCAAAGCACCCTAATTTTTCAGAATATTTAAATGTGAGTTTAATTGTAAAGGGAATTTAATTTTAATTTAACTTGTTTCGAATGCATGAAAAACCGACCAAATCGGATATGGTAAATTGAAGTCACCGAAAATGATAAAGGAGAGAGAGAGAGATACCCAGAGTCCTCCTCCGTTTTAATTTTAACATATAAAAATTCTATATTTAATTATTGGAGATGTCCAAAAACCATCTGTCTCAATCCGAGTGAATTGTTACAAGTGCTTGTTAAGCTGTCTTCTACAAAAACGAATACAACAACAAACGGGCTCTAAGAGAGTTTATGTTCTGATCTGGTGTGTCAATTTCATTTGTGACATAATTGTTCTAAGCGACTTTAATATGCGCAATATTAGTTGGGTCGGCTCTAGTCCATTGTGTTCTTACTTGAAAAAGACTATTCATTTATTGCTGACGTTTCCGATATTGATACGTCTACAGCTCTGTACACTGTCACTACTTTACAAGAACTCTTAATAGTACAAATTGAAGTTTTTAAAGATCCACGTCAATTCTTTAAATTCATCAATTCTAAGAGTAAATCTGATGACAATACCTCCATTCTCAACTATCTCAATAATTTTTTTAACAATCATAGTGATCTTGCTAATATTTTCGCTTTTTTTATCCGTAGTTCATGCTAGTAATTTGTCTTGTATACCAAAACTCTTCAAATGTGTCATTTACATTCTTATCTGTTGTGCAATCCAGTTACATGTGAGAAACATCATGGCTTCCAAAGAGGTATAGATGTACCGTTGCATGGTAAGATTCTTCATAGTGGCATTCTATTAAAGCTTAAAGCTTTTGTTTTTCTGCTTTTAGCTTGAATCTTATTTGAGCAACAGAGAGTATCAAATTCTTTTCCTGTCAACAAGTTATATAGCAATGTCCACCGTGCCATAAGGCTCTCATTTAGTCCTCGTACTTTCATCGTTTCCACTAATGATGTCTGTTATCAGAAATTCAGACTACTTTGCAGATAGTTGCAAAATATCGTAGGTTATTTCTTCCATGTCATTTCTTCCGGTGATTTTAATCCGAAATAGGTCCATCGAAAGTAGCAGCATTGTATATAACGTTTACGAAAAAATGTTAGGGATCCGAGGATAATACATGCATTGGACCAATCACTAATCCAGTTTGTAAAATGAGAAATTCCGACACAAAGAAGAATTCACTTTCCATCATCCATTGAATGGCCGATTCCGAAACAACGAAAGGAAAATAGCCAAAGATAAAATGTTGAAAAAAATTTAATGCCAAAAATAAATTTCGATAAAATACCGATTTCCCTTTCTTCGTATTAATGATTGAATTTCTAAGTCTCTATATTTTTAAGGCTTTTTTGATCTCTGTTGTTTGCCTAAGAGGATGGTTACTGGGTATCACCCAATTCACCCGAGACACATAATATCGATTTAATGGTATTGTTACGGTGACACCTAGATTAGAATAGAATAAGTTAATTTCATTAATTGTTCAATTACTTTTATTACTCAACATTTAGGCGTCATTTCTATACTAACATATTTCGTCAATTCTTGACCAAATGTTTTGGTATATAAAGGCGTACGTTGACGTGGAATGATGAGTCTTATTTTAAACGTGATACAGTGAAGGTTAAATAGAAAGATTATTAAAGTGATTATTAAAGCGATTATTAAAGTGATAATTAAAAAGTGTGTTATAATTGTAATAATTAATTGTTAATTTTGTGTTGTATAATTATTGTGTTGTGTAAATAAATTTGTGTGATTTCAAATTTGAAGCAGTTGTATTTATTCACAATCCAGTGATTCGAACCTTGAGTGACAAGGCAAAATCGGAACAATATTTCACGACAAACAAAAGGAGTTGTTACTAGTGACGCATAGATGGCGTTATTCTAAACATTTGTTAATCCACCAAGTACAAATTTAAAGCAAAATTTATGGTTTTTTTAAAATCAATTTTATGATATGCTTTCGTAAAGTAATTCAATGCAAAACGACTTTATGGAGTACATTATTTTAGCATGAGGATCAGAAATGAAGGATCAGAATAACCAAACATTTACGCAAAAGACCTCTATATCCACGTGCTTTGTTGGCTGACACAATCACAGGCAATCATGGTTACCCTGTATCGTCGTCGCTCTGCAGAGGATAACGGCAGAACGATAACGTTCTAAGTCAAAAATAAGGAAATGGCAGTCGACAACAGCATGATTGTTCCGTATTCGCCGCTGCTTTCCAAAACATTCAAAGTGCAGTGCAATGTTGAGTACTGCAATTTTTTCAGGTCCATCAAATACATTTGCAAGTACATGACGAAAGGGAGCGACATCGCTGCATTTGATATTGCAGCTCCTGATGCTATTGATGACGTTTCGCAATATCAGGTGGGAAGATATGTCAGCAGCAATGAGGCGGTTTGGAGAATCTTTCCATTCTCCATTCGAACGCCATCCCACTGTTGTCCATTTAGCACTTGGAGAGTGAACAGCGAGTTTATTTCACGGCAGCAGATGCAGCGCGGAGAGCTGAACGAACACCCGCAACAACGATAACAAGCGATCCATTTGCTGCTTTACTCGGAGATGCCGAGATATTTCACGCAGAATTGGAGGTATGATGATTCTGCTGACCGGCGATTTTCGCCAAACGCTTACTTGCAGTCATTGAATTTACGGAGATACGTGAAAACTCTCAAGATAACTACGAATGTGCGAGTCGCGTTATAAAACGAGGAATCGGCGTATGTGTTTTCCAAGCAAAAACAATGTTTGGTTAAGCGAACGAGGCACTTTGGCAGCGAAAAATGAGAACATAGACGATTTGAATATAAAAATTCAAAGTGAAATCGCTGGAAAATTGCATTTATTTAAGTCGAACAATTCCATTACAGATCCAGATGAAGTCGTCAATTTTCCTATTGAATTCCTGAATTCATTGGATTTGCCAGGAATGCCGCCGCACAGTTTGCAGCTCAAGGTGCGGTTCAAGTTCAAAAGCGAAAATCAACTGATTCCAAGAATATCACTGATTCCCTTGAGTTGCCGTGTTTTCCCATGGGAAGTTGTACGTGGCGTGCTCGAGAGTCGATAAACCATCAGCGCTATTCGTTTTCTCTCCAAGCTTTAATTTCACATGCTCTTTGGCAATCCTAAATCAAAATCATTTAAACAAAATTTACAGAAAAATCTTCTATAATAAGAATAAAAGTTTGTAAAACTGTGTCTGTCTGTAAGTAATCACTTGACAAATCTGTTCATCCGATTGCGATAAAACTTTGGTGAATTGTTGTGTGCACGCCCGTGAAGTATCTAAATTTTTTATAAATTTTCAATTTTTTGTTAATTTTTCCCGGGAATAAGATTAGGAAAGGGGTTATATGAATCTGAGGAGTGCGTCCCCTGAATCAAGGAGCTCATTCTTTTGGATTCCTGTTTCATTCATCCGATTGCGTTGAAACGTTGATGAGGGCAAGGGGTTGCGTGCGCACCTCCGAAGGTTTCTGAGTTGGTATAATTATAGGGCTGGGCCCCTGGGTCTTGGGGGTGCGGTCATTTTTTCTTTCTAAAATTCAATTTTTGATGTTTCCGGTGATGCTTCTGATACTGAATTCAGGACCTGGTGAATTCCTGTCATATACGATTGCAACTACAGTGACGTCGATAAATTGCATGCAAAATGTCCGTTGTTCAAAATAATTCTACTTTTTCCCGTGCAACGCCGGGTAATTCAGCTAGTTTTTTATAAAAATAAATTTTTTTTTTTTTTTTCAATTATTTTTATTTATTGAATCTTTCAAAACATGAAAATAACAATAAGTTTTCAAATCTTAAAAACTAAGTTAATTATGTAAATCTGCGGGAGCAGAATCTACTTTTGTTCAATAAGTAAACTTAATAATTTATTAATTTATGCTATTACAGCCATCGTTTTCTTCTTTAATCGCGAAGACGTAGGTATATCTTGTAGGTTTCGCGCCAGCAAATTCGGATGAGATACCAGTTTCCCTGCATAGCTGATCCGCATCTTTTTCAATTCATCTTTGACAGTTAGGATGCTAAGGTCCTTATGTATATTTTTGTTTTTTACGAACCAGGGTGCTCCTGTAATCATTCTCAGAATTTTTGACTGTGTTCGTTGGACAATGTCGATATTCGAATTTGAGGTTGATTGCCATAATTGACAACCATACGACCAAATTGGTTTAATCATTGTATTATACAGAAGAAGTTTGTATTCTAGGTCAATAGTTGAATATTTCCCCATCAACCAATGCATTTTATCAATTCTTAGTTTGATATGGTCTCGTTTCATTTCAATATGTTTTCGCCAAGTTAACCGTCGATAAAGATGGACGCCTAGATATTTTGCTCCATTTGATTGAGGGATTGGTATTCCGTTCATTATGACAGGCGGGCAAGTAAGCTTATTTAAAGTGAATGTTACGTGGGTCGATTTCTCTTCATTGACCTTTATCTTCCATTTCTTTAGCCATATTTCGATATCATAAATATGTTGTTGCAGAATTTCGGACGCCGTTTTTGGATTTTTATGGCTACATACAATTGCCGTATCATCATATTAAAAAAAAATAAATTAAAAATAAATTTCTAGCGTCGTTCTTCTGTGTTTCTTTGTTATTTTTTTATTTATTTTTAATCTGTTCTGGGCTCGTAACACTCCCAACTCAATGCATGGCTATAAGTTCGATTTTTGTAGAAATATGTGCGTATTGCAAAGCTCCCTGCCAGCCTATAGTACTGACATGGAAGATGGATTGGCCCACGAGTTCTGCACTCCATCAGGGTGTTATAGTTGTGTTCATTTTCATCACAGATCATATGATGATGAAAAATCTTATCGAGATTCGAACCCGGTACCTCCCTATCCAAACGCTACAGCTTTAACCTTTATTCAAAGAGCATTTTGGTCGGTCCGAAATTTTAATTTATTAAATTCGTTTACACGATAAAAACCGGTTGTCCAGAGGTGCGATGGTTACGAAATGTTTGTTCGATGGGTACGAAATGTGATAAATAATATTCCATGGGGTTAATGGTAAACCATTTCGAGGATATAGGATTCTCAAGAATGGTGTTTCGAGTTTTGGCCACAACAATTCACCCCTCCATTTTGTCACTGAATATAAGAAATGTCGACATCGGATGTACGAGTACCTATGTGTCTATATTAATGTAGTTCCCACAATAATATGTAAATAGGAAAATTAAAAATGGCGTGCAATATTTCTACTTTACTGAAGGCATCTAATTTGAATCTTTTGAATATCTTATGTAAAAAAAAAATTGATGCAGATTTATAAATACAAAACAAAAATAATTTATTTTCAATTTATAGAATTTGTAACTGTGCTACATACATAAATATAAAATCGATATAGAAAAAAAATTATACCATATATGATGATATAAATCAGATGATAATCGCGCGCAATTTATGAGAACTTTTTATCTGCGATTATTTTAAAATGTGAAAATTGCGCAAAAATGAAAAATTTGCTCATTTACTGGAAATAATTATTATTGAACGCTGCTTGATTATTATGGTTATAAATATTTTTTCCAATTTTTTTTTTCGTTTCGATAACATTTTGATGAATTTATAATCCATAAATCAAATAAAAACTTTTTGTATTTTATTCGCTTAGCGTATTCGTATGTAACGATATGTGACAAAAATGAAAATTCTAGGGGCGAATTCTCATATTTTTGGGAGGTAAATCGATTGTTCCAAATCACATGCAATTAATAAAGCTGTCATTTTAAAATGCAGCTATTGTACGTGGATGATAAATGGGACAAATATTTTGATTTATCGGCCGATAAATTTGGTTAAGCTTTTCCGTAAAATGAAGTTACTTTAGGCGTTGTGACCTCTGCCATTGTAACAGGAATTCAAACTACCCTTTTGTAACAACACACAAAGAATATACTTAAAACGACTAAAATCATTTTTTGAATATCAAATTTCTTAAAGGAGGCGGTTTTGGGTGATGGGTGTTTTTTATGTACAACTATCCATATACATATACATTCACAAAAATCAAAATATTGTGCTATTAAGCGATATTAACAAAATAAAATAAGAAGTCGAAAATTTACGTAAGTAGATTAAAACTAAAAATTATCCTATTAGAAATTGAACTACTTTGTAGCTATTAAATGTAATACGATAAACCCATAATTTAGTTGATGTACAAATATTTTGTAATCAATTGAAAAAATGTATTTGGTTTTTGGTCAAGTGACAAAATAGTTTTAAGAAAAACAGCAAAATTTTCGGCTGGTACTGACCAATTATGTTCTGCGTTGTTAAAAGGCAAAGTAGCAGTTAGAATGCCTTTTATTACAATAACGCTAATTAATAAAATGTGACAAAAAAAATTTAATAGATACTTGGCCGATTCCTAGTAAGGAGGAAGTGTAAACTAATTGGACTACGTAAGAAGTTAATATCGTTTGGTTGTAAAGCCAAACGTTTTCCAATTAATTATTAAAGTTGACTACGGGCCTCGCTGCTACAATTGGACTCGTTATAGGTGCATCAGCCGGACCTATCTTCTGGTGGTTGCAGTGGACGTTGAGTTACTTACGACGTACGAAAAAGAAGAAGAAGAAGAAGAAGAAGAGAGAATGAGATGAGTAGGATCATAGTGTAATCATAAACCTGATTTAATCCCTCCTTAGGCAGATATCCGTTTTCTCCTAAAGTATCTAACTATCTGCTGCTAATGCAAACGAATCTAACGTTTCCCTGATTTTAGAATTTATTTCGGTTGAAGCTGTGTTTTTGATTTCTAAACTAAAATTAGTAGATTGCGGAATGATTTGCTAATATTGATGGATGTAGCGCTAAAAGTGACGTTGAACAACTCTTTATCTCTCAATATGCAAACCACGCTTCTGGTGACTAATTTATTATTATTATTATATTTTTTTTTTATTTAAAAAACATGAACCAATATTTTTACAATAAAAATTACAATAGAATAATATTACAATAAAATCATAGATTAACATATGTTCTGTAACATATTGAACTGTCCTCCTGATTTTTCTAAATTATTTGCATAGTAACTAACAGCGCTTAACCAGCTTCCCTAGCGAGTTACAAAGGGCTGTGGAGGTATTCTAAATCAGGTTATGTAGTTTTGAAAATGTTTACTCGAGATAGAACTTTTAAGAATGCGCTTTTGACGGTCGACACCAACCGATTCACATCGTTGAAATTTGACCGTGAAGTAATATGGATTAATTTGGGATAGAATACCTTTATCGCTTGGGCGGTCTTTACCATATACGGAGCTGCATATAGAGAAGTATTCGATGCTTATCAAAATTATCACCCAACAACTTCACAGTTTCATCGAATAAAACTGCGATAGTCGAATGGTTAGTTTTTTCTAACTCAGCCACATTTAGTAAACATTTTATTGTTGACGTATCTGGGTTAGTATCTAAAATGCCTTCAACAACATTGGCAATATATCTGTCTGTAATGTCGGTTGTTTCGTCAATCGATACCCACAAGTACTTCCCTTCAACCTCTTGCCGAATTTTGCTCATTTGAATATTAAATAATTCCACAACGTATTTTTTCCGAAGTGTCGACTGATCTGGTACTTTCTCATTCGTATATTGTTCTAAAAACGTCACTAATCGACGATTAAACAATTTTGATAACGGAATGTTAGCAGACAGGAAAGCCAAACACAAATCTTGCTTAAATGTTGACCCATTTGGTGCCGCCATTGAATTTGGTATAATTGCACTGTATGCTTTGCACTAGTTTGATGGTGGTGTAATTGTGATTTTTGTTGTACAATTACTGCCTTTTCACAGTCATTGCAAAATAGTATAGACCCATCGATCTTAAATACACCGGCGGAATATAAACGGCGACGATCAATTTTAATTTGCTACTTAAACTTGGTTTGCCTTTTGGCATTATCAATTTAATTAAAAATATATCCAATAGTATTGCAAAATAACTAATTTCCACGAATTATAATTTTTATACTCCAGTTTTATTTGAAATAATTTAAATTGAAATTTTTATCCAAGAATAATAGAACAACTGTTGATTTAGGTTAGCTGTCAAATTCTTAATAAAAGTTTTTTTTCCAGAGGTGGTAACAAGCGTACATAAAAAGAACTAATAAAGCAAATAAAATATTTTATGCTAGTATAAAATAGATGTCGTTATAGAAAAATAATTTTTAGAATTAGATTTTTCAATTGTTTTATCGAAATAATCAGTAAAAATTTACAAAAAATTGGCAATTATGTGGAAGATATACAAAATATGTATTAAAAAATCAAATAGGTGAAAATATATAAAAATATGTAACAACATATGGGGCTCATTGGGTTTTATCAGTTCTAAAACGAGAATCCGAAGCCTAGTTATCATTAACATCCAAAAGGACTAAGGTGCTAAAAGTAAAATTCACATATTCCGAAAAAATGCAAGCTATTTTTTTTATATTATTTCTACTATACGCAAAATGTAAATTTTACCTAAATTAAAGTTGATTCAACATGTCCACATATTTTCATTTTATATGATCCAATAAGTTCAATTAACAGAATGCGCAGTAAATAGTACATGCAACGCAAGCATAACGTTAATTTCACATTTTATAATTTGTGAATTTTGTTTTGTGCAACTTATTCTCAATTTCAACAGAGATTTTAAGTTAAAATTACTTTAGTTTTTTTGTAGATTTTACCCTGTAATTCTTTTCAATGTATCAAAGGCTTTTATTAGATCAAGAAAGAAGGCTGCAACACATTCCTACCGATCTAGAGCATTATAAATCATGTTTGTCATTTCGACAAGAGCCACATCAGTCCCGCACCTTCTCTAAATCCATACTGATATGCATAGAAAAAGTTCGATTTCTTTATGAAACTCCTGAATCGAGAATTTATAACTTTTTCAATGATTTTATCGAATACTGATAGAGTAGAAATAGGTCTGTAGTTAAAAATTAGATTTTTCTCACCACTTTTAAATACAGGGACAACTTTAGCAATTTTTAATTGATTAGGATATTCACCGGTTTTTTAAAATTGTATTTATTAATTTAAGAGAAGAAGGATACATTACGCTTCAGAAACTCTAGTGAGCTCTAGTCACTTCCAATTGCTTCTCCCAGCGAATTACCTATACACCACCAATGCTTTGGTGGTGCATACCTTATCAAGTTCCATTTTTCGTTGCAACACCGCAATATCGCACCTTCCGTTTTTCGTTATTGCCTTAAAAGTTGTTGATATTTCGCCTAAAAACCAAGTTTGTACGAATTTTTGACCTTGCGAATTTGATATTCATTCAGCAGGAGCATTTCATGCCTTAATGCTGTTGATCATTCCTCAAGTTGTTTACAGATGTCATGGTGATGTTTGAGTTGTATTTTAGATGCTTGACTGTATTATCTATAACCGATGCCGCACACATAGTTCATTATCCGCTATTATTAAGTTGTTAAATTGCCACTGCAATTGTTGTAAAATTGCTTTGCAGTTCAATTCAGGCGAGTCTTCACAAGCTTCTTCCAATAATATCTGTGATTGTTTAAAGACTTCGATTTCCTCCCAATAAGGCGTCATGTTGTAATAAATAACTATATTCCATTTGCCGCAACCATATTTCCGCCACTCCTCGAATTATGGCTAGCCTTTAGTATCGCATCGCAAATTGACTGTCGCGACATTTTTGTGAAAATGGACATAATACTAACTAAAAACGTAAACATTATGAGGGGCCATCTTATAGATATTTCAATTTTTTACATATTATTTATAATTTTTTCCACTTTTGGATTAAAATTTACTATAATTTTGTTTAAGGTGGTTATGATTTGAACTAAAAAATTGTTAAAGAAGAAATTGATAAAGAATGCCATCTTAGGGATATTTTTATAAATAAAATACAAAAATCAAAATGTGAGCGAAACATAAATGAGCGAAACATAAATAAATTAAAATGCTTAATTTAAAACAAAATAAAAAATGTTTGTAAGTTTCATTTATAAATAATTTAAATTTTAATAAGTTACATGCGCTTGGTATTTGTGGTACGTACAACTATCAGAAGAAGGGTGCAATTATTTTTCTTTTTAGTAGGTGTCATTAATAGATTCTATATAATCCGCTCCTACGTGCGGCACGCAGTGTGACATGTTCGCTGATCCCGGCTTCTACGCCCAATTGTACCATTATTTCCTTCCCTTCCCACTCTTAATTGCATATATTCATAAAAAAATATTGAATTTGATTTATTTTTAAATCAAATTTAATATTTTTTGATTAAACATTATTTTAATAACGATTAACGTATAAAATTTTAAATTTTAGTTCATTTATATTCCAATAGATGGCACTAGTTAAACATTCCGAAAATACTCAGCAGAGACACTTTTGTTTTAGTTCTTAAAATATCCACTTTTGATCAAAAAGGCGCCACCGTCGTTTTACTGTCAAAAAATTTGCGATGCGATACTAAAGCTGTTCCCGAATTATATACCTGCCGAGTGGTTGAATGGATGTACTTCAATGTGCAAAGATCCAGTACTCTATCAATGGATAACCTAACTAATGCTAGATAGCTGGCTCTGATAGAAACCCCTGCTTGTCTATGAGGTTGCCGTCTACTATCACACATTCTTTGGAGAACAGAACGCACAGTGCGTTTAAGGATCTAATATTTATTCCTTAAATGAGCTAATGTCTACTGTATTCCGCTATGTAGCATGTCTTTGTGTGATTATTTTTACCTAAAACCAGCCAAATTTCAAAAATATTATTCATTAATAAACGAATAGTGAGAGAATAATAAAAAAACTAAAAAGATCGATGATTTTTTGGTTGTGTGAGCGAACGGAATCTACTACTCTCTTGTTTTACTTTTCTATTCTATTTGAATAATAAAGCGAACCAATACCACTACATAATAGGCCATTTTTCTAAATAAAAAAATTCCATGAGCTTGTATAGGTAAATCCAAACAAAAACGCGGGTGCCATACGAGTAAGTAAAAAATTACATGGGACAAAAAAAATTCTTCATTTGTCCCAATAAATCTGCTTTATTATCTACAAACATAATTTATCTGAAAAATCACGATAAATATTGATATTTTGAGAAACATTTCCAATAAAAATATTTCCCTATTGAGTAACTTTTCATTTAGCAACTTACTGATAAAAGTAACAACACAATTTTTCAATGACACGTGCGCGTATTAGATTTTTAATTTCTCTTGGCTCTCTTGTATTATTTGTTATGGTTTTGTTTCACGACATACAGTACCGAAGAAAATAATGAACTTAATTTCACACATTTTATTTGTGTAATGAATTTTAGATTAAAGGGTATACAATTTTATTTATATTCGTTTGTGTTTTGTATATTATTGTTGTAACCTGCTTGTAGTGTAAAACATAGAATGATTTTACCACAGTACACATAATACACAAAATTATTATGTGTGATATTTTACCTTCTCAAGTTTCAATATCGGTATCGTAATTTTAATTCTTTACTGTAAATTTTACACAAGCCCACAAAAAAAAATCCAATTGTCGATCAAATTGGAATTTTTTTTTAGTTATTATGTACAACCAACTAAATCACGCATTTGGGCTTATCATTAGTATTGATTGATTAAAATGTATTTTGGTTTATTACACCACATTACTTAAAAATCAAGTTTTATTTGAACAAAAATAAAAACAAAATATTTTATTGTCATACGCAAAGACGTGCACCCATCCCGTTCAACATATTTTGGTTTACTAAAAAAGTAAAAAAGCATGTAAGAGCGGCAGTAAAAAATCTCGTGTATTTTTGTTTTTATTTTATTTGTTGTTACGGTGTAAAAATAAGTTGCTAGTTTAATTGAAATATTACTGAATGAAAAGTTTTCTGAAAACAATTTTTGTTTTAAATAATTCAATAACAAAATATCATTATTTATTTCTTGCAATGTATTATTCAATTTAACTTGAACGATACAAATTATTTATTACAAATAATGAAATTGTTTTTTTGTAGCCATGTAATTTTTTTTCGGTTTGTATGGAATTCTCATTTCTTTTTGGATTTACATATACCAACAAGATTTTAACAAGAAATGGCCTGTTATTGTATTGGTATTGAGCGAACATTAATTGTAGTAGTGAATAGATAAAATATATTATTCTCTGTATTGGTCGATCGAATAGAGAATATAACTATTCTTTCTATACTATTCTTCATAAGTGAATAGTAAACAGATTATTTTTGTTACTTTTCATTATTCAGTGATCAGTATTACAAATATAACACTGTTCGATCAGTAAAGAGCGAATAATACATTTTAACGAGCGAATTTTTAAACCCTACCTAAAGCTATTGGATTTTTGGTTGTTGCTGGTAGAAATGGATTTAGCGATAGGAGTTTACTAGCTTTTTCTAACTTCTTCGACTTTTTTGTATATTTCATTCCCTTCTTAAAAACCTCTTACTATTTTAAAAATTATCATGTTTGCTTCAACTCGTTTAAATGTTGAAATGTTTCTCGCGGCATTATTTATGAATCTCGTACAATTTGTAACTATTCGCTTTAATTTTTCGTAGTTGGAAATCTTTTAGAATACCCCTTTCTAATTTGAGTCTTTATTTATCATATTCATACCAACTCTATCTTGTATTTCGTTTCTTCATTGCTGGTGTTCTGCTTCATTTTTCAGTGAACATTCATCTATTGATTCCCATCGAGGTGATGCACTGCAGGAAGGAAGGCCGTGCCATCATAAATGGAAGTTAAAGAACTCTCTTGGGGTTATTCCACGTGATGCAATCTCTGCTAGGTTCTCCAGGGACCTTATGTGGTGCCATGTTTTTGCTGGGGAATTTGTCTTATTGCTGAAATCCTATTTGCTACAATGGTTTTGAAGCTTTTTTTTATGATCAAGTTGAAGCTAAAATTTTTTCGATGAAGTTTGTAACAGAAGCAATATCCAGTTTCGATCTGATAAGATCATGACGATCACCTAAAGGTGCTACAAGGTTTTGAAGCGGTTTGGCTCACCCTTGATCTAACTTAACGCGATCATTGAATTGAATGTGATTCATCAATTTCGCTAATACTAAAGCGACGTTCAGCTCCAAAACGGAGAATTGGTAGCTTATTCTTAATTGGCGCAACCCTGGTTTTTGCCATTTATAAACTTTGCTACACGACCGGTCTCATCTGTTGTTCTATACTATATTGTCGCCAAATATACGCACTCTCGTGCGCATCCACGAATCCGTGCAACTCTTTCTGACTCATATTTGTTGTATTTACAGCGATATTAGATTGAAACCGCGATATTAGATTGAAAGGGTTGTATCCTATGTCGCCAAAGTTCGAGAAACGCTGGTCAAAAAGGGCTTTGGCAATGGGTGCGTTGGCTGTTTGCAAGGACGATATTATGGATGAAGACATGTGTGAGCTGGTGACGCCGCGTATGAAAGAGACGCGCGACATTCCAACAATGATGAATTGGATAGCCGTTAAGCATGGGAATGAGATAGAGTGGAACATGGAGAGTAACAGCAAGGTTGAGAAGGTTTGCCTTACACGATCTGACATACATAGGCGGTAGATTAGAGTTCAGGACGAACAGGCTTAGGTGGGGGTAATGTTAGGATCTCGCTTGATGGGCGATACATTTATTCAACAAAATGGCTCATTTAAGGTTTGGAACATTACTAAAAAATGTTTTTACATTCAAGTAGTCTAGAATAAAACCGAGAATATTATTTCTGTATAGATCTAGAACTTCCAATCGGCAAATTTCTAACAATATTATAAATTCGACGTATTAGAAGAATCTAAGAAAATAAATTGAAACCGGGTCAAACATGAGTCATGTATTAAGTTCTGTAATTCTGTAAAAATTAATTTTTAACGAAAGGGCCCTGCCCACCCGAAAATCGGTGACGAAAGTCATTCAAAAAGCTCTCCCTTGGTAATATGTTTGAACTCGCATAAAAATATGTTGGCAGTATAAAAGTTGTGGGGACGTTTCGGAATAACTTCGTAAGCAGAAAAATTGTTTTCCCGACGTCTAGATCAATGTGAAAAAAAAATTAACTCATGTGATACATCCGCAATATTTAAATTTGTGACAATAATTACGATAATAATAATTAAGGAAATATAATTAACAATTTGCCAATCAAAATAAAAATTTTACTCGGATGAACAGTTTGTTCCGATAATTTCATTTTATTTATAGTATTAAATTTTAAGTTTCCCAATATATTTAAATTTTAATGATTTTACAAAAATTTATTGGGAGTTTGGGGAAATATTTAATTTTTGGTTTATTTATTGAAAATACATAAATATTTATATTGCAGTACTATTATGGCACAAATTTTTTGAACTGCATGTGTCATTGAATTGCCAGTATAGTATGGGATTTCTCTGGTGAAAAGATTTTAGTGTTCCTGTTCCTCCTATTCCTAAAAAAAAGTAAATTATTTAAAACCTTGTTCTACCATATCCTAATTAAGAATTATTCTAATGCATTATTAAAACGTGGTTATGTATAAAAAAATGTATTTATTTTTAGGCAGCTCTAAATAATTTATTCAATTACGCTATACAGATATGATACTTGCAATCGGTTGTGAACTTATATTTTTCCTCACAATCTTTGACCAAAAAAAAACTGGAAACGAAACGACATAAACCAATTTATTTTATAGCAAAAAATGCCAGCAACATGAGAACGAGTGAGTGCAAACTTTATATGGATCGAATCGGCATGTCGACGTTATGAATATACTACAACCTTATCTACTCGTATACAGCAACCAAATGGCTGAATATACCTTATGTATGTGTTATGTACTAGCGTCGTATACGTAAATAGAACAACCGTTCAAAAATGTAAGACATTTTTGGTTCTTATTCTCTACAATATATAAGAGAGTACATATACCTTTATTATACACCTTACATAATATATTATATACTTCGTGTAAATTATTTACTTTGGTAAAAAGTCAGAATACAAAAATTATTTCACCTTTATAAAATTACACAATATATACCAAGAATACCAACAACAACAACTAATCAACCAGACCATGTACGTACATACATAACAGAAAATAGAAATTTTCTAACAAAAAGCGAAAGAAATGAATTAAAACGTGCTTTTCATCAAGCACCATGAAAAATCTACCATTTTTTGTGCTTTTCTTAAACTTTTCCTTCTATTTTTCGACAGGGGGGGGGGGCATATTACTAATAGTATAAAATATGCGAACAACCCCACAAAAAATATATAAAATCGGGCGTCTCCATTTTAATTCAAGAAACTTGCTTTCGTATATATACCACACTCAAGACGAAACGAACGAACGGCAAATTTACAAGAATAACGGTAAAGCGTCTATATATTTTATGAATAGAAAATGGATAAATGTTTTACTATGATTTTTCGTTGTGCTGTAAGTATGTTGTGTGTATATTAAATTTATGTATTTTTGGTTTCCATTTTTTTTTGTGAATAGAACCTGCAACCTACATACAAGTAAAAATTTTAAAAGTTCATTTTACGGTTTTAAAATTTGAACAAACACACAATTTGTAATTTTTAGATTTTGTTAATGGCTGGGAAAAGTTTACAAACAACAACAATTTTATTATTTCATAACCTTTCACAATATGTGCCCCTTCCTCCCTGTTATTTATACATATATTATTTAAAGTAAATCAATAACTAGTTTAGTTTATTATTTGTATGAGGTTGAGTACCTCCCCGCCTAATAATCCATCCCAATTATTAGTGATGGTAGTTTAACGATATACTGAAGTCCATAACAAATTCAAATAGCCCGCAGTTCGTCGCATCGACTGAACCTGAAAAGTGAGTTGCAACGCGTCAAAATCGCCAAAAAATAGACAAATGTAAATAATAAGCGATCCCGATTTGAATTAGAAAGAATTTGAGTGGTTCAATAAACTTGCAAGAACGAGCGACAAAAACATCAGAAGAGCGCGCCAATCGATTAGAAAGATATCGCGATTGCTCGAATAATAATATCTGGAGAAAAAGGAGCATCAGCTGAAAGCGAAAAACCACGTGTGATTTAAGATGAAAACATGCATAAACTCACCACAATATCAAGCGAGCGACTTTGATTTCACGATCAACTACATTGATGTTTCGAACTCAAAGCAATGAGACCACAGATACGCTACAGCGAAATCAGCAAATATTTCATACACATTTAGTTATAGCGTCATTAAAAAGTTAATTTCCATAAATGTCAGATACCCACCAATAGACGACAATAAAATTCTCTTGTAAACTCAGCAGTACCTACTCGGTATTTTTGAACGACGAACATAAAAAAAACATGCTAGTTTTATGATTGTGCAAAATTATGGCGTCATATTATAAAGCATAAACGTAATAAAAACATAAACTTTTATATTTTTTTATTGATGAATGAATAACATGAATTTGTAATCATTAAAATATTATGCGCCCGCCGTTTGGTGAGGCGGCGACATAATAATCGATTATTTCTATGTTTCTACTGTAAGAGCATGCCGCATGAGTATGCTCTCACCGTATCGTAATAACCCTTTTAAACATATTGATGTTGTTAGCTTAGGGTGGCCATTCCGCCCCTAAGAATCAGAGAAATCACTGTACACCCAAATAAACGGTTTCGTATACAAAACCAAATCACATCTGGACAATTCGCAAAGTACCAAAACGACGCAACTTGTTGATTATATATAATTACCCTGATATTGAATTTTAATTTAAACAAAATTTTTACTGGAAAGATAGCGTAGAGCAAAAAATGTATCCTTTCCAATGATTGTGTTAAATTGTTAAGACTATCAAAGAAAATTTATGGGTTTTGCTCGATCGTTCCTCGCTTGTTAATTGCCTTCTTTTTGCTCCTTCCCTATGCATGGTATATAAAAGTACATACATATATGGCCCTGGTCTAATTGTTTTCTCGCGTTTTAGGTAACAGATGTGTGCAGAACCTATCTACACCACATACCTCTATACACTCATAAATCAATAAAATGTTAAAACTTTCAGTCATTAAATCATACGAAATATGCTTTTTTAATACTCGGCGAAACAATAAATATGATGTAACATATTTTTTGCTGGGGTTGAACATCGATTGAAAATTTAGAATAATTTATGCGAAGTAATAATTTCGTTTTTTTTCATCCTTATGAGTACAGAGATGTTGTAAAAATTTATGGTAGTGAGGAAATTTGAATTTTGGTTTTTGGGGAGTTAATAAATGGCAGAACGTTCCACAAATAAATTTTCTTTTCTTTAATATGTGTTGTTGTGCTCAAAGAAGATGAATACATTTTACAAATTTATTTATGTAAATGTATAATAGGTAACAGTTATTTCGCATTTGCAATTTGGTAAAATATCTCCAGATCTTTCTCAATAAAATACTGACATTTTAATTTTAACAGTGAACTGTGTATTTATGAATTATGCAAGTATTCAATGCGATTTTAATAATTGAAGCAAAATTTTTTGCTCCTTCTTCGTTGAAAATTATAATGTTAAATATGTCGAACCTGTAGGGATAGGGCAAACAAAATTAGGAAATTTACAAAATAAAGTTTCGGATTGAAATGCGCTCGCAAATATTAGCGACCACACCGATGTGAACTTTTTAATGAAAAGTGTAGCAATTAAAAGTACAGGTAGCACAGCACACCTTTACTAAAATGTTCGTCAAAAATGTATGTTTGATATAAATATCGGAAACAAATTTTATCATAATACATAATTCTATTCTAAAAGTTGGGGCTATTAAAAAAATTAATTCTTTAAATATTTGAATATATCATAAGCGATACTATTGTCGATTAAAAAAAAATCTCAGAGATGTTACCGAGTGAAGGAATATGCCATCTAATACTGGACAACTTGATCTGGTCAAAACAGTTAACTAAATTAAAACAAATAGTTTTGGGGTAGTTCCACACAAGTTTAAGGACGTAAAATTTCATAAAAATTCAAATATTCTTCAAAATACTTCCTACACTATGGCCGATTCCAGGAATTTTAGAGATGTTACCAAGTGTGGGCATATATCAATCGCTTAATAGTGGTCAGAATCAGCTAATTGGAACAGTTAACCACATTAAAATAAAAAGATTTGGGATGTATCTACAAAAGTCTTAATGTGCAAAATTTAAAAAAAATTCAAATATTCGTCAACACTCCTTCCCTGGTAATAAGGAATTGTTTGTTTTCTAACCTCATACTAGAAAATAGTTGTTATCAATTTTTACAAATTTGGAATTAATTTACTAGTTATGTCTCCATTATCTATTTGGAGCCAGCTTGGAGCGCGATTTACATGATGAAAAAATGTTGTCCCAGCAAAATATTTGCTGTGTGTTTAGAGCTGCACACAATATAAATTTTTCGCATTAGTTGAATAGAGAATGAAATATAAAATGCCATAAATAATATTTGTTGCCATAAAATATACTCGGGTCGATTATATTTTATGGCAGTATTTTTATTTTATGGCAGCATTTGCTCAAAAAAAGACAAAAACGCACAGCAAAATTTTTGCACGACGTAATTCTTTTCTTGTCATACACACGAGAATTTTAATATACCAAACTCTTCTTTTTTTGCTGCCCAACATTTTTTCATCATGTAAATCGCGCTTAACTAACATATTTTGATAATTCTATTCCGTTTCTATCACAAAATGATTTGTTTCCAATACTTTAGGAAAAAATGGAGGGGTGGAAAATAAACCTACCAAATTTTTGATAAAAACTGTCTTTAAAAATCAAAAAAAAAAAAATCGTTCCAGTTTAAATTTCAGAAAAACAATCAAAACCATTTACAAAAATTGAAACTTTAAATTTATTTGAATCTTGTAATCCTTTGTCGTTTTTTGTAAATACCATAGTTTTCTCTCTCCCACCATTGCACAAACTAAAAAGACCCTACGACAACTGCCACTTCCAGTTCACAGATTTCCATCACATAAATAATGAACCCGTCTGGAATTTTGATGAAATAATGTTTTATATCGTTCTTTTTGTGAATGTTATATACTTTTCAAAATAATTGAAAGAAAAGCGAAAAAGCTCCTATGGAAGCTAAAGTATGAAGTTTCATTCCGATCAGAGGACATGTACAAGAACGAACGTCCTTTTAGTTGAGTAGTTATTTTTCTCATAAATATTAAATATTATGTCCATACATAGATATTATGTCCTTTCAAAATATTAAAAAAAAAACGAAAAATCTGCGATGGAAGCTGTCACTTACGGTGGACTTATTTCAGCCAAAAATCTCTATAATCTCCTAATTTATTGAAAAAGGTTAGGAATGAAGTTTCACTCGAATAGTCTGGGCTGTTCAAATGCGTTTAAAAAACATTAGGCGTTGGAAATCGTCATTTTGTCAAACTAACATGAAATGATATGGCTGCAAACTTAATTTAGAATCGTTTGATTTGTATTCATTTTTGTTTCATAAATGATATACTTTTCAAAATATTTGCAAAAATCAAAATGCTCCTATGGAAGCTTCCACTCCAGGTGGACTGATTCTGGTCAAACATCACCGGAACATCCCAATTTATGAAAAAAGCTTATATATAGTATGAAGATTCCCCCAATAAGATAAATGGCTGTATATGAGAGACATTTTGTCTTCATACAGAGTAAGTTTAAAGCCACTTATTTAAACTTCGGCAAAAGTAAATCTGCAAAAATTGCGAGGTCGAAAATTCACAACTTACTAACAACTTACTGGACCCATGTGCTTCTTTCGCTCATCTTCATAATTTCTTTTTAAGTTTACAAGGAAGAACAGTGTTTTCAAAAATTGACTTAGTGAAATCCATCGCACTCCTGTAGCTCCTGAAGATGTATATAACTTTCAGGTTGTTTGAATTTACCAGCAAAGCAATAAAGTCAAACGGATCAAAGTAATAGCAAAATGATCCGTTTGACATTATCCCATTCTGGCAGATATAAATATCGTAACAGCTGAACAAATTTCGATCCATTTTGGGTTGCAAGTGAAAATGATGCTGATGTATAAGTCTGGTCATCGCACCTTACGCGTATCCGTGCATCTGCCTCAGGCTTCCAATATACGTCGCTAAAGCATTCTTCCGTACGCAAATTTTGCTGATTTAATCGTATGTATGTCAGACGTTCCGTTTCGATTGTTACATACATATCAACGGCAAACTGATGAAACAATCTGCGGCATTCGAATATTTGATTGTCCTCGTTTCGACGAATCATCAAACGATAAGCATAAAAATTCATCGAGCTGACCTTTTTGTTTGTTTCTTGAGCTGTAAATGAATAATGAACTTTTGTTCGGAATCGAATTGAAAAACAATTAACAACATTGCTATGTACCGGTTAATGGATTAATCATATTAACCTTATTAATCATTCAACGCTGATCGATTTCATAATCAGAATATCGAAAAAAATAAATCTGAATAAATTTGTGATCAGAATTCATTGTTGGATAATATCTGAACGCCAAACGAAATTTCGGATTTCCATGTTTAGCCGTCTGTTCTGTCTGTGGACGTTCCAACTGAGCGAGTCGAACTCGACTGTATCCGTTGTTCAGTAGTCATAGTAGACCGCACTAGAGAAATTCTTATTCGATTTGCCTCAAAATGCGTGCGCCGACTGACATTTCGACCCCTCTTTGGTGGCATTTTTTTCCAAAGAACAAATATCAGTTCAATGTTTGCAATACCCTAAATTACAACGAGCTTAAATAAATTCAAATTTTACAATTATAAGGTTTTTTTATTAGTGGATTGGATTTTGCGTTCTTTTTAATGTTTCTCCAATTTTTACTGATAATATCCAAAACTAAAAGACTATCTACATTTGTGAATAATGAAATTACGTCTAAAGAAATTAAAATAAAATTTGGAGGTATAATAACGTTTTGAATTTTATGTTTGAAATCTTCGGAATTTAGAACAAAAGAAGAAGTTTTACCTACACTAAATTTAATAATATTACCTAAAAATGCCGATAAACTGTAGGTGGGACCATCTATAGAGCTCACGATAGGTCTATATGGTATGTCAGGTTTATGGATCTTGAGCAAACCATATAATTTGGGTACAATTGGTGTGTAACTTGTTAATTTTTTCGTTGTCAAAACATCAATATTACCTGCATTGTGTCAATTTTTTACTAAAGAATTTATTGTAGTTTGGATAGGTGTCGAATTATTTTTTCAATAATTGTCTGTACGTGGTCTAAATATTTGCCTTTTTATTTTATAAATTCAAATCTTATTTTATATAATATTAAATATACCTTCTATTCAATTTGTATTTATATACAATTTACTGTATAGGCTCTGTATATTTTGTAACGGAAAAATTTTGTTTAATAAAATTTCATTAGCTTTGATAATGATGTCGAATTGACATCGAAAGCTCAGCAATTAATTATTTTAATTTTATATCTGTGCCATATACTAATAAAAAAACCTTATAATTACTATTATTGGCTCATAAAATATATTTTCAAATAAATTCAAATTTTTGAACTTTGGATGCACCAAAGATCACCACCGGTAATACACTAAACTATCGCTTCCAATTCGCTCCAATTCGCTTTCACTTTTCGTAAAATATCAATATTCAATGCGGAATCGTTGTTGTTATGAAAACATGTGACAGCAGAATCAAACTGAACGTCGACTCGACACCATATTTGCCATTTTTTCAAACAAAAATACTCTTCAAATTTCCGACTTTTTCGGTGGATTTTCTAAAAAGTTACTTTCATAGAAACCTTGTCCTGACAATTACGACCACAACAAAAGATAAAATCAGCCAAATAGGTCGAGCCGTTCCACGGGCGCTCGCCACCAAGTATAAGCCACATGATATCCACATATATCAGATAATTAATAAGTAAAATTTATGACGTGCCTATAATTAAAAGTTTTACTATAGTGAACAATTTTCTTAACGTTATAGAACAACCTCCCCCCCCCCCCCCTCCCCCCTACTCCTTCTGCTCTTGCAACTCTAGAATCCATCAACGATTTTACAGTGGTGAAGCAATTAAGTCGATTTAGGGTACGGAGAGAGATAATCAATTTAACTCATTTGTTTATCATATAGTATGTAAAAAAAAGCCGGACTCATGTTCAACCTTCCCAATTATGCAAGGGGTGATCCTTCTTCTTTAACCTAAAGATTTAATTTTGAATACTTTATGTTTAACGATACCTTTTAATGACAAAGATTGGTGGCTCCATCTTTTTAGCACCCCATCTAAAGGTTTTGACAAAAGTGATGATTGAATTTGTTTGGTCATCGTTTGGTCAGGATTGGTCAACTAGTTTTTATCATTTGATCACTTACGACTAAACGGTAAATAAATAATAAAAAATTTAAAAAAAAAATCTCGGGTAGCACCTCATTGCAAGAAAATCATACCGCGAAAAAACAAAATCAAAGTTGTATTAATTCAATAAAATTAGGTTCGTCGCTTATTTCGGAATTTCATTTTACAAAATTAATAAAAAATCCAATTGGAATATACATTTAGATAAAAATATTTTTTTTTCAAAGAATTGTTATTGTGAAAGACATAAGATAAAATCAGTTCAATTTTTTGATTCTTCATAACTCGTTGAGGATTGATGATTTTATTTGGTCATCCCCACATAATGATTTATTGCGAAAACTCTTTAAAAACTCATAGTTTCCGCACGATTAGATGTGTTCGGGGCTGGAAACTTCACCAACTCATAATTTCCACTGAGTTTTTAACGAATTTTGTAGGGATGCCCAAACGAAATTAGCTAATGACCAATCCTCAACGAGTTGTGAAGAACCAAAAAATTGAACTGATCATATCTTATGTCTGAACCTGCAGCCCTATTCCTGAATACGATACGAAGACCAAAATACAAAATTCATGTTTGAATTGAATCAGATTCGTACGATTCTTATTTAAAATCGTATAAGAATCTTATACTTTCGTTTTCGTATCGTATTCAGGAATAGGGAACCTGATTTTATTGAATTAATACAATTTTGATTTTGCGTTTTCGCGATAAAAACTGACCCATTGGTGACCAAACGCCAAAATGTGGTAACCAAACCTGACCTAACGATTAACTAACGAAATTTGATAAAAACGATATGATTTTCTTGCAATGAGGTGCTACCCGGGATTTTTGTTTGTTTGAATTTTTCATTATTTATTTACCGTTTAATCATAAGTGACCAAACGATAAAAACCAATCCTGACCAATCGATGACCAAACGATTCAATCATCATTTTTATTAAAACCTTTAGATGGGGAGCTAAAAATGCAGAGCCAAGATTGGTGATCATTCGGACAATAATCATTCCTGCGTGAAATAATTCCGTAGTAAAAAATTTCGAAAAATACTTAACAGTAGCATTTTATTTAAATTTGCACATTTTAGGTTTCTTTAGACTTCTAAAACACAATCGATTTTTCTTATAACGTCAATTTATAATGAACCTTGCTGCCATTAATCCTTTTATTTTCAGAATCCTTCATAATAATTAAAACTTAATTCCGAAAGTCATAAAGTACATTTTCAAAACGCGATACTACGCGAGTAAGTTATTTAAATTTAAAAAAGGTTTATAATTTAAAAATTATGTACATTTATGACATTTAAAAGAACTGACATTTTTTTGCTATATATTTTTGTACAAAAAAAGTTCGTTGTGACACGCGAATACATAAAATAGCAAGTAATTTTTTTTATGACGGTTGGTTTTGCATTTTAACGGAAATGTAACGCTATGTAATGCATTCATTAATTGGGTAATTCTTTTTTATTGGAATTTAACTGTTGTGCTTTATAATATGGAAATGAAATGCCAACTTTTGTGGCTAATTTAAATTTATGGTAATTTGATTTAATGCCGGAAATCATGTTAATTCCATTTGTATATAAAATTTGTCTGTATTGTTTGCACATTTTCTACCTATTAACCCATTTTTTCATCTTTATATCCTTGTGAAAATGTATTTTCCGTGGTTTTTCCATTTTACGTAGGGATTGGAGAAAACATCAAAGGTGATTAACTGGAAAAAACATTGTGTAAGGGGATGGTAAAATAAATGTTTGTGGTTTACCTCAATAACCTTAACAATGTTTTGGTAGTTAGAATAATGGGGTACAACATTTTTGTTATCCTGGTTTCATACCTAAATTTGAGTACAAAATATTTGAATAATAGGCAATTACGTGACTTGGTGTTCGATGAGTGCCAAACACTATAAAAACGAATATATTGCCCATGTTTTACGAGCCGAGCGCAAATATTGACTGACACCTCAAACAATTATAAACTGAATCTACAAATGATTTATATAGATACATGTATATACATATAGTACACTAACAACAATTAGAAAATTTTTAAAATAAATAAACCAAAGAAAAATGAAAACCTGAAACTTTAATTAACACAAAACCACCTGATTCTATTTTCATCACAATTTTCTTTAAAAATTTCATTGCATCATCATATTATAGATAGAAGAGCGCACACACATCGACATCATTCTATGTATATACACAATTACCGCATCGTTGGCGTCGTCATTGTAATGATGATGATGATCGTTCTACATTTTCCTTCTTATAACATTTTCTTCTTGTCTTACTAATATAAACAGAGCACAAAACACAAGTACGTAGAGTTTTCTTCTATATATGAGATCTCTTAAGTCGTGTAGAGCGCACATCTAAACAGACTCGATGTACGTCTTCATGTTTATTTATGTGAAAATCTCTGAATGATGTGCGACTCGTACACAAAAGATTAACATTTTTTACTTAGAAGATCAGTGACTTTTCTAGTGTTCACTCAAGTATATCTATGTTCAAGGCTCCGTATTTATATTACTCAAAGGGTTAAGAATATTAAGTGAAAATTATTATGTTTTCCATATTTATTTACATGACTGTGTTTCATTCTATATATACGCGGGTATAATACATCGATATAGATGATGAAAACAGATGTAATCTGTCATTTTTAGTTTAAGTCATTTGCCGAAAAGAAAACAAAATTTGAAAATTTACACAAACAACCGACGGAATGAAGAAAATTTTTTTTTGCGTGAGAAAATTTATTTTTCTGTGTACGACGTACTACTGCTGCATTATTAGACAGATGGTGAAGTATATTTAGAATTTTCTTGTATGCTTGTGTACATGTACCTATATACACTAGTATATAGTATATAGCACAAATTACTATAACCGTTTGTTGTATGTTGGAAAATTATATTAGAATACGCACATACGTGTTTAGATGAAAGGAAGTATTTGGAATTTTTTATGAAATGTTTGACATTTACACGATTTGATGCGTGTACGAATTTTCTTTTTAGTTTGAATATAAAAATTATTTATGGATCGGATGAGAGATTTAGTACAATAATTTGTTGCGGTTGACCGTCAAATTTATTTGGAATGATACGTTAATGATGTTATATTGAAAAAAGTAGTGTCGCCAAAAAGAAGCTCAGCTGTTTGTTTTTCATTATTATTTAAATAAAGTTTTATTGAATAGCATCAATATATGTGCGTACAAGAGTGAGATAATGTTAGGGATCCGCCACTTATCGGATCAACGAACCGATTCAAATGAGACCTTTTCCAAATATAACAAGTTTGCTCCCAAGAAAAACTTGACCTGGAAAATTTTCCAGTGATAACTATCGACAAACCGATTTAAATGAGACATTTTAAAAAAGGTTAAGACATAAAACTTTAAGCGTTAAGTTTTTACAAATTTTTGAAGTTTACACGTGTATTTACAAATTTTGGTATAATAACGTGCAGGTGCATTTCACTTCTTCTATTTTCTTCTATTTTCAGACATAACACTTTAAGGGTTCAGTTTTTACAAATTTTTTAAGTTTACACGAGTATTTCACTTCTCCCAATTTTCCCGACATTAAATAACATTACACTTAAATCGTCAAGTTTTTACAAATTTTAAAAGTTTGTCTGGGAAATTTTATAGCGATAATCATCGACGAACCGATTCAATTGAGACACCAAAAAAATTTATTTTATTTTTAACAATTTTAAATTTTCATTTGGTGTCGCCTAGAAATTGTAGATGAGGATATGTGAAATTCTTACTCACAGTTGAATTATTGTGATGTCTTTTCACCCGCTGATGAGTAAGTGAGATTCATAATAGGGGAATAAAGATCCGATTCAAATGAGACCTTTTTCAGATATAACACTGAAATGGTTAAGTTCTTACATAAAACTTGATCAGGACAATTTTTGCGATAATCAACGCCGACTCAATTCAAATCAGACTTATTTCAGACATAAGACTTTAAAGGTTAAGATTTCACAAATTTTTAAAGTTTACACATATATTTCAGATAACACTTGAGACGTTAAGTCTCAAGCGACGCCCCGCCCCCATAGTATCATTCTAAGGTTGAGTAAGATTCAAAATGTTTCAGTTGTAATTAGAGATTAGTCTCGGGATTTTTTTTCCGATAATTCTAACCCAATTACATTTTTTCGATTCTCGAAAATTTTGAGGATCAAATAATTTTGGATTTTTTATCTAAAAAATTCCAAAACCTTCAAATCAAGATCTACTTATTTTCACTATGCGGCCGATTAATAGTCGAATTACAATTTTTCTTTAAGATGACATAACGTTAATGTTTATAGTTTTGTTATGGTGCATACTAACTTCGAACCTAGTTGAGTCAATTGAGACACACATCTATAATACTGAAATAGTTGAAAGTGAACTGATAAACAGACAACGCCACCATATCAAGCGGAGGTATTACAGTAAATATAGAAAATGATGTCAGGAACAATGTATTCCTCAAATTTAGTGAAGAATTACTTTATTGTTATTCCGATATATTAATATCTTGTCTTTTTAAACATTTAAATTTTCTCCGGAATTCTCGAGAGAGCCAAATATAATTATCGAATTCTCGAGAATGAAATAAAGGCGAAACAAATCTCTAGTTGTAATCGGCTATTCGAAGTAGCATCGATTAGAAGGAGAACATTTAACTTCAACTTTGAATAAGACTTTGTCAAAGAACCATCAATCTCTGAGGCGGATTCAATGTTGCGTTCGTTCGTTCCTTCCTTCCTTCTTAATTTTTTTTAAATTCATCCAAGTTGCTGAAAAAAACTCACAAGAAAAAAACGTCATTTTTAACCAATGATATTGGTTTAAAATGTTTCAGAAGGAAGGGAGGAACGAAAGAACGGAACACTGAATCTGCCTTCAATGACCCAATGAGTTGGTATTCACATGGCCATAATACTTGATAAGTGCATCACAGTAGAATATCAGCGGAACAACCATGAAAATGATTAAGGATTATAGTGGCAACAAGAACTAACTGTTACGTAAAGGTATAATAGTGGTTGAATGTGCCGCTTCCGTAATAGCCTTGAGAAACAATTTTCTGTGGGCTGTTGCGTTTTCTAATCGAAAAATTGGAATTAATCCCGGGCTATACATATATAATAGAAAATTAAGAGGGCTTATGTAAACTCACGATATCTAAAATTCCTTTGGACACTTTAAGAAAGTTAGAATGAGCTGATCTTCAAGTTAATACCAAAGAAACAATTATGTACATAGTACATAATCATCAGACATTATCAGACTTAAGATTAGGTTTTTAAGAATTATTTGTGGGTCAATTATCAAATTTTCGTGTGGGAACATCCAGATATGTTATGGGGGTGTACTATGAAATCCCGTTTTTCTTTTCTTCTAGTTCTAACGTCTTGATTTTGAAAAAAAATATTTTTATTAATTCGGGTCGGCCGGACGGACTAGTAATCCAAAGGAAAAAAATATTATCTCAGCAAAACTAAAACGAGACAAAAATATAGATCGACTATTTGAGAGAAAGGCGCATCTGATTATAGTTTGCTGAGCAAATTGTTGTTGTGTTGCCATAATTTTTAAAAGGACAAAACCCATCCCTTACTCCTTCCCCTTTTATTTCAAAAATATTTTTATGGAGAAAACATTGCGCTCACGTATATTGAGGAGAGTGAATAAAAACTGAGTGTGAGTGTTCACTCAATATTTTCAAGTGAGCTTTCATTTTACTTTCATGTGAATAAAAAATCTCTTCGTTAAGTTTCGTTAAATAAAACACTTAACATTTTACGTAATGGAGAAACTCAATTTTGATGTGAATAAAAATAATTTAACGTTTGAATTTTGACAGATAGCTCATATACATTTGAGTGTACCTTTTATCAGCCTTAACGTTTTTCAATACATAAAAATTGACATTTTTGTTTCATGATTAATCATGTTTTTCACTTTTTGTGTACTTTTACAGTATCACTTTGAAATGTTTTCATTTTTTTCTAAATTAGGAATAGTGTACGTTTTCTTGTAAAAAAACATTTGTTAACCACTCACCAAAGCTGGTGAGTGTTCCAACACCAACCAAGTCCGTATCACCCAAACTCAAGAAAGTTCGCTCAGTTTTTATTGACCCCCCATCATTTCGTTTATTCCTTTTTCGACCAGGAAAACATTTTTTTTGCTTTAATTTAAGTCCACCACACACAAATGTGTATGTAAATAACCATAGTTTGTAAAGGTTTTTGTTTTTTTTTTTTCATAATTCTCTTTCGCACCCGATTTTTACGTCCACGTTTCACGTATACGAGTAAAAATTGATTCAAGTCAAAAAATTTATTTAAATAAAGAAATTTGGTAAATTCTTGTATATGAGAAGAACATTTTTTTATTAAAAATGTTTTATGCGCGATTGTACGTGGTATTTTGTAGGTTATAAATTTTATAGCAGAGCACTTTTTATTTGTTTTCGAAAATTGAATATAGAAACAAAATAACATGATTCTGGCTACCCCAAAAATATTATTTAATTTATTAGTAATTTTAAGGATATATGCGTATATAATTCATTGTCAAAATTTAAAAATACATTTATTTCAATAATTTATAGGTTCAATTTTGTTAATGCTAAAATTTTCCCCTTACATATTTTTTTATATATTTTTGAAAATTAAAAAAAATAATAAAACCACATAATTCTGTTCGTCCCAAAAGTAATATTATATTTGCACTCCAGATTCAACCTTTTACAAATCATGTTCATCAATTCTAAATAAAATTCACTTTTTCCAAAAGACTTTCATCCTTTTTCAATTGAAATCCTACTTTATCCAAATCATATTCACCTTTACTCAAAACATATTCATCCTTTTCCAAATCAAATTCACCTTTCTTCAAATTCACTTTTATGCAAATCATATTCATTCTTTTCCATTTCAAATTCAACCGGAGACGTTATAAAACCAACAGAACCTATTTAATTTAATAAAGTTATTGTATTTAAATTTAAAATTCAAAATAACAAGTTATTTTTTTTTATATGTTAATCTTAATAAAAGTTAATTTACTTTATTAATTTGTTATTTTGTCTGGCAACTGCGTAAGATAGGACATGAATAGCGAACCGCGAAAGAGTTGGGAGCGCTTCGTCCCCAGAACAGATTGCAAAGATTAAAAAACATTAAAATAAATAACTCGTTATTTTGAATTTTAAATTTATAGGTTTTGCACTCCAAATTCAACTTTTTACAAATCATGTTCATCAATTTCCAAATAAAATTCACCTTTATCCAAAAGACTTTCATCCTTTTCCAAATCAAATCAAACTTTATCCAATTTAAATTCACCTTTATTCAAAACATATTCCTCGTTTTCCAAATCAAATTTACCTTTGTTCAAATCAAATTCCACTTCATCCCCAAATCATATTTATCCTTTTATAAATCAAATTCAACCGGGGACGTTATATACGAGGGCAAATCAAAAAGTCTTGCAATATCATATGAAAAAAAAGAGTGAGAGAGACAGCAATATTTTTATTTTTCGACATAATCTCCTTTAAGGTTTATACATTTGTCACATCGATCAATTAACTTACCTAAACCCTCTAAAAAAAAAGATTTCTTTTGCTCCATAAAATATTCATTTACAACAGACTGTACTTCATAGTCACTGGAAAATTTCCGGCCCCTTAGTGTTTTTTTCAAATTGGGAAAGAGAAGTAGTCACTGGGTGCCAAGTCTAGACTGTACGGTGGATGCGGAATTTCCACGAAGCCGCAGTCCTTTAATGCAGCTTGAGCAATATTAGCCTTGCGCACTGGTGTATTGTCGTGAAGAAGCAAGATTTTTTTCCTAACTTTCCTTGGCCGTTTTTCCCGGATCGCTTTTTTCAATTTTCGCAAAACCTCTGCGTAATATATGCCTGTGATTGTGGTTTTCGGTGGCATATAATCGATTATCAAAATTCCTTCAGCATCCCAAAAAATTGTTGCCAAAACCTTACCAGCAGACGGTTGAGTTTTGAATTTCTTTGGTGGTGGTTCACTACGTTTAATCCATTGCATCGATTCTTGTTTGGATTCCAGATCCCAGTGATGAAGCCATGTTTCATCGCCTGTTATTATGTTACCCAAGAAATTTTCTGGATCTGCTTTGTACATATCTAAAATCGCCTTTGAAGTTTAAACACGCATTTTTTTTTGTTCAGCATTCAACAAACGGGGAACCCATCGCGCACTTACTTTCGACATGTGAAGGTGGTCATGTAATATAATATATGTGGTACCGTATGAAAGAGAAAGTCTCCACGCTAACCGCGGAACAGAAATACGCCGGTCCTCCAATACAATAGAATCAGCCAAAATTACGTTTTCATGGCTAATAGCATCTGCTGGCCGACCCGAGCGGTTATCGTCTTATAATGACTCCCAACCACTTTTGAATAATTTTACCCACTTTGTTACTGTGGCATATGATGGTGCAGATTCGCCGTAAACTTTTGATATATAGTTGAATATATAAATTGCATTTCGTCCATCTTTATAGAAAAATTTAGTAACGGCGCGATATTCAATTTCATTCATTTTAAGAAAAATTCAAAACACATGTTACTAAATTGACAAAAACAAACGAACCGTAAAATTTACATCGAAATGTTCTTCTAGAAGTTTCATCGTGACAAAAAATGGTTTTGAAAAATATATTGTTGTCTCACTCACTCGTTTTTTTCATATGATATTGCAAGACTTTTTGATATACCCTCGTAAGCAACAAAACTTATTTCATTTAATAAATTTTAATTCTAGTTTCAAAATAATAAGTTTTTTTTTAATTTTAGCAATCTGTTCTGGGGGCGAAGCACTTCCAATTTCTCGTGAATCACTTTTCACGTTCTACCTTACGCAGTTGCCAGCCAAAATAACAAGGTAATAAAGTAAATACTTTTACTGTAAACCTCCACTGTGTAACCAAAATGTTCGATGTTTCATTCAAACTAGCTGTGTCTTGGTAACTTCACCTGGATGTGAAACTGGTACTCGCCTGCCGCACAGAATACCCCAAAAATTTCGTAGTAATTCTGCTTTCATAGTAATGAAAATGAACTAACAATCATTTACATATAAGATAACAGCGATTTTTGATAACAGTAAAATTTTAGCTGGCAACTGCGTGAGGTAGGACGTGAATAGCGAATCGCGAACGAGTTGGGAGCGCTTCGGCCCTAAACCAGATTGCAAAGATTAAAAAAAAAAAATAAATAACTTGTAATTTTGAATCTAGAATTTAAATACAACAAATTTATTAAATTAACTAGGTTCTGTTGGTTAAATAACGTCTCCGGTTGAATTTGATTTATAAAAGAATGAATATGATTTGGATAAAGGTGAATTTGATTTGAACAAATGTGAATTTGATTTGGAAAACGAGGAATATGTTTTGAATAAAGATGAATTTGATTTGAATAGAGTTGGATTTGATTTGGAAGAGGATGAAAATGTTTTGGATGAAGGTGAATTTTATTTGGAAATTGATGAAGATGATTTGTAAAAGGTTGAATTTGGAGTGCAAAACCATAAATACAATAAATTTATTAAATTAAATAGGTTCTGTTGGTTTTATAACGTCTCAAAGTGAATTTGATTTAAACAAAGGTGAATTTTATTTGCAAATTGATGAACATGACTTGCAAAAGGTTGAATTTGTGTAAAGTGTAAAACCTATATATTTTTTTAGTAAGTTTTGGGATATAAAATTCATTGTTAAACATTCAAAATGAAGATTTTACATATTTTTGAATTTATAGGTTACATTTTGTCGATGTCAAAATTTCTTGAATTTTTTCTACCAAAATGTTGTGTCTCAGTCGCTCTAATGTAAATTTTAGTTCTTGTCTTTGTCATATGTTCAGCAAAAATTTTGTGTTTTCTCCATGGAATAGTTATCAACCATTATGGTTTTTAAACGAACATTTATTTTTATGTAATGCGGCTATGTTGGAAAACATTTACCACACATTGATTTTTTTTGTTTAAATTTCCGACTAACTAGTCGGTTAGTTATTTCATACCATTCGTTCAAAGATGGCACAAAACAAACCGCATCTGATGTTTAACTAAAATCTGCTGTTTAAACTTAAATTTAACATTCTACAAAACATTTCTAATCAGTAACTGATTCATCGAAACTAAGTTTGCAGTTTAGAACTAAATATCGGATAGTTTTTGGTTTATAAATAGTAGAGACATTTAACAATACCTGGGTGAACAGTACTTTTTGCGGATACATAGTAACGATTATAAATCATTAGTACAAACTAATGGAAATATACTTTGGGCGTTAGTTTAGTATAATTTAAACGATATTCTTTAGACGACAAAATATGATCTCGGATCAAACAATTTTGATTCCAAATTAACAGATTTTGACCGAAAATGTCTTTTCGTATTCGTTGGATGAAAAATATTAATTTTTTTTTGATCCTACATCTCGCCGATTTTTTAAATAAATTTCAGATTGATAAATTTAATGATTAGTTCATACTAGTTGTTCATAGATGTCGTAAGTCAAACCGTGTCTGCTACTTAACTAAAATTGGCTAATTAATTTAAGATGTATTAATTTTGACTATATTTTAATTGGCTATTGTTAAATCTGATTTAGATGTAAATATCATGCATATTTTGGTTTAGAAATAATAGAGACATCTATATGTAATTGTTATGAACTAACCTACAATTTTTTTATATTTTATAGTATTAATAATTTGAATAAGCTAAAATCTCCGTAAAAATAAGTTAAAAACATGAAGATCATTCAATCCTACTGGTGGAATTACAAGTGGTTGTCGGCCTTGTCGACGCTATCTACGTTGTCGACAAGTTGTCTACTCTATCACGTAAATATTAGTAAATGAGGCATAAACCCTCATCTCTGCTTAATCTGGTGAAAAGGAAAAGAAGATGAACTGACCCGTTTTCTGTTTGGCCTTTTTTGGTCTGTAATACATTATATTTATGTAAAACAAATTGTCATATCTCGTTTCACATAATTTTATTATGTCATACCATTTATCTCACACCATTTTCTACAATCAAAATATCAATTTTCACGCAAGTGTAAAACTAATTTATGTAAATAAATTAATTGTATTTTATTCGTATCTATATACATTGTGTAGTCATACAATTTATTATTTTAAATTTCAAAATAAAATTAAAAATAAAACTATCTGATTAATCGTTAGTAATAATAGAAGAATTTTATCTAATTTATCAACGTACTTTTGTTGTACAAGAAATTTATTGACACATCTAGCAAAAACGAAATTTTCAATAAAACTCTGTTAAGTAGTTAAAAAAATTTACGGATCTCATTTTTCATTAGTTCCTTTAAAAAAAATTATTTATTTAGACAATGCTAATAGGTGGGGTATAATAAAAAATTCGATACTCTTGACGCATATAAAAAAAACTTCTGAACTTGTATACTCGTAAAGTAGTTTTCTCGGATCGATTCTTAAAATAAAGTTGTGGAGTTTTTTTTGTGTATACAATAGAAACTTCTTAGTTCTTAAATTTCGTAAATAACAAAAAAATAATTCGTATAATGAATATTATTTCTTTACATTCTTTTCAAATTTAAAATGAAAATCAATATTAGAAAATGTATATAAATAAATAAATAATAAAATTTTATGTTTGTTATAAAACTTGTTAATTACCAAAAGACGTTGTTTTCATTTGGTTGGACATGCTGGGATCAAAATAGGGTTCATATACTAAGCACATTAACAAACTTCAAACGATTTCCTTTTTCTTGTTTAATGTAATGGGGCTCTTATCTTATTAAGGTACACACGATATAATGATTATTGTTTTTACAAGAAAGTTTTTAACGACCGCATAAAAATAACTTGTCAAACGGGAAAGTCAAGAAAAGTTTTCGGCCGTGAACAAATATTTTATATCGGAAACAGTGTTGTTCCGTATTATCCATACGGCGTCGTAGTTAATAATAATTCTACACGTGTAGACAATTTAAAAAATGTAGAAAATGTAGATAATGTCGAAAATTATTGTTTCTGTTAGCAATCATCAAAATTCTATAATTTCTTTGTTAATTGAACAATTTCAGGAGAGCTTCTTTCATTTCTAAATGGTATAATGAAGCACTTATGTATGTGTTACATTTAAAGTGCTAAATCGGTATTAAATGGGGCTTATGCTTTCAACATGTTACTTGACCCCTTCACCTAAACATCCGTAGTACTGTTTATTCACCTTGGTATAGGATTAAGTGGCGAAAGTGGGCGCAAGAAATTCCCGCGTGCCCGTCACAGTTATGGCGTTCGTTAACCAATTCAATTTCTATTGATGGTAGTAAAATAATACCAAATAGTCCCGATAGTCACCCGATGAACCTGAACTATTTCGTGAATATAGAAACTGGTTTCAACGGTTTCGGATAAGTATCATCACAATTGATTATGCACAAACGTTTCGAGTGGCCACCATTTCTGTTCACCATCATTTTTTAATTTTTGTTTAATTTGGATCGAAACACAAGTAAAAATACTAAAAAATCATTTATCGAGAAAGTTTTGTAGCTACCCGTACTATATTGTACACAAGAAAGCGTTGAAATTAGTAAAGAAGTATTCGTTTCGAAAATGTTCATGACAGACAGCACATTGCACATTGTATTTATTTTAAAAGCTATAGCCGGGCTCAGCCACGTACACCGTCATGACTTACCGATTAAGCTCATGAAAGTGCATAACATACTGACATTTTATTTTAGCTTGTGACAGATTTAACTCGATTTCAAGCAGAATGAAATTTATTAATTTCTATAGAGCGTGCTTGATACAGAAAAATATTCTTGCATTGATTCTGCAGATGTAAAATAATTTAGTTCTATTCCATGAACGGAAATGGAATCGCTTGCACTGGTGCACTGGCTAATAAACGAGATAATAGGATCTGCAAAATTAACCCGGAAAACTTGGGGAATACATTCCATTTAAAATAATTAGGTATTCACCGAGCCTAGTGAAAAGAAAAGAAGTTCTGAAGAAATTATAATGATGTCCACGATGTTCTCATAGTAAACGCTCAATAAAATTTAAATCAAATTCAACTGTGTTTATTTTAGCTTGTAGCAGATACACAATCGATGGACATAATCCAATTTGTGTAAAAAGTTGTGCATTGAAAATTCCCAACCTTATTATGTCTAAATCGAAAATAAATGATTATTGGCAACAACATTACCCATTATTCCGAACTAACCTATTTGCAGGATTAGACGAATAAGAAAATATCGAAAGTCTATGGCACATCTAAGCCGACAAAATAATTTAAAGGCTCGAAATTTGTCGACTTCTGTTGTTGTACGTTATAATTGACACGATTAATTTCAAAAATAAATTTATGGCAGTTGAGGCAAAAAATTGAATTTCTCTGGTAAGAGCAAAAATGTACCCACAACCCTCCGGTTTCTTTCTTAATGAAAAAACCAATTGGTCACGCGAAAAACGAAATTTGAATATGATTTGGAATATGTATTTTTAATTATTTTAAAAGTACTAATCTCACCCATTTCTTTTGTAAAAATTAAATTTTAACTTTCAAAATATAGGTAAACACACATGAGCAGATTTTCTGTCTGCAGCACTGCCGTCAGAATTTCAAGTGAACTACATGAGCGTCTTTTTTGACAAGCAGAATTTTCTATTATTGCTTTTTTTGTTTTATTGCTCTATAATATTTTTCCCCATTTTGATTGATAACTCAATGGTAATACCACAGAATATATACAGAAGCGACATATGAATATATGTCGCTTCTGTATATATGAATTTAATCCTTCCTTTTTTATATGAATTTATTCCGAATCGACTAATTGATTTTTTTAATGAAACTAGGAGTGGTAAAATTGTTTAAATGGTAGATAATAGATAGCGCTAGTAGTTTAAAAAAAATTAAAATCGATTATAACGTCTTCGCTTCCATATCAACTTCTATTTGAAATAAGTAATTGATTCGCTCTCGGTTCGTTCGGAAGCTCTCACTGGTACTGTAGAAAGAAACCCAAGCTAAAGCACAAGAAAGTGGTGAAAATGGTTGAAAGTACTAATAAACAATTTGTAGATTCTATAAACATTTTTTCTTTTTAGTCACCCGATAAAATTGAGAATCCTAAGTTTAATATAATGCCAGAAATTTCCATTAATCAACAGTTGTTTTATTTTTAAAAATTTCAGGTAAACTACATCCGGCATAAGTGTTGTTCTGAATACAATAACTACCGCCAATTTTGATCGATGCACAATAAGTAGGAATTTCCAAAGATTTCAAGTAATGCTCGAGTACGTGAAATCGTCTCATTGATTCGTTTAAATCATCGACAAATTCAATAGCGTTTTGCCAGTTTTTAATCGCCATTGTTTCGTTCAGCGTACGGTTGAAATGAGTATAATGTGTCTTGTCCCTGGAATTCTACGAGACGCAACTTTTAGGGCTCTCATGTCAGAGTCATCAAACGCGACACTGTTCACTGCAAGGGGCAATCATGACGATGTCGAATGAATTAAATTCATTCTGATATAGCTGGATGGAGACAATATTTTATGTTTATTGTTTGAAAAATGATCGCGAACAATTTGACAGAAGTCGAAGAGAGAGAATTTATTTTTACACTACTAAAACTTTTGTTTACAAAATGATTTTTTTTTCAAAATTAGAACCATCTATTGGCGAACGTGAGAACTTAGTTAGGAGTATGGTCAAAAAAATGGTTTCTAAGGTCGTGTTTCAATTGGTTTAAATCCCGCATAAAAAGTTAAAAATTTATTCGTGGTAAATATGTTTTAACTTTTTATCTGTTTCAATTAGGTAAAATTTTGACAATAACATGGTTGCTTATTTTATGTGTAATTTTGAACATATATAGACAATTTAAATAAGAAAACATGTAAAATGAATACTTTTTAAATATATATTAGTCAATTATGGTCAGTTTACATCTATATCATTGCAATTTATCCAAAATTTTTACATGGAAAATTTTTATTTACAAACAAATATTTTTGTCAGCCAAATGTTTTCCACATAAAAATTTTATCAGCTCTTGAAGCAGATAAAAAGTTTGACATTTTTATTCACCACAATTTTTAACTTTTTAACTTTTTATGCGGTATTTAAACCAAATGAAACACGCTCTAACTGTCGTTTCTGATATGTTCTGTGGTAGTACGTCAAAATAAAAAATTAAATAGAATATTAATCGCCTGAACATAGTTGCGATTGTTAGATTTTCTTTTACGTAGTGCAGCCTACTGCAAGGCAGAAACATTAGAAATAGAGACATGAATCAGGATTCTGATTGCAAAGCAGAATACATGTATTTGACACCATATAATCATGTGTATTCTAATTTTTCGGCTTTCAGAATTCTGCCCATGTGTTTCCAGCATTAGATTTCCGATTTGTTAGGTCGGACAGCCGACGATTAAACCACGGCCCGCGTGCCGACAAAACCTTAGGCGAACGAGAAATAAATAGTTCAATTGCCAAGTTCATTATTTTAAAAATGTGATCAATATAGCCGTCCAAACTATTCGTTTTATATCGATCCCAATTAATATTATCCGGAAACTCATTCAAAGCATAATAGTCTCCCTTTTTTAAAGTTGTACGACTCACTAGAAGTAAAATTTACGTTAACAGTAATACAATTTTCAAAAATTAATTTAATGTCCAGTGGTGTATGAAAAATACTAGAAAACCAACAAGATTATCAAGCAATGATTGTACCTTGTAATCCCACTAGTATGAACACTAGATCGTGAATATTGCTGGTCCGGTTCTCAATATTATTAACCTGTCTTAGTCCGAGTGAACACAATCAGAATGGCAGAAGATTGCCTTCATCAGTAATCCATTTTACTTTAGGCAGGACATCTCCCAAAATCATCACATAATCGAAATCAGCATCCGCAATTGCCAGTTGGTTTGAGAAAAATGCAAATAGCTCTCCCTATATATCAGCTGAGGATCTATATAACCAATAACTATCACCTGATGTTGGTCCAGTGTTTTCCATTGACAGCAAGTTTAACATTCAAATTCTCGAACTCGTTACTCTCCTTAACAATAATATCCGCACGCATGTATATCTTTCGAGCAGGTAGTAGAAGTCCGCCACCTCTCGCCGTGGTTTCAAGATCCGAATAACGATCGCGTTTGACAACATAGTAGTCGGAGAGAAATACTCATTTTCAACACCGATAAGTACATTTCATGCGATTTTAAATGAATTACGCTATAGTTGTTATAATCAACAGATAATGTGTCGGTTTTCGCAGAGTTCGGCAATGTCGGTTTAGCAATAGGTGCAGGTAGCAGCATCAAAGTTGATAGAGGTACATAATCGGTTGAGGTTGCAGTAGATGTTGTTACAATGTCGGAAAGCTTGCTGAAGGTGTTAGAACATTTAAATACGAACAATACATACCACGTTTTTGCATGAATTAAACATAATCGAAATCTGTAAAAGTTTTAATGCGGTATTGGCTTTTAAAAGATCGAAAGTTCCAAATCGTTAGTTTGACCTTGTTAAAGTTAGCCGAAAGTTGCCAGCCGAAAGATAATGCAGATAGTGTCTAGACTATTTCAGCCGAAAGTTAAACTCTCGCTCCTATCGATTTTTAAAATCCTATAAACTGAAATAATTTCCCCTTCACCCGAATGATATAACCCGATCCTAAATTCGTAAATTCTTAAGTTCATGACTGATTTTTGCTGTATTCAAGACACTATCTGCATTATCTTTCAGCTGGAAACTTTCGGCTAACTTTAACAGTATGTTAGTTTGGATCTTTGTTTTAGAACTATAATCGATACTTCCTCGAATAGGAATTTGAAGTATTCACGGAAGTACTGAGTATCAGTAATAAAGTCATTAATATTTGCTCACTTTATGTTAATACATAGTGTTTAAATAACATTTTTGCTTTAAAGATACAATTGAATTGCACTCTGCCACGCCCTATCATACTTTATTCAAATACTTCTGTCATTATTTTATTTATTAATTAGTGACATCTATGATCCGACATATTAACATTTAATATTTTTCTTGTATTTACAAAAATATATTTTAGCCAAATTTTCATGCAGTTTACGAGTAATCCCAAAACTTGTAATTTTTATGCGCCCAACAAGAAAACAAGTGGCACAAGTGTGTGATTAGCACATAGTATATTGATAGGATTAAGATGATAAAACGCCGCTTTTACATATTTATTCTTACGGGAATTAGATAAACAAACATACTTCTCTTTAAAACGTGAATAAAAGTACCATCGGGGCTCCATTAAAATAGGCGGACTTTTCAAAATTAAGTCCTTTTTCAAATTATCATTCCTCGAATTACATTGACTCAGCGGTATAGTTGGTACAAATCGGCATAATATATTATTAGTTCGGTGAGCCATGAAAATAGTGTACCGGATTCTCGAAAAATGTCTCACATGCAAAAAATATTATAACCAAATAAAACACAAAATTTTAAAATTTTTCGTCTACGTTTAGGTAGAAAAGAAAATTTTAAATCACAGCGACATTTTATAATTACGAACAAAACTTAATTTAAAAATGGCACACACAAATATAAAAAAGCGAAACGAGAAGGAAATCGAAAGAAAATTCAAAGTTTTATAAAAATCTCGTATAGTAACGAGATTCGAGATGAAACAAAATGAAAATACACACAAAGCACACAAAAGACGACAACATAGAAAAAACCTGAATTAAGATTAAGTTTTGCCATTGCAAACAATGAAAATAATAAAAACATATCTAAGACGAAGAATACCAAGAAGATGGAATTTTCCTTTTAATACATAATTGGAATTTGCCGTATAACCGGAAGATATTTGTGTGTGAATTTTTCAGTTTCCTGATTTCATCGTCTCGAAAATAATAATCAATCTTGTACTGTTAGTGCGCGATACCAATGGACGTACATATGTATGTGCTTTTGTAATTATACACAATCGCTAAAACCAATGATACCCATCTTGTCGGTTTCCGAAAGTAGGCATGCAAATGATTTTTTTATCTAATACATTTCCTCTGTATATACAATGAGAAAATTATCGTAAATTGGTAACCTTTTCAGTTTCTCCTCCCCGAACCCCCTTATTATAAAAATGTATATTTAAACAAGGTATAAGGGGGGCCCGAGATAAGAAAGATGCAAAGGGAAGTCGTACACAAGATAACAATTATGGTTTTGCGGTCCATCGTCTAACATAATCGGGCAAAATGAAGAAATTATTAAGAACTTTATCTTAAAATTAATATTTAGATAGTTTTTTGATTACGTCACATTTGGATATTGAACCTAAATGTAATGACGTCATATGCCATAACATTGGAGAAAATGCTTTAGTAAATTTTAATATTTGCACGATACTTTTTACGTCATCGTAATGACGTAATTTTGGCATAATGCCGGATTGTGCGCATTCGTTTTGAATTGCCCCACCCGGGATTTTCTCTATGTGCTGTGCTATATATATTTTTTATATATGTTTCGGATTGTTTTATCAACATGTATTTTTCATCTGATTTTCTATTTGAGATTGGAAAATATTGTGCCATATTTAAAAAAAAAATAATATAAATTTTTGTTGTTTTAATACTGAAAAATTATTTCTTTTTTTTGCCATCGGTAATCGATTTTCTAGCTGCAAATAAAAACAAAATTGTTTGTAACATGCTCATTGATACTTGAATAGCTTTTATACTGAATTCGAGCATATAGCGTTGCAAGTGGCAGCTGGTGGTTAGGACAAATGCATGTAACGTTGCATTTAGGAAGAAGCTTTTTTTTGCTATCGAGAATAAAAAAGTTTATATGTGCACACGCAGTGCTTTTGTAAGAGCCTAGTTTTCATTTAGATCCAAATTGATTTTCCGCTTGAAATAACACAATTGAATTTTTCTGACAAGTAAATTAAAAAATAAAAATTTGTTCAGTTTGTTTGTTTATATATATAAAATACAAAATTTGAACAGAAGAATAACACACAGTAACAGATGGAATGAAAATATACTCGTATCCATTAAATTATATGGCACGAGCACTTCTAGGAAAATCAGAATATCACATCTTTAAGATAGAACATAATTCATGAAAAACAACAATTAATAGTTTTTTTGTTTGAAATAGCGGAAGTATATACAGATATACCAGTGAAGCGTAATAGCATATATTAAATAACTTATATATACGACGTTCGTGTTCTTTTTTTCTCTTAGCTTATCGCCGTAATTAGATTTTTTGTCACGTTGTCGCTTTTGTCGTTTTTTCGAACTTCGAAAAAATATTCGAAGTAAAATCAAATTGTCAAAAAGTTACGATTTTTGGTTATCAAAGTGTCGTTAGAAACGTTATGCATATGATGAATACCACATTACTAACATGTTTTGTTGATCGAAACATGTAATTACATAGTGGAAAGCTGCAAAGATTTATCTTAATTTGGCTTAACATTCTGATGCAATAAGAGTGGTTAATTCGAGTAATAAATAAAATAATGTTGGTTAAAAGTGTTTTAATTATCATTTATTCATGAAATTACATAATGGTGTTCCTTATCATGTAAGAATCGTCGAGGTTAATCTCATCATTTATGTAATTAGGATCAAAATCTTTCAAATCCACTGCGTTTAACGACAACGTACTGGCTATTGGTTTTTTAACACGAAACTTGATTTTTTTGCAATCGTAGAGTTGTTACCAGCTAAAGGGATGGTTTACAGATGTATCTCATCCGCAGATTTAATTTAGTTACAAATATTCAACTGGCAGTCATCGGCATCAACTTTTATTAGCACATTCCTGTTCATCTTATATTGATGCCATTTCAGCTGAGTAATCCAAATTTAAAAGTTCGGTGGTTGACTTTTGTACATCTTTACTCAAGGTTCCTTTCGTTTTAATATTTCTTAAGATTTTTTCGCTAATCTGCAGTTTGGATTTCAGGTCTAAACGAGTATTTTTTAATTTTTGGAATGTCTCAACTTGAAAACGTTTCAACTTTCTTAATAAACGTAACGGAATTTGTTCAAAAATATTTACGTATTGTTCTAGGATTTTTATATAATTCGAGCGGCCAGCTGATTGGGTACTTTCCATATTCACTGAACAGGACAGATTATCATTAGATGCAATATTACCTGTGAGTAGCTTCAGCTTATCATCTATATTAAGCGGCGTTTCAGGATCCTCTCCTTCGGAAACATTAAACATCGATTTTTCATAGAGAATTTTGATGTCGTAGGACGTAGATGATTGAATTCGCTAACTTTTCCAACTTTCCGACTGAAATAGAATATTAAGAACAATAATTAATACTTAATAAATGTATCAGTAAAATTGACGATATACTATCATTGTATTCGTCTGTATCACCATTTAATATTTTTTCTAGCATTTTCACAGACTATGAGACCACTAAAATTTAATTGAGAATGTTTTTGAAATGACAATGACAGTACTTATTTACTTTTTTTTTTTTTTTACCTACACACAGTTTTTTGCCCTAGCTGTGTTGATTTTCGAATTTTTTTCGAACTTATACTAAAACACCTAACTTCACTCTTAGCTTATAGAAAAATATTTTGGAACACGATTTTACAAGGCAGTGTCGTATATTGATACTATATAATATTTGGTAATAGTATGAATGAATATTTTCAGTTTTATTACGAAAACCATATGGCGAACGTATGTAATATAAAATTAGGAATTTGGTGGTTGTGGTTAAATATCAAGGCGCCAAAATTTATTTTTACATTTTCTTTGTAGGTCAGGAACCACTATATGTACAATTGGCCCTCGTGCGAACATATAACGTTCGATAAGACACCTTGTGCCTGTGTACATAATTTAGTATGCAAATTGAAAACGTTTTTATTTATTTAATTCTATTGGAAAATTTGTTTTGCCGTCTTAGTCTTACGATGATGATGATGATGAAGGCAAAAAACCATTAATCATAATTTTTATTATTTATTTATGTATTTATTTGGATACCATTCTTAATATGCGTCTAAGAATTTTCTTGTACATCGGTGCACGAGCATAAAATTGTAGAATGACAAATTCTGAGTTTACTTAAGTTTTATATTAGAATATATCATTATGGATTATGTCATGTTTTCTGGATTATGTAAATTATTTTATTGAAATTAGATTCACCGAAACATTTATTTTATAAGCCACTGGAGATGCAAGTATGCTAAATTTTGGATGCCGCTAGAAATAGTCCGCCACACCAGCACTTTAAACACTTACTATTTTTAAATGTAGGTTCTGAATTTGTTTAATAAAGTACAGTTGGAAACTTTTAAAAAATCATTTATTCATAAAAATTGTCGAGTGTTCTGCAAAATCCTCTTCATCTCGTAAGTTCCTCAGGATTTGTTGTGATAATTTTTGTATACTGAACGTTATCATAATGTCGGACCGGCTTCAACATTGAATTTGTTTGATCCATGATGCTTATTATGGTATGCTTAACATTGTGGATCGTCACTATGCTTAGATTGCTTAGATCATTATTTTGGCAAAACTTCTTCTATTCTTATATACAGATGCACAATTAGCTGCGTCGGTACACATTCCTATTTATAGTTTTGCCTTGACAAAACTATTCTTGAATAAGAATTTTAAAATTCGGCTTAGCACAGAATTGCACTAAACCAGAAGTCCCTGTACCTTTTTTTAATATTACAAAACAATGATGTTTGGAAAATAAAGCTGAAGTTATTTCACGCGCAATTTTTTTATTATCCCATTGGTATCGAACACCATTGAACACCGTAATGTCGAAGAAAAAACCATCCTCAGTTGACTTATTTGAATATCATATACTCGTATACTCCTACCTCAGTAGCAATTCGAAGTACGAATTTTTAAATCCTCCATCCTTTTACAATTTCTTTTTCATTCTTATAGGCGTTGATTGAAGTTTGAGTTGATTCGGATTTTATCTGGGGCTTTTGCTCATGAAATAGAAGTTCATAACTGGTAACTGGATCGTGTGTATCTCTAACACCGAATCGACTCGATTACATCGCTTTCATATCTTCGTAATTGTAAAATTTAAATCAAATTATGACCGCACTATAACGTACACCAATATTTTAAAATTTGCAAAATGCTTAGAATGATACCCGCGTGTTAAGTTTTGCACAGCCCTGTAATAATGTATTGCATGAATTGAAGCTATATGTTCATGATGACGGCATCTGTAGCTGTAGCATCTATCATTTTCCTCTCGCTAAAATTTCTTTAATTTTATGTATAGATATTTATTCTGGAAACAAAACAACAATTTTTGTTTGCTTTTCTTAAAATTTATGATTATACTTTTGCTTCGAAATGTTAATGCTCTCTTTTATTGAAACATCTTAATTGAAATTTTGATTGATTAATTTTTAATTAGAAATAAAATTAATCGATACGTTCGTCTGTTGATACATTTATTTGGGGGGAGACTATTTTAAAATTAATGATGTAGCGGTTTAAATTGAAATTCTATACTAAGCCGCCAGGGACACTTTAAATTTATGGTATACATATCGAAAACCCCTAGTCAGTAACTACAGGACTGAAAATACAAAAATATCATTATGATTAATTGAATAAAGCCCAAAGTGAATGAGTCGTTGCAATTAATTGAAATATAAATATTTGTTTGGACCAGTTCCAAAAATGATTTAGAAGTTATTTTCTCTATATATTTTACTCGTATCTAAGTGTCAAGAAGAAGAGTTAATTAAAGGCAACTGATTAGTTTTCGAGAGATCGCTTTAAATAAATATTATTTGTCAGGCTATAATATTTGCAAACCACTTAAACCATCTTCTGTTGACACATATTTCTGATTTATTTTTGCCGTTTTTTACAATACCGATATCATCACTAGATTTTGTAGGAGAAGACGATTTTGATGTCAACGGGCCCACACATATGTTCGGATCCAATTTTTCATTCAATTCACCATTTAAACGTCTAAGTCATCTTAGTATACGGCTATAATGTTGGTTGACTACTCTCTGGGAATTAGCTTGGGAATGGGTGAGTAATTTATCGGGGTTGGTGATGAGGAGGCGGGTTCGCGTTGGAGGAGAGTGAAGACTTATTTTTCTAATTCTATATGATTGTTTGATAATGACCAGAATCTGTAGTAGAGACATCTAATAACAATAATATATTTAATAAATTAATTTATAAACTTTAATAATATATTACCGGACAAGTGGTGCAGTGGTTAAAGCTTCGGCACTTGGACCGGGAGGTACTGGGTTCGAATCCCATCAGAGGCTGGATGCAAAGCGAATTTTCGTCATCGATTACGATCGGTAATGTTAATAAACACAACTAAGACCCTCTGTTGGAGTGCAGAATTCAGCGCCGACCCACCGTCCATGTCAGTTTACAGGTTGACATGGAGCTTGCAATGTGCAGGTGGTATACTGTAATTGTGTGAATGGGTGGTCTGTGCGTGAATGAAAGGGAGGTATTAATTGACCTTCAAAGGACATTAAATCCACTGGACAATTAATACTTCCTTTTTTAAAAAAAAAGCAAAAAAAAAAAAAAAAAAAAAAAATATATTTGAAGCTTTTTGGTAGGTAGGTTGGTTTATCACAAACTATTTGTGTTATGATAAGTTTAGGTTACGGTACATTACTTAAGAGTCTTTCAATAGGGACGCTTGAAATTTGTAAGGTTATAACAGCCACGTTGTTAAAACAACATGTGTTAAATTTGTTGTGAATTATTCAGTAATTTATGGCAAACTACCATGGAAAGTTATAACGTTGAACAACGCATGCAAATCATCAAATGGTATTTTCAAAATTAGTGTTCCGTTCGATAAACGTTCCGAGAACTAGGTACGCCTTGAAGCATTGGCATTGTACACAAATTCGCACGGAATCTGTAACATATTTTCGGTATGCTTTACCATATACAGTGAAATCTCGTAACGAATACCGCTTTAACGACATTTCCTTTATAACGAATCATCTCAACTTATTTGGTTGGCCACAGTGCATTTCCTTAACAAACAAATTCCGTTTTAACGTAATAAAATTTCGTTATAACGAAGTAAATTTGAGACAAAAACTAATATATTTTCATTAAAGTGAAGTTAGTTTTAGTCTGAAATAAGATTACATGCAGTTATTTGTGTAAATACATGTGAATACTCTAATCTATTACAATTTTCTTGCTTACTTTTTTGACGTATTCCGAATTTTGGTATTTACATATGTACACATTTTAACAGCATTCACCGCTGTGTGTTTTATAAATAATGAGAGGTGGGAAAATTCACAGATGAGTAATTTAAAAAGAAAATAATTTTCTTTAGAAGAAAAATTAAAAATTTTGGGGGAAAAAAACTGGACATGCCAAGCAAAGTGCTGCAAAATAGTTCAACATCGCACCGTCGACTTTGGGTCTATTCTTTAATTCAACCTGAGCAAGCAGGCTTACCCCGGGTAGTGTACACCGAGCAAAGGTTGTACTGGGTAAAATTATCCGGTGCGCATAGAATAAAAAATTGTTTTTTACTTTGCACACTCTTCGTACACTGACATTAATTTCAGAGTAAAATTTGAAGAACCGAGTAAGCTCGGTGTAAGCACAGTTCACAAATAAAAACGCAGTGTGCAGAGTAAAATTACTCAGGTTGAATAAAAAAACACAGAGTATTTTTTGACAGCGCACTGCTTGCTCAGGTTGATTTAAAAAATAGGCCCTTTATCAACGTTTATTAAAGATCGGATAAAATAGAAAAGCAAATTAAAAGTGCATCGGGTTCACAACAGAAAATTAGAGCAACAAAGTTTCAAGATGTGGACAAGTCTGTTTTTAAGTGGTTTCAAGAGATTCGTTCGAGAAACATACCTATAAATGGCCCATTTATTCGTGAGAAAGCTCTAGAATTATCTAAACTTTACGATGATAACAAGTTTCGGGCATGTGTCGATTGGTTAAATTGATTTCGTGATAGATTTGGTATCTCATTTAAGATAATTTGCGGCGAAGAAAAAAGTGTACCACTAAAAAAGTGAAAGAATAGCGCGTAGGTAAATTATTTGGCCCAGAACATTTTTATTGCAGATGAAACGGAAGTGTTTTACCAGTTTCTGCCGAATAAAACTCTCACACTAATAGGTGAATCTTGTAAAGGTGGAACAAAATCCAAACAACGAGGAAAAGAATAATTGAAACCACTGGTGATTGGGAAATCTCGAAAACTGTGGTGTTTCAAAAACGTCCAGTCATTACTTTGCAAATATCGGGCCAATAAAAAGGTATGGAAGCCGCAAATTCTTTTCAACGAGTGGCTTGTCGAACTTGATATAAACATAAAAAAACATAACCGTACAATTTTATTGCTTATCAACAATTGTACAGCTCATCATTTAAACTTCAAGTTAACAAATTTTAATATTCAATATTTGCTACCTCATTGTACATCAGTCTTACAATCTCTGGATTTGGGAATAATCCAGGCGATTTTTAAATTTATTGAACGATACCAAAATTAATGTAAAAGATGAGTGTGTACTATTAACAGCGGTCTAGTAGAATGGTCAGCGATCAACAAATCAGAAACGTTTTCGGAAAACGGAACTTTTCGAATCAAAATACGATCAAAATGATATGCAACTGATTGAGAATGAAATTGACTAAAACAACAACAATACCGAGTTGGAAATGCTTTGGAGTTCAATTAATATACCTCAAGTCACATTTTAAGTTTATGTTATGTTTCAAGTTTATGTTTATGACGAATTGACTAATGAGGAAATCGTAAAGAATGTTAATGAGGCATCTGCTTCAGTGGGATTATTACACGAAAGTGATAGCGACAATTGTACGCAATTGCAATCGAAGGCTTCGTTTGCTTCATTGGTCCAGATCAATGTTGTTTTGCCGTCCTTTGCCAAAACAGGTTTAAACATTTTTTTAATGGACTCTACCTTTGCTGGGAAATGCTTGGTCGAAATGCTAGGTCCCAAAAATTGTATAGTTATTCCATGGCTTTTTCACACTTAGCGACGTGCATAAACATAAATTCGTACAAACCAAATGGAGTAGTGATGGCTGTTTTTGGAATGTCATTCAGATGAATTGGAACTTATCCTGTTACGTACCTATCATAGGTCCTTATAGATCGATGGACGGCAAACACTCATTGTCATTAAAATACGAACTCGTCTTGTTGTTTTTATTCTATGTACGATATCTGAATTACCGATCTTTGATGGAAAATACATTTTTGGGATGTTTAATTCGTTTTTTTGCCATATACGTTTATCATCGTTCCATTTTTTCGGTAGTACGGATACATCTGCACCCGTATCGATGAGTAACTTAGTAGTTGATTTTTTCTCCACCATGGACAGACGATATAAGTTTACACGAGAATTTGAAGTTTCCGCTAAACTCATGTCAACAGTCGATTCGCTTCATTCAGACTGAATACTTCTCATCATAGCTGGTTTCTGATAACGATGATACCAACATTCGTCAGTACAGCCGCTTGATATAACATTTCGCGTACGTAATGGAGAGGGAGATAAACTTCGGCTGCGAGGTCGTTGCGTTCTGAGCCATAATTTCTTAAATTTCCTCGATAATTGAGCTACTTCGAGTCGTAATTTCTGGACTCGTCGGTTGTAACGATCTTTGTTCGTTTCGTTATCGGGCACACTTGAATTGACCGTACGCACTTGCATAGCCTATAGACAATAACATCGGCTGTCTTAGTAAATTCTTCTACTGAAACGTTGAGTCCATAATCCCTTAAGAGCTGAGCCGCTGATTGAATTCCTGGCTACTCAACGCATTTCGTGAAAAAGTTGACTAGGTTTAACGTCATCTAATGACATTACGGATAATAACCGGTTGAGTCGTCGCTGCTGGCTTTCAGTAAAATATTCAATTAATTTTTCTTGATATATTCGTGTTTTCGTACATCTGGCGTTCGGATTGAGAGCGGCTAAAACTGTATTCTATTTTTCAGCGATAAAACCAACTTTCTTTATCGATGCTGTTCATTTGTGGTAACGGTAATTTCTTAAATAACGTTTTGTAATTCCATTCTCGTGTAGTTCACCCGGCACCAATTTAGTTTTCGAATCTCCATTCGTATTTCCAGGTTGTAGGGTGGATTGATTGCTTATTTGTAGTAGGTGGTTTGATGATTGCCATTTTTGCGACACACGATGAACACTAAAATTAAGAATACTTTATTAATTTTAGGTTCACAATTTTTTTTCCGGACCACACTGTACGCACGCGCTAATAAAATTTTGAGGATACATGAATTTTTACTCTCGATGATGAGTTAAAATCACTTGATTTGTAATTATGCTCAAAAAATGAATTGATCAATATCTTGAATAAAATTTCCAAAAATGTTTTGAATTGGCCAATTCCATGGGATATTATTGATTAATAAGAATAATGAAATTAGAAGAATTTCACAAAAGCATTAGAGAAATTTCATTTTTTTCTAATTTCATTCGTTGGTTTTTCCAGATTCTAGCCAAAAAATTTTCAATAATACAAATATTTCAAAAATTAAGTTCTGTTGAGCACACTGATAGACAGGATTAACTTTCGATAGAAAATGAAACTTGCAAAAACCTTTTAGCAATTTAGTAATCCTTTAATCGCCTGGAGAGTTCAAAAGTACACAAAGAAAGCACAACTTTTTGGAAAAAAATACATTTTATTCATCAGCATAATTTCCTTCAAGAGCAATACAATCAGTCCAACGCCGCTCTAACATTTCGATACCATTTTGAAAGAACGATTTATATTTGTTTTCAAAATAAGCATCAGTTTCGGCAATTACTTCCTCATTGCAGCCAAATTTCTTTCCCTGGAGCTTTTGTTAGAGGTCTGCAAACGTTGACGTTTTTGATTGTGAGCAAACGCGGTACCCACTTCGAATACAGCTTTCTCATGGACAAATGTTCGTGCAAAATATGACCAACATGTTCCATTGTTATCTTTATACAATGCCACCTACCTCACGAAAATTCACTTTACGGTATCATTGGAAGGTTGGTAGAATTTCAAAATCATATGGGTTTTAAATTTGTGACACCATCTGTGTGTTAGACCAGCAACTTTTCAGGCGATGGAATAATTTCCAACGATTAACTACCCCCTATTATTACTTTTTTGAGATAATCCAAGATTTATAAACAGAGATTTTAGGCTGCTGAACTAAGAGCCAAAATGAAATTTAAAATGCCCAGAAATTAAATTTAACGGAGAGAAAAGTGTAATACGTTAAAGCAATACGTTGCAGCCTCGTTTTTATGGAACGACCTTCAAATTGTTTTCATAATCGATATTGTAGTTCTAAGATTTGTAATTTGTAGGTAGCGCTAATTTATAATGGATGTTTTCAGGTTTCCAAAATGATGTCATCGGGAATTTAGTGATATAGATAATATTGAATTTAATCTATACCCTGAATTTCTTACTCATTAATAATAATTGATTTTAGTCTACACAATAACGCTTCTGTCTATGGTATTTGGTGTTTTATCTCTTCACACACATTGCAAGTTCTCTGTTTTTATTTCACTCTATGTACCGGTAGCAAGGAAGTGGATAAGTTGTTGCTTTCCAAAAATACCAACAACCATTTGCTATGTAGTGTAAAATCCGTTTTCTTTGCACTGTATTCACAGATTCATTCATAAACTCCTTTCTAATTTAAGCCATTTAAGCCAAATTGCAATTTTGTAAACATTTTTGATAAGCTTGTCGCTACTATATATACAATAATACAAAAACATGAACTAACGTAATTAAAATATGAAGTAGTAGTAGCAATTTATATCAATAGAATTTCAAGATAAGCACTTTCACTTCCATTTGGCACTCAGTCCATATTTATACCTTAATAGGTGTCGATCGCGCTTCTTGAAAAGAACTTTACCGTGCTGAATTTCGGAAGCGACTAGTTTGGTTTCACTTAACGTGAAAAAAAACCATTTACTGTTTATTTGATAAAAAAATACTCGTACAAGACAAATAATAACATACATAGTGAGTGCAATTTAATAGTAATCATGGTATTAATGTAATTAATCATAAACATAAACGGGTGTGTGCATCGATTTGATTATAAAAAAACCAATAAATAAGATAACCATCTACAAGAAAATAAACAATTTTGTGTGATTGTAAATACCTAAGTTAATACGATAAATAATTTAGATTCACTGTCACGTGATATTTTTTTTAATTTTGATAATTAATTTAATGAGCTGTAGTTATCGAGCGTAGCCTACTGTTGACACTCTTATGACAAATTTGGACGATCAACGAAAATTATTGTAGCAAAATCAGAACGATCGATATCACTTCGTACTTCAATTTATTTAATTTTTGATTAATTAAATTTGTTAATCATATTTGTTTAATTAATTGATATTTTACAATGATATTGCACTGGGAGTATCCAGTAGAGAGTATAGCTCTGTTGTGCACAGTTAATTATTTTTATTTATTGATTTTATTTTATTTTATTTCTTCCAATCATTTATACTTGTATCTTACCATTTAAATTACATGAGTAGATAATCAAAAATCAAAATTCTAAAAAATAGTAAAAATTAAAAACTAAACATATAAACTAGATAATATTTTAACAAAGTTATAGGATTGAAAGAACTAGAAAGGTTCCTACGATCTTAAGAGATCAGTATCGGAACCCTCTACACATAATGTAAATTTTATTATTGATGTTTGAGGGTACAAACGTAGTGGATAATATCTAATAACATTTATTAATATAAACTACAAAAAAGCAAAAAGCAAAAATAAAAAATTCAATCAAAAAAAATATAAATTTACTTATTACTTACTATATTTAGCATTATAAATATTTATTTAAATATATGTATTTTATTTAAAAATTATATTTACAGAAGTATATGTATTAGTTTATAGTATTAAAATATATAAATTTATCTAGACATTATTTATTTCCTGTAAATAATAATTCAATTTCATCTCGACTAAAAAGCCAAATTTTAACTTCATAATTTACCAATATGATTTATGTTTTTTAATTTGCTCGGCAATTTATTATAAAGCAAAAATAAAAAATTTCATGAAATGTTCCTTCTTCGGTTTAACAAGGTAAGGGCAATGTTGGTTATTTCTTAAGTTATATTTTGTGACCTTAATATTACGATTACCACTCTTAAAAAAGAACATTTTTAATACCTTAAATATATATAAATATTTGAATTTTTTGACTTATAGATGGCTAATGTGTAAGAATCACAACAATCAGTTTCGAACAGACGAGATTAATGATTTGAAAAAATCAGTCTTCTCATCAGGTCGCGACGACTGATGTTGTTTATTACATTGAAATATTTTCTATATATATAGAGCAATACCATGTAGTTGTACTACTAGCGAATTACTGCGTAGCGTACGAAATTTTGATTCTTTCACATTTCCATCTATATTCTATTTTAACAATTAACTTTTCGAATTCACGAATTTTTTTATATTTTACTTTGGTTTTTATCAATTGTAATGGTGTAATTGTGATTGTTCCGTATATTGGTCTATTTCAGCACTCTCGAATTAATTACACAACCGTAGGAAATTCTTCCATTTGCGTCAATCTGTATGACAACGACCATGATAATCGACACCTACTTATACACAATCAACTTCCCAACCACCCCATACATTTTTCTTTCCTTTAACGCTGGATCGCGGATAAATTTGAATTTTTTGACTTATAGATGGCTAATGTGTAAGAATCACAACAATCAGTTTCGAACAGACGAGATTAATGATTTGAAAAAATCAGTCTTCTCATCAGGTCGCGACGACTGATGTTGTTTATTACATTGAAATATTTTCTATATATATAGAGCAATACCATGTAGTTGTACTACTAGCGAATTACTGCGTAGCGTACGAAAAGGAAAGAAAAATGTATGGGGTGGTTGGGAAGTTGATTGTGTATAAGTAGGTGTCGATTATCATGGTCGTTGTCATACAGATTGACGCAAATGGAAGAATTTCCTACGGTTGTGTAATTAATTCGAGAGTGCTGAAATAGACCAATATACGGAACAATCACAATACACCATTACAATTGATAAAAACCAAAGTAAAATATAAAAAAATTCGTGAATTCGAAAAGTTAATTGTTAAAATAGAATATAGATGGAAATGTGAAAGAATCAAAATTTCGTACGCTACGCAGTAATTCGCTAGTAGTACAACTACATGGTATTGCTCTATATATATAGAAAATATTTCAATGTAATAAACAACATCAGTCGTCGCGACCTGATTAGAAGACTGATTTTTTCAAATCATTAATCTCGTCTGTTCGAAACTGATTGTTGTGATTCTTACACATTAGCCATCTATAAGTCAAAAAATTCAAATTTATCCGCGATCCAGCGTTAAAGGAAAGAAAAATGTATGGGGTGGTTGGGAAGTTGATTGTGTATAAGTAGGTGTCGATTATCATGATCATGGTCGTTGTCATACAGATTGACGCAAATGGAAGAATTTCCTACGGTTGTGTAATTAATTCGAGAGTGCTGTAATAGACCAATATACGGAACAATCACAATACACCATTACAATTGATAAAAACCAAAGTAAAATATATATAAATATCTTAAAAGAAGAAAGCCGAGGCTTCTAAATAACGGTAAAGCAGACCTCAGACGATTGCTTCTGCAAATGATCCTTACAGACATGTTTTGTGCTACTACCAATGATTTTAGATTTGAATAATATATACTACCCCATATTAAAATTCCATACTGAATTTTTGATTGAATTAGGCTGTAATAAATATTTACAAGGATTGAAACTGGACACAGCGTTCTAAGCAGGAACACATTTCCGATACATCCATAAACATAGTTTTGCACATTTTCAATGTGTTTTTTAAAGTTAAGCCTGTGGTCGAAAGTAATCCCTAAATATTTAAATTGATCAACTGATTCTATTTTGCTGCAAAGGTTACAGCAGGCTAAAAATTCGCCGCCGTATCTCTGCATTAATAAATTAGAGCAAGTTGTTGAATGAGAAATAATGTCCCAATTGATAGCATCATTACCAGATAATTTAAAAAACATTACATTAATTTTCAAACTAAGAGTCATGTAATGCATATCGAGGCATTTACGAAGCACCATTAAATCGTAGTTTATATCGTTAGCTATATCCCTTTAGTGATTTACTAACACAATTGTGCGGGTAGGGCAAAAGTACCATGTCAAAAATTTAGTTTTGTATGTTTTTTGAACCAACTTACACATTTGTGAATTCCTTTTTAAATTATTTTCGTCCGAAAAAAACACTATATCTATACACACAATTGTGTTGGTTTTACTTCAAATCAAGCAAAATTTTTTATCAAGAACGCCATTACATACTATGGGTTTTTACTCACACGTTTGTGTGGGTTGGACTAAAACTGAGCTAATTTTTTTGTTTTCTTGGTTGAAAAAGGGATATAATTTTGGTTATAGTTTTTATAATTAATCGCAACATCATCGGCAAAGCCCACCATACTTCCTTTAAACTTTGAAGCGAATAATGAGTTGATATAAATTAGAAACAAGATTGGCCCCAACACAGAACCCTGGGGAACACCACACGAAATAGATCTATGGGCACTAAACTTGTCAGAAACTTTAACAATTTGAGTTCTATTACATAAGATTGGAACCAGTTAAAGGCAATACCACGAATACCAGCACACCATAATTTGTAAAGTAACAATTCATGGTCAACAGTATCAAATGCTTTTGTTAGATCAACAAAGTTAGTAGCAACGCTGTAATCATCATTTACACCAACCAAAATATCGTTACAAAAGGCAATGAGTGCTTGTTCTGTACCCCTACCTTCTCTAAACTCATACTGTCTATTAGAAAAATATCTGTTATTATTAAGAAAAAATATAAGTCTAGTTTTAATGCATTTCTCGAAAATTTTTGAGAAAACAGAGAGTAGCGAAATTGGGCGGTACTTATTCAGCATATTAGGATTTGCTTTTTTAAATAACGGGATTACTATAGCAGTTTTCAAACAATCAGGAAATACACCATTTTCAAGCCAAGTATTAAATATATGGGACAGCATATATACAATATTCGTCCCAATGTTCTTAACGACGAAACTACTTATACCATCGATACCACCGCTATTAGAAGTGTTTAAACTGTTAATGTAGCAACAAGCTTCAATGGGGGAAATAAGGGAGAAGAAAAATGACGTTGGCTCTATACTATTAATTAACATTGAATTATCGGACTGAGATGCATGGTGCGGACAACTAATATTAGTTTTTAAGGTACTAGAAACATCAATAAAAAACTTATTGAACACCTCTGCTATTTTGCAAGTTTCAGTAATAATATTACCATTTCCATCAATAATTTCAGAGGGCGTGTTAGATTTTCTTTCCCGACCTAAAAGATAGTTAACTAAGTGCCATTGGGATTTTAAATTTTTTAAGACCGTTCGATTTGAGATTTAATCTTAGCTTGCATACGATGAATACGATTTTCTAGGTTTTGGTTATTGGGATGTGTGCGAAGAACTTTTAACAATTAATTTGTTCATCAATCAATTAGAGTAGACCATCAGATATCCAGGGTTTAATTTTCTTTACTTTAGAACTAACGTTAGCGTTAGATGTAGCTTCCTCCAATTTATTACAAATGTATTCAATGAATTGGCGCATCGCCAAACTAGGATCATCAATTAATAATAATTTCCATTGATCCTCAATTAACAAAGAATTTAGACGCTTGAAGTTAATTCTCTTCAAAATATTATACTTTAAGAAAGAGGATTTAATATTTTCATACATTCTAATATTTAAAGAAATAAGATGGTGATCAGATAACATACAATTATAAACTTCACAAGTCAAATTTAATTTATTGGAACATGGTTTAGTACGAGCAAAAACATGATCAATACATGTAGAATATGTTTTTGTTACACGAGTTGGAGTATTAACTAGAGAAGTAAGTCCAAAACTAGACATCCCAATCATAAACATCTTGGATTCTAGGATTTGAGGCCAAAATATTAATATTGAAATCTCCAATCAAAATTGAATTCTTGCTATTAATGCCTTGCAAAAAATTACTCAACTCATTGATAAAGCTATCGACCGAACAAAAATGAAAGTGATAAACACAGATTACACAAACTGGTTCAAAAAAAATTGTTAAATTTATTCTCAAAACATCAGCAGAGGAGAATTTATAAATGACTGAAGTAAAAGAAAATTTATTTTTTACTTAAGCTACAATGCCTCCTGATGAATAGTTATTATTACAACCATCAACCATACTATAATTTACGAGTTGATGTGCATCAATCTCACTGGATGAAATCCAAACTTCAGTGCAAAACAATAAATCAGGTAAATTTAGTGAGCTAATATGAGAAAAAACATTATCACCATTCTTGCGTAAACTTCTGACATTTTGATGAGCAATTAGAAATTCCGTATTAGAAGGTAAATCTGTAGAGGAAGAAAAAGATGAAGGAGAACTAAAGTTTAAATGACCTCGTCAATTATTTAAGTTCGACATTAATGTAAAAAAGAAAAAAATTTATAAGCTTTCGAGGCCATTAGCATTGCTGATAACTATAGTTTTATCTCCATCGATCTTCCTCAATAAAATTTTTGAATTTCGGATCCATAAATATTTGTAACCTTTATTGTTCTTAGCTTGTCTAGCAGCAGCGTATAGTTGACGTTTAGAATAGCTTAAACTTTCATTTATAAAATTTTTATTTCCGATTACACGGATTTCTCAGCTGTTAATGTTTTATTTTTCCGTTTAGCCTCCAATACACAATTTCTAGTGTGCCGGCGTAAGAATTTTACTTGAATAATATCGGTATAATCACCGCTCTTCTTGATTTTCCGGTGAGCGTAGTCAATGTCATCTTCATTAATATCTAGATTCAGGCCCGTTTTTATAACACCAATCACTAAATTGTTAATTGTTTCGTCTTTCACAGCCTGAACACCAACAATATCAATTGAGTTCTGAAGTTGTTGCTGTTCAAGAGCGTCACGCAACTTTATTTTTCACATGCATCAACTCTTGTTTCATTCACTCATTTTGACGATACAGTTCATTAATTATTCAAGCGATTTCTCTAGAGTTACTATTCGTTTTAAGAGTTACTATTTCGTTACTAATTCATTGACGTTAGACTCATTCCTCATTTAGTTAATTTACCCTTCTACAGATTTTCCAACATCAGTGAAATTGTTGTTGCCAAATGCGGTAATAATTAATTTCTTGCCGTTATTTGGTTATTGTACAAATCCACGATGTGGCATGAAATACGATTCAAAATGAAAAACTCCACTTTTTTCGTTTCTGCAATCTTTAAATATAAATTCCCTGTAATTAAAATACGACAATACATTTCTTCTTATAGTGATCATTTATTTTACTAAATTTTTAATGTTTATGAAGAGCTAGCTATGCGACAGGTATACTGATTATTTAGTAAACCAATAAATTGCAAAACAGTTGTGTGGTCCAAGACTTTAAAAACAGCATTGTACAAGAACGTGTTGTTGGGTGATTTTCTTTGCAGGTAATCCCCGTTATGTAGCTCTCACAAGTTTTATAATTCTATGAATTAAAAATAGTTGTTTGGTGAAGATAACAATCCAAATCGCTCAAGCCATTCTTCAGATATCTTAACTTCTCAGTAAAACGCATGCGATAAAAAAACCATTTGATCTGTGAAAAATATTGAATCCGTTCGAAACGCGATATTTCAAAACGCGATATTTCAAAACGCGTTATGGTACAGAATGTACATTGCGAAGCGATGGGAGTGCAGCGACCCAATTGATACTGATTCTTTATACTTTCGCTCCTATCGATTTTTAAATTCCTATAAACTGAAATTAAATTTCCCCTTCACCCGCCTGATATAACCCGATGCTAAACTCCAGTTTTGTACCATATCGCGTTTTGTACTATATCGTGTTCTGAAATATCACGTTTTGAAATATCGCGTTTTGTACCATATCGCGTTTTGTACTCTATCGCGTTTTGAAATATCGCATTTTGAAATATCGCGTTTTGTACCATATCGCGTTTTATACCGTATCGCGTTTTGAATTATCGCGTTTTGAAATATCGCGTTTTAATAATTCGCGTTTTAAAATATCGCGTTTCAAATGCGAGCCGAAAAATATATGGAATTGCCAGAAAGTAGATCCAATAAAATAAAATCTCAAAAATCTGTCGGTAAATTACGGCTAAATCAAAAAGCAAACGTTTAAAGCATTGTACTTAAATAAATCGTATGAATTGATTTTACCATTTTATTTAGTATACACAATCCCGCTGATGATACGGCGGGATGAGCACCAGACTACACGTGGGTTTATTTGTTGTTTTGTATAAAAATACAAAATAATAAAAGATACAACAAATAAAAAAAAAAAAATTTAATTGAAAATTTTTCAGAGCAAAATAAAATAGGAAATTCAATTTAATGGTATCAACGTGCCAAATACGTTTAAATTGGTAGTATTCGTATTTTGTTGGGAAATCAGAAAACACGATTTTATCAGTATGAATCCGCTCGTACACAGTTAATATACGTAAATAAACAGATTTGCTCGACATGATACCGTATCTAACTATAGTGATCTCTTGACAATGACCATAAGCACCGTCCAAGTGAAAAATATAATACACATAAATCAACAAAAAACAGTTGATAGTCACTTAAGACTACAAATCAAATCAAGTCGATTAAATAAAACAAAAATTGAAACAAGTAAATAAAAGATAAACGAACGCAAAAGAAAATCCTCTTTCTATAAATGTTAAAATAAACAAAATGTCAATTTTAGCGTTTATTTTTTAGCTCTAATTTTATTTTATTTTGATTACGAAAAAATTCAAGATCACTAAAAATTGAACGAAATTAAAACAAAATTCTAAGTAGATTTCGTCTTAAAAGTTGCTCGCCTTGCGTGTGGTACCATTACTCTGTATTATATTCTTAATTATGTCAAGATTTTGAAATTGAAATTTTCTTTTTTGTTAGATAAAATGTATTTATGTATATATGTATGTAAATTGAGAGAAAAATCTATATAATATTAAATTTATTTGTTATTTTCATTTCAAATAAACAAATCAAAAGAATTTTTCCTTCAATTAAAATAAAAATCGTTTTAAAATAATAATAATAAACAGAAGATGAAAAAAAGTTGTGATTGTATGAGCGTAGAGTTAAAAACACACAGTTGAAAATGTATTGGTGTAAGATCAAAATATTTTTTTTTTTATATAATTTGATTGACGGTTATGGCCAAATTGTATCTTCTAGAAAATTTATCTTTGTATTTTCAAAGTTGATCGTTTTGTTTTGATCTGAGATGTCATGTATAGTGTGTCGATCAATAAAGCCATGAACTGTTTAGTGGTATCTCAATGTTTTTGGAACACGATGACTCACATAACGCATTAAGCTCGATTTATATTATACGTTCCTTTCAGTTCCTTCATTTATCGTATCAGACAAAAAAAAACATTGTTACATATATTTTATATAGGAGTATTTATATTATCCGTTCCTACACTTACGGAACAGATAATATAAATACTCCTATGAAAATACATGTAACAATGTTTTTTTTTTTGTCTGACACGGTAAATGAAGGAACTGAAAGGAACGTATAATATAAATCGAGCTTTACTGGTATTTTATCAGTAGAGATCGTATTATTTGTTGTGAAATATCAGTTGGAAAGGAACGGAGAACATTTTTTTTGTCCGCTTCACTGTGACTGCGTGTGACAAACTGGAAATCAAACCTAGATGTCAAACTGCAGTGGAAATCAGGTACTGCCAAGTTATGAGGGTTGGCTTTGTTTCATGTATGTAAATTACATTTTAATGTTGTACATCTAGTATGTAAAAAATATCTCAATTTACGAGCAAAATCCGCGCATAGTAGAGTGTGGATATAAGTTTGTTATTGATAAATCTTTCAAAATTACTGATGACCAACGTAACGATTGAGTTACGAAAATATTACCTTTCCGAAAGTTTTAGTAGGATTTAAGTTTTTGATGGACAACAGAAGCATGTTTTAAAATCGAGCAGCTTCATATGCTAGTGCAGCAGATTTGAACCAGACAATGTTTCCTTAAACAGATAAAATTGTACTGAAAATGATGTTAACATATGTGCATTCCAAGAGATTAGTAGGAAATGGGTAGGTGACCATTAACCTCAATAGGATTATGGTGGAGATGACCGAGTGAACGGGAAAAGAAAATCGGTTGAATTTAGATCGAGTAACCGGGAAGTCGGTTTACTATTGTCCAACTGGGTCATGTGAATCGGGAAGGGTCCTACGTTTGAAATCACTTCCGATTAGCCGATAGGCTAATTGGCTAATCAATTGGGAATTATTCTTTCTTAAGCTTTCATTATGGGCGAGATACATTCGACAGGGGCACAATCATATATTAGCTTTCAAAAAATCCTCTTATTGACAACCAAAAACTCAAGTCCTTTTGGTGTTTCGATCTTAAACAACTTAGGAAAAGTGCAAGGAGTCTCAAAAATAAAGCCAAAATATCTAATCTTCAGGTTCTAAAAGAATGTAAGATTCGCTCACAGTAGTTTTTCGATTATCGTCCAGTGAGGAAATTAATGCTCTTCCTGGAATCGCCAGGCTTAATATAGGCCTTTGGTTAAAAATCATTTTTGCGCACTTGGTGTATTGCTACTTCTGTGATGGCAGACTTACGCCCGCCAATAAAAAAAATTGTCGAAAAACTGCTTTACGTTCATTTTCTTGGTTGCGACGTTATCAATCGTTCGTTGTGCGTATGTCTCCTTTGAACATTTCAAGCTTGTATATTCTATCCCATCCGCCTTGGTTATTTTTTCATTTTAGAAGAACTCTGCTAACTTTCTGCTCCGGTGGCGAATGGGTGTTGATAGTTTCGTTATTAGTTCCAGGTATACATTCGAAGATTTGTATATTGTTGTTGGAGTGTTCTTTCTGAAATATTCCTTCCAACTCATCAATTTTGTTGAATACGTCTCATCAATTGTGCATCATAATTCGTTAAATTTCACCAGGACCAGATGCATCGATTTTTGGTGTATAAGTATTTGAAAATTTTCCGAAGCCTTTTCTGCCGTCTTGATTTTGACGATCCTTGATTTTCGTACTGAATTGACTTTTCAACTCTGACGTTTTTTTACAATTTGAGTGTGTATTTTGGGTTTTTGTCTGTATTTTTATAGTACCCGTGTGTGTGGCGGCAGACAGCTATTTTGATACATACAAAATATTCGATTTTTTCCACTCACTGGGGGCTGCTGATGGTGGGTTCTTGTTGAGGCTTGAAGGCTTCACAGTCGGGCATCTTTTACTCGTCGGTCTGGTTTTAAATTTATACGGTTTGTCTTGATTTATTTTTACAGTGGCAGCGGGGCTAGTTTACGTTTATCCTAAAAGGATCTTGTCACGACGTGATGTTGTCCTTGTTGATGGGTCTAGGTTCCTTGTTTCCTTGTTTAGTCTCATCAGGTGTAATTTGTGTGGAAACGTACTGCCTCCTAGGACGACGAGTTGTTTATGCTTGTTTTCCACCCGTGACACAACTTGTTTCCATTTCAAGAATGTCGTTATCGTCTTGTGTAATCTTTTATTAAGGGGTGGTCCTTTGCTTGTATTTATTTTGCCGTTTTCCTCCATCCAACTTCATCTTTCATTTGTTTCTCTTAATTGTGCTAGCCTTGATGCTTCCGTTAAAATTTCAATTTCCAATTTGGCGTTTTGTATTATTTTTTCTTGTGTGCGTTTCTGGAATAATTTTTGATTAATGCATGTTCAAACAAACCCGCAAATTTAAGTAAGCACTCAGAGGCCTCATTCAAGGTGATATTTTGTCGGCTAGATCTCAGGGTTTTGTTTGGGTCGTGGGGGAATTGAGGCTTGCATGTTCCTGGGCCACATCGTTTAACAGAGTCAAAATTAAAACTAGTGACACCAGAATTCGTTGGACGAAATTAGAGGAACGTAATAAATTAATAATAACCGGGTCGTTATCGGGTGACGACCGGATCTCCTCGAATGACAAGTATTCAGTCTGCTGAAGAGGCCTAAAAGACAAGAAAATAAAGAAAATGAACAAAAAAAAAATAAAAAGAATTAAAAAAAAAAAATAAAAATAATAAATTGGTACCTTGCGTGTTGCGGCCTTGTATGGTAGCCGTCACGCCAACCGCCGATAATATTGACTCTTTCTTGGGTGTTGTCCCGCCGATAACCGTATTTTTCTCCTTTTTATGTTAGGCGACTTTAGGCCTTTACAAAACGGCTGCTCTTCTATACCTTAGTCACTCGCACACACGCACACACGCACAAGGGGTACACATTGGTCTCGCTCCAATTATTCTCTCGATGTTTATGTAATATAATAGGGTGAGTAAGTAACACATAGAATATTAAAGCCTATGCACACTGCACAAAGAATTTTAACGTCCATAGCACACTACAGATGACAATTCCATCAGCATTAATCTATACAGGATAATGACTATACAGGAATTAAAAAATTAAAAATAAAAAGTAAAAGCACTCAACGTTATAACCATACTCGAAACAAGCGGTCACCATTTGCAACGAATAAAACTGCTTCAAAATTACTTGTATGACGAAAGCCTTGGAGAGGTTAATAACTGCATTCTCGTCGTTTGTAGATGTTCCAGTTTTGAGGTAGCTCGATCCCGGTTCTTAACAGATCTTTGAATGTAGTTAGATTGTCATTCCTGGTTTTCAGCAGCGCCGGTTTTTACTGTAGGTCCAGTGCGCTTTTTAGCTCCCAGTCAACTTTAATAATAATTTTACAAATTATACACCTCCAAAATTAGGGCCAATTGCAATGAAGAGCGTAGTACAAACTGAGTGCTATGACCCAGATTACTAAGATCAACACTAAAACCAGAATTTATGTCAATATTTCGGACTTTACAGGACGGAAGTACGGTATATTGATAACAAAAAAATTTATTCCGAAATCTTCTCCTCAACTGCATTAGAGAAGTAACCCTGCTATGGTACTAAGGCTCTAATCTCTAAGAGGCCTGACGTGAGAAATATCAGGAAACATTAGGGGCATGGCTAAGCAGTAACGTGACTTGTACAAATGAGGGCGAGTTGATTAGACAAAGCCAATAATGACGAATTAAGCTTGGTAACCAGAAAATTGTCAGTTAAGCTAACACTAAGAGATTCGTGATCCAGATTACAATTGGCTTGACCATCGTATCTGATATAAATCGCTTCCGGGTCTCTAAGCGACAAAAATATAAAAGTATTCTTTCTTACAGAGAGAAGCACCCAGAATTGAGAGAAAATCACTCGGAATTTAGAAATATGAAGATTAAAGGCTGGATAATATCGTAACCTAAAATTTTAATAGTTTCGATATGGCTATCCAGCTACACCCTTACTACGACATGCTACCCACGAGAATTGAAATTGGACGTCCGCCATATGGCAGTTTTGCCTTTAAATTCTAGAATATGCTTCTGTTCGTAGTTACACCCATCACAATTTTAATCTTGAGCGCTATATTTGGAAACAAAATTCTCTTTTGTAAACTTTGGATCCTTAAATTAGAAGAGACATTGTTTATTGGTGTAGCAATGATAGAGTATTATTGACCATTATTTGTACAAATTTACGTTGGAAAAGAGAGATCGAAAAAAAGATTTAGGAAAAGCCTTTGGCAGTTTGGCACTTCGCCCCTCCTAAACAAAAAATATTTATGGTTAATATTTAAAACACATATTAATGTCAGTTATTTGATGAGTATATTCAACAATAAATCCACAGCTGAGGGAATTGTTATACATTTCGGCGTAAACACACGTACGTTTAATGTATAAAATGAAATTATTTTCAACTTTTCCCCTCAACATAAACACATAAATATTTCAATCATTAGTGAATTTCAATTAAGCCTAATTATAATTAAATTATGTAATTAAAGTTTATGTGACGTGACGTTCACACACAAAATAATCCAAAAGACAACATCAAAATTAAAAGACGAGAAAAATTGTAGCACGTGACGTGTACGCAATACGCATTTTCCCGCACTTGACTCGAATACAATCGTAAGGAATTATGTCAATGCCTGATGAACGTGTACGGATAACCTAAAAATCTAAAATTTCTATGAACACAAATTATGTAAATATGTTCGGCTGCAGCATATACATAAAACTCATGAATAATTATAGTAACATTGACACAAATATGTATACATGAAGAAAACTGTGTATAACGACACAGCATGAAAAATGTAAATGAACGAAAAACTATTTAAAATTATTATTAAAGTGGCCGCGTGAAGTTTCGTATTAAAGAAAATTGAAGATTGAGTTTAGTACATTTTCAAGATCAAATAAATTTAAAAATAATGTTCGTAATTTCGTATAGATGTGAAAAAAATGTTTGTGTTAAAGGATTTACCATGACATTATCATGGCTACATTGCTTTATACTAATTAGTTGTAAAAAGTGCTATTTTAAAACCTTTCTTTAAAGACGACGCACGAATTAAAATGATTTTAATTAATTCAAATGTGCAAATTAGCGTGATATTGACAGTTTTTTAATTATTTTTGAAAATCGTCTTCTTTGCTATTCAATCTAGCATAAGAATTCTGAATGATCAGATGCCGTACTGAAACACACCCAAAGTATTACGATCGGTACCAGCATCGTTTCAAACAAAGGTTCGGATGACGTATGTGAAGTTATCCCAGAATTCTATCTCAGAAAATAATTTTTTTAATGCAGGCAACACTAACATATCAATAACCAATTTGCTCTTGTTTGAAGTTAGCCCAGCCCAGCCCAGAATTTTTATCAATTTTAATGAAAAAACGAAAAATTAACCATTTTATTAAATTTGATTTGCTTTCCATTATAATAAAAAAAATTAAATCTAACGTATAAAGAACTCTAAAATTTTGAGTTGCATAAAGTACTGGAAAATTACAGGCAATGTAAGAAAAAATTTGTTCCGTGGCAACTTCTTGAAAATGAACTCTGGGTAAGCTTCCGAAAATGAACTCTGGGCTCGATAAATTAAAAATTATATAAAAATCAAGAAATTGCCAGCTCAGAGTTAATTTTCGGGAACTTGCCACATAATCTAATTAAGCTTAAATTTAGGTACTAGTGTATATACTAGGTGTGCAACTAAATTTCCGGTTTTTTTTGAAAAATGGTTTATTCAAAGGATTGCCCTTCACTATCTACACATTTTTGCCATCACTCTGGCAATATATGAATACAACGACGATAAAACGATGAGTATTTGGACCGAAACCATTCATATCCAACCAATTTTGCACTTCTTCGAACCTGGTCAAGTGTAGCCCTGCCAAACTACTACAATATCACTCGTTCCTGTCTCGAGTCCCATTCTGGCTGTTTTTCGAGCAATGTATGATCAAATTGATAAGTTGTTGACGGTAGCGTTTCCCATTGACACCAAACGCAGAGCACGGTCTTCTTTCCGAAGCGATTTGACCGTACCGTTGATGTTGATGTTTGATGCCAGGTGAAAACTACGACTTTTTGCGTTTCTTTAAATTCTTAAAAAGATCCACTTCTCATCTCCGGTAGCAATTCGATATAGAAAGCTCTTTCTTTCAATCCGTGAAATCAAAAATTCGCAAGTGGTTCTTCGATTTTCCATCTGTCTCTGAGTCAACTCATACGGTACCCATTTCCCTTTGATTTTTCTCATAGCACATAAACGTTTGGAAATATCTTGGCAAGTGTTTAATGCCTATGCAAGTTAATCTTGAGTTTGCGTATCATCTTCATCCAATAACGCTTGCAGCTGGGTGTTCCCAAAGTCGAAATCGTCACTTCTGAAGCGTTTAAACCAATCTTCAGAAGTAGTTTTTGATGGTGCATGTTCGCCTCCTCAAGCAAATAAAGTGATTCAACTGCATTTTTTTTAAGTTGAAAAGAAAAGCAAAGCTTCCCGCGAATGCTGTTTGTTTGGCACTCGACATTTTTGTTCTTAGAAAAAAATTTTTGCGTTGCGATATGACGTGGTATTACAACTGGTGCCTGATTTCCTGTGTTGCCTGATTAAAATTTTTTATTTTCTGTGATAGAATTCTGGGATAACTTCACATACGTGTTCAGGTGTACACCCTTTAAACCGACTTCGAGGATGCTCAGGTGGATCAAGCCTATGTAATTGGTTTGTTCTCAACATAATAGCGGACAAGAACCAAAATGGTTCGTTTGATGCGCTCCGACGCATTATTTTCAGACGATCTGTATGGAGTTTTAAACGTTCGATTTCATATTTAATAAGTTATCCGTTGTAATTCTCTTGAAAATGGGAAACAATGAAAACAATTCTTTTTCCTGGTATGACACAATAATGGAGCTGAGGAGTCACGAAAAAGTTTCATTTGCACGAAACGTGAATACTGGTTCAAAATTATAAATAAAATTGAATTTTCTGACCGTTGTCACGGATACGGGCCTAAATGATCTATGGACAGTTACAGGAAAACTGGACAGCTTTCATGGATTCGTATTGAAATTTTGGTATTATTTTCGGGTGCCTATTTATTGAAGTCAAAATAATCGAGATAAGTTAATAAGTTAATAATAATAGTTAGTAATAGTTTCAAACTCTATGTAGCTATTCGATCTGCGAGAGATCGCTTTGTTGCATCAGTCAATCAGTCTCAAATTCATCAACATTTTAACACCTAAGAAAGCTGCATAGCATTCCTGCTCATAATCATCATAACGCTGAAATAGCACTCCTCTTACACCTGTTCCTGTTGAAGAAGCACCACATTGAATTTAAAATCGTGTCTTGTATAGTCCGAATAAACTAATAGGGATACACTAGTAAGTAACCGAATTAACCGTCCTCACTTCTTTCTCTGAATTAAACTTTAATATTTTAGTTCTTTAAGAACGAAGAAACTTTTTTCCACATTATTTACCAGATGCGCTACTTTCACTTGTGTTACTACGATTTTCTAACAGTTCGAACTGCTCTTTGAAGGAGAATATAAATAACAAATCGCCTAGATAAATTAATAGTTTTATCGTGGTACCAATTAGGGATGACTTTATTCATGAAGCGGGCTTAGACTCTTGGACTAACATTATATTGATAAAGAGGTATACTATCCAGTATACTAAAATCTATTTTGCATTTGATATAATTATCTAGCGGAATTTGTCAACAGGCGAAGTGAGGCTGGACTTAATTGTATCAAGAGAATTTTCATTTTCCTCACTGACATGATTTTCCTACATTCGATCAAATTCTGTGTAAAGGTTGGCTTGCGCCGCAGATTGGATAAAATCGTTGTTTAATAGGAGACGCTACGAAAATAAATTGTATGTCTTATTAATGATGTACGACATAGCCCTATTTTAGAAAAGCAAGGATTTATAATCTTTTCTAATTTTCGTTGTTGTTCGACAATTAGGCAACGTTTTTGGATTTCCGTAGCCACCGATTCTTGAGTGATTTATGATTATTTTTGGTCTAGATTTCAAAAATGTAAAAAAAATTGATCCCGGGATATAACTATTGTGATAGGTTTAGGGCCAAGTGCTGACGTACAGAACGTTTGATTCCGTTAAACTCGATGTAAGCCACATAATAACCAGAAATTCTTCCGTTGGACCCACACATAGTTGACACCAAGGCAGGTTGATGACGAAAACAAACTCAAATAGTTTTCTGGAATTTGTTACAGCTTTACCCTAGAATATTCACATTTACCTAGGTCCTATTAGGATTACAATTTTTACTATAATTTTTTTGATTTTCTGCGGTCACATTCATTATTTTCAGTTTTTGTCCAATATTTGAAAAACTTCCACTAGTAACCAATACTTTTGGTTGTTTTTCTAATAACTTAGGTCATATTGAGACTACATCGAACAACTCTTATAGAAACCACCTAAGCTATTAGAAAAGAATACCGGAAGTATTGGTTACTAGTTGAATTTTCTGAGACATTGGCCAAAAAGTGAAAATAACGAATGTGACCGCAGAAAATCAAAAAATTAAAATGAAAATTGTAATCCATAAATTTTTTCCGAATTGTCCTTGTATGCGATGCTAATTTTACAAAATTTAATTAAGAATTAGCCAATTTCCTCCAGTTTAAAATTTATTTATATCGTGTAAAATGTACAGATACCATTTTTATAAGGACTGGTTAAGAAATAGCCAGTTTAGTCCAGCACAAACAATCAATACTATCCAAATTTCATCGTAATTCGTTAAGAAATGGCGGAAGACGGAATATTGTTAAATTTCAAGATTACAGATACCGAGTTCCTTTACTTCGGGGATCAATCAATTTGTCATTATAAGGATGACTTTTAATATTTTATTCCGCTGTTATGTTTTATTTAGTGAAAAAAGTGATACCTAATGAATAAAAAATTTCCGTTACATAACAAAATAAATTCTCTTTAGTGATAGTGCTGCCACTTGCGGCGAGTAGCGTAATCTCTTATTTTCCGCTGTCAAATTTCCGGTATCTTATACAGCATGAAGAAATGCTAGAAAAACATTCGCCAAATTCCACTTTGGAAAGTGGATTAGTGGATAAAATTACAAACATTCATGACGAGATTTACATAAAATCGATTAAAACTAATACACAGATGAAACCAAAAGCAACACGTCATTTCATCAAGAGCAAAATGATGCATTTTGGCATGAGAATACCTAATTAGAGTTACCATAATTCTATGGTGACTATAGGAAATGGTCAAATTTTAGAGATATGCATTGCCAAATCGTCCACGAAAATAAGAAAATACCAAACGCAGTTAAAATCTCGTATTGCTCATAAGCAGTTAGCTATCTTCTTACGATTACCAAGTTGTCTCATAAATCAGGAGAATCCCCAAAATTACTCTTTGACACAACAAAGGAAGTTGTGACACAACTATCTGGGATTTATTCAAAACTCATATCATACGCAACAAGATTGAACCAGAAATCAGAAAATTGTATGAAATGCAATTGGAGGATTTCAGAAAGGTGAAGAATCTCAAGAATCTTCTTCGTTTTTTGGAACAACGGTTTTTATCGAATGAAATACATAAGAAATTCAACACAAACATCAAGCCACTTATAAAGCGTAATTAACAAATCATAGAAATATTAAGAACTTATACGTCAATACCGCCGGCGAAATAATTGTCGCCATTGTGATGAATAGCATAATGTAAGTCAATGCGTTCATTTCACTCTACTTGGGACGGCATTAATTGAGCACCTTGTGAATCAACAAATTTGCGGGCCTTGGTCGACTCGAGTTCGCAAGGTACTTTCATAACAAAAGGTGCTGCAAGCTTACTAAACGTAAGATAAATAAAAGCGAATATTAATTCCATCTCAGGAATGGATCAACTCAAAGCAGGAGATTGCAGAAATACAAATAATCCATGGAAGCAATTAAGTTAAGGAAGTAAGTTTTTTAAAAACCGCACGACGTGACTCTATAGTGAAAATGCATGCACCAAGATCAATGAAACCTTGAACTGGATGTCTAAGATGTTAATTTAATTGTGGACTTTCCATCTGATGAATAGTGGAACTAGTTTTTAGTTTTAGTTTTGAAACCGCCGATTTACGGTGTGATTTACATTCCTTAATACTTAATAAACACATTTTTTATTAATCACTTGTTTTTTGTTTCGCAGTTATTTTGAATAATTTTCAAAAAGTTTAAAAAATCACTCGATCGATTTCGACTTGTTAGGTCATCATCAGGAGTATCTACCGAGTAGATACTCCTGATGATGACCTAACAAGTCGAAATCGATCGAGTGATTTTTTAAACTTTTTGAAAATTATTCAAAATAACTGCGAAACAAAAAACAAGTGATTAATAAAAATGTGTTTATTAAGTATAAGTGTGTTTCGCCACGTGCCTACGGCAAATAGCGTAAAAAGGATTTACACTCCGGACATTTACGAATAATAAAAACCGTCATTCGATATCAAAATCAAAATAGTTTAGTTCTTCCTTCATGCAATTGTTAAAACTATATGGTCTACTTCCAAACCAAATTCGTTGATCGATCTCTCGTAACACCCAATAATTAGAGTCTCAGGGTAAAAATTATTCCTTTAGCGCACGAACTAGTTCAGCTTAAGAATGGAATTTCCTTCTAAATGCACCAAACCAAGTGAACCGTTGGAGAAATCATAAGTTGCTAAAAACCACTCACTCTCAGTTTTCAGTTCAGTGGCAGGTGGCAGCCTTCATTTCAATTTGTTAAAGAAATCATTTAATGTTCGATTTTATACAGTTATCTATCGAGAAATAAATCCCTTAGTGATTTCGTAACTGCTATAAAGATATTAACTCCCTTCAAAATATTGATCAATCACAAAAAACTGCACAAAAATGATGATTCAGTAAAAAAAAGAAACAAACTCGGGCAAAACTAAACACAAAGATAAATAATGTGGGTGGTGGTTATTCGACGACGACACATGTTATCGATATATTTTCCGCCATTACAAATAATAGTATCAATTTAGTTTATCTAAACGTGAAACAGTAAAAGTACAAAATTGGAACTGGATATTATGGCATAACAAAGGCGAACAAACAAATGAAGGAATAATGTAAGTTTAAATAGTAGGGGACTTAAATCTTCTACCCTCTGTGAAAGTAAAATAATATTTGGCGAGTATGCCAATTTTTTTTAATATTGTTATTCGGTTATGTAAGGAGACACACCAAACAATCAATTCCAATAATCAGCATCGGTAAAATTGGCGTCTTCCAGCATCAACGTTTTTATTATCGTATGTCATTATTCGAGCGATAAGATATGTGGAACGGGCGGAATATTAAATGATTCAGCTTAATTTTCACATGATAAATCATCATCAACATGTTCTCGAATTTACGTATCACGAATCATTAGAAAGTCAGCGCGAGCGATATTTTTATAACATTTTTAAATTCTTATATGGTAAAAATGACAGAGTTATACATTTTCCTAATAGAAAATTTTCTTCATTTCATTTTGATTTATGGAAGTGATATTGAACTTTTTGAATGAACGTTATTAGCGAATTTTTTTTTTTTCGGATTGGAAAATTTGTTTACATAAATGTTTGTTATTGTTTTGCTCGTTATCATATTTATCAGTAAACGAATTATCGTCGTACGATAGTCAAATTCGGTTGTTGTTGTAATTCATAAGACCTTCTCGTAAATAAATATTTGAAACGAAAACACGTTTTTAGAAAATTGATTTCTTAATATAACTGAACGCATATAGAAAAAAATATTGTCGGGCTCTTACCTCATCGCCTATAAACAAAATTTTAAAGTGGGGGGTTTCTGCAGTACGTTTGCAGCAATAATTTTATATGCGGGTCGTGTTGTATACTCACTAATACAAAAAAAAATCAAGAAGAAATTTTAGAGTGTCAGAATTTAGTTTTTGCTTTTACGCGATTAGTATGAAAATGAATTTTGACCTACTAGATTTTTTAAATTTTCTTTTTTGTTTTTTCTATTTGTTTCGCCAAAATCTATCAAGCTGGGCTTCATTCAGCTTTCAAATTTGTTCGACTACCAATTGTGCTTCTTCTTCTTGATCATAAATTAAATCTTCTGCGGTGCGGGTGGGTTACCACATTTAACAGGCAAACCTACTGAACCGCATGACATTCCATGCTGTTTGAGAACAAAATTTATATCATGAAGAGCCGAGTTGATCGATATAGATTCACTGTGTCGTCGCATGTAGTCGAGTATAAAATCTCCTAGATGATCTAAATCTTCAATTTCTAGAGCAATTACGCTATTATAAAGACACTGTCATATTAAATAGTACTTAACCGAAAAATAGGTGTAACAGAAACCGTATTTTTTTATTTAAAATCCAATCACAGCAACAAAGTGTAATAAATGAAAAATATTCAAAATTTCGATTGTTATGTTTCTAAATAAATGGGCATCTATCAATTGTTTTGAAACATTTAAAGTAGCATTTATTGTTAGTATTATTATTACAGTTAACGTTAACAGTGCTTAGTTATTATTATTAGCAAATATTATAATTATGAAACCAGAAAATATCGCAAAAGTAATCGCTTTGAGTGAGAATGGCTGTAGAGTGCGTTATATTACTGTCCACCTAAATTTCCCTCGAAGTACAGTTCAAGACGCTATTAAATGATATCGTGAAACTGGTCAGTATGAGCAAACGGTTGGATCAGGTCGTAAAATAGCAACAAATGAGCGGGACGATAGGTTTATGGTATCAATGGTACTGCGAGATCGTTTCCAAACAGCTAGAATCGTCGCTGGGCGATTGGCACAGGTACGTGGTGTCAATATTTCAGTTAGCACAGCATCGCGAAGATTAAATGAACATGGATTGCAGTCCAGGAGGGCTGCTACAGGACCAGCGCTTCTCCCAGCTCATTGAAGAAACCGTTTGACTTTTGCTCGTAACCACGTTACGGACGACTGGACGACTGGAAGTCCGTGTTGTTCACTGATGAATCAAGGTTCAGTCTGCGATCACCGGATGGACGGGAAAGAGTATGGCGGAGATCCGGAGAGTGATATTCACAATGTGCCATATCCCCAAGTGTCCCATTTCATGGCCGCTCACTAATGGTGTGGGCAGGCATTTCTATAGACGCCCGTACGGACCTTGTATTTCTACGCGGCGGCACTACAACTGCCCAAAGGTATATCGTGGAATGTCTAGAAGAATTTGTGGTTCCATACGCCCCATTTATTGGACAGCAATTTAAACTAATGCATGATAACGCCAGGCCCCACGTTGCAAACGTGGTCAACAATTATTTGGATGAGGTGGGAATTGATCGAATTGTTTGGCCCGCTCGCAGCCCTGACCTTAATCCCATTGAGCACATGTGGGATATGCTAGGGCGTCGTTTAAGGCAAAGAGAAGTCGTTCCATAAACCTTGGATCATCTTCAATCAGCTCTGCAGGAAGAATGTGAAATGATACCTCAGGAGTATGTTGCAAACCTTGTGCACAGTATGCCAAAAAGAATTCTAGATGTGATCAGAGCTCGTGGTGGAAATACTCGATACTAGAGTGCCGACCACTTAGATTGATTGTTGGTTTTTATTTAAATAAATATGAAGATATATCAATATCCGTTTTTCGGTAATTTTGTTATTTCAAATGTTTTGATCCTATGGTTACTTTTAGTAAACGAAAACTTGATCCGTTAGTGCCTTTTGGCGCACATTATATTATTTCGTACAACCATAACGCGAATAATGCAAATAGTTACCGTTAACACAAATATTTACTGAAAAAATGTAGTGTCCGGATTTTTTTGACGAGCAGTGTAGTATGTTCCACCGTCTGTCAAACATCGCTCCCATTCTTCATCCGACTTAATCCATCGCTGCCGCTTTAAATGTTTCGCATACATTTTCATCTACCGTACACAAAATCTCAAAGGCAAAATGGTAATGGATATCGGTGTAAAGGAGAACTCGTGCAGTTGCTTCTTTTTTGTTAAGCAGAAACCAAGATTCAAGCTTGGTCGTTCCAGTACGCGCAACTAAAAGTGCTTCTTCTTAATGACCTACTTCAAAAACAACTCGTTGTTGATTTGGAAGGTGAACTGGCATTGTGAATGTTAAAAATTTCCATTGCGAGAAAAAAAACGCAACATTTTTTACTTTAGTAGCTAATATAATATAAAAGATTTTTTTGAATAGTAGTAGTCAGTGAGTGAGTGAGATGGACGTTATAATATAGAAAAACAATTTTTTTTGGTCACCCTGTGCATTCTCGAGTGAGTCAGTGCAGTGCACCTAGAATACTATAGACCACACTGCTTTAAACATTTTGCTATATGACGTCAATTTATGTCGACTGTTCTCTCTTTGGAAATTATAGGCAGCACTAAAATTAAAAAGATTGTTTTGATTTTGTTTTTGTGTTTGCTGTCATATTGATAAGAAAAAAATTGTAAACAAACAAAAAGAAAAATATTTTAATAATATGTTCTAAAATTCAATAAAAAGCTATTGGTAAAAGTAATAATTCATAATATTATTATAAAATTATGCATTCTAAATTGTGTAAAATATGTAAACGCGTATAAAATGTGTACACATTTCGTATAATTTACGAGAAGACATAACCTTACTTTTAGGCCTCGTATACAATTTTTTTTGTGTTTGTTTTCGTTTTTTCTTTTTATGAACATGACTGCCGTCTACAGTTCAAAGAATAAACTGTAGACATAAATTTAATGACATAGCAAGCAGTGTGGCCTGTAGTATTCTAGGTGCACTGGTCAGTGACATAGATGTTTATAATATATATAGGCAGCTGTGGATGCGAGAGTTAGCGCAGGACTTATATTTAAGTAAATTTTGGCTTCGCTCAAGTATCTAATATAAAATGAAAAAAAATTACACATGCATCGACACGTGTCGCGCTTGAGTTTTGTCTGGAAAGGCAAATGCTGCTTGAGTTTTGTTGCAAAACGCAGTGTGTGGCTAATAGTCCGTGTTTTCTTTTATTCATTCAGCAAAAAAAAATAGAAGGAATAGAATAGCGGTTACGTAACTTTAGAATATTCTGAGGGAAATTTAATAAAAAAACACAAAAGAATATATGAAATATTTTTTTGACAGTACCTCATGGTTTTAGAGTTTTGACAGATAGGTTAAACAATAAAGTGCCATCAAAAAATTATTTAATTATTTAACTAATTAAAGAAACTAAAGATAATTGTAATCACAATTTTAACGCACACGAAACAAAAACGAAAATGAGTTTGACATTTGAAACTATATTTGAATATGCTATTTATTTATTTACATTCAAAAGGTAAAGAGAACAGAAGGAATAAAATACAAAGAATAAATGAAAATAAAATAACAATTTATGTCATTTTTGGCATTTTTGGAATCTTCGGAACGAATAAATAAAACACAGAGTAAAGGCTAATTGTTTCTTAAATGATAATAACAATTCCCAACGACCAATCACCCCTCCCTGACCTCACACAGGGAGTCACCATCAACATTATTATTATTTATTATTTTTTTAATATAATCCCGTGGAATTATAAACAAGGAATAGCGAATTTGCTAATGTGGTAGTTAAGTTCGAAATATTTATTAGTCTCGTTATGGGGGGTGGGGGGTAGGGTCGACAACAATAGGGTCGTTTTGGCCGTAGGTCGTTCTGTGAGGAGCAATTCTATAAGCTGGTATCGTACTCAAATCACGAGCATTTACATTAAGATTTATACGTTTTTGAGTAGAGCTGAAGAATCTACACCGCCAGATAAAAGTTGATGAATGAAAACGATGTCTGCAACAGATCGTCGCATACTTAGTGGCTTTAAGTTCATAAGCTCCAAGCGGTCGAGATAAGGAGGCAAATTCTAAACGTCCACCCAAGGTAATCCGATGATAAAGTCTTTGAAAGCAATTTCAAGGGTGAAATATTTGGTGTCTTTTATATATTTATTATATTACCTAATGAATAAAATAGAAATTAAAATAAAAAATTTAAAAGCTTATCTATTTTGATGTAAAAAATGTATATTCCGATTATTTAATTTCCGATTAGCATGAAGGGACTCTGAAGTGAAGTATTAAAGTGTATAATTGATTCTTGATGCTTGAAATTGTTCGCCTAGAAAAAGTTTCCACAGACATTACCTGAGACTTTCTGTTCGAGCTTGCAAGAAGGTTCGTGCCAGACTAACGATTTTCAACAAAAAATCTACGAATAAAATTTCTTCTGGTATTATCTGAAATTTCTGCCACTGTGAGCCCGGTTACTCCTTTTTTCCTAAAATTGGAAGATCCTAGTGATTTTTGGTCGAAATCACTCCAATGAAAGTGGTAGCTTTCATACGACCATTTTCGTTTTTTGCAAATATTTTGAAAAGTTTGTAGCATTTACAAAAAACCGATTAAAAGCGAAAAGATTGTGAATTAAATTTCAAAATCGATATTTTAGAGGATTTTTTTTAAATTTTACGGGAAATAACGAGTGTTAGTTTGATAAAAAATCTTTATTTCATCAAAATTCGGCATTCAAACAGTCCAGGAAAATTGACTATTCGGGAAAAATTTCATACTAAATCCTTTTCTATTAATTGGGAAATTCTTATGAAATTTGGTGGAACTCTGTGTACGTGGCACTTTCCATGGAAGCTTTAGCAATTTTGGTAGTGATGTTCAAAAGTTTAGCATTTACAAAAAGCATTCATCAATTGTTCATCATCAATGGATTAAACGATTGAAATAAATTTAAAGATTAAATTTTCAACAATTGTTGATCTTATTTGGTTTCAGAATTTTAAGCATTGATTTTTGATTATACAAGACAGTTTTACAAAAAGTCAGGTGTGGTGGTGTGGTGTATTTATAATCAATATATTAAAAAAACAAAAGAAAGTAAACGATTGATCGTCGTTGTTGGTCACTACAAATTCGATGAGTCCTAATCTCGGGAAAATTCGTTAGGATGTCCATTGGCGGGGCTCGTGTCCAATTTTTGAAAAAACAAATCTTAGTCAAACCATTTTGATAAAAATTAGCTAGAGGCGGGTTTTTGAGATCATGGATTCTGACGAGTCTTTATTCATGAGAGTTCTTGGTGAAGCTGGGACCTTCTTTTAACATTTAATTTGCCTTGAACGATTTTGATACAAAAACGATCACAAGGAGTTCCTATTTCTGGAAAATTCATTTTCAAGTTCTCTAGATGGGCCGTTACGTTTCGTGATATTGCTACGTGTTGCATCATATTGCACCATGTTGCATGATATTGCACCATGTTTCGTCATGTTGCGTGCTGTTGCATACCGTTGCGTTATGTTTCACCATCTTGGGCCATATTGCGGATTTTTGTTTTATATTGTGGGCTGCTGTATAGTGTTGTGTCATATTGCATCATGTTGCGTGATGTTGCACCATGTTGCGTTATTTTTACCATGTTACTTCGTTTTGGTTTTTGAGTTAATTAGATGTCTGGCGTTATGTTCCATCATCTTGTGGTATGTTCCGCACCATGTTGTTTGATTGCGTTTCCGTGACATGTTATACAATTAAGTTAGTCGCATCTTATTGAAAATTTTGGATGTTACGAGAAACGATATTTGACCTGGGTCCCTTATTTGATTGATAAAATTTGCAGATATGAAAAAATTCGCTTAATTACCGTTGCGTTACTCTTGACCGAATTATTTTACTAACCGAAAATTGGGTGCTCTCTAAATATGTGTTTACTGTCAATTTGAAGTTTGTAAAGTGGAAGCAGTTCAATACAATAGTAATTTTTAAATTCTTACAGAATAAGGCGAAAATCTAAATCCGGACTTTTTGGGTCTGTTTTGGGATTATTTTGACCAAATACAGCGAGATCTAAAGTTCATTCTAAACGAGAAGTTGACAAAATTTTGGTAGATTATAATATTTTCCAGTATCCTTTTAAATCTTGGATTAAAATATCCATTTAAAAATCAACGGATTGATGTCAACCCGTTAATAATCTCTTATATTGCTCTTATTTTTTCTACTTGCAACTAAAACGAAACTATTACGATAATATTTCCAGTCCCTCATTAGCATAATTATAACATGTACCGCGAGGGTGTACATCAACATAGGGTCTAAGAAAACGGTTACAAATTTTTTTTGAGTCTATCTGTACCTTGGGATAGAGCAGTAACAAATAAATCATCCACATTTATAGAAGAATTCTGAAATCTTCTTAACATAAGCCGTTTTGGAAAAAGATTAAATTATTGTCTAATTTCTGCAATACATGTATACTAATTAAAATTGCACGGTTTGGTTGCCCAACACGTTATTTTTGGTTTGAGCACTACCACCAAAATAATATGAATTTGCGTTAAAACAATTTTCTGAGGAGTTGGAAAACGTGCAAAAACCACTTCCAAGCTGAGATCGTCGGTTCGCACGATTTTAATAAAAAAAAAATTGGGAGAGAGGATTTTCCAGTATTAGCAAACGACTGCAATGGATCAAGATTTCCGAAAATTGTTTAGTGGTGATCAGGCATAAACGTTATGGTTTATTCTCAATCGAAGGCGATGGAACCCATATAAGATTAAAATGGGAATCTAATATAAACTTTGGTCATGCCTTTCATTTTAAATTAACCTAAGCACATAAGCAGTAAAACATAGGATTCCAAAATAAGTTTCAGTTGTGATTTTGGAAAATGAGTAAATCGAATAATGTAAATGAGTAAACATTAACCTGCCAAATTTGGAACATTTGTACTTAATGGCACAAAAACATCTAATTCAACCAAATTTGGCTGAGCGACGCTCGGTGCTCCAGGGACTTTTTATAAATCAAGAATAGAATCGTGTAGTAAACATGAAAACACTGGCAGAATGATTGACTAATTGGTTTACGATAAAACATGTTAACATATTTCTTCACAAATCTTTTAAGTTCTAAGTATTGAAAAGTGTATTTATTAATCATTAAATCTTACTTACCAATTCCTAGGAAACAATAGTACGTTAGGCAATCTCTAATTAGATTTATATAAAAAAGCCTGTTATACCAACAATTTTTACTGACTGTTAAAATCTAAATTTATAGTGATTGCAGTGAAAATTTAATGCGCATTTCATTCATTGAAAATTTAATTAAAAATTCGCCACACAACCACAAATATGATAATGTATCATTCACTATCAAAACAGATGGATTATTATACGCTTCTTAGTCATGGAAAATGGAAAAATATATAAAAAAAATATTTTTCTACTCGTCATTATGCCTAAAATTTAAAATAACATCATTCGTATAATTTTATCCGCATTCCAATCATTTGTTTTCGATATCAGAGTACAGCATCTCTTTGACGATTTATCATTAGAGGTTGCCCTCGTACAAACACACTTGTAAATTACTTTATAAAAGCTTTGTTCAATTCCATACATATGTATGACATTAATTAGCATAATTTATGAGAGTACATATAAATCGGCATAAAGCATTTCCCATATGCCGCTGTTCAGCCTAATTAACTAATTAACTCAAACATAAATAATTTTCATTTAATGCCCCCAATTATCATAATAATTCGCAACATATGACTAATTGAGCTCGAATTTATTTTTTTTATTTAATTTTTTTGCACATACTACATCTATATTATATTTTCATAAGAAAATTAAGAAAATAAATGAAAACGTTATGTTGCAATTTGGCGAATATTTATAGAATAACACTGGCCCATGTTTGCTTTATTTATTTACGTAGCTGAACCGCCACCATAGGATTCATATAGTAGTGATGATATAGCGAATGATCATGATTACTGTTACTGTTAAATTATTTAAATGATACAAATGATGATGGCGGTGATGGATTGTACGTGTATGTGTTTATAAATGAATTTAACAACCACACAATGAATAATTAAAATTAAAATTAAACATTTTTGTTGTAGTGGCGTAATAAATTAAATTATTGTATTTGCGGCCACCTATAGCGTAAATTTTGAAACGGTTACAAAATTAAATTTTTTAAAATATGGTTGATATTTCAATGGTGGCCCCGCTTCCATTTCCTGACGTCACATTATTCATTGCCCATACGACCGATAATTTTTTGTTTAATACATAGTTCCTATACAAAGCTTAAGAGCAGTATTGAGAGTTATAAATGTCCGGAGTAGTGACATCTAGCGCATTAAAAATAAGCTGATTGTAGTAACACACCCAATAAACATTTCGTACGACAACCTGTGTGAAAAACAATACCGAATACACAGCTGTGCGTTGTTTCCAAGGGAACCTATTTTTTTCCAAGTGTTTTGATTGTATTAGGGATCGAATACATGAAATTTTGTTGTGATTTTCCATGTAAATATCGTATACATTTCCATAAATAAACCCTCTACAATCCTGTTAAGAAAATTGTACAATTTTCTGTAAGATACTCATTTTTATTTTGTGAGCGCATCCTATTCTTTTCTGAGTGAAAATCATTTTACTTTCTGTCAGAAAATCCTGAATTAATCCTGAATAAATCCTGAAGAAAATTTGAATCTTTTTTGGGGGACGAATGTTAGTTTATGTCGATGTGAGATTACTAAAATGTCCAGCAGATTGGTGTGCTGTATAAGATAGCGGAAATATTACAGCGGACAATGAGAGATTACGCTACTCACCACAAGTGGCAGCACTATCACTAAAAAGAATTTTATTTTGTAAATTTTTTATTCATTATGTATCACTTGTTTAACTAAATAAAACATCTCAGCGAAGAATAAAATATTAAAAGTGATCCTTAAAATGACAAATTGATTGATCCCGAAGTAAAGGAACTCGATAAATGAAATCTTGAAATTTAATAATACTTTGTCTTTCCGCCATTTCTTAACGAATTACAATGAAATTTGGATAGGAGTATTAATCATCGATTTTAAAGTAAGTTTTGGACAAAATTCTAGGATCTGTTCGTGCTGAACTGAACTGACCATTTCATAACCACTCCTTATGAAAATTGGTTTGTAGATTGATTTTTGATTGAAATATAAATTTTAGATGAAAAATGGTATTTGTATACATTCTACACGATTTAAATGGATTTTAAACTGGAGAGAACTCGGCTATCTCTTAATTAACAATTGTAAAATTTGTATCGCATACTGTAATAATTCGAGCAAAATTTATTGACTAGAAATTTCAATGTAATTAAAAGATTTTTTGCGGCCATATAAGTTATTTTCACTTTTTGGCCAATATCTCAGACTCTTCTACTAGCAACCAATACTTTAGGTTATTTTTTAATAGCTTAGGTCATACTGACTACATGGAAAGTTTGGGGAAAATTTATGGATTAGAATTTTCATAACATTTTTTTGATTTTCCGGGGCGGTATACGTTATTTTCAGTTTTTGGCTAGTACCTCGACAACTTCCACTAAAAAACCAATACTATCGGTTTTTTTTTCTAAGAGCTTAGAATTAGCCGCAGAAAATTTTAAATATATTGTGAAAATTCTAATCAATAAATTTTCCCAAATTTTTCATGTAGTCTCAGTATGACCTAAGCTATTAGAAAAATGACCGAAAGTATTGATTACTGGTGAAAGTTTTTGAGATATTGACCAAAAACTGAAAATAACGTATGTGGCCGCAGAAAATCATAGAATTACTTTGAAAATTCTAATCAATAAATTTTGTCCGAACTATTCTAGTATGCTATGCAAATTTTACAATTATTAATAGAGAGATAGCCGAGTTCTCTCCAGTATTCATTTCAATCGTGTAGAATGTACATATACCATTTTTCAAAAATCAATAGAATAGAAATATAATTTTCTATCTAAATTTCATCGTAATTCGTTAAGAAATGGCGGGAAAGATGGCATATTGTTAAATTTCAAGATTTCATTTGCTCCTTTACTTCGGAGATCAATCAATTTGCCATTTTAAAGATCACTTTTAATATTTTATTCCGCTGATTTATTCCGAAGATATATAAAAATATTTCGCTGGTAATTATATAACAAAAAATTCTCTTTAGTGATAGTGCTGCCACTTGCGGCGAGTAGCGTAATCTCTTATTTTCCGGTGTAAATTTCCGGTATCTTATACAGCATGCATTTTCAAATAATTTCAGTCTATTGGATGTGTTTAATTATAATTAGTCAACTGAGGGAGATTTTAGTTGCTAAAACACTGTTGCGATTACGAGCAGAAAGATTTTTTATAAATATTTATTTAAGTAGAAAATTTATTTAGTGGAAATTCTGTACTGCAGATATGCACATATTTCCTTACAATAAAATATTTTCTCAATTTGAGAAAATTTTCTTGAAATAAGTATTATGATTGTTGAATCAATAAAAATCAGAATTAATTAATATTGTAATAAAATTAATAAAATTATCAAATACATTAGAGAAATATTCTAGTTAGCACCTTGAAAATGATTCTATAGTCTATGATATTCCCGTTAAGAATATTTTTTCTTGGAATAAGAATAATGTTTTAATTAAAATTAAATATGTTAAAATCAAATTTTGAAATGGTAACGAAATATGAATCTCACAATTCAATTTGTCCGGTTTTACTTTTATCATTGCAGCACGACAACTATCACTCGTTGAGTATAAATAATAAAATATTTTCCTCCATTCTTGATTTTATTTTCAATTTCAATATTTGATGTTCGTGATAACGACGTTGATATATACTCGTATGTCGGTAGTATGTACTTTATGTACATAACGTTTCTTGTTTTTAGTTTGATAAGGCAAATAAAAAGCAGAAAGGCTTATTCTCATATCATCGTCATTGTCTATAAGAAAATCGGAATTACTTTTTTATTGTTAATATTTTTTATTTTACTATAATACACAATCGAACAATAACCGAATGATTTTAAGCACGGGTGAATTGGGTGGATTGAATTTTGTTGTAGTACGGATATAAATATCATGTCGTATTCGATTTTGTGAGGCATGATGTTTGCGCGACTATTGATTTCCACTTTCTATGAACGTGTCTTTATGTGTGTGAGTGTGTTGTGTGTGTGTGGAATCAACTTAAGACGAATTTTATTATTTTTTGAAACACTTTAATCGTTTTGTAATGTTATTTTTTATGTAATAAGGACGAAATGTTATTTTTATATTCGATGATATGTTTGTCTAAATTATTTAGATGAAATTTGAAATTAATTTTGTTGTTTTTTTATGTTCCTCGTTTAATAATGTATGTATGTCTGACTGAGTGTTTTTATTTATTTAACCGGAAACGAAAAATAACAAAAAATTTAATTAATTCGCTTTTCTGTTTGGTCTATTTTCAGAGGGATATAAAAGTTAGATGATTATTGATTTATTGGCATGAAAAGGAATAATAAATTTTAGGTAAGTAACAAAAAAAAACGAATTTTTTTTCGTGGAAATCATGAATTTTGTTGTTGTTTAACATTTTATAAATCTAGTGTATAAGCATAGAATTTATTAGATCTATCTGGTTTTAAATTATGAATGTGTTATGTTTTGTGTTTCTCGTTTCCTGTTTCGAAATATTATTTAGGCCAATCGATACAGCATACGAGTATCCAAACAGTTTATATAGTAAAGCTTTATGTAGTTATAAATTATTTTGTATAGCCGAATTCTTTGAGATACTTTATCTAAAGTTTAATTATTTTTGTGGATTAATGAAAAATGGGGAATAATTCTTGGCAAACAGACAAATCCTTTTAGTGTTGTTGTGAGTTGTGATTTAGTTTTGTAGTCACATTTGAGTTAGCAGAATCTGGTAATCAAGCAAATCGAAAGATACGGTGTAGGCGCTTGTTAATATAAATCTTCAATTTAAAAATCATATTTATATCATAATTTATCTATACTTAAGATGTGAGAGTTCGAATCGGAGTTTCTTTGAAATCTGACTTATTAACTCTTATAATGCGATTAAAATCAATTGTAAAAATCCCTGTGAATATTGGGACTGAAGTTTCAAATTAAAAATGTTCTAATTCGGCTGTTATAATTTACGCCAATTTTTTAATTTGAATATTAGAACCCATATGAAGCAATTAGAGCGCCGTGAACTACGTAGCACGAAATTACAACTTCTGAATACACAGATCTTGTAGACTACTAGGGAGTTGTCTTAATTTCGTAGAGGTATTGAAGGAACATATTACAATTTGATCAAGCATTATGAAAGCCACCTTTCAATCATGTCTTTTAAATTTTGGGTTGTTCTTACTCGTCTAAGCCAACTAACGGTTACAGATCGTTGAAAACATGTACTTCAATTTGATCGATTATAGTGCACAGCAAATTCTCTGAAAGAGCAACAAGTTCTCCGAAAGTATGAGTATTCTGGAATTTTAGGCTTGCTTTCGTGATTTATTTGAGATATGCGGCATTTCGATGCGGCTCTTGGGCTATCAATTTTACAATAGGTGAGAATATTGGAAAGTGTACGTTGATTCGTGTGGGTATTTGATGGCCATTAACACATCATTTTAGAGATGTCTAGAAAAATATGAGTTTTTAATTATTCTCAACAATTCCTCGAGGGCTGATCGTCGATATGCCGCATATCTCAAATAAATCAGAAAGCAAGCCTAAAATTCCAAAAAACTCATATTTTTTAGACATCTCTAAAATTATGTGCTAAAATGTTAAAATCAGAGTTATATTTGATTTTTTTTTTAAATTCTTTACGAATTAATTCATATAGATTTAAATTTGTTAATAAAATTGCACTCTGAATAATTTAGGTTAAGATACTTATTTATATTGTAACCCTTCATAAATTTTTTTTAACCCTTCCTTTTATTTTTAGGTTTAAAAACGGGATACAAATTAAAAAAGTTATAATTTCCACCTTGCCAACTTTTCCCTGTGTACTACATTTTTTTGTTAAATTGTGTAGTTACACTTTTGATAAATGTTAAATTTTTCATTCCGGTCGAGATTACGACAACCCGAAATGCTTTAAATATTAAATATTTCATATAGAAATCGCATGTATGCGTTAAATACAATAAAATTCGAAGTTACGAAGGGTTTGGGAAGTGCGTAGCGAATCCTTAAAATTCGCTAAGGCATTATGATTATACTTTGATTTGTTCAAGATATTTTCAAAATTTTTGTAGTTTGGTCACTGCAGTCTGATGAGACTACCGAATTTTTTAATACAAAAAATTCAATGTTTCATTAGTTTGAAACCAAACTTCCAAAGTCTTGGTAACCTCACCTTGATTAAAAACACTATCTGGCTATTATCCAGAATAACTCAAAATTACATTATAAAGTGTTAAGGGAACGCGCATGACACTTTAAAAATACCAGTCCTAATTTTCTTCTTCAGGGCACCACCAGGAATCAGACCCAGGACAAAAATGAATATCAATAAGTGTTCTCCCTATATAATGTCTTTCTGAGAAGGAAACCTGCTAAAGCAGTTTTGGTGGTTAATGGGGAGGTTAGTGGCAGGTTACGATGTGGCCTCATGTAATCTTGTCTTCTTTATCCGTCACTTAGAATCTGAGAGTTATTGACTCAATTCAGAAGTTGAAATTACAGCTAGTGTTTGCTAAATGGATTAGGGATTCGTTATTGATCACAATAGGGTAATATCTATGGTAAAGTTTCCTTTAGCCCCACGCTCCTCCCCCTTGTTTGTGCTTCTTCCAAATATTGGTGGGAAGATTGAAATTGCTGGCTTGAATAAGCTGGCTTTTAACATCCTCTGCTATCTTTCTATAAGAATCCGTATTCCTATACGTGGAGAATACTTTGGATTTTTTTTCAGTATCTTTATAAAAATCAAGTTTAGTGCCTTATTTTTCCACCTTAAATTTAAGTAATGCCTTATACTTCGTTATTTTCGCCAAAAATGACTAGGTATCGTCAATACATGTTCTCATATGACTTCGGTACGCTTACTGTCGTCGGCTTCTATCTTATCCTAGAAACTCTACCTTTTGACTTAGTTTTTATATCCGGGGTTTTACCGCTATCCTTCCGAAGTTTGAGTTTCCAATAGATTCTGCCTACAATTAATCAGATTTTGGCAATTTTTATAGCCTATCAAAGCGCAAAATTTGGTTCAGGTAATTAATTGTTGAGATATGTTGAACATTTAAAATTATTTTAATTCTATCGGTGTCAAGTAAAATACGAGTCATTTCATAATGGAAAAACTTAAACTCGAACAACGTTTACAACATATTGAAAATATTGCTGCTGTAGCAGTTAGTGTTGATAAAGACGACAAAATGTCCACTCGTTGCAGAGCACATCAATTACGATTGTGTAATTCGATTGCGTGGAAGGTTTCACGCAAGAATCTTGGTCGCAAGGGGTATATAAATTACAGCTCGTGCAACAACTGAAGTTTTAATGAGTGGTTCTCAGAACATCTTTTGTTGTGATGAGCAGCCAGAAGCAATGCAAGACCTGCCAATGCACCCAGAAAAAAACACCGTTTGGCGCGATTTATGGTCCGGACTTTTTTTTGCCCAAACTACGTGAATTGAAGCTGGTTGATATGTAGTTTCAGCAAGATCGGGTCACATGCCACACAGCACGCGAAACCATGGACTTATTGAGAAGAGCAATTTAAAAGGCATCCAGTCATACCTTGAACACATTTATAGATATTTATAAAGCGAGCTCCTTGATACAAGACAGTCACTTGCTTCAGCCGCCGCTAACGCGGAGAACCAACACTGTTTTGGGCAAAAATGACTCGCTTTGACATGTACTGCCTTTGACTATAAACGAAATTTCTTCTAAGCCCGCCTCCTCTACACATCTGATTCATTTAGGGTTACTCAGGGAGCACTACGAGGAGGAATGAATCTAGAATTTTGTACCACTTGATATATTGCAGAATTGTCGGTTAACTTCAATAGAAAATCATTGTTGTTGAGTAAGATGCCTGTAGACGTCGAACAAGTTGGTATACCATACAAACGATTGGCAAAGATGATTTGTCTCTTTATCTGACGATCTGGATCAACACTGTTATACTCGTACATGAGTAAAAATTATTATGAGTATCAGAGTAAAGAAAGGCTTATTGTGCAGTAACTTTTATTCAGCAAGCGTATAAGTGCACAACAAGGGTTTAGTGTTAGAACTAACCATATATTTTTTAAGCTTAACATAAGTATAAAGAACCAAATTGAGAAGATTTTTTTCAAGGATCTCTGCGTCCCAATTATTTGATTTGTGTTCCTCCATAATTTCCACAAGTTCAACGGTAATTTAATAACAAAATGAAAATAAATTTACACCGAATTTTGTTTGGAGTCAACCACGTAAAAAACGATACAGTTATTCAACGTTAAATTCAAGGAAAGATCTCTTTTCCTTATTCTTAAGCCAATTTTAGCTAATATTTTGTCTGTACACTATCCCATTTTGAAATATACCGAGTGCTTAAATTAAAAGTGATTTAATTCAAACTTAAACTCATCATTTTATTTGTCTTTTTGGCACATAAAATATGTATGACATTTGTTCGATACTATCAATGTGGTTTTCATTACGTTATATTTCATTGGATATTTGTAGCACATTGTAAAAATACATCTTGCAAGTAAAATTTATCTACTTTAGCACCGGAGGCGTTAATAACAAAAACACTATAAAAAATTATTATAGGTAAGCGTAAAACATAATTCAGCAGTTCTTTAATAATAAATTGAGTGCTTGCTAAAAACCGAATTTATTTGGTTCAGGCATAAAAATATTTTTAATATTCATCCACCCACACAATATAATTGATTTAACACCTGTTTTGTCGCGGTATCAAAATCATTTTGTAACATATATATTTACAAATATGTGTCAATGAACCACACACAGCCACATATACACACACTCCCAACATGTTTGAGGTTTTCCGCGTAACAAGAGAAACTCCTTAGTTTTATACAACACCAACTGACATTCACCATCGATTTAAACATGAAACGAGAAAATTTGATATTTATGGCCTCACAAAACCCAGCATGAGTCGTCTCCCGCTACATACACACACACACAATATAATATCTGAACGCGACTGACGAAAAGCATGTTCATTCACAAAATACAACGTTACGATTACAATTTATCTTGAATCTGTCGTTTATGCTGTTTTTAAGATTAATATAGAACACAATGTTTTTGTGTTTTGCGTTACTAATCGTGATATTTGTAAAATAAATTTAGAAATTTAGCATTTTCTACACCTTGATATGCGTGGTGGAAAACGGAAGGTCAGGAATTATAATAATTCTCGAATTTTTAAATTTGCGCACCCGCCTGTGTGCTAAGGGGCTGATTTATCGTACGTATGTGTACGATGAAAATATTTTATTTTTTTTGTTGGGGGAAATTCAATAATTTTGTCAAAAATTTTAAAATGTGGGAAATACAAAAATAAATATTACTGAACGGAGATTTACCGGGTTAGTCATCTTATTATTTTTAATAAGTTTTCTCTTAACGATTTGCTTTCATTTTTTGTTTTTGAATTCATGAAAAAAACACGTTGGCTGCCTAGATATACCTAAATCCTTTCAGAATAAGAAAAGTAAAACAAAAGATAAAACTTTTCTCGTTTCCTAATGAAATTTTTGCACAAGTAGAACATCATACGAGTACAATGAGATAACATTTCAATAGAAATTTTTTTTCTAAAAATGATTTTCAATAGAAACTGCAAGAAGGAAAAATAATTATTTCATTTCAAAACTCTGGAGAGATTTCAAGAATTCGATGTAACATGGAAATTAGGGTATAACTTTGTATTTGTTAAAGAATAGAGTGTGGAAAATTGGGAATGAAAAGTAAATTAAAATATTAGGATTAGAAAAATATTTAGTTTATTTATTTATACAATACATTCCTGCTATTGTTCTTTCTACATAGTTGAAAATAACTAGTTTGTCGAGTTTGAATATTTTATTTTTATTTTATATTGATTTTTGCAAACCATAACCAATTTTCAGGAAAACTTAAATTTTTCATTATGTGATAGAAGGTAGCTTGTCCAAATTTTGAGGTTACTAATTGTAACAGTTGATACCAGACGTTCAACTGTTGTGTCATCGATGCAAATTGTGAAATTTGGCCACCAAACGTTAGAATAGAGGTTAGCGCCCGAAAATTTGTGATTTGCGCTGCTGTTAAGAGTGGTTTAAGTCACTGTGTACTATCTGATTATTAAGCCGGAGCTATATTTTCTCTCTCTCTCTCTGGCACTATATCCCATCAATGGATTTAGCCGCCTCTGATGAGGTTTCATTATCTTGTTTTCATTTCGGATAGTGAGTGATTAATTCATTGATCCTAAACCAGCCGTGAAATTTTTTCTTTGTCACCACCGGGAATCAAACCCGGGGCCTCCGGTCGCTGGAGCAAGTATGCTGACCACTTTGCCATCGAGGCGGCGGAACTGTATTGGGTGTGTGAATTAATTTTTAGACTTTTTTTTATGAAAACGAAATGTTTATTAAAAGATAACGATACATTATATTTTATCCAATATATTCGCCATCGTAAGCTATGGCTTACTGCCACCTCCTGGGAAGTTTATGGATTCCTCGTTTGAAAAAACCTTCAACTTTCCCAGCTATCCAGCCATGGATCCAATTTCACACTTCTCCGGCGTTTCGGAAGCGAACGTCAGCCAGGCCTATTTGCATTGATCGAAACAAATGGTAGTCGGAAGGTGCAAGGTCTGGAGAATACGCAAGTGGTTCAAGCCGATCCCAACCGAGTACGATGTGGTCTGGAATTGTCATCATGAAACAAATCTTTATAGCTTTTGTTCGCTATTGCTGGACGTTTTTCGTCTAATGCACGTGCCAAATTGCCCAGTTGGCGTTGGTAGCGATCACCAGTAACCGTTTCATTTAGTTTTAACATAATAATACACCACACCTTTCTGGTCCCACCAAATACTCAGTAACCTTATCGCAATGAATATTTTGTTTTGGCTGCGATGGTGCTGCTTGGCCTGGATCGACGTAAGCTGCTTTTCGTTTGGGGTTGTCGTAATAGACCCACTTTTCATCGCCAGTAACAATTCGATGCAAAAAACTATGTTTTTTGTACTTAGCAAGATTTTTTTTTGCAGATTTTTGGACAGTTGATCTGGGACCCATCTTCCTAGATTTCGAATCTTTCCCATTGCGTGCAAATGATGAAAAATGGTTTATCGGTCAATTTTTAACTGCATTGCAAGTTCTTTTCTCGTTAGACATGCATTTTCATCCAATAATGTTTGTAATTCGGCATCTTTAAACTTTTTTGGCCGACCTGGCCGTTCTTTGTCTGTCAAGTCATACTGTTAAAGTTAGCCGACATTTTCCAGCCGACTGATAATGCAGATAGTGTCTTGAATACAGCAAAAATCATTCATGAACTTAAGAATTTAAGAATTTAGGATCGGGTTGTATCATTCGGGTGAAGGGAAAATTATTTCAGTTTATAGGAATTTAAAAATCGATAGGAACGAGAGAATAAAGAGAGTTTAACAAATAGTCAAGACACTATCTGCATTATATTTCGGCTGGAAATATCGGCTAGCTTTAATAGGGTTGTCAAGTCAAAATCACCACTTTGGAATCGATGAAACCAATTGAAACAACTTGCTCTCAATGGAGCTTGATTACCATAAGTATCAGAAAGCAATCAGTGAGCTTCAGTGGCAATTTTCTTGGAATCAAAAAAGAAAAGAAGAACCCCTCAAAAAACAACTTATCAAGATCCATTTTAAATCGATTACAAAAAAATGACGTAGGTAATATGAAAAATAACACTTTCTGCTTTGACAATTGTGACAGCTACAAAATTCAATTAGAATTGCTTGTCAAACTATACGCAATCTCACGTAGCGACATCTAAATGTCGAGTCTAAGAATTAATTCATACACCCAATACTAACTGGAACCATATATCAGTCATTAAGGTTTTAGAAAAGATTATTATCTAATATTTCAGGAACTGACACCCGAAACCATAAAATACCACAACCATTAGAATTTTTCACTGTGTCCTCTGATTGGGTTTATGCGAGATGTGGTTATTTTGAATTTTTGAGTCGTGATTGTCTGCTTAATCTTTAGGACGGGTTGTATATATATTATTTATTTAAAATAATTACAAAATTATTTTGTTTAGTATTTAAATTTTTAATAATTTAAAAAATGTATTTGATTTATAAAAAAACTAATTTTGTATCTTAAAAATTTATTTATTAACGTTGATGCTGTATTCGTCCAGCGAATAAAATGCTTTGAGAAAGAATTTTGTTTCCTTTGCTTTTTTGGTAAACAAATATCGGTGTTTACGATTGTAAACAAAATTTGGATAAAATTCAGATTTAACATTTTTTTTCTGGTTTGGTAAACACATAAATCAAATCCACTTTTATACGGCTGCCACATTATATCAACCTGGGGCCCACCTTAGCTTTATCATTTACTTAATGGTGGTGCCATCTTTGATGTAATAGCAATACTTATCGTACTAAATGTTTTGTAAATGCATACCTATCATTAGTGCCGCATTTACAGATGTTTGTGGTGTTTTTTGGTGCAAGCAATTACTATTCTGAATCGGAATTCAGACGTTGGTAAGTAACAAATACATTTCAAAACAATGTAAAAATACAACTAAATATCTTCAATTAAATAGTAATATGCCAGCTAGAACATTATTGAATATTATTACAAATCGTAACTAATATCTCGTCTTGTTTAGAAAAATGCGATGTCAAAATAACAAAAATCACTTTTTTATTTCTATTGCCAACAACTAAAGATAAAAGTATTTACTAAAACTGGCCTGGTGGTGAACAGGAAAACTACAGGTAGAATATAACTATTCTATACCAGCAGAAAAGTTGGTTTAAAACTATTCCAATTTGGAATTACATATATGGGCTTGTTGTTGTAAATTTAACAAAGAAACACGACAGTTGTTTTGAAATTAAATTTTTCTGCTCTAAAATAAATTTTGTTATTTTAGATGTCACAGAAAATTATTTGTATATAAAGTTTTTTTTTTATAACTGCAATCTGTTCTGGGGCCTGTTCAAGGCTCTTCCTGCTCTTTTGCAGTTTGCTTATTTTCGTCCTTACTTTTACGCCAATCAGCCAATTCGAGGACGTACGGCTATAGGACCGATTTTAAAACCATCTGCACATTGCAAGCTCCATGCCAGCCTATACTGACATGGAAGAGGGATCGACCCATGAGTTTTGCACTCCGACAGGGGGTCATAGATGTGTTACATTTCATCCCAGATCGTAATCTGTTATGAAATTTCACTTTTGCATCCTGCCCGTATCGGGATTCGAACCCAGTACCTCCCGATGCAAATGCCAAAGCTTTAACCACTGTGCCATGTGGTCGGTGTATATAAAGTTTTTTTTAATAATTATATTGTGTGGTGTTTCTTGTATAGTGTTCTACCATAAGAACAAAATTGTTGCTTTATCCTAAACCGATTGAACGATTTGCTAGATGATTATGGAAAGAGTAAAATTGGAATTGCTTCCACTGCAATAACGGTAGTTTTGAATATTATGGGGTTTCAGAAAAATTTACGGCATTGTTCAAGTAGCGTTTAACAACGCGTTTTCGTTTTTGAACAATATTTCAAAACTAATGAAAGTTTGAATGCTGATTTTTCGAGGAAAATCTTTCTAATCGTCAAAATTGCCGCATTTGGGGTTCGGAGAATGTCGAAAAACAAATGCATCCACAACGTGTGGACTGTTTGATGCGGATTTTGGGCTGGAGGCTTCATTGGACCATACTTTTTTGAAAATGAGGCTGGTCAAGCAGTTACTGTTACTGGTGCTCGATATTGCGACATGATAACCGAGCTCTTTTTGTCTAAATTGGATGATGTTGATGTGATTGAGAGCGTACGTGCCAGCAAAGCCGAGGACGTCATTTGCCCGATGTGCTATTCCATACCTATCCTACGTACTCTATGTTTCAAATAAAAAAAAATAGAATTGAAATAAACCGTGTTTTCTATTTAATTCTAATCTTGCGTACATTTTGGGACATCCTTTATCATAAAATAACCGAGAAATTAGCTACCATCGCCAAAACGGTGGCTTTACGAACTAAAGTTATATCGAAACTGTTGTCTGGTCCAAACCCCTCATCAGAGATCTTTTCAATCCTCCGAAATAAAAATAAAAGAAGATTGGCGTAAAAAAATCAAATCACATAAACCGTCCTTGAGATAACATCGATAAAGTCATGCATCGATCCAGACATCCAGATTTTCCGACGGACGTACAAACTTTTTATTTGTATTGTTGGGATGAGGGACAGGACAATCAAAACTTCGAGAAAAGTGGTTTTGAACCAGGGTCATTTTTCATCATTTTATCAGGATTGCAATAACTTGGTCTTACAGACGAAGCTAATTTTATTCAATTTAAATAAATTTTTAGTGATGGTCACCGTGCGTGTCGTGTCCTTGGAACCCAAAAATTGTTGGTTTCTTAGGTATTGGAGGTGGTGCCGCGCTTAGTCGTTGCTGGTTGCGTTTGACCCACCAACCTATGTGTCACGAGTGATGACCAAGGCCGTTTTGTTAATGGTTATGCCTTTCTCTGGAATAGAACTCGTTCTATTCTGACCATTCGTATTTCCAGCTACTGCCGAAACCCATCTACCCTTCCAGCTACTGCCGGAACCCGTCGAGTAGAGCCTGTCCTTCCCTTTACACGTTCATTGTGCCATTCTATTATATTAGTATTTTATTTCTACAAACTTTATTTCACTTAAAAATTGTGATGTTTGTATTAACATTTGTGTATGGCAAGTGTGCGTTATCAAAAATGCACACAGTTTTCTTCACAACCAATATTTGATTGGGTGAATTCAGTATTCCATAGACTGGTGTGAATTTATCTATAAAAAACGCGGTTTGTGGTCGGTGAAATGTGAATTCGCGACTAGGAGAGGTATGTTACACACAGCTGTGTTTGCATCAGTGGTGATGCTATGTTTCAGACCAATAACAATTTTGAGGCGTTTTTTTAGAAGAGTTGTGAATTGTGTGTGAATTGGGTAAGCATTTCTGCGAGTATTTGGATGAATTGGTTGATTGTAATTTACCATACCGACAAATTGTGCTGGGAATTCTTTAATTGCATAAATCCGACCATCGGACTGCGAAATACCATAAGAAGTGATTTTGTGACTGATACAGCCAAGATTGTCAAACCTTCTGCAGTGCAGAAATGGTTTCCAGTTATTGTCTTTCTTCTTCATAATGTGTATTGAACATGATGTTGCTGATGAAGAAGGTTAGAAGGTTAGCAGATTACTAGTTCCATTATGTTTTGGTATTCTAGGAACACTGCTTGTAATCTCAACTTTGTTCTTCAAATTACTTCATTTCTGTGTTGGCACGTCTGTATTCATACATATATAATACAACAATAAAATTTATAAAGAAATGATGGGCTCCGCAATGAGTAGTCTTCTCTAAGCTGGATCATATCTTGTGGACGTATATCATCAGTTAAGCCTTGTAAACTCCCTGTCGACGTCACTCTCCTATGCCTTACCGACTTCGAATTCTTTCTAGCTGGACATCCGTTTAATAATATTGGATAACAACATCGTTATCACGCCATACAAAGGGAGACTGCTTGATTTGTTCGAAAAGTGGTCGAATACAGCAACACATGGTTCATTGAGGAATGTAAGGAAGTTTTCTTGGGCACAATAAGTTATAAACTAACATAAAACATGCATCGATAAACTGTTAATATTGACACGGAAACTTCACGCACGCACACATAACGCTCCATCACTTACTGTCCACTCTCTTCTAGGTACATTAACAAATAATTCGAAAGCAAGTTTGCGAACCTAACGGTTGTCCAAAAACTGCGAGGAATATTGAACACCCGAGTAGACGTCTACAACAACGAGGACCATACTAAACTCTAAATTTGTGACATTCTTCAAAACGTTTTGAGCGTCTTGTTTGCTCTATTCTACGGTAATAATTTTTGGGCCAATTGAATTTTATATTGAAACGATCAAGTTTCACAATGCGTCGTAGGGATGTTCTGCCCAATTGAACAGCACATCGGCAAGTCAACACAGATGGATCATCGTTGACGCTTTAGCCTACAGCCTCTCCAACTTGTTCATTGCGAACAGGTCAATTAACATTTGTTCGTGGCTCATCAAATACCAAACTCGGTTTCTTATCATGTTTGCACTGGGAGCTGTGAAAGTATTAAAATTCTGACGCTATTTACATTGTGTTGTTATAATAGATCATTTGACAACATATAAAATTCAACAATTTTGACAAGTTCTTGAATTGTATGAAGACATTATACAATTTTTTATGATCTTTTTAAATCAGTCAGTCCAACTTGGCCAGGAACCAGTGCCAAACAGGGGATTTGTGAAACGTTTGAAACGGTATGCCAATGATTATATCAGAATGAGAAAAAATGTATCTGTTATTAGCGCCACAACTGCAATTTGGAGTTCTAAAGTACTTCAGCTAAATTTTCAATTAATTAAACCGCTAGTAACAAATTGCAGCTGTTTTAAGGCCTTTTAAATGATATACCACATAATTATATAGAATTGAATTAGAGATCTTCAAAGCGCCGAAGAAAATCGTTTTTGACTAGGGTGATTTTCATAATTTTTATCGGAGTTTCATTAACATGGACTTACAGACCGAAATTAAAATTTGTCTGTCCATCTGGATATCTGTACCGATGATACCACAAGAACGGCTTGTGCATTTCGAATGTTTTTTCGAGGTTCGGGTACCTTCCATAGGAAGTCTCCTATAAAAATGGAATTGTTATCTTAATAAGACAACAGTTTTGACAACATCACTTTAGTTCACAAATTCTCCGTTTTTTACTCTGGTTGGTAGTTATTGATTTATTTAGGAATATGTGAGTGTCAAATTTAATCGAAAAGGTTTTTTTGTCAAGTCTTGGAAAAAGCAAAAATTTTGTTTTGTTATTAATGTTTTAGTTGATAAATCACCTTAAAACATCTTGGTACTCCAAATTATCTTTGTGGCGCTGATAACACATATACATTTTTACTCATTTCGATATAAACATGTGTCATAGTTTTTAAAAGGTTTCGTACGAAATAAATAAAGTTTTAAAGAATGCCACAAATTTAGTGAAACACCTTAGTACTTAAAATTACCGTTTTGGCACTGGACGCAATTATATTTTGCTCATTCCAATATAATCTTGTGGTATATCGTTTGAAAGGTCTTGGAAAAAGCCGCAGATTTGTTATCAGTCTTTTACTTGACAAAGGCATCGTTTCCGTGCTGCTAAATATATGTTCGTATGACCATCAGTATTACAACATGTCGTATCCCTTGAGAATGAACATTAACAGCTTCAAAACGTCCCACAACGTAATTGTTTTACTCATGATTACTAAATGCCAATGTTAGGGACATTTTTATAATTTAACTCAAACTTTTAAACGAAAATAATATTCAATACATTGGTTTATGGGGTTTTCGGCAAAACTAATGTGGTTGGTAAAATTCATTCATATGGACAATTCTAAGACATACGTACTATTTAAAGTGTTTTACGAATATTCTTATAGTTTAATACAATAAATGAACAAATTTTAAGATTCCCTACAAACCTTTGTAGCCGATGGGCAACATTTTTAAATGGGTGGAAAAATATGACATATCCCTAAAATTCTTATTTGAAGTTACTAACTTCACAAATCTCAACTATTGTTTGTTGGAAAAGTAAAATAGTAATAGATTTTTGCATTAAACTAGAATGCAAACATTACGGCGTATGGAATTTGATATACACACTTATATACTATTTCCACATTTAGGCAAAATCTCTTTGTTTGACGATTTCTGTTATCGATTATGTTCTCCATATCCTTCACCCTTGTCCATACATAAATAATGCATTGTAATTTAAAATTAAAAATATAATCCACCACAAGAATAATTAGAAAAATTGGGTCACATTACACAATGCCTCTATAATATCCCTTAAATTAACTAGGAAGCCCCACAAAAAAATAACAAAGGATTACTGCCATCGTACCCATGTCCAAATTAGTAAATGACAAAAGCTAAATAGGTATTTTGTAACTATATAATAGCAATAAGTACTTTAAGTCACCATACATAGTTTTCATTATTAATAGTTGGAATTATTAATCCGGCACGCATTGTGATATAAAAATTGAAAAAACATTCCTTCCTCCACACCATCAATTACCCTAATGAGTTCACATAACGAAATACTGAATAGTTTTGAAATGTAGATTGATAGCAAATAGTGTTAGGGTGTTATACACGAAGCTTGTCACATATCACTCTATATGGTTTTCTCTATACATACTCGGTTTGTTACCACTTTTAACTGTTAGTATTCGACGCAGTCTACATATGTATTCTCTGCATGCTATTTTGATGACACATATTAGTGTTCGCGTATTATTGGAATATTTTATAATAAATCTTCCAAAGGATAATTTTCCGCTCCCTTAAACAAAATGAGGTTTAATTTAAAATCCCCTTTTAATAAAACTGATGCTTACGAGTCTTTCCGCCATTATACTTAATTCCCTCATAATCGAAATATTATTAGGTTTTTATGGTAAAGTTAAAATTCTTTTTTATTTTTGTAAAACTAAATACAATTTGTCCAAAAATAGCTCGTTATAAATTTAATTAGCTGTAGTTGGCGCGGTATGGCGACGGGAACATGAATTTTTTTTATTCAAACAGCATAAACATTTATGGTTTGAATTTAATTATAACATTTTTATGACTAAATCATTTTGTATTAGCAATGCGTAAGAAATGTTTATGTAGGTACGATAAGACGCACGAAATTAAAGGTGCGGATACAACCAAATTTAAAACATTCCTTAAAATTGACCTTCTACGTAAGTTAGATTCCTTTATTAACAAAAAATATTATTGTTGTCCAATCGCTTTAATCCACGAAATTTATAATACATATTTTCAAATATACAAAGTATTTATGTGTATACAGGGGAGTGGGGGAAAAATACTTTTTGGGGTGCTTACATAAGAAAAATAAAAAATTGTTTTTGGAAAAAGGACAAATTAAAAAAGGGTTACAGTTGAATTATTTAATGATTTTTAATTAAATTAACCAATAAGAAACCATATCCATTGAAAACATAAAAAAAGCTAAAAACATGAAAAACAAATGAAAATATTTTTTTGTTTCAGTTCCATTTTATTTATTTATTTATTTCCAAATCCATCCATAACCCCAAAAATTATGTATCTCATAATAAAAATGACGTCAACCGAATATAAGGGAAAACCGATATATTTTCTTTTGTCTTTATTTTTCAAAGGAAAACTAAAAAAGAAGAACTGGTAACATACCCACACAAAAAATATATATAAAGTCGGATGGAACGAACTGTACAAAAACCATTAATGATTCCTTTGGGCTACATCTATAGATCATAGATAAATCGGATTGTTGTCGTTTAATTTTATTGGCATCACAATATTTCGATCCACTTCCGTTTTGTTTTATACACTGTTCCAGTTTTTCTTACATTATGTGCTTCATAAATAAAGTTTTCTAGATATATGGATAAATTTACCGAACACAAATCATGGAGTTCGTGCAGTCTGAGGAGTAGCTAGACAGATTACGTGTTACAATGTTCACATTTGGATTCACAAATCACTTTAAATAAAAAAACAAAATCTAAATATCATTTCCGGTATATAAATAAATATGTACGCAGAACTGATGTTTTATTATATGAAAGCGTTTAGTCAATGCAGAGAATGAGATTGGTGAGAATTGAATTAATGAACATGTTCATGGTGAAGGAAATATAGCCTTAAATACTAATTGACTTCCGGTTCATATTTTGTTTTTTGATGGAATGTTTGACAAGATGATGCATTTAGAATTTGAATTTCTGCCTTTTTGGTGGTGAATCAAAATCTATCAATTATTTGTTTGATTATTCTAATTTGGTTAATTATTACGCGGTGAACAAAAAGTTCGAATCCAAACTTAAAATAAATTAAATATGTCTGCCTCAGTACATTTTTTTGGCAGGTAGCACAATTTTGTTTTTAGTTAATCAAAGTTAGTCATGCCGAAACATTTGATTATTCAAGATTTTCTAAATGAGGCGAGAAGGTGAAATTTTTAATTCACTATACAACATCAGGGACTCAGGAGAGATTTTGTTTCTAAAACTATAAAATGGCTGCAGATACTCACTCTTTATGACTGTAAAATGGGAACAGATTAAGTGCAATCCACAGACATCAACAACAAAAAATTTCCCCGATTTTAAAAATCGCCAGTCCTCTGCAGTGTATATTTTGAATAAAAATTTAACGTATAATTCTTGAAAGTTGCAACAAGCTACAGGTGTGACAGCGTATCTTCAATACTTGACTAAGAGTCGGCTTAAGAATTCATGTTTACTGATGAGAACTTGTTTATGCTAAAACAGACGCCCATTCCCAGAACGATCGGACCTCTCATTGGAGTAGACAGTTCGCCAATATTTCTACGTGTAGTAAAGACTATTAAATCAGACAGTATACATTACGACTAAGTCAAGGCAAAGCCAAATTCCTGCAGTTTAACGAATATTTCATCATTGACCAATAGCCATAAGAGAGGTGCAAAATACTTCCCAGGACCTTCGGCAACTTTAACAAAAAGAGAATCGGGCTCGGCCACAGCAATGCGAGACCTAAGCATGAATCCGTATGTAACGATGGTTTGGTCAATGGCAGAATTTTGCAAGCCTCAGTGATGGTGGAGAAAGATGTTATATCAAAGGCCCTCGCAATATCTATGAATGTGTCCACAAAAAACTATTTAACAAACTAATTTCCTTTTTTGTGTTTGGACAAAACTCCGCTGACAGATTTTGATTGATGTCTATGGGCGTCGATACCGGATTACAATTCATCATATTATAACGAGAGAGCATCTCGTTGATATATTGTTCTTGGTCAATCAAAATCAGACCATTCTTGCGATCGCGTGTTATTTGTAGACGTAATACATACCGCGCTTCACCCAAATCTTTCATCTTAAATGTCGACATCAGATGTTCTTTGAGTTTCCTTTTCATTTCTTTGTCGTTTGTGAATATTATCAGGTCATCCACATAAACAGCAACAAATATCATCTTATTTCCACTAACTTGGTAATAGATGCACGTATCGACTTTGGACTTGGCTAAGCCAGACTTTAACAATTCATTGTCTAATTTTATATTCATTACGTAAAGCCTCTTTCCATTTCTCACTATCCGCTCGATTCAATGCTTGGCTGACAGTGACTGGATCATCCATTTCGATTGAATGCACATTGTAAGTCATATAGTCATCCCAATTTACTGGCTTAGGTTGTTTGGAGGAACGTCTAACTACGCCTTCATTCATATTAATCTGGGCTGTTTCAGGAGGTACATAGTCATCAGTTGTTACTTGATGAGTTTCATCATCATCTTCCTGTCCACTGGTCGTGTAAAGTGTATCATCATTGGTCACTTCAGCGGATGATCATGTACTATCTTAGTATCAGGGTCATACACCTGGTAGGCCTTCGATACTTCACTGTAACCGACAAAGATTCCCATCTTCGACTTTGGGTCTAATTTTTCCGCTTTTGCTTTGTATATGGACCCAACACTCGCAACCAAACACTTGAAACCGCGACAAGTCCGGCTTTCTCCCCGACCACGCTTCTTCTAGTGTCATTCCATTGATTACTCTACACGGTGAATTATATACGCGGCGGTAGACACTGCTTCTGCCCAAAATTGTTTATCTAGGTGGGCATCAAATATCATGCGTCGCGCACGTTATTTTATATTTCGGTTCATGCGTTCTGCAACTCCGTTCTGTTCCGGCGTATACGCGGTTAGTTGATGCTGAATACCTGACGTGCGTATGATCTTCAAAAATTGCTCGTTGTAATATTCAGAACCATTATCGGTACGTAAAATTTGTATGGTCCTTCCACTTTGGTTCTCGACAAGCCTTTTAAATTCCACAAAAGTATTGACTACATCTGTTTTTGACTTAAGTATGTAGGCAAAAACGCGCCTTGCGTGGAATCGTCTACGAACACCATAAAATATCTTGCACCTCCAAGCGAAGCACATTCGATTGGACCGCATATAAATCAAAATGTATTAAATCGAGCCTTTGATTGGCCCGAACTGCAACTTCTTTAAAGGGAAGACATGTTTGTTTACTCTTCAAACAAATTGAACATCTATCGTGGTTTATTTGGCTAAAATTAATACCTACTGCTCGTTCTGATTTCAACTTCATTAAACTGTTGAAATTTAGGTGTCCCATTCGCCGATGCCATAACATTTCATCTGATCTAGGCGTCTCAGAACTGGATATCATGGCCAAACTATCACTCGGCCTTTTTAATATAAACAAATATTTGAAAATTTTAATGTTTAAAACAGAAGCTGGATGGAGTGTTTTATTACAATAAAACATTAAAATTTTCAAATATTAACGTGACCAGCATTTCACAACATTAAATTAAGAATTTTAATATAAACATACCATTTTCATGTTTTGGTGTGATAACTATTTACTTTGTGCGATTGATCATAAACACTGCACCCACTGTTGTCAAATACCACCTTTTTACCGCTTTTGTAGGTTTTGTAGACCGTTTCTCTGGACAATTAGACGCATAATGACCTAATTTGTTACAATTGTAACATCGAAAGAACTTGCTGTCCTTACTTTTGGGCTTAACGTTCTTGGTAACTAATGCTGCATTATTTGTCATAGATTCATTCTTGACATCTTGCAATATTTTATTTTTAATTATATCAGCGGCAATCTTAATTCCGGAAGCCTCAATTCCCATAATCATCGGTCTGTATTCATCCGGTAGACCCGATAATAGCAACGTTCCAGTCCATTCATCTGTCACGGCCAATCCGACCCCATTTAACTTATATGCGTACGTGACCACTTTATTCACGTATTCCTCTACGGAACTGCATCAGTCATTCTCGTTGATATTAAACTCCTGAGTAAACCTACTCGCCTGGTTAATCCAACGTCTTGGAAAGCTTTCTCCAATTCATCCCATGCTTCTTTAGCAGTTTTTGTATTCTGCACATGTGGGTAACCTATGACTGCATCCCATAGGTCTAGGTCCTCAAAATATGCTTGTACAGCGAACCTCCACGAATCTTAATTATCACGCATTTTAGTTTTTCTATTGAAGAAGATGCCATTTCCGACATTTTAAATGTATTTTAATTATCGCCGTTCTCTAATGCACAAATAATCGTAATCTGGGCCCCATAATCTGTTGTAACTTTGCCGATAGATATTAATTTGCGTCTTACTAAATTATATACGTCTTTTCTATATTAGATGATAGATGGAAGTAAGAAAACCTTTTTATTAAAACAAAATCAATATAAAAAGCTGCCTAATTGTTGTATTTTTTTATAAATATAATTCTCATTTCAATAGATGTCACATTCCCAACTTTAACAAAATGATAATGGTTCTACGCTTCTATCTTTAATAAAATTTTACAACTTGATCAAAATAATAGTGCGGGAATCGTAGTTTCCGTGAATTGTATTATGATAAATTTGTTCGAAGAACAAAAATGTTCCCCAACATCTTCTTTTGCATTACAATATGAACATTTAGACATTTAGATGTTCCAATAAATAAATCAAAGGAGATATTAAACGTGTGCCCCAAAATTTCCAGTACACGCAATAATCAATAAAAGTGTGTCCAAACAAGAAATGTAATTATTCTTGGCATAATCCGCGAAACGCCGTCGCAAATAATAAGTGCTGTCTAGAATGCAATACAAATTGGTATTACCATAAAGCAAAATATACATAAAAGGACTCATATAGACTTTCCGAGGTTAATCTATTTTACTATCGGCAATCTATATAAGCCTAACAAGAACAATGACTATAAAATAACTATGCCGATATGTATATAAGATTCGTATATATGGATTAAATATAAAAAAAAAATTAAATTTGTGTATCTAAAAAAAAACTATAAAATAAGATTAACCTCAGACAAACCTGCTTATAAAGTTTGCACTACTTGATTTCTCTTATAAATTTATTGCTCGATGGTATTACATATGTAGCGTAAGTAGAACTTGTGGTAAGTCGATGATGTTGAACGAAATTCCAAATTTACAAGAATCCAGTGCCCATATTCTGCAGAAAAGGGCCATTTCGATCTGTTGGATGCTGAAATCAAAGTGTATGGTGGAGATTTCATCTAGAACGAAATTATTGATAATCGATTAAAAGAATCTTTGGGAAGCGATCCCAGTGCTACTGTATGTCCAAACATCGCTTCTAAACATATTTGGAACAATCCTTCGAGCTCACATATCAATAACAGTAGATGTCCTAAATGTAAGACGAACAAATGTTACATACTGATTGTCACGTAAGTAGTTTATGTAACATTTGTTCAACCAATGGAAATCAACCTGATCACACAGATTTTAAAGGGACCGATAGTAAAACTACGATATGTGACAAATGTTGCAAGTTAAATATACCATTGCGTGGTTTTGTCTTGCTACAAAATTGCAACCCTATTTTTTGTAACGAATGCAACCTGAACACACGAGAGTAGCACTAGAAAAATGGTTACCTTTTGAATTATGGGATAAGATTAATACGATGCTCGTTGGTTTTGGTCAACTATATGTCTACCTAAATTTCCATTGTGCAATACCTGGGCCCCTAATATGAAATTTTTCCGACGTCGGAAAATCCGTCTCGCGTCGGATATTCATAGCGGATTTTACGACAAAATTCAATTGTCAAATCCGACAGCTCGTTAGGTGAAGGATATTGTAGTATACGCACGGAAAATAGATCGTAGTTCATACTTTTTATGTTATTTAAAAATTTAATAAATTTTAATCAAATTTAAATGTGACAAGTATATACTGAAAATTTCGGGTTTGACTGTAAAAATACATGTTTCATAATACGAATATCCGCCGCGGATCGGATTTTACGACAGCGTATTTTCCGACGATGTCGTATTTTCCGGCCAATTTCATAATAGGCGCCCTGTTTAAATAATGATATTTGCTCATACCAGAGAGCACAAAATAAAATCACCAAAGAAAAAATAAGTTGTGGTTTCAGTGTAGTTTTATTAATAAATGTCTTGTAACTTTTACTATTTGATTCGTCCAAATATCGTAATCGATCGAATTTGTTTGATCGATAATGGTGGTCCATCTTCAATATCTTCGCGAGTATGGTTGAATAGGTAGAAATGGTCGTGGAGATCGTCGCCCTCTTTCTAAATGTAAATCTGTTGGTTTATCTATATTGGTAAATTTAATCCTTGTGCCGTCCAATGATTTTCGGGACAAAAACCGCACCGCAAATCCCGCGTATGCGGCGTATGCATTCAGAATTAATTCATCAAGGGTAAGTTGCATTATTTTACTGGTTGCCCCTGGCAGGACGTCTTCTTGGCAAAATTCACCATCGTGTAGCGTTGATTATATAGCGTGGGTATAGGGCATAGAATATCTTGATCGAAATTTACTGGCGGCACAAAATAATTTTATTAATAAATTGTTTCGATAATAAACAAATTTTACTTACAAATTACAAATCCTTTAGACAACATTGAGATTGGAGACGAAAATTCATTTTGGCCAAAATGAGTAAGATTAAACCCAAATGTTTTGATGAAAGTTGGCTTGAACGCCAACATATACAGTAATCTCAAGTAAATCGAAATTGTTTAGTTAACAACTTTACCATTTGTTTATTATAAGACTTACTTGTATTCAAAAACGACCATTCGATCGTGTTATCAAATCATGACAAATTCTATACAGGCAATGCAGGGAATCGGGTTTCACCTTATAAATAGTCGAAATTCTGCTCCGAATCGCCTACCTGAATCACGTATTCCCGTTCTTCTCGAACAGCAGAGCCCCACCCCCCCTCAATGGCTTCAACAATGGCTTAATAATCAATTTCACCATGTTTCTCGATAGGTTGGGTCTGAAAATGCCTGTTCATTAGGAAGCAGAATTTTGATCTAAACGTCCGGGACGTAATAATGCCGGATCTAGCGTATCTGGAGGGTTTGTAGCCATAATCATTTTAAACTAACCCAACGAATCGAAGCCTTCCATTTGATTAAGCAATTCCATCAGAGTACGTTGAGTTTCATGATCGACTGTTGTGCCTTCGGAAAAACGATGATCTCCAATTGCATCAATTTGCACAGTTGATGATCACGAGTGTAGTTAAACATTTCACGTATTAAACGAGCACTTCATATCAAGAGCTACGATATAGGTACTTACATTTATCCGCAGTCAATTGTTTGAGTACCTCCCCGATAATTTGCCCAACACTTTTAAATCATTTTCTGATTTATCGAACTGTTTCGTTAGATCTTTTAATTGTTCTCGCAGTGAAAGTAAACATATAAAGTACCAATTTGGTACATTTGCTTATACAGTCGGAATGATTCTGCTATTTTATATTTCACTTCCATCCACTTCCATATCACTGCTGTTATTAACCGGTTTCAATAATCGACACACAGTTTATAAATATTTTGATACAAATATTTGACGACTGGATTTTTTTTAGGGTTAAAATTCTGACAGCTTTGTTTTTTTTCGCCTGCTGAATGATTTTTTATGTTTTCCACTTAGATAATTTATAGAAAAACAATTTTTTGATAGTTTCGTAAATTATCCAAATTAATCAAACAGCATATTTTTTTTCTCATCGCAAAAATAATATTTATTTTTTTTAGTAATTTTTATGATATAAAATTATTGTCGAACATTAAAAATAAACGTTTTTTATATTCTTTAAATAATTTATAGGTTAGTTTTTGTTGATGTCAAAATTTCCCCAACTTTTTATACAATAAAATAAAAATGTTGTATCTCAGTCGCTCTAATGTAAGTTTTAGTTCTTGTATTTATCACATTCTCAGCAAAATTTTTGTAAAATTTTTCTGTTTTCAGGTGGAACAGCACCATTATTCTGTGGCTAATTGCCTCCAAATCATGTTTTCTCCGATCTCTTAAGCTATAACCAGCGAGTCTGTAAGAAATTTAAGTAACAAAGCGACATCTGAAAAATGTATGTTTATTGACATTACTGACCAGCGCGACACTCAAAGTACTCTTAGTTCAGTTTCGTTAAATTTGAATTGTCATTTAGCAATCTGTAACACGAGCGAAAATTATCGCCCAAACTGAAGGAAACGTCAAAATTGTATATTTGAAATGGCGGTATGTTGGTATGTTTACATTTTTATAATTTATGTGTACACATATTTATTTATATTTTAATAATTTATATAATATTTTATGTACATTTTTCATCAGCTCATTTTTAATCATTTTTGACCAAAATTGTGGTGTGGCTAGTTTGTAATTTTGCAGATTGACATTTCAAAATTTAATTGACAATAATAATCGTGTTACAGATTCGCTGGTCAAACTGTCAAATATTCTGTAACAAAACGTTCTCGTTAAATTCTGTAAGGTTTCGTTACTGACTCATATAGGGCCATACATGGTCAGTAATAACGTCATTACTTGCTGGGAATGACATTAATAATGATCATGTAAAGCTTTAATTCCATGGATAACATTTGCTGACAGCAGTTTTTTTGCTGATAATACGCAAAATTTTTTTTTTTTTTTAATTTCATGAGAGTGACAAAGAACAGAAATATTTTTTATTTCATTTTATAGAAAAATTTTATGGTTGGCATAACCTAAAAATATCATAAAATTTTTAATTTGTACGATTTGTACAATTCGATTTTTTTTTTGTATACTTTAATTTTAATACATATATCACAAAAAAACATTAACGCTAACAATTTTCAACACAAAAAGAAAAAACAAATCGATATTTGGGTATAAAAATGGCGAACAACTTATTTTATATGAGTGTGAGAAAAATTTCTTATCTTTACACACATTTTTTGTAGATGTGTGAAAAATGCTGCCATAAAAAATACTCCAATTTACATTTTTTATGGCAGCAAACTTCCCCTATCACACTTCCCCTCTCAGCAAAATTTTACTGACAACATGTTTTGTTTCGTACACAACCAGTAATATCTATATTTTTTTTTCGCTTTTAATTTTGCTGACAGCAGATTATTTCCATGGAATAGAGGCATAATGTGCGTTATTGAAGAATGATGTTTAGTAATGATGTAAATCCGGACTTTCTGATTTCGAGACATCATTACTTGTGTGTGACGTCAATACTGTCATTAATAATGATAGTGTAGGGTTTTCGTCATTACTATTGTACATCATTACATACTTTTCTTTATTTATACACTGTTTAAACATGTATATAAAATTGTTTTTTGGGATTGCTGACGGCAAATGGAAGGATTTGTCATCGGCTGGAGGAATTTTTTAACGAGTATATTATATCAAAATATTAATAGTTAGTTATATGTTAAAATTATATATTTTTTTATCACAAAAGTGAAAACATATGTAGTATTTATTTAGGTACAGTAAACCCCCGATTTAACGGAAACAAAAATATAATTTTAACATAAATATTAATATGTAAAATATTAATACATATAATATATTCTATCAACATTTTGATATACATAATATTATTTGTACTCATTGAAAAGATTTTTTGGCCGATGACAATATTTTTTTTTGCGGTCGGCAACTTTTGAAAAACAGTTTTGTGTACATAGAGTAGAACCAAATTTGTATACAGAACGATTAATAGAACTTTTTTTTTTTTTATTTTATTTTTATTTCATTTGCTTAGGTCGACTAGCACTTATAGCTGTATATGACCAGACAATTGTATTTATCAATATTATTATATTATATTTTATGTGTATCCAGTCGTAACTTTTGTTACCACCGGGAATCGAACCCGAGACCCTCTATACACACAGCAAGCGTTCTACCCACTGTGTTACAGAGGGCGACAATTAATAGAACTTAAGTAATGACGATAATATTGACGTGTATTAATCACCGTGTAATGGTACCAAAACTAAAAAGAGTAAGGACGCAAGTAATGACATTACTCGTAATGACATTATTACTGACCATGTAATGGCCCTATTACAGACTCGCTGGTTATAGCTTTACTTTTCCTACATGTTTGCACTATAAAACTGTAAAATTTATTAGTAGTATGTAGTCCCAAACTTTATTGGTGTGGCACCAATTCATTGAGCCAAGCTACACTAGATTTTGTTTCTGGTTTCAAACTAAGTCGTAACAGATTTTTATTGTTAATTTAAACCTTTATTTTATATTAAAAAACACCAAATTTTTTGAATTGTTATATTCTGTTCTCTCGAAAATAAAATTTAAACAAAAATCTACATTTCAAAAATGTCTTTAAATTGTGGTTATTTTGAGCACGTGTTTTATAAATATTTCGTGCATATTTGTACTAAATTTTAAACATTTAGATAACCTCAAACAATTACAATTAGTGTTTCAACAACTCTCAATGAGAATGTTTCGTGACAAATTTCATAAACTAGGAATATATTCATAAACATGGAAATGTTTTCGCAGTAGAATTGTTTTATAGATCCCTATTCAAATTTTGTATAAGAGTTTAACAGCATGCAGACACTCATGATTTATCGATGATTGATCGATTGAAAAACGGCAAGGCACCCGGTCTCGATGGAATCCCCGCAGAATTAATAAAACTCGGAGGCGCTACTCTTGCAACAAGTCTATACGATCTCATCGTATGTATTTGGGACCAAGAAGAGTTGCCGGAGAATTGGAAGACCGCGCTCATATGTCCGTTGCATAAAAAAGGCGACCGTCTTAAATGTGAAAACTATCGTGGTATAGCTCTATTGAACACTGCTTACAAAGTGTTGGCTAATGTTGTACTTGCCAGACTCATCCCTCTCGCCGAAAACATCATTGGCGACTATCAGTGTGGTTTTCGTCCCAACCGATCGACCACTGACCAGTGTTTCACCATGAGGATGATCTTGGAAAAATGTTGGGAGTACAACATAACCATACATCAATTATATATAGACTTCCGTCAGGCATATGACAGTATAAACCGCGATAACCTTTGGGCCGCGCTCATATGCCTAGGAATTCCAGAGAAACTCGTTTCTCTGTGCAAATTAACAACGTCTGGGTCTGTATGTAGAATTGTAATCGAAGGAACTGTGTCAGACTCCTTTGAAATAACATCTGGTGTTCGACAGGGAGATGCACTCGCGCCTGTGCTGTTCAATTTGGCGCTTGAGTACGTAGTGAGGAAAAGCAACATCGAAACTTCGCGCTGTATATTTAATAAATCAGGCCAAATTCTTGGATATGCAGATGATATCGTGCTTCTTGGCCGAAGACCTAGCGATATCAAAGACAGTTTCGTGCCGCTCGATCGCTGCGCAAGAAGACTTGGTTTGAAGGTGAACAGTAACAAAACCAAATTTGTATCAACACCCAGGAACATCTCCATGGCAAATCTCGGAATTGGCGACCATAACTTTGATCGCGTTGAAAACTTCAAATACCTCGGGTCAGTTATAACATCATCAAATGACATGCAGGCAGATATAAAAGCCCGAATCGCTGCCGCACATCGAGTTTTCTACGCCCAATCAAAATTATTGCGATCTAAACACCTATCGCAGTCGTGCAAGCTCGCACTTTATAAAGCACTGATAAGACCTGTGCTGGCTTTCGGAAGCGAGAGCTGGACCATGACCACTAATGATTGTAGATTATTATCTACCTTCGAAAGGAAGGTCATTCGCTCCATCTTTGGTCCTATTAAAGTCGCGAACAATGAATATCGGATTCGCATGAACCACGAGATAAAGCAAATTCTTGGAGGTTGCGATATTATCGGATTCATCAAATCCAATCGAGTAAGATGGCTCGGCCACGTTGCAAGGTCCCCACAACAACGGATGACCAATAAAGTGTTCCATCAACAACCAGCCGGTGTGCGTCGTAGAGGAAGACCCCGACTGCGCTGGCGTGACGACGTCGAACAAGATCTACAGGCACTAGGATGTCGAAACTGGAGGTCGAGAGCGATGGACCGAGACGGCTGGAGGACCATAGTGCGGGCGGCAAAATCCCTTCATGGGATGTGAAGCTAGAGAGAGAGAGAGAGAGAGACACTCATGATTTATCTAATAACCTCGTCAAAATTAAGTAAAAACAATATTAATCCATTCGAATCTAATATTTGGTTCCAATAGAAATAAACAATTTTTAAAATTTATTCGAACAAACATAAAATGATAGGAGTGATACATACCACAAATTATACTTGGCTGATGACGGATTGTGATTAATAAACATTTATGTAGAACTATATATGTACTACGATTTTAGTGTTGAATGAAATATTTGAACATCTGTGTCCTGTAGACTGGTGTGTAGTATTTAGTATAGAGTCTGTCCAGAACTCTATAAAAAATATTCCACTCCTCGTCGTTTTATGTGTACCAAACCCACACACAATTTATTTATATAATTTTGTATTATTCACAAGGATTCAACAGGTTCCCACCAACAAATTATTTTCTTCACTTTGTAGTTTCTTTTTGTATGTCATTATAGCGATATACATAGTAGCTATACATACAACACAGGACAAAGTGTTTTTTAACATACGCCAATTGTTTTAATTTATTTTATGTTTCAGTATTTTATAATTTTTTATTGCCATTGTTAAACACTTTGTATCGTCTTGAATGCTGAATTGTGTACGACATAATGCTGTGATAAAGTACAAGAGATGAATGGGATGAACCAAGTTTTCTTTTTTTTCTTCTGTACACGAAAAGAATAGATTTTTTCCGTAATAGCACAATTTAAAACGCAGTTACTACAATTTTCTGCATTACGTCGATTGTTTGAGGCTATGAAAAAAAAATTCATATTCAAATCAATCAACCAAAATAAAAACAAGGCTGGAAAATAAGAAAAGCATATAGACGTACAAGAAAATGTTTATAAATATATAAGAAAATTGAAATCAATATTGCTGCTATTTAGTATTTTATTATTTTAGTTTATTAAAATTTAATTTCGTTGTATGTATTTCCGAGTTATTAATTTTTAACATGCGAATATAAATGCGCTAGTCATTGACTCGAGCAACTTGACATATGTACATCGACAGTGTATATGTTGTATTACGGGCGTAGGCGCGACCGTAGCCGGAAATACTATGCATGAGTTATTTATGATTACGATTTAGCAGGAAGGAGAATTTAAATAAAATATTTATTGATTCTTATGTACTTAGTGCGTATTATATCAGTTCACGTTAATTTGCAACCGTTTTAACGTACTTTCTTGGAATTGAACATAGAAGTATATACTTTCGATTTAATTTGTCGTTTTAGATTTATTGCTGCTGCACCAGCCAAAGCAATTCACTGTAAGCACTTCAGGTCTTCTTTTAATGTCGAAGTATGTCCTAAACCTGCAAAAACAAAAATTAGTACAAACTTCAAGTTTCTGTACAAATTCTTGGTTTGCCCAAAATTTCAAAAATTTATGATTAAGTAACAATTTTAACGGATAAACCAGCAAACCTGACTGGTTTACCGTTTATAATGAATTTTCAAAATTATAAATGATTATTTTCAATGATGTTCACTTCTAGACCAGTGTCGTTTTCGGGGTCGTAAACAAATTCCAAGTTTTAATAAAATTACTTTAGTCGATTTTGATTTTGAACCTAAAACCGTTTTAAACCGACCTTCCGTCTTCTGCATAATTTTCCCTGAAAAACTACAAACTATCAGAAATAATTTGGACCGGGATGTTTTACCATCGACTTACTTTATTGGGGGCTGTGCTAAAGCTCACCAACAATAAATTGTAAACTTAAATAAAAAAAATACTTGCTTACTTTTGCCGTGCCCAATTAGTTTTCATATATGCACGGGTAAATTATATTTCACTATACAAAGCAATTGTATTTGTAAATTCCACTTATTTATTCACTATTCGTGATTGTGAAATTTGACATAGTTATAGTAAAAGAAATACCTCTAGCACTAATCTACTTGTCTACCGCGCGTTTACATCAACATTTGACAAAAAATGGAGAAGAGAATATGATGTGGCCAACACCCGACTTCTTTTTACCCGAATGTATACTTAGATCTTGAATACACAACATTTGGTTTCTTATATGAAAAATTAAACCTACCGGACTTTTGGTAAAACTGACTGTTTGTTGAAAATTTAATCTTTCAGTTAACTCCTTTTCGTTTTTTGTGAATGCTAAACTTTTCAAAATCATTTCTAAAATTGGAGGAAGCTGCAAAGTAACTTCGCAAGGATCTCCCAATTAATGGTAAAGTGTATGTTTTACGTTTAATTCCGAATAGTTAATTCAACTATGGAGTGTAGAGATGCCAAATTTTGGTAAAATAAAGTTCTTTTTATTAAAACTCATCAGTTCCGATAAAATTTATAAAAATGATGTGAACAAATTTTATTTGAAACTACAACAGTAAATGTCTCAACAAATAATAAAAATCTGCTAAATATACCAGCGAATGAAACAGAGACAGCTGCTCCAATTAGGAAACTAGTTGACACGTCTGCGTCACGAGCTGAGAAATAGAAAGACTTTACAAAACCATTATTTTTAGAAGACTGCCGATAATGCCGCTAATAATAATGATTTTATTGGAAAGGCACATTCTTCTAGTTGGTGTTAAAACAGAAAGTTAAACAAAAGAACTCTTAGTGTTTTTTAAATAAATTTTTTGGTGGGTGCGACTTCACTAAAAAACACTAAAAGTGAAATAACTTTTGCACCATCAACCGAACATTGCAGCACTTTTCGATTCGAAGTTTCGTTTTGACGCTACAACGAATAAGGAAGTATAAATTTCCTGAACTAGTTAAAACAGATGGTATGTAACTTACAATGAATTGAGTAATAACTCTTTTATACCAAAAGCCCATCGGGGATTAATTTAATTAAATAATTAGAAAATTGACTACTTTATACCAGTTAAATGTAAAAATTTTTGACTCGAACTTGTCTAAACTAAACTAAACATACTACATACACGTACATGCAAAAATAAATACCTCAACCTTATCTTTCTGTCCAATCGACCGCAAAAAAGCATGATAACTACATTTTCATATCGATTTTCCCGTAAAAAGCAAAAATTTTAACGTAACATTTTTGATGTACTATATTGAACATCTCCACTGGATATAGATAAATGTATATTTAAATACATACCAATTTAGATACCAACTGTAATTCATATATGTAATTTTATTATCATTATTTAACTTTAATTTATTTAATGGTTTTCAACAATTTCGTTTGCCCCCTTTCTCTCGGCTCACAGGTAATTACCATATACATTTTCATTTTGCTGTTCGATTTCGTGTATTTTTCCAAATCGTATATCCAAGTGTGCAATCGAAAAGGATATATAAATAGGTATTAAACGGGATATACACAAAGTGTTAAATTATCTCCTTCGTTGTATCGGGCATCTAATTAATCGATAGAGGCTTCGATTTGATATATACAAAATTATATTTAGTATGACGCGGTATATACGCATTTTCCGCACCTTTACCCAAACAAACAAATCAATTGTCTTCAAGTTGTTTCAATTATAAAATCTCGCACATTTAAATTAAAATAGATAATTTAACACTTTGTAAATTTATAACGTTTACGATTTGTGTTTTTATGTGACTTTCAAAATTCTAAAGACTTATAAAACGATAGATGTAAAGTGGTTGGAGTGGGGGGTGGGGGCATGTTTTAAATTCGCGCACGCAATACGAAAATTTGTCTAAATTGTTAATGTGTTTTAGTTGTTGGTGTGTGATTTATTTTGGAATCGAAATCGTTTCGAAACACAAACAATTTTCAGATTTTCACTAAACATATAATCACACCTAGCGCAATAACAATTTCCCATTATAAAACTAGGCTATACATGATTGTATGTCGAAAGGTGTAATGAAAATTTGATTGGTTTTCAAAATACGCGAATAATAACGAAAATCGATATCGACGCAACAGAACAAAAATATTCAAATTAGTGGATAACAAGTATATGACTTAATAATAAGTAGATAAGAGGTAAATGTCTATTTGATTTATGTTCGCCGTAATATCGAAACTATATATAGTTAAAATAAATTTACGATTATATTTCCGCGGTTGCCCAAAAATTAGCGATAAGACACCAACATAATTAATGCACATTTAATGGGATACATAGGATTATTAGGGCAATGACTAATTACGCAAATAAAAATTAAAATTAAAAGATTAGACCGTGGCTTACACAACAAAAAATCGAAACATTGATATCTTATTTGCCATAAAATGTACATACGAGTATATATGGCCCATAGAATATTAATCTGGATCAAACATCAACAGGAAACAATCTTGATCTAGAGACATAAATTTCAATATGAAATTCTAGGCTCGAATCCGATTAAAGTATGGGTGTGAAATGTAACTTATGTATTGGGTAAGCCCGTGTAAATGGTAAGTTGTCAGATCACGAAAGTTGTAGTTTAGGAAATTCTATAACGTTTAACGGAAATCTACCGAAGAAATACCTTTGAAGCGATTCACATGTATTTATCATGTAACTTACAACTAATTTCCTAATATCGTTGAATTCGATGACGTGTGTACTTTCACGTGTAGTAGTGTCAGAAAAATTCTATAAGGTGGAGAGAATTTATTTTACTCAAAAAAGTCGTAAAAAACAAAATAAAATAAAACGGATTCCAGTGTCGAAAAGAAGACGAAAATTCCTTCAATTGGGAGCAAAATCAGAGCTTTTTCCGAAAATAAATCTGTTCCGTATTTTTTTTGGCGCAGTGTATTAGCCATAATCTGAAACTTAATTATTTGGGCGCATAAAATCAAAATCTTTCTTAGCGAATTCTAAACGATATTCTGACCTTAATTCACAAGTTGCCCATCCAAAATTCTAATGCAACTCTGCACAACTATTTTGGTATCTATATATATAAAACAAAGTCGGGTTAGTTACACCATTTATAACTCAAGAACGGCTGGACCGATTTTTATGATCTTTGTTTTGTTGGATTTGTCTTAGGAAAAAAAGAAAAGTTGGAAAACTCAAAAGGAAAACCCCAACAATCTAATAAAAAACCTTTTTTTTATATGAATTTTGTATGTGTAGTTTGTATGTGACGAGTGGTACAGTGGTTAAAGCTTCGGCGCTTGGGCCGTGAAGTACTGGATTCGAATCCGACTGGATGCATGCAAATGCATGCAAATTTGGATTTTATTTTTTATCCAATTTTTAGCGCTCGCTCTTGCGAGCAAGCTTATACAAAGACTTGGGCCGTCTGTCTGTTGGCACTATCACAGCAAAAACTATACATACCAGAGAGCTCAAAATTTGCACACAGATAGATACTACTCTAAAAAGGTCACATTTAAAATTTGGGAACTCTAGGTCAAGTGGTTTTCGATGTATTCAACTTTTTCTAAAAATAGAGATCACACAGATGCGGCTGTCTACTTTTTTTTAAATTTTCGATTATTATTCTAGGCTACTTATTCAATTATTATTCTTTTCTATAATAAAAAGAGTGTTATTTCAAAACTAGTTTCTGTAATTTTTTTTGATTTGCCTAAGATTCTATTCATTTTTTGTCTATTGGGCTAATTTGTTGTACATATTAGCACCTTAGTTGTTTCAGAAGTTTTACACCTCTGTCCGTCCGTCTGTTGCATTTTTCCTATTTTATCGAGCGCTTGTCGGACAATTTCAATTGTCCGCTTCTACTAGTTTTTATTTTATCTACTTATCTATCTCCAACCAATTGCTGACTATCGGTAATGGCCGTGTTCTGCTCGACGAATCGAACGGATTGATTTCGTTTAATCCGAACTTTAGCAATTTTGTCTCAACGAAGGACGAGCTCATCAATAAAGTGTTCCCGAACATCATTACATTACATTACGTAGGTCCACTTCATTCCTTCAAATCTATTGAGTGTGTGACAAACGAAGACGAAGCAACCAACTATCCAACTGAATTTTTAAACTCATTGGATCTACCTGGCTTGCCACCGCACATTTTACAACTAAAAGTTGGTTCGGTAATCATCATGCTACGAAACCTGAATCAACCAAAACTATGTAACGGAACGTGTTTGGTGATGAGACAACTCACGGGCAATGTGACTCACGCGACGATACTCCAAGGAAAGTTCAAAGGTGAGGAATTTTTCATTCCAAGAATTCCGATGATCCCAACCGATATGCCATTCGAGTTTAAACGAATTCAATTTCCGATTCGTGTTGCATTCGCCATGACGATCAACAAATCGCAAGGCCAATCCTTCAGTGTTTGTGGCCTTAATCTAAAAATGAATGTTTCTCTCATGGCCAATTGTACGTAGCATAATATGTTCACGTGTCGGTAAACCATCCGCTTTATTCGTTCTCGCACCTGACAATAAAACAAAAAATGTCGTATATCACAAGGTGCTACAATGAACGGAATCGACTCCATTGCAACCCACCTAGAAAATAGTTTAAAAGAAAGAAGTGCAATAATGCTACGCGAATCATTTTGTTTTAATTCAATTTAATGAAAGCCTTGTTGCCACGTGAATTACATTCATTTCAATGTAATTAAAATATATTTCATTTTGATTTTTGTAATTTCATTGAATTTAATTAATTTGGAGTATTCATTTTATCTTAATAAAAAACTCAATCTAATTAAGCTAATAGCTTTAAACAACATTTATTGATTTTGAGGCGGCACGAAGTTCGCCGGGTCAGCTAGTTTATTTATAAAGAAGTTTCAAGTCAAGGCGGATTCAGTGTTGCGTTCTTTCTTTCCTTCCTTCGTTCTGAAATATTACTAAACAAATTTCATTGGTTAAAAATGATGTTTTTTTTTCTTGTGAATTTCAGAAGGAAGGAAGGAAGGAACGAACGAACGCAACACTGAATCTAGCCTCAATGACTCATTTCAGAACCTTGTTCAAATTTCATATTATTTATTCATTTATTGATTGAGAACTAGGCGAGTTCTTTCCAGCAAAGTCAAATATAAAAAATTCAGCTTCGAATCCATTTTAAAAATAATTTTTTAATCCAAAATCAATATAGAAACCAGTTTTCATGAGATCCAGCACGAACACAACCTAGAATTTTGCCACTCACATTAGAATCCCTAAACAATCACGTCGATTATAGGACTCGCCGGATTTACTGCGGCGGGAGTCCAAACCCCATATAAAAAAAATTAAAATCATGAATTTCGATCAAGGTTGCATGTAAAACTGGTTTTATTTTTACGCAAATCAAACGCAAACACTCGTTCGAAATCCGCAGCTAAAACATTACGAATGGTTTGCGAATCGTAAAAACAGAATTATATGAAAATAAACCTGTTTTTCAACGCAACTTTGATTAAAATTAATAATTTTAATTTTTTTTTATATGGAGTTTGGACTCCCGCCGCAGTAAATCCGGCGAGTTCTATAATCGACGTGAATATTGCTCATAAAATTTTATCATAATTCCTTAAGAAATGGCGTAGAAAGATGGAACATTAAAAAATTTCAAAATTTCATTTAACGAGTTTCTTTACTTCGGGGGTCATTCAATTTGCCAACTTAAAGAACACTGTTAAGATTTTATTCCGCTGGACCGATTTATTTTGTGAAAAAGAGGTAGAAAAATTAAAAAAAAAAATTCGCTGATAAATGCTTTATATTTCCTATATGTGTGATGTACCTCATGATGCTGGAAACATAATTACTTACCCCTTCTCTTTTTGAGGGAAACGATCGCCAGATCCGACATCATAAAATATCTTGGCTTAATTTAATCAGTAAAATTTTCCGGAAATTTCACCTTGAAAGTAAACTTCAAAAGCTGTTGCCATTTTTTGACAAAGTAGAAGAGGTAGTTTGGTTCAATCAAGGTGAGGTTATCAAGAAGATGGAAGAGTTTGGTTTCGAACTAATAAAACATTGAATTTTTTGAATTAAAAAATTCGGTCGTCTCATCAGACTGCAGTGACCAAACTACAAAAAAATTGAAAATACTTTGAAATAATCAAAGTATAATCACAATGCCTTAGCGAATTATAATGATTCGCTACGCAATTGCCACCCCTTGGTAACCTCGGATTTTATTGTATTTAACGCATACATGCGATTTCTATATGAAATTTTGGGTTATTCTGGATTGATAGCCAGATAGTATTTTTACATCAAGGTGAGGTTATCAAGAAGATGGAAGAGTTTGGTTTCGAACTAATGAAGCATTGAATTTTTTGAATTAAAAAATTCGGTCGTCTCATCAGACTGCAGTGACCAAACTACAAAAAAATTGAAAATACTTTGAACTAATCAAAGTATAATCACAATGCCTTAGCGAATTATAATGATTCGCTACGCAATTGCCAACCCCTTGGAATCATTATAATTCGCTAAGGCATTGTGATTATACTTTGATTAGTTCAAAGTATTTTCAATTTTTTTGTAGTTTGGTCACTGCAGTCTGATGAGACGACCGAATTTTTTAATTCAAAAAATTCAATGTTTCATTAGTTCGAAACCAAACTCTTCCATCTTCTTGATAACCTCACCTTGATGTAAAAATACTATCTGGCTATCAATCCAGAATAACCCAAAATTTCAGGTAGTTTGGTGGCGTACGGTTAAATCAAACTCCGTTATTGCGAAACCTAACAGTCTACAAGGAATAGCTTTCCCAGATATTACCCATGCTAATGCCAATCTGTGCTCAATTCTTTACGGAATTTTATGACCACCTCTAAACTGGTCAAGGATGAAAACATTTTCTTCTTTGCTGCAGCAATAGTGTCAAGGTTATTTGGGTTCCGGCTTATTGTGGGTTCTCTTCTGGAATTCATTGGGCCTGAAAATAATGCACTTTTAACCTTTAATAATGGTAAGAAAACTATTAAGAATTACAATCATTACCAGGTTAAGCTTAATTGAGTTGCTCCCTCTACTTGCCGAAAGGAAAAGTACTTCATTTGTAAAACTAATCCGAGGTTGTTAACAAAGTACGCTTTATCTTTAAAGAAACCCACCTAAGAGTTGTGACCGCTACTCTGACTGGGACGATGAAGTGGATGATGACAGTATTCACTTTGTTTGCAGTAGTCCAGCTTTCGCGGTAGCTCTGGTTCAAACTAATGCAGTTTGTATTTAAATACTTATATTGTTCATATTGTGTGGAATTAATTAATAAATTTATTATTTTGCATTATTGCTGATCTAAACATTGCATGTTATAATAAATTAATAACCACTGATCTTGGACACACTTTTTATTTCATAATTTGCCATCTAGTGGCAGTAAATTTTCCAAAACTAATCGTCATTGCGGCGTAAAAAAAATAAACCTTGATGTTTGACGTAATTAAAATATGAAATCGAAAGTTTTAATATTTTTAAACTAAATTTTATATTTTCTATGTCTTTGCAAGACTAATCTTGATAATCATGTATTCATCTCGATTTTATGTTTCTTAACACCCTGATGTTGTAAATATGTTGCGACACTTTAAATTGAACGATTTCCCTCAGCTTACAAAATGAGTCTTCTGTTGTCAAATTATTTTAGTTAAAACTAAAATATATTCTAACTGACGAACGCCAAAGTTGAGTTTGAGATATCTGTCGAGAAATAAAATAATTAGCTTAACGCTATAAATTTATTATTTAATTTGATTACTTAAAGTATAACTGTTCATTTCTATTTAGAAATTCTTAACAAATTCCCCCTCCCATTCCTCCAAAAATATTTTCATTAATTACATTTCGTAATTTAACATTTTATGGAAAATTATTATTAGTATTTTTTTTTAATTATACACTAGTGGTTTAGAAATATTTAATTTAAACTATAAAGTTTAAACTCGTTTTTTAATTCAATAAAATTTTCGTAGTAAATATCCAAATTATAGAGTTCGCAACTTGAAAAAAGTCAACGCAAACTTGATTAAATGTATTTTATTCCATGGAAATATTTAGGTTGCGTACAAATATTTAAATGGCCAATTTTGATTGAATAACTTTTTAACTAATCGTTAAAAGTGTTGCCAAATACACATCTAATAACAGACGATTCGTGCGTAAATTTATTTTGCCTCGCCACGTACCAAAAAAAATACAGACGATTTTTACAACAACAATTCTTTATATTTTGTTTTGAGCTGAATGTTTATACCGCCATTTCTATCCAAAGTGTATATATTTATATTTTTGGAATTTTTTGACATTTGTTGAAGTTCACAGACAACAGAGAAAAAAATCGTTTAAAATTTTTTGATGAGTTCGGAAATCGTTTTAGATTTTTGTGCGTTCGTTCACGTGTAAAATTATACCATTCAGAGAAAAAATCGTTTCTAGGAACGGGTAAATAGAAAATTGATAATTTTTCAATTAAAATTATTAAATAATTCCAAATTTATTATTTTAGCTACTAACTTGAGATATTTTACATATTATCTCATTGATTTGAGTCAAAATTATGCTCTAATTAATTCGTAAATGCGAAATCTGTTTTTAGATGTCGTCCGTAGAAATGTGTATGTGGCATCGCCTTAAATATTTACATTGAATAAATTATTTTTAATCAAGTTTGCGTTGACTTTGTCTGATTGCAAAAAAAGATTTTATATAAAACATTTAACTGGCGCATAACTAACCGGCCCTTAGTCATTTTTCTGTGCAACCGGACATAAGAGAAATAAAAATTGAATTCCAATACTTAATTCTCATTCTAATTCGATGTCATATAGGCAATGATTCGGGTCCACCAGTTTGAATTAATAATTTCATAAAGGTCAAAATATTTTTAACGTTGGCTCTGATTTTACTCAACATGTTGCTGCACTGAAAGCGCCCATTGATGTTTGTGCTACTTCTTCCTGAATTTATCTTCCTTCCCGAATTTTAATGAATTAAAATTTAATTTAAATTATAAGTTATTAATTTTTTTAATCTTTCTGTCTTTTCAGGTAATTGGTGGAGGTCAAGCCGAAGTATTTAGTTGTTCAAGCAAATAGGTAAATACAGACATTAACACACCAAGGCTTAATTTAACTTGAAGCTAGGTCATGCTTAACAATCCCCTCAAAATTTTCAATTATCTTACTCTATCTATACAGACAAAGGTTATTAATTCCCTCAACTCCAACAAAAATGATTTACATTTTCTCAATGAATAAAAAAAAATCCCACCAAGAACAACAACAAAGACTAATAAAACCATGAACCTATATATACAATTTTATTGATTTACTCGATTTTCCACATTCATAGTGTACATGCGCGATTCACAATAGAAAATTTTCATGCTGTCAGTTTTGTTGTCTGTTTTTGTTTTGTTTTGTTATTTTCTGTTGTTATTGTTACAAAAAAAAAAAAAAGGTTCATCTTCCCATCTTTACTCTGCCCTGGCATAAAATACACCAAAAAATCTTTCGCAGGACGTTACTTCTTCTAAACTAAGACAAAACAAAGGTAATGACGAAGGAACAATACGTTTTGTTTGTATAGATAAGACGATAAACAATAAAGATTTCTTAGGCGAGCAGAGTTCTCGCATCATTAATAATTAATTTAGGAAAAAAAGAGAGGTTATGGCCTGATCCGTTTCGGACTCACGTATACTAAAAATTGGACAAAACAATTTTATAATTAAATCAATTCAGTTTCGGAAATTATGCCGAACAAAATATAAGTAAGAGAATCTTTTGTTGAGGTACGGTATCGTGGAACAGGTGTATCATCTATATGGATATACAAAGTTACGTTTTGTTCATACGTGCGGTTTATATAGAAAATTGTTTTCTTCGGGTTTTCCCTTTATACGAGCGGAATATACAAAAAACAGCAACAACATGAAAATCAAAAATTTAAAATTTTCGTATGATTGATTTTACCGTTATACCTACGAGTACGCTTGTGATTTATACATATAATGAAAATTGAATGAACGAACGAAAGAAACGAAAATTGAAAATAGAAAATGATGAATGAAAGGGGAAACATTTTGTTGTATTTACAAAGTAAAAGTTCGATTAATCACCTGTTGTTGGTTTTCATTTTGGAAAATATGTAATATTAAGTAGTGTGTATGTGTGTGTGTGTGCGTTAAATTATTACATATTAATATTTATTATGGAAACTGGTGATTAATGAAAGTGCAGTCGTATGTTGTGGTTAATGATGAAGATGTTATAAAAACTAAATCTCACAATTTATGTTTTACATCATCTTCAAGAAAACACACTCAACAAACTTTATCTAGAATTTTGTTTTATTTAGTGTTAATTAAAATTAAATAAATTCCTTCTTGATTATATTTTGAGAACACAAATTCTACCAAAAATTAGAGCAACAATAATCATTAAAATAAAGAATGTTTGCATTTCTCGTCTATTGAAGTCTATGTTTTTCATCTTCGTTCGTATATACCAAGCATTCTTCAGAAATAATAATAATGATCACTCGAAGAGATGTGTTAAGTGGATATGTTGGTTTATTGTTGTTTTAGTGTTTGTGTTATATCTCTCATAATGAAAGTAAATTAAAGTAATACGGAACACTTTCACAATAGTTTTATGCCACAAAATATTAATAGTTATCTAACTACACAGACATACAAAAAAAAATTCTTGAAACGCAACAAACATAAAAATAAAAATAATTTTTTGATAAAGAAAGCTTAAGAAAAATCCTTTAAGCCCATCCAATATAAGACGAACACAAAAAGGATAATATGAATTTATTTTCAGTTTAGTGAATTTGAATATTCATTGTTGAACTTTAAAAAAAAAATTTATAAATCGTTTTTCCATCCATTATTATTTTTCCCGAAGATGGGTTTTATTATTCTATATACTTATGTAGTTGTGTGAAACTAAAATGTATACAGATAACGAGTATATGGAAATTAAATTTTATGTAAAATAATCAGCTCAGTGTTACATAATGTAACCCACTCGACAATAATTTAAAAAATACAGATTAATGTCAACTGAACAGTTTTAAATATTATTTATTTATTTATTTATTGTTTAATCTTGCTCTCTGCATTATTTATATCGTCATCTTTGAAGGGTTATTAAAAGAAAGGAAAATGAAAATTTGGGTACTTGATTCTTTATTTGGTTTACACTTCAGATGTTTGTTACTGTGGGTACTTTACAAATCAACAAAGATGTGGGACTAGGATGAGATAAATCGATTTTACTGTTGCCAAAATACTCTTTCATTATATGTTGAAACAAAAACTATTACGAAAAGCAAAATTACCAGTTGAATGAACGGTTATGTTTACTACAACTGATGGAATGTAATAACAGTTTAAATTTTGTTACGGAATGGTTCAAGACCATTCCGCAGATTTAACTAAACACACAGAGGCCTTTATCACAGTGGTTTTGCCGACTGGTCTTGCCGAGGCTTGATTTCTCCTGGTCTGGTGGAACAGAATACAATAAAATAAAGCAAACTAAGAAAAACTGAACTTAAATTAAAGGACTATCAAATGTAATAATCACCGGGTGCGCTCACCTAGAGACGACCGGATTTTTTCGAATGACAAGTAGATAGTCCTCCCTCCCCCCAAATGTCGCATCGACCCCGAAAGACCGATGCTCAGCCACAACGAAGCAGCATTAGAGGGTAGGGACATCCCTTCAACAGACCACGCCTCTCTTCACTCGGCGAGACATCCAAGTAATCCCCCACAATTCACACTTCGAAAGCATGAGACCGCAGAAGTTCCACGGAGAGACCGTGTGGATCTTAAGGTCGTCCTCGGATAGGCTACATCTATGCTGGACTCACCACTTCGACTCTGTAGATGTCCTGCTAAGGGTATGATGGGAAGTGACAAGCCGAGCTTACAAATATGGAACCGACAAGGAATGAGAGCCCCCCTCCCCCCCATCGTACCGAACTGAAAATATTTAAAACTTCATTTTATTTATTTAACAACACACAAACAAAAATTGAATAACCAAGTTAATACCGGGCCAAAGTAAACCCAAAAGAAAAGAAAATAAGGTCGAATGCAAAAAATTATACGCCATACAGTTTTATTTTATTATTCAAATAAAATCAAAAAAAAATTTGGCCCAACAGGAAAATAAAAATAAATCAGACTGAGGGATCTAACGTAAAAACTTTTGAGAGCGAAAAATAAATTGAACAACAAAAAATGGTCGCTAAACCGGATCAGTTTTAAGCGAAACCAACACGCATCAAGTGCGCACCAAACAACCGTTATTCAGCACTTGATTACACAGTATATTTAATAAAAATTGATAAATTAAAATAATTTAAAATTAACTTTAACCAAAAAACAAGCAATAAAATTTTGAATGAAAAAAAAAGATAAAACAATAAAATTGTACCTTTGTTGACCTTCAGCAAGGTCCTACTAAAATGGTGGGACGTGTTACCGCCTTTGGTAAAAAATGATACGACTGGCCTCAACTAACCGCCGTCAATATTGGGCGTCTTACCGCCTTTGGTAGAAAAAATAATACGGCTGGTCTCGGTTGGCAACCCTCAACCGCATTTCCGTTGGATGTCCTCCCGCCTTTGACAAAAAAAAACACCAATATTACGTATTAGCGCTGGCCTCAACTGGATGCTGGATCCGTCGAAAGTGAAGTGGCCTCAACTGGCCACCCACACACTAAATCCAACGGTGGCACGTTTGCCGGTATATCAGATGTACACACCGATAACCGGTAACTAACCGGTTGACCACCCGTATTGTTGAGTGTTGGCTCGCCGAAAAAACCGTAAAATATAACATTGTGGGTCTTTCGCCAAAATCATAGAAAAAACTAAGTGGCCGAAACTGGCCACGTGTAAACAAACTGATTGGGCGTCGTCTCGCCAAAACCGTATAAAAATGAAGTGGCCTCAAGTTACCCTAATAAAGTTAGCCGATAGCTCCAGCCGAAAGTAAAAATCGCACACACAAAATTTGAAAATTTCTAAATATTGACGGTTTAAAGTGTCATGGTTGGAAATAAATTGAAATAAAAGGTCTTAATGATGTTTGCACCTGGAAAAAATTTCAGGACAATTTCCATGTGGGGTGCTCAGGAAAACTTGATTGAATATATCGCACACATAAAATTTGAAAATTTCTAAATATTAAGCATTTAAAGTGTCATGGTTGGGAATAGATTCAAATCAAAGGTCTTATTGGTGGCACATCTGGAAAAAATTTCAGGTCAATTTCCATGTTGGGAGCTCCGGAAAACTCGATTGAATATATTGCAGACACAAAATTTCTAAATATTGACCATTTAATGTGTCATGGTTGGAAATAAATTCAAATCAAAGGTCTTAATGATGTTCACACCTGGAAACAATTTCAGGTCAATTTCCATGTGGGGAGCTCGGGAAAACTCGATTGAATATATCCCGCAATGTGTGTGCGATATATTCAATCGAGTTTTCCGGAGCTCTCCACATGGAAATTGACTTAAAATTTTTTCCAGGTGTGAACATCATTAAGATCTTTGATTTGAATCTATTCCCAACCATGACACTTTAAACCGTCAATATTTAGAAATTTTTAAATTTTATGTGTGCGATATATTTATATACAAGTTTTCCTTTTGCAAAATGAATTTTTTAAACAATTTATAATGCTATTAAAAATATAGTAGTTTAGTGTTTTATTTTTAACCATTTCAGTTGAATTTTTTTTCTTGTAGAAAACAAATATTTTTCGTATAAAAAAATACTTTCGGCTCAAAAATATCGGCTGAGATATGTCGGCTGAAAAATATCGGTTGAAAACTTTCGGCTGATGCATATTAATATTTGACATTTCATATTATATTTTCGGCTGAGATAGCAAAGACACTATCTGTATTATCGATATTTTTTTTACTTTCGGCTGGGAAATATCGGCTTACTTTAATAGTATCCTCAAGTTGCCACCCACAAACAAACTTATGATAACAAAAAAAATCTAAACTACAGAAAAAATCGCAGAAATAATTTTAAAATTTTCTCTATCATCAGACAAAAGCCTATAGTCAGGCAACGAGTTGTTACTGAGTTTTACGGACTGTATCTCAACTCCCTCCATAGAAAAGTTCTGAAAAATTCACAAACATTACTTTAAATCTTCCTCCATCACCAGACATAAACCGATATTTCGCTCATAAAATATATAACACTAGCTGACCCGGCGAACTCTGTTCCGCCCCAAATTACTTCGTTCCGAAAATATAATTTTGTCCTTCACGAAAATTTATTTTGATGAGAGAAAAAATCAACAACTCAACTCGATTCTCAATAGACGTTTTAGTTGAGTATACATTCCATTCAGTTTTCCATCGAATTCAACACTAATGTACATATATTGAAAAGTGATTGAAATGTCGATTCAAACTCAGGTATCTCTCGAAAATAGAGTTGTTTTTTAGATTTTTCTCTCAGTGTTGAAATGAATTGGAGGCAGTTGGAATTCAAAAGAATTCAATGTATTTTATTCGAGTGAAATTAAATCTAATACTCCGGCGAATAAATGAACAACGATGATTGTTTGACAATTCTCGAACACACGAAGTACAACTGACCATGTGAAAAACACAGAAAATTCGAAATTTATTCCGCACACGTAACGATTGACCTTGCGATTTGTTAACCGTCACAGCGAACACCAAACGAACGGGGAACTGAATGTGCTTGAAGTCCAACAGAATGTCTGTTGGAATCAGAGGAATTCTCGAAATTAGAACATCCTCTCCTTTGAATTTTCCCTTGATGATCGTTGCTTATATCACGTTGTTCATCAGTTTCTTCCCAGCCAATCGCGTCCCGTTACACAATCTCGGATGGTTCAGATTGTGCAACATGATTATCACAGATCCGACCTTCAGCATCAAGTTATGCGGTGGTATTTCCGGCAAATCAAGCGCATTCATTCAAAAACTCAGTCCGATAGTTGGTTGCCTCCTCCTGATTGGTCACACAGTCAACGGATTTGTACAATGCATTTTCACAGCGATTTGGTTTTAAAATCAAGTAATTCAGACTGTCTACATCCTTGTTCTTCGCTGCTCATCAACATTTCCGTGATAAGCTCTCCCTTCGACGTCGTAAACATGCAAAAATTCGAGCGAAACGATATCAATCCGGTCGAAACAACAACAGGAGTAGTCAACTGCAACTTCTTCACATAGCCCCACAATTTCAACGATTTCAGACATGCGTTGAAATCATCTGCAGCTGTTGATCTCGGAATGACAGGTATAGCATTTGACGAAAGACGAACCAAAACATCTTTGGTCACTTTGTAAATCCTTCATCGTTCGATTGAACGCTTCCACTGATCGTTTATGTGCCATTGTATATCCGTCTCAGATGATGATTTTGCATTCTTCCAATCACTCGATTCCACATTTTCACCAACAATCATAACTGCGACTTCGTCGATAGTGGGAGCATTGTACTGACGTGCATGGCCTCTGGTTGGTCTTTTGTCTGCTCGATCGAAAGACATTGTCTTCCAATCAGTTTTAAACAAACGAACCGGCGCATTGTGTTCATGTAGAAGATATTGAAGTTATCCGATTATCTCTCGTTTATACGTATTGAAAAGCGCAAGACAACTTTATTCAAATTCGGAATTTCCAACGAAGTAAATTTAAAGAAACTTGGGTACTTCATTCGCTGGTGGCATTAACGCTCCGCTTCGATGATAAATTTGGCCTTTGACCATAAATTTGACCTATAAAATAGAGGGATATTTTGAACATGATGAGTACAATCGTTCAACATTATCGAAATGATGAACACGCGGTGACGTCATTACCTTATAGGTGGGATTGTAGCCGGGTTGACGAACAACAACATCGGTTCCAAATGACGTTATGTTAAAGCATTGATTGTACTGTTGTGTTTGTGCGATAAATGTCTGGGTAGTGTTGTATCTCCATAGAGATTAGTACACAATGGTTCCGGTGGTGAAGTCGAAAACGGCAATTTACTTTGCCATCGACACAGCATAGCCCTGGCATTTCTGCTTGGAACGTCAATGCTTGACAATGTTAGCACACGGCAGACAATGCTCCAATATCAAGGCAGTGAAGATCTTTGTAGGCGATTGTAGAGTCACAATTAAAAGCAGTGCGATTCAAGTCGACGTTCACCGCACTTCTTCGTCGAGTTACGTTTTCTTCTGAGCTGAAACTCGTGCAGCACGAACTTGTCCGATATGATCATGTTGATCTCTGTTCATTTAATTCTTCGCGTTGCTCTTGTATTTCATTCTCACGGACATCGTTAATTCTTTGAAAATTACCGTTTCTTCGTCCTAGGTTCGATCGTGCGAAAACCGATATTTTAATCAAAAATCAATTCCTAAACAATACAATGATTCGTTTGGCTCATTTACTTTGAAATCATTAATCCACAAAAACGAACTTACAGATCGAATCAATCTCAATCCCGCAATCCAATTTGATAATCGCACTAAAAACTTTCTGGAAAAAACTATCGAAATCGTAACAATCACACCTAACTTCTATGATTATAATAATGGGCAATTCCAGGTCCCCTGTCATGATTTTGAAAATTTCATAGTCAACATCATTTTTCGATTTTCCGAATTTTCCAACTTTTCCGGTGGATTTTCCCAAAATTTTCTTTCGTAACAACCATCTCCTAGCAATTGTGAAAACAGCAAAAAAAAATTGAGCCAAATAGGTTTAGTCGTTCTCAACTGAGAAACATCATATTTCGATTTTCCGAATTTTCCGACTTTCCGGTGAGGTTTCCCAAAATTTTCTTTCGGCAATTGTGAAAACTTCAGAAAAAGATTGAGCCAAATCGGTTAAGCCGCTCTCAAATGAAAAACATCATTTTTCGATTTTCCATAGTTTCCGACTTTTCCAGTGGATTTTTCCAAAATTTTCTTTCGTAAGAACTATCTTCTGGCAATTGCGAACACAACAAAAAAAAATTGAGCCAAGTCGATTCAGCCGTTCTCAACTGAAAACATCATTTTTCGATTTTCCGATTTTTCCAGTGGATTTTCCAGTGGATAGACAAAATAAATAGATTGGATAAAAAAGAAAATATCAGTTTGGATGTAGCCTTCGGTGGGAATCGAATTCACTACCTCCAGATCTTAACGCCGAAGCTTTAACCACTACACCACCTGTCTCATAAAAAATATACACACAAAATTCATATGAAAATGGTTTTTTATTCGATTTTTCGAATTTTCCAACTTTTCCGGTGGACTTTTTTAAAAATTTCTTTCGTAAGAACCATCTCCTGGTAATTGCAAACACAACAGAAAAGATTAAGCCAAATCGGTTCAGCCGTTCTCAACTGAGCACATACATTTTTTGCACCATTTTTATAGATATAGATAAGATAAAATACCTATAAATAAACAAAATCTGGGATCCCGAAAAATGATTGTGTCATGATAATTTTAGCTGTCATGACAGTAAATATTTTCGAGGCTCAGGGTAAGAATGTGGCGTTTTTGGGCCTGATAGTCAAAAGTGTCATGTCATAATTAGTATTGCCACCATATTTTTCTCGGGTCTAAAAATGTTGCAATCTTCACATACATTGTAGAGGGAACAGTTCCGGCTGGCTTTATGAGGTCTCGGATGGAATCCATTGTTCTTCTTGTATCATGATTTGTTTGGCTGTAGAGGATGTGGTTCCGGCTGGATTTATAAGGTTGTATTTATTAGTTTCTGGTCGAAAAGTCATTTGATTTACATACGATTTAGAATACTAATTCTAAACGGATTTAGTTTTGTTTTTGCTTGCAATTGATAATTAATTGAAGGTTAGTTCACAAGAAGTTTACGGAAGTTCACATAAAATAGAAAATTCGAGAAAAATCAAATTTTAAACCTGAAAAATGTTGATTGGGAAAACATCTCTCACTTGTATTATCGATTCCTTCAAAGTTGTAAATTTTTATCTATGTCACCTATAACTGGGTATTTTTAGAGGCAATACGCTTTCCTATATAAGGTAAAAGTTATTTTATAGAACAAGAGTGATATAGCAGTAGCAGGTGTATTCCCCATGGCATTCTGCTGTCTAATTTTAAGGTCCAACTTGCATAGGACGAGGTCAAATTACGAGAAATAAATTATTTAGAAAATATTCGAAATCTTAAGTGCATCATCTTTTTGCAATTAGGTCGAATTTCGTCAGACTAAATCTCAAAGAGCCAAGAATTTCTTACAAAACGTAGATGGCTTTAGATGATTTTTTCGGATCTGCACTTTAAGCAATACGCCGCTGTTTGTTTCGTTTTTGTCCCGAGTATGGGGGGCTACATTAAGATCAGAAACAAACTATTTGAAATTATTTCGTTAGATTGCAAATATTTCACTATAAAATACCGACATACAAAAAAATGCTCAATCAACATTCTACTCAATAAACATTAAAATAAATCCCATTTTTAAATTTAAAAATAAAATCCATAAAAATTCTAATTTAACAAGCGAAACAATAAAAACGCAAAGGCGAGAGGAAAACCGATAAACTTAATTTTCTTTCTGGAAAAACACTTTACGTTTTTATCAATTAAAAATCAAAATCGTGTAATTTTATTTTATTTATGTTTTGATTTTCTTTCATAAACATTTTTTTATAAACCGAAAGTCGTTATTTTATTAACTATAAATAGAAAAATTAAAATAGGAAAATTATATCTAAAAATGAATTTTCCGTTTTTCCTTTTTCGCTTTGCTTGTATTATTTTATTGTTCGGTTATTATTTTTATTTGTGTGCGGTTATTGTTGTAAACTTAAATAAATTTGTATACAAAACAATTTTTATTAAAAATTTATTGAAGTGTAAATGAAAATGGGAAATAATCGGAATAAAAGGATAAAAAAATGAATGAACCGCGACTCTTTTTTTGTGGTACTTGAGTGTACAGTAGATTTCTATTTCGTGATAATTTTAGGGACAAAAGGATTTTCGTATTGAGGTTTCAATTGAACCGATTATAGAATTCGATGAAGGTTTTTTATTCGAAAAATAGAATGAGGTAAAAAAGTAGTAATCATTTCAAATTAATGGCAATCAACTTTTTTGAATTCTCGAGGAAAATTTATATATTTGAATGTATGTATTATTATCGGCACGGAAACTTACAATCAGATATTGTAAAAGTTGTTTTTAGCTAAATTAGAGTTACATATTATCCTAAATTAGTTAGAAATTATCAAAAGTGTTATGCGATCAGGGTAGTTATTTAGGTTACAAGGCTCGGTATATAGGTGTTTACGGTACGAAAATGATAACCGTGATAACACAGAATTTTATTTATAATGGGGGTACAAATAAGTTTTGAGATATTTTTCATAACTTCGAAGCTTTATTGCCCATCGTTAGTTATGACTTTTTTTACATCTTTCAGGCAGCATACGGATTTCGCGTAGAAAAAAATCCTCGTGTTTTAAGGCGAACCAAGGCCCAATTTATGGCTTCTTCGTAAGCAGTAAAGTGCTGCTAGAACACGAAGTAGTCGGAAGGAACAATGTCTGGTGAATACGATGGGTGGAGTAGGACATCCTATTGAAGCACCTTCAAAGTTTCCTTGACGACTCTTGCAACATGTGGAAGAGCGTTGTCGTTCTGAAAACCACTTTGTCATGTCTTTTGGCATATTGTGGGCGTTTAAGCTTCAATGCTTGGCTTAATTGCATCAATTGTTGTTGATAACGTGAAGTAGCTCTTAGTAGATCAGTCCCTTGTCACGATCCGATGGAAAAAACCCTACCGATATTGTCTTTGGAGCATTTGTTTGCACCTGAATAAACAGCGTTCAACGTCTCTCGACTTGAGATCATACGGAATCCAATTTCCTTGTTTTTACACCATATACATGGTATTGAGTTTGGCAAGATTCATGATCCAATAACGCCTCCTACTCAGCGTTCAAACTTTACTGGTCTCGCTTCGCGCTTTTTGTTCTTAGTATCAAAATTGCCACTTTTAAAACGGCAGAACCAGTACTCATATGCTTTTATTGCACATGTTTTTATTGATGGAGCATGTTCCCCATATGCTTCACACGACAATCGATGTTCATCAGTTGCAATTTTCTTCAAATTAAAACATAAAAGTAGCGCTTTCCGCAAATTGTGTTTTGTTGGCACAAATGTTGACATGGTAGAGCACAAAAAAATATGTTGTTTACACTTCAGTGAAATGATGACCCATACTGATTTTTAGAAGGAAATGATAACGCTTTAACATAAATATAGTTACAAGAAGGCCCGATGCGGTTTTATACTAGTTATGTCTTCTTTTGTTAATCCCTCAAAGCTTATTTGTGTCCCCAATGAATATTTTTACGATCTTGCCCATTGGTTTGATGGGCAAACAATTCAGGGTTGGTGAGACATTTATCCAGAGAGAATTGCTCATTTAAGGTTTAAAAAATAAATAAGAATTTTTTTTGATATTAGTGACATCTAGGTTTCAGTAATAACATTGAATGTGATAACGTGAAAATTCTTGTATTTTCTTAAATTTTGATTTTTTTTCTATTTTAAATCATTGTTATTGCTGCTAGATAATTGAAGAGTAATATTCATTTTGATTTGTGCTGTAGCAACGAGATTTACATACATAGAATGGCAATCATCAGAGTTTTAGCACGGTTTGATGAGGAAAACTATTAAAGGATTTTGAAGTTCCATTGGGAATCGAATACAAAGAATCCGGAATTTTGGAAAATTCTTTTGGGAGATTCTCTGATTGGAACTGTTTCTCTAAAGCTCTTTGTTGCCGGAGTATTTTCATAAAAATTGGTGATAAATAATTTTTGAGGATCCTCCGGTGAAGCTGGAATTCCTTAATTTCCGTTTTTTTGATCGAGTTTGATACAAATTGATGAAAGAATTTTAAATTTCCAGAAACCTGTACAATAAGTTTTGCTTGCGGAATAATTTGTTTAAACATGTTCGACTATAAGAGAAAGTTCTTTGGATCTGTGAGGATCAGGCTCAATTTTTTCATTTATTTCGGTTCGATCTAATAAAATCACAATAATATTATTCCGAAAAAATGCTGAAGAGGGACAGTTATTGTTAGAGATACGATAAAATTTTCTAAAATTCCAAAGAAGGATGCTGTATCAGTAAACGAAAACTTACCACGGAAAACAGAGGTTGCGTTACTCGCCACAAGTAACAGCTCTACCACAAAAGAGAATTACTTTGTTATTTTATAACTAGCTCTCTCTCTCTCTCTCTCTCTCTCTCTCTCTCTCTCTCTCTCTATCTCTCTCTCTCTAGCATTTACATCCCATGAAGGGATTTTGCCGCCCGCACTATGGTCCTCCATCCATCTCGGTCCGTCGCTCTCGTCCTCCAATTTCGACATCCTAATACGAGTAGGTCTTGTTCGACGTCGTGTAACGCAATTCTATTTAATTCCGTTACTAACCTATCCCAAACAAAAAACTAATAATTTTCTTATCTGCATGACTTTGGAGATAATTCTCTAACTATATCTAACTTATGTACCAGTCATGCTACGTCTTCACATTTTCTTTTTTACGTTTATTTACTACAAGGCCATTTAATTAATTCATGTTAGAATTTTTTTTAATGAGTTTCTGTGGGGTAAGCGTAAATAGTTTATGTAATTCGACATCTCTACATTTTTCAAGTACACGATAAATGCAAGTGGTTTATTTATGTATAGCGTTGACATATTTACGAATACGTCAACCTATGTGAAAATCAAAACCATCTGTATTTGTTGTTGTACAAACTTCCGCTAGTAGCAAATACGAGCCGGAAATTCACAACATGCGCGGTTTCTAAAAGTTTTCTGGATTGTCATCAAAAATAAAATGTAAGTTGATTGAGAGAACAATTTTAATCACTGGGTTAAAATGTAAATTCTCTCTCTCAACAAGTAATTAATTTTGGAATAAATACCGTGAAATTTTCTTGGTTAAGGGCAGTCAGTGAACATTAATTATCCGTGTAGTAGCTCAGCACGGCGGATAATTAAGTTAAATACCTAGTTTTTTTTTGTTTTTGTTTTTTTTTTTGGTGAATAAAGTTTTCTGTGTAGTCTAACGTAAAGTAAAATATTGTGTGTTTTTTTTGGGTTTTTTGTTGCGGTGAAGAACAAAGCGGTAAATTGGTAAGTATACCGGGCTCACCATACTAACTCTTACGGCCCAGGTAGCAGGGCGTTCTTTTGGCTGTCTCTCGGGACGGGAATGTTGTGACATAGGCACTCTTTCCCCTTCTGCCAAAACCGCCGTGGTACCCAAAATATACTTACTAACTTCTGTTGTGGGCCCGAGGCCAATATATTTTCGTTTTCGTATTAGTTGATCTAATATGGTGGTGTAAGCACCATAATATACAATCTCGGTCGACTCGATCCGCATAACGGGTCGACGACACTGCCACTATGTAGGGGTCCGTTACCCCACTCAACTGTTCCCTTTTTCTTCTGCGGCTAGCAAGGCCGCTATCCATGCACTCCAATACCCACGCCATTTTCCTCTAAAAAACTGAGCTGCGGGAATAAATGCAGCAAGGAGTGCGAACATGGGTAGTGGCAAATTCTGTGAAACCGGGCTGGCCTCAATAAGTAAGAGGCTAACCCGTTTCAGTCGTCACGTCAACGCAGTCGAGGTCCTCCTCTACGACGTACTCCGGCTGGTTGTTGATGGAGCAAATCATTCGTTGTTGTGGAGATCTTGCAACGTGGCCGAGCCATCTCACTCGAGTAGATTTAATGAAGCCGATAATATCGCTACCTCCGAGAAGTTGCTTTATTTCGTGGTTCATGCGAATCCGATATTCATTGTTCGCAACTTTAATAGGACCAAAAATTGAACGGATGACCTTTCTTTCGAAGGTAGATAATAATCTACAGTCATTAGAGGTCATGGTCCAGCTCTCGCTTCCGAAAGTCAGCACAGGTCTTATAAGTGCTTTATAAAGTGCGAGCTTGCACGACTGCGATAGGTGTTTAGATCGCAATAATTTTGATTGGGCGTATAGAAAACCCGTTGTCCGGCAGCGATTCGGGCTTTTATTTCTGCCTGCATATCATTCAAGGATGTTATAAGTGACCCGAGGTATTTAAAATTTTCGACGCTATCAAAGTTATGGTCGCCAATTTCGAGATTTGCCATTGAGATGTTCCTGGGTGTTGTTAAGAATTTCGTTTTGGTACTGTTCACCTCCAAACCAAGTCTTCTTGCGCAGCGATTGAGCGGTATGAAACTGTCCTTGATGTCGCTAGGTCTTCGGCCAAGAAGCACGATATCATCTGCATATCCAAGAATTTGGCCTGATTTATTAAATATACAGCGCGAAGTTTCAATGTTGCTTTTCCTCACTACGTACTCAAGCGCCAGATTGAACAGCACAGGCGCGAGTGCATCTCCCTGTCGAACACCAGATGTTATTTGAAAAGAGTCTGATACAGTTCCTTCAATTACAATTCTACATGCAGATCCAGACGTTGTTAATTTACACAGAGAAACGAGTTTCTCTGGGATTCCCAGGCATATGAGCGCGGCCCATAGGGTGTCGCGGTTTATACTGTCATACGCCTGTCTGAAGTCTATATATAGCTGATGTATGGTTATGTTGTACTCCCAACATTTTTCCAAGATCATCCTCATGGTGAAACACTGGTCAGTGGTCGATCGGTTGGGACGAAAACCACACTGATAGTCGCCAATGATGTTTTCGGCGAAAGGGATGAGTCTGGCAAGTACAACATTAGCCAACACTTTGTAAGCAGTGTTCAATAGAGCTATGCCACGAAAGTTTTCACATTTAAGACGGTCACCTTTTTTATGCAACGGACATATGAGCGCGGTCTTCCAATTATCCGGTAACTCTTCTTGATCCCAAATACATACGATCAGATCGTATAAACTTGTTGCAAGAGTAGCGCCTCCGAGTTTAATTAATTCTGCGGGGATTCCATCAAGACCGGGTGCCTTGCCGTTCTTCAATCGACTAATAGCTGCGTCTACTTCCTCTACTGTGGGATATTTGACAATGACCTCTTCACCTGGCGGAGCTATTGCTCTAATGGGGGTCACTTCGTCATTCCGGTTTAGCAGACTTTGAAAGTAGGTTTGCCATACTGAGAGAACATCAGCCACGTTTGTTCTAAATTCTCCATTCCCGTCTTTTATGGCTGTACTTCTTGGGTGGAAGTCTTTAGTGAGATTCCTGGCATTAGCAAAACAGTCCCTTGAATTTCCTACTTCCGCTTGGAAGCTGATGTTTTCAATGCATGACCTCATATAATCGCGTTTCTTTTGTCGAAGGAATTTAATCATGGCTTTCCTTGCGCGTAGGTATTCTGCCTGAGTACTTCTCGTGTTGCGAGCCAACCATTTTTCACGAAGCTTTCGTTTATTTTCGACGACCAGGCGGCATTGATCATCGAACCAATCATTGCGGGATCTCGGCGGTCTTCTGCCGTGATCCCGCAATGGTTGGTTCGATGATGCGTGTTTTGCGCCGCGGTGGTAATGGCTGACTGTATAGCGTGCCACTGCTCCTGGATATTAGGAGGAGCTCCTTCGTTGTCGCTGGGCCGCTCTAAATAGTTAGTGACAGCTGATTGGTAACTCTGCAGTAACGCTTGGTCTTTTAGAGCATCGACATTCCATCGAACGGTTTTTTGTGCTTGTCTATTGAAGGTTGATGACAGTTTGCACTTATATTTAAATATGACAAGCACGTGATCGCTGTCCATATCTGCCCCTCTGTAAGATCTAACGTCAGATATGCTGGTGGAGTGTCTCTTGGACACCATGACGTGATCTATTTGGTTTTCCGTTCTTCCATCATTCGATCTCCACGTTACTTTGTGGATTCTCTTATGTGGAAAAAACGTACTTGATACAACTAAGTTGTACATTATTGCCAGGTAGGTGACGCGTTGGCCTTGTTGTTACTGGTTAGGTGCAGGCTGTTGGGACCGATGTGCGATGTATTTTCTGACTCCTACCGATTTTTGCATTAAAGTCGCCCACGATGATTTTAATGTCGTGGTGCGGTATGTCGTTGATGACTTGCTCGAGCTCGACAAAGAAGAGATCTTTGATGTCATCTGATTTATCTTCGGTGGGTGCATGCACATTAACGATCGTGATGTTAAATTTATGAGTGCGAAGTCCGACCGTGCATATCCGCATGTTGATAGGGCGGAAATCGATGATGTGGTGCTTCACGCGTCGATGGATGAGGAAGCCAACTCCAAATTCTCCTCCGTTCTGATGGCCGCTGTAATGAAGAGTGTAACCATTGGTGGTGTCATGGATCCCACTCCCAGACCATCTAAGCTCTTGTAGTGCAAGTACGTCTAATGTGTAACTTTTTGCTTGGTTCGAAAGGTTCTGGAGATCTCCAGGTCTTAAGAGGCTAAGCACGTTCCATGTTCCCATTTTTAAAGCGTTGTCCGTGTACAATTTCCGAGGTCGAGTTTGTTATGAATCCGATGTGGTAATCCGAGGCCTTTGTTCAGGGTTCATAACTTAAATGGTTTTTATGAGGGAAGGTTGTTAGCCTGCCGCTCAACCCGCTTGTTACGTGTGTGGGTCACGTACTGGTGAGAATCTTAAGGCACCCAGTCCTACCTTTAACACATTTATATAGCGGGCCGCTTGATACAAGACAGACGCCCGCTTCAGCCGCACCTAACCTGGAGAACAGACGCTGATTTGGTATTGGTTTTAAGGCGCCAATAACCCGCCCTGACATGTAGTGTCCATGACTATAAACAGGATTTAGTCTGCTCGTCTCCACTACACCGCCTGATTCATTTAGCGTTACCCAGGGAGCACCGCGAGGAGGTATGAATCTCGGACTTCGCCCCCCATGTTCGACTATAAGGGAAAGTTCGTTGGATGTGTGAGGATCAGGCTCAAATTTTTTATTTATAGTATTTCGGTTCGATCTAATAAAATCACAATAAAATTATTCCGAAAAAATACTGAATAGGGACAGTTATTTTTAGAGATACGTTAAAATTTTCTAAAATTCCAAAAAAGGATGCTGTATCAGTAAACGAAAATTTACCAGCAGAAAACAGAGATTGCGTTAGTCGCCACAAGTAACAGCTCTACCACAAAAGAGAATTACTTTGTTATTTTATAACTAGCAGAAATTATTAATTCATTTCTGTACTTCGTGGTTTGACACAACGGTAGAAGATCTGTTAGAGAAGTAGCTGTTTCTCTTCTAAAACGGCAGTTCATTCTTCTTAACTCTTTCATTATAGTAGTTCATTCACCACAGACTATCAAAAGTTAAAGATACATCTAGGAATACACCCAATTCTGTTTTTCCACGACTTTTCTTACACGGTTTTCAAATAACATGGTTTTGAAAAACAAAAATAAAATTTAGGCCTTTTAAGCCTATTTTTCTATGTGCTAAAAGACTTTTTTTGTACGGTTTTTTCACGTTTTTTTCTGGAACAATCTACCGTGTAACAATAGAATTGGGTGTACTCCTAAGACAGCTTTTTGCTCTGATACCTTTACTATATTTTCATTCACCCACCTTTTGGTTACTCTTCTCAACAGTCCGCCTGTTACTTTTGTAAGGTCAATATCAATATTCGACTCCCCATTATATGACTATATGTGCTTGGTTGTCCAACTTTATTCACAATGAAGAGGTAATTTTGTTATTAACGCGATATGAGGCTTTTCGCTATCGCACGTCATTCTTAATACAAGTAGTCATCAATTCAATCTCCCACTGAGGCATTTATTCCCGCAGATGATGAGCTAGTTGACATAAACTGTATTTCTCATCATTAAAATGACTTTTTAGCATTTTTACGGTAGACAAACTTCGGTGCCTTTGTATTTTCTGGGCAGGCCTTCTGCTCATATACAGAATCACAGCAGTGTCAACAAATTTGATGTTTTCTTTGCAAATTTTTGCGATGTGCTCAAATACCTGACATTTGAAATACCTTGTGGGCCCATAAAGTCTAGCACACTGAATGAGGACCAACCAATCTGCGGGTTTCTTCTCAGATATTTCATGCGGCCGATACCAATTCAATGACCCAATTGACCAACGCAGCATGTTTAGGCCCTGTTTTGAAACTGTGTTCCAAATCCAAAACTTTTATTGTTGAACTGTTTTAATTAACAACCGCTCCCTTAGGATCGTCAATTCAAACATCTGGTGCGAGGCAACTTCTTAGCAGGTAGCGTTGCTACCACCCAACTTCCGACAAGTTATTGTTATTCAGAAAGAACAGCAAGTCGTGCGGTTTCGTAGTCTCGATCAACACTCGTTTTTCACGAATGTCGCTGAACTTGTCTACTGCAATATTGCTTTCAACTGGGTTTTATTTTTCCGCAACCAAATAATTAACTGTCGAAAAAACTTGTCGTTTTTTCATTAAACTTTCACTACTTTCTAAGTAAAATACGCCAAGTCAAAAAGAAAAAGGTACGTTGCGTCAACATGCATACAATTTTGCTCCGTGGATATCAAATATATTCTATGAAACAAAACAATTGGCAATGGCGTACTACTGGAAACCGAATCAAGATGGCCATGAGTTCTACGTTTATAAGTTGGACTACACAAGATAAAAATAAAAAATAAATTTCATTTCTGTATAATTTGATATTATTAAAGTGGTTCCTGAGCATTGCGTGACATGCCTTTATTATAAAATTGTTCTTTTCTATTTTCAAGAATTGGAAAATTATTAGCAAAATGGATAAAACTCGTTTACACAAAACATTATCAAAGCCTTCTGAATAAATCGTTTTTCTATTTTATTAAAGAAAATAACAAATTATATGGCGAAATAATTTTATAAAATTAAATTAATGTGTTTAGAAAAATAATAACGACATGTAATACAAAATAGCCAGAACAAAGTGGTATTTCGTTATTAAGTACATGAAAATATTATTTTGCCATAAAATAATAATTGCGTCTAGCCCATCGAAACATTTTTCACCCCCCCACAAATACCACATTATCTACGCCATATATCGACGCTTTATGTGCATATATAACTATAAAAAAATAATTTATTTTGTGTTGCATACGGAAATTAAATTTGAATCAATTGATAATACGTATTGATAAAATATTAATTAAAATTACAAATACTAAAATGCTACCAACTGGTGAATTTGCATTTCACACTATTTTCAATATACGGTTTTTAAATATTTAATTTGTTTTTCAATAATCGCCCGCCACCACCGTAAGCCATACCCACCCGAGTATCTACAAAAGGAAATTTGATTTTCATTCGTGTGTACACATAAATTATTTATATTCGTATTTCCCGATTAAATTAATTACATTTTGATTTACTACATTCATTACTTTTTATTGCTAATTTGATAATTTTAAATATTATTATTTATTTATGTCAACTGTTTAGTGCCGGTGATAAAAGTGAGGAATTATTAAAAAAATATTAGTAACGAGGTGCTACGATTCTTTAGGCGTGCAAGTAGAAACTCTGCTTTTTTGGGTCAAGTTCAACTTTATTGAAAATGTTGTCATACAAAGATTAATTATTGAAATATTTGCTATTATGGAATTTATGGTCTTTTGCCGTTTATCAGGTAGATGATGAATGCCTTCGCGATAGACACTTGGTGATTTCGAAGCAAAATAGTCATCGAGCCATTTTTGCACATCTATCACCTTTCTGTCTTTTTTCCTCCAGAGCATTACTTAATTTGATCAATTGGACCTGGTAATGTTCAGCTGCAACAGGTTCTAGAAGCTCGTTGTAAATGACACCTGTCCAATCCCATCAAACACACAGTAATACTTTCTTGGCATAATATTCATTTTTGCAACTGATGTTGATGGCTGGCCTGGATCAACACATGGTTTTCTGCATTTAGGATTATCGTACTAAATTCACTCTTCATTACCCGTAATGATTTTGTGTAAAAAATTCTTTCTTTTCTATCAAGAAAGCAAATTCATGCAGATGTCTACGCTCGCAGTTTTTGTTTTCTTCGGTCAGTTTATGAGGAATCTATTTTGCTTCCTTCTGTATTTTTCCTATTGCATGCAATCGAAGTGATATTGCTTGGTGGGTAACTCCTAATTGTTCTGCTATCTCTTTTTGAGTTTGATAGAGATTTTCATCCAGTAACATTTTATAGTTCTTTGTCTTTAAATTGTTTTACTGCACCAGGATATGGATCATCCTCAACACTAAAATCATCACCAAGCCATCACGAAATCTTGCCATGCAAGAGTGTTGTCACGTAGACGCATCTTTAAGGGCCAAATTCACCTAATTCTTTAATAATCCAAAAAATCATCGAAACAATGAGTGCCGAGTGTGGAATTTAGTGTCGATGATTTTTTGAATTATTAAAAAATTAACTGAATTTGGCCACACTTCCACGTGTAGGGCCATATTGCCAATCACAACATGCAAATTGTCTTGAAATTTTTTGTACAAATTTTAGATACCATGCCAAGTTGAGATCACTAAAATTCCACACTCGGCACTCATTGTTCCGATGGTTTTTTGAATTTTGAAAGAGCTCGATCCACCGGAAGTAGCAGGTTGCATAGGAGCCGTTTCGTTCTTTTGTAATTATTTTAAAAAGTGTTTCATTTTAGACAAAAACGATTATGCTGCACTAAAACAGTTAAAATCAAATTTGCAACTGTATCGCTATGGAATATTTCTAAAAATTCAACCGGAAATGCCGATATTTGACAAAAACCTGAACGGAAATGACAGCTAACACATGATTTTTTTGTATTTCCATCGGAAGTGTTAGCCTCATACGAGCTTTTTACTTTTTTTGCAAATAATTTGAAAAGAACAGCGTTTATGAGAAAAACAATTATATCGGTTCAGAATATTTTTCCAAAATGTAAGAAGGAATGCCGTTTTATAACAAAAACCGTTTTTAGTAAAACTGTGGCACAGACGGGTCCCAGTGAATTTAGGCCAAAATCCTTCTCACGGAAGTGGCACCTTCCATAGGAGCTTTATTGTGTTTTGTAAATATTTTGAAAAGTACCTCAATTATGAGAAAATCGACTATGCGCTAAAGATTTTAACCTAAATTTGCAACAATATGCAGTTCAGATCAATATTCCAAATTTTAAGCAGAAAAATCAATGCCGCCGAAATCGGTCCACCAGGATAACCGCATCCATAGGAGCGTATTCGATTTATTTTAAATATTTTGGAAAGTATAGAATTTACGAGAAAAACAATTATAAAGTGAAAGATTCTAAATTAAATTTACGAAAATATTGGCCTTGATAATTTTTCCAAAATTTAACCGGAAATTACGAATTTTGACGATAAACTGTTTTCAACATAAATTCAGATTGATCGGGATGAAACTACTTAAGATTTTTCCATAAATTGGCAGATTTGACCAAGGAAGTTTGACCGGTATCAGTCCACCTAAAGTGACAGATCCATAGGAGCTTTTCGTTTTTTGCAAATATTTTGAAAAGTATTTAACAACTGAATGGGTCATTCACATATGCGTTTGTTGCGCCACACTCAACATACGGCTGATCTGTTTTTGTAAATGGAGGTCATCATGTTGTATTGGAATCAGAAGAAATCGAGACATTTTAGGTTCGCGGTGAATCATTAATTTAAAACTGAATTTTGTTCTTAAAAATTCTAATCCTAATATAAGGATGGTCTTGTGCTTTTATTCGTTTTTAGTACACCTTATGTCAAATCGATCACAAATAAGATCAGTTACGACACTTAAGGTTCCTCCGCCAAATCAGAAAAAATCGATGACCAAATTTCAGATTCCTGGGAACCAGGATTTATATAAAACCGAATAATGTTCTTAAAAGTGATTTCAAAAACCATTTACACATATGACCACAGAGTGCGAGTCCCAGCATACGGCTGGTTTGGGACTCTTATTCGTAGGTAGTACACATTATGTTCAGTCAAATGAGATCGTTCACGATACTTTAGGTTCCATGAAACCATTCGTTTAATTCGTTTGTATATTTTTTTAAAAGAGGCCATCCCAGCGATGGATAGCGGATGCCGTGATGGATAGATCATGCCGTGTTCAAATCAGAAGAGATCGGTCACGATACTCATGGTTCCCACGAACCAATAATTTATACAGATATCCGCCAATCAACTATTGTACGGCGCCTTTTTATCATTTTATCATTTATAGAATAAACACTTTAGATGAAGTATTATCATATTTATTATCATATTTATCATACTGAAATCTTCCAATTTGTGAAAAAACTTAGGCATAAATGAAGTTTCATTCCGATCAATCAGTACTTCTGGGCTGTACAAGGGCCGAATTTTGATGGAAGACCGATATTTGAAAAACGTCATTTTCGGTTAAATTTTGTAAAACTGGACTTTATTGATATTGCTACAAATTTAATTTAGAATCTTTTAGTTTATAATCATTTTTCCCGTCAGAACTATAACTTTTAAAATATTTACAAAAAACGAAAAAGCTCTTATAGAAGCTGTAACTTCCAGTAGGCCGATTTCGGTCAAAAATCAAATGGGTCTCCGAATTAATGAAAAATGCTTAGAGGTTTTCTAGAAACTATAGTTTTTGACTTCTGCGATATAGTGAATAGTAAATCTACAAAAATCTCATTAGTCATCGGTTACCTGCTGATCGTTTACCTGCTATCCTCCTCTTTTTTTATTATTCCTTTTTCCGTATAAACAACAGGTGGTTGGGACAATCAATAGATTAATTTTTATTGCCTATTTTTTATCTCTCCTTCTTTTATTTCTTTTTGCCTTTTTTCTACTATATATAACAAAATTTTTACTTTTACAAATCAGTAGATACTCCTGATGATGACCTAACAAGTCGAAATCGATCGACTTTTTGAACAAAATTTTTATTTAAAATATTCAAAATCGATTTTTTTGCGAAATAGAAAAGCAAGTGTTTAATAAAATGTGTTTATTAAGTGTAAGTGAGTTTCACCAAGTGCCTATGACAAAAAGTGTAAAAAGTAAAATCGCTATTCCTGTTTAAATTTCAGAAAGCCAAAATTTATTCAACAACTTTATTGATATGGCTAATACAATCTTAAACATTATTAATTCATTAGTAAGGTTGACATTAGTATTAGTACTTATGAGATAAGCATACACTTGTGTGGGTCTGCTGGACCAGTGTCCAGTTCCCTTGGTTTATTATTTTCATATGGTTAGCTCATGTGGTTTGATTCGTTTGAGACGCCTTACTTCGTTTGTACTGTCCAGTAGTACATTTGACGTTGTTTCAATCGTGTCTGTTCAGCTTTTTGTCTCACGTGATATTTCCAGTTGAGCCTTGATTCTAAATGCAGCCCAAGGTATTTTTCCGATCCAGCCTGCGGCACTTGTCGGAGCGTAAATGTCACATAGGTTGATTTGAGCTCATTCAGTACGATTTTCCAGTCAATTGTCCATTTAGTAACGTTGTCCATTGCTCGTTGAAGATATTCTTGGTTTTGATTCGTCTACTGACATAATTACAGTGTAATTACAGCGAACGTGCCGATGAATGTTTTATTCGTTGTAGGTATGCCCGCAGTATAAAGAAGGTAGAGGAGGGGACCCAATACGCTTCCCTGCGGAACTCCCGGCATCGCTGGATAAAAGTCAGAACATGTTTCTTCATGAATGACGCTGAATTGACGATCTGAGAGGTATGGTTCAAGCAGCTGGCAATAGTTTTGTGGTAGCATTTTGCTCATTTTGAATGTCAATCTCTCATGCCAAACCCTATCAAAGGCCTGGGAAACACCCAGAAATACGGTGGGCAATATTTCTTTTCTTCTAACGCTTGCTCTATTACCGCAGTTATTCGATGGACTTGATCTATTGTGGAGTGGTTATCACTGAATCCAAATTGAAATGAATTTGATTCTTCATCTGGTTTACCTGGTTTCTTTAGCATAATTATTTGGTTCCATTTTGAAGCATTTGGGTATATACTTCAATATCATACAGGCATTAAATAAGTATGTGATCAAGATGATTGCTTTACGTGGAAGTTCCTTGAATAGACCCGATGATATTTCATCAATTCCTGGTGCTTTTTTATGATTAAGATTTTTGTCGATTTCTTCAGCAATTTCTATTGGCGTGACCCTTTTAAAGTCCTGATTTGGTTGATAAACAGGTGTTACATCAATGTTGGATTGAATGTCATGGGGTTGGAATACTGCTGCTAGGTGTTGAGCAAAGAGTTCCGCTTTTTCTGTGTCTTGTCGAACCCAACTGCCTTGAGCATTCCTTAAAGGTGGTACTCGAACTACAGGTCATTTAAATCTTCTGGTTGCTTTCCATAACGAGTAGTTCTTATCCATTTCTGGACCTAGCCCGCTTAAGTAGTTATCGAGGCAATTCTGTTTGAAATTTTTGATTAGCCTATATTGACTTTGTTACTTATTCGATTTAAAGTTGTCTTGTCAGCGGGATTTCTGGTGAGATGCCATATTCTCCTCGCCCTTCTTCTTGCCTTGATTTGTTCCCTGATTTCAGCCGGGTATTTGACTTCAATCTCTGCTTTGTTCTTTAATTCAGGAGTAGCTAGTCTGGCAGCCATTCGAGTGTATTCAATGAAATTGTTTGTTTGTTGTTCCAATTCTTCATTGCTTTTAATGCTAACTTTTAATTCAACTAGCTCTTCCAATTTTTCTCTGAAGATGTCCCAATCCGTGAATCTATTAGTAAGGTTTTGCTTTTTCTGTTTCTTTATTACTATAGCGCCTACTAACAACAGTACAGGAATGTGGTCAGATGTTAGGTCGTTAATTCCTTCGACTCTAGTGTAACTTAGAGGAATACCTTTTATGATGAAGAAATCCAGTAGATCTGATATTTTTCCTGCATCCGTTGGCCCCCCGGGCGGGGGCAGATATTCGCATCTGCGGGGACAGATATTCGCATTTGTTTTCATGAATGGCATTGAACAAGGTGCTTCCTTTCCCAGGAGAAATAAGCCTGGAACCCCAAGCTGTATGTTTTATATTGTAGTCCCCTCCAATAATAAATCTTGGACCGAGTTTATTGAACACGTTATTAAATTGTAACTTCGTTGGTGTATGCCGTGGAGGACAGTACGCTGCTGCAATATTTAGATCTGCGCCATTATATTGGATTGAGATAACAGTTGCTTGCAAATAGTTTTCACGAATATCCTCTTGTTTATTATGTTTGATATTATTTTTAATTAGTACAGCTGAACCACCTCTGGCTCTTTCACTAGGATGGGTTGTCCAGTAGGAATTAAAACCCCTTATTCTGATAAAGGTTTTGTTGAAGAAGTGCGTCTCTGAAATCAGCGCAATATCAATGTTGTTTGTATCGAGAAATATTTCCAGTTCTTGGGCTCGTTGGTTGAGCCAATTAGCGTTCGAAGCAACAATGCGTAGGAACGAGTTAATCATTTGTGAGTATGTTGACTTTTTCGCTTGGAGGATAGATATAGATTTCCAGTTTTGCCACCCTCTCTGCTAAATGACCAAGTGACTGTTGAATTTAGCTAAGCTTTTTAATAATTTCAATGTTATTAGACTCGTTGGTGATTTGCGCATAGGATGATCCAACTGTGGATGGTGTGATTGTTGTTTGTGGTTTAGCAACTTTGGTTTGTAATCGCTTGTTCTATTATTCTGTTGACTTTTAATTTTGTTCTGATATATACGGCATCCTTTATAATTTGCAGTATGCCCTTGTTGTTGATAAAGAGCACAAGAAGACGCGATGCGATGTCTGGTGTTTTCTTGCATTTTGTCGTGTGGTGATTTTCCGCGCATTTAACGCATTTGGTTTGACGATAGCAAAAGGTCTTGGTATGTCCAAGTTGTTTACAATTCGTACATTGTGGAATTCCCCTTGTCTTGTTAGGTGGTTCAATTTTAACTATACGTTACGCAAGTTTCTTGATATTGTATACTTCTTTATTGTTGTGTTTTTGTTTTAAGTCGATGTAAAACAATGGAAAGTGTTTCCTGACTTTTACACCATCAATTGTAACCATTTTGTATATGTTGGTATTACCTGCGACTTCATGTCCCATTTTTCCTAAGTCTGCTTTAATTTCATCGTGACTAATAGAAGAAGGTAAGCCTCTGATAACCACTCTATAGGCCTTTTCACTCTTCAGCTGGTAGGTGTGATATTTGATATTTTCTAGTTGGTTGCTAGACTCATTTTTTAATTCTTCCACTAATTTTTGGACATTACCTGTAATCATTTTCATTTTGAAAGGTAATTCTAATGTCACTATTTGAGAGCGCCTTAAAATTAGTTGATTCACTAGTGGTTTTTATTATTTTTTGTCGAAAAAATTCGAAATTGTTGATATTGCTCACATTAATGGGCGGAGGCAGAGGTATTTTTGTTGTTTTTCTGTTCAGTGTTACTGTTCACACTTTGTGTATTATTTTTTGAGGGAGTTTTCGTTTTTGTGCGCCTACGTTTCTTAGGATTTCTGTTATTAGCTTTGGAAACTTCTTCTTCCAGTTCTTCCTCATCTGTGAAATAAACCTCTATACTCAGAGCATTAAATCTATTATTCTGTTGAGACTGAAAATTGCAGCAGCAACCAGTTGGAATTATATGAATGATGTTGACTGGTTGATGGCTGAATATAGTTGACAGGCAGGTTGTTAACTCATGCTGAATCCTCAGTTTTACTATTTTTAACCTTTTATTTATTTTTAGTGTAGAGTTTTCTCTCTTAAGTTCAGTAACTTCATTGCTCAACTGCGCGATTAGATTCTCCATTTTCTGAAACTTGGTTAACAGATCCTCGCTGTTTATAATGTTTGCTGATGTACTTGGCATTTGTAATGAAGTTCTTTTTCAGTGGAGACTACATCTTTTGCAGTTACTGTGGACGCAGTCACTGTTGGCACAGTTATCTTTAATTGGAGTGTACGTCTACTTACATTTGGAGGTGGTGATCTCAACATTTTCATGCTCTTAGGAAAGTTGTTCCCTTTATTTGCCAAGGGTTGGTTCCCCCCAGAATCTATGGTACTATAGCATCCCAACAATATATGGAGCGGCCCGGTTGATTTGATGCTTCTATAGACGCATCCGTCTCGTTTTCTAATATTATTAGGCTATTATTTTCATCATAATTTTTCATTTTATTCCCACGAGTAGCACGAGAAATTAACGGTCGCCTATGACAGAGCTCTGCGTTATCATAGGAAGGTTATGGGTTTAAACCGAATGACGCCAAATTCGGAGTTCACATACTAACGACTAAGCACCCTCTTAGCCACGCAGCCATCGGCGTATGTAGTACCACCTTAGGTGTGATAGAGTGCGATACAGTAGATACAGTGAGTAAAAATGTTGCTGAAAGCCCATGTACTTACCGACGCCGTGCGCAAGAATTGGGAATGTCTCCAACAAGTTTATTAAAATTCTCAAAGGAGATTTGCATTATATCCTTTTTAAAATAAAATTGACACAAGAGCTACAGTAAAATGACCATGAACGGCGGCGAGATTAGAGTGGTCATGATCCACAGCTCGTATAGCCGACTACCATTTTTGTCAAAAAAAACATTATGAGCGACGAAGCAATTTCAAATTGGCTGACTTTGTCAATAAACAGAATATCTGCTATTAGGGCACTGGAAATACTTAATTGATACACTAAGGACTACTACACCCTAGTAGGGACTATATGAAGCGCCATTTCTACCAGCGGCTACATAGTCATATTTCTTTGAGGTTGCTAGAGGCAATGCGGTACCAGTTACTGGCGACCACTAACGTGACATGTTGGAAAACTTTCTTGTGCGCGAATTGGATCAAATAGGCATACATAACATGTAGCTCTAACAAGATGGTGTTCCATCACACCCGTTCTTCCAATGGGGTACATGAAGGAAAACGTGTACACCAATAAACCAGTCCCAACCTCGATGCTTAAGGACAACATTAGAAACGAAATTGCTTAAGTAACACCAAAAATGTGCGAAAATGTTATGAACAATGTGCTTAAAAGAGCTGATACATAATGGTAAAGACCATATATAATCAAGCAATAAATATAAATTATAAAATTGTATTTCATTTAAAAGTTATTAAAAAAACAACGACCTGGAACCTAAAAAGAACCCTTTATAACTAAATGAACAAATAAATAATCAGAAAGTCCGTTTCTAGTCGTTTAGTTTCTAATATTAAACTGACAAACAAATAATAGTCCAATACTGACTATACTGTAAAATTCGAACATATTAATGTAACAAACCGTAACCGAGAATATCAATAATGTAAAACTGAGGGCATAACTCAAAAAAGAAAACAACTGATCTAGATATAAAAGTCTGCGAGCAGGAAAACAAAGAGTTTATTGCATTAAGAAATTCCGTTTTCTGAGCCGGTTGGGCGCCACTGTAAGAAAACCATCACAACACAACGCCAATCTGCACTAAAATCGGAGCAAATACTGCTGGTGGTGACTTCTGTTAACAGGGCACCGCAAGGTCCTGTCTCGTTACTTATTTTTATGATTGTAACTTTTGCATCTTCTCCCAAGCCACCACCGATAAAATATTCGTTCAGTATAAAAATTATTGCAAACGATTTAAAAACTCGATAAAAGCGGATGTATTGGTTAAACCGCGTGTCCCGAAACATTCTAAAGTACTTATATTTCTACTCAACTACAGATTGTAGTTGATTCAAAGAAAATTTATCGATTGCATAAAACAGTCACACAATACGATCACTGCAATAAAAATTTGCTTAATAACACAAAAAATAAATAAAAATTGTTTTCATAAATTTCATTTTATTTATTTAATATTATTTTTATAAAATTCATTTATTGTTAAAAATGTTGGCGCCTCTGCACATGGGACCATTTATTCCCGTCTGCAATTATAAATTCAATATTTTCATTTAGCACTCTCTCCCCGACAATGGAAATGAATATTTCCGTGTATGAAAAGTAAATAAATAAGAAATAAGTGAATTTAAAACAAATGAAATAAAAATTGAACAAATTTAAAATTTTGTTGCACGCGCAAACAATTTTTATTCGCTAAAATTGCAAGAAGTGGTGGATTTTTCGATAAAAACGTAAACGAATTTAATGGATTATTTATAGTTAAACTATTTAATAAAAAAAAGTCGATTTTATAGCTTTATACACATTTTACTACCGATTGCAATTCAATGCACAATTATTTAGTTTTTATTGCACTATAAAATTTACCACCCACAGTTTTAATTACCTTTTATAATCCCCTCCCAAATTTATATAATTCGTGTTTGAGAGAGAAAAACTAAAAATAAATTTTTCCTACTTTACTTGCAGGCCAAGATGTTGCACCGCGTTGGCACAGGATGACTTGCTCAACATTAAATTATGCCATAAGTGGCACAATAATAATGTTATTAATAAATAAAAATAAACAAATAAATAAAAGAATACTAATAATAATAATTAAATTATTACAAATTTTATTAACAATAGATCGACTACTATTCAATTTATTTTTATTTATAAAATTAAATTTTAAATTTAAAAAATTATTATTATTATTATTTAATTATTTATTATTAATAAAAAATAATAATTATACGCTGCGAATAGTAATAAAATATAATAATAGTTTTTGTTATTTATTTAATAAATTTAATAAAATCTGTTTATAATAATTAACTAATAACGTAATGAAATTAATAATTATTTAATAATTAAAATTAAAACTAAAGAAACAATTAATTTTGTGTTTTTGGTTTTTTCTATATAAATAAATTAAAATACATAAAGTGAGAGAAAGAGAGAGAAAAATAAGAAAAAGATATAAAGACAAAAGAGACACAATGAATAGAAATTTAATGTAGCCGATTGTGGCTCCATATGGTGGGCGAACGCGGTGATAGAGACCGTGAGGCGGTGCGCTGGGAATTGGGTGAAACAACACCACCACCATTTAGCAATGGAGGTTTACAAATGCAACAGGGTGCACAGTGTGGAATGGGTGGAGGATCAACACAAACCGGTTATATTATTAACGATGATGGCCAACAAATACTTGGTAGCGGCGGTGGTGGCGGCGGCGGTAGTAATGTGGGCGGTTACGGAGGTGGTGGCAGTACTGGAAAGGAGGTTCGTTATGCTCCGTTTCCTGTTACATCGCCATCACATTCAAACGCGAATACAACGTCCCAGGCACCGCTACAAAGAGCACATTCCAGGTACGAGTTGTCCGCATGCACATTATTTACTATATTTCACATTTATTCTGCTTATTCGTGTTTTTTGTTTCGTTTCTATATACATATAAATAAATACAATATAACAATTTTATTTAATCCAATTTTTGATACTCAAGGTCAATGTCATCCATACCTCCGGAACCATTTATGATAGCACGTTCAAAACAAATGAACCGACGCGTATCGATAAATGTTGGCGGCGTAAAACACGAAGTTTTATGGTGTACATTAGAACGTCTACCGCATACACGTTTAGGACGTTTACGTGAGTGTACAACGCATGAAGCTATATCTGAATTATGCGATGATTATTCATTAGTCGACAACGAGTATTTTTTCGATAGACACCCAAAAAGTTTTAGTTCTATTTTAAATTTTTATCGTACTGGTAAATTACATTTAGTTGATGAAATGTGTGTATTAGCATTTAGTGACGATTTAGAATATTGGGGTGTTGATGAATTATATTTAGAATCGTGTTGCCAACATAAATACCATCAACGTAAAGAGCATGTACACGAGGAAATGCGTAAAGAAGCGGAAAGTTTACGGCAGCGCGAGGAAGAAGAATTCGGTGATGGTAAATGTGCACAATATCAAAAATATTTATGGGAATTATTAGAAAAACCGAATACTAGTTTAGCAGCGAGGGTAAGTTTCATCAAAATAAAAAAAAAATCACATCATAAAATAATGTACTAACATTTTTTTTGACCGACTTTATAATGACTGATTTACTTAAATACGAAGAATATTAAATCGCAATGCTTTCAACTACTTCACGTCAAATATTAATTTCCGTTAAAACATTTTCTGTCACTTGCGGTGACTCGCATTTAAAACATGAAAACTGGAACGCGGAAAAGCTTTAAACTTAAGCACAAAAATTGTTTAGTTCCGTTATCGATTCTCTTTTCTATTTTATTTATTTAAAAAAAAACTATTATCTACAGTGGCGTAACTAATTGGTTATTATGCTAATCGATTGTGTAATTAGTGTTTCAACGTCAAAATAAATTTTTTACTTTAACTTACTATGCTATGCTGTATGTGCTTGAACAGAACTTTTATGATTTTGGATAATTTATGTATAAGCTTTTAGTGGAAAAATATGGAAATTATATACTTTACATTCTCTTTATCGTATCCAATTTAAGATTTTTTTTTTGCTAGTTTGATTAAATTTTGTATAAAAGCAGTATAGTGATTTTCAAGGTTCGAGTTATATTTTTAGAACTTGGGGACTAGATTTATGTTATGAATAATGTAGTGGAAAATGAGATTAGAAAGATTATTTGATATTCTCTCGAAATGTGCATAAGAAATTTACGAAATTTAGTCCCTTTATTAAGTTTTGAACAAGTTAACTTGTCGCGAAATGTCGCGATTTAGAATACAATTTTACTGTACCCCAAAACAGAACACGAATAGTTTTGCTCATCATCAAACCCTGTGAATAATGAAGAAGATTTGTATTTCAAGGATGTATTTGTATCGCGCGTGTGTTAAATGAGTTGGAGAGCTACATACATTGGGCCTCGCCACACTTTAATTCTTTCAGCGTGATTTTCTGATTTCAAGAAATCAATCGACGTTCACATTTGATTTCTTTCCGCATTTGTAGGGGGTACCAAAAAATTCGTTCGAATTGTTTTGTTTGCTTATACATATTAAAATAAAAATAAAAATAATTAATTTAAAACTGTAATATTTAATTAATACATTTTATTTTAAATTATATATTAAATTAAATATAAATTATATTTTAAATTAATAATTTTTATTTCAATTTTTTATTATAAGCAAACAAAACAATCCGAACGATTTTTTTGGTACACCCTTTTTTACTATAGCCTTTCCTTTTTTATGTATGTGCGTAAAATTATGTTTTTTGATTTATTCGTATAGTAAAAAATATTTATTATTTTTGCTGCGAAAATTGCTTCCTTGGTTGAAAAAATATGTTTTTTGCACTCGAAGCAAACATTAAACTAAAATTAATCCAAAAACGACAAATAAACAAGATGTCCTTAAAATATTTATTACGTAATAGTGCGAAGCAATCAGTGAATCAAAAAAAAATGTTGACGAAAAAACAATTTCCCCGCCAAAAAAATAGTTGGTGTGTGAAGGGGAAAGAAACGAAGAAAGAATCACGCTGAAAGAATTAAAGTGTGGAACCGCGGATTGAGATGCTAAAGTAAATCGTGTAACAAAATCAAATAGACAGAGTTGCGTAATGTGGACATATCTACACTCTAAGTATATTTTACTACAAAAGGTGTGGTTCACATTTTGCTGGTTGTGTACTTTTGTCATCTTAACTTTCCCCTTTGTCCCTCTCCTTAACTTTTCCTCGTCTCGGGTATGTACTTCAAAGTGTCAATGTTCAAATGTGTGGGTCGAAGTCTAATTATTGCTGGACTGGCTATTGTTTCTGGTGGAAGCACGATCATCTGATTGTTTCCATTTCGTATTCTTAGTATGATCATCAAGGTTAGGATAATCATGATAGTTGTTACAATTCCAATGTTAATGATGTTATGAATGAGAAGTTTGATATGATTTCTGGCCATTGTTTGCAGTTGTTTAATATTTTGAGTGCGTTTGCTATGCAGATATTCCAGGTTCAATTTAATTCCTTGTTCGTTGATATTTGCTGTAAGTCTTGGTGGTAATATTTAATATGTTTTTGTTTCCTTGTTAGAAAATATCCAATCTTTAATTTCCATACATACCAAAAATTTACACTGTTAAATTTAAATAAAATCCAATTATTACAATTCATGAATTTAAATAAATTTTCAAATTTTATTTCACTAATCCTAGGGGATTTTCACGGGGTCCCACCTATATGGTCAGGTAGATCAGTCAAAATCATATGAGTGCGGTGAACAAGATCTAATTACGATGATTTTTAAGTTGTCTTGAGACATTTTTACGGTTACGATTATATCGCCTATCTCAGAAATGTTCGAAATGTATTCGAATAGGTCAGAAAATTTTATATCAATATGTGAAAATGGGACAATGGTTTCCAAAATTTAAAACTTCTACATTTTCAATTTTATTCTCAATTGGAAGTTTATATAAGTTAACCTAAACTATATCCAAGGACCGGTGAACTTCTCCAAAATATTTTTGTTAAGGCTCTCCTAAAATAGATATTTGAACTTCCAAATGTATCGAACATTATTCATTTTATAGATCTATTTCGTGATTTGTCACATTTAAATATAACGGAACTAAAGAACAACGCAGTCTACTTATTGCAAAACTCATTAACTAAAAATAAAATCAACATCAGTATACGAATTTTGTTCAAAACCCGCGACTAGAGAGCTGGGAGTTTTTTTGTTGTTGCATCAGCACACTAGATGTAAAAATATATATTTTAAGTATAACAATATCATTTTTGTGCATCTAGTAGGTTGGTGAAATAACAGCAAAACTCTCAACTCTCAAGTCTCAGTTTTCGAACAAAATCTGCTGGAGGAGTTACTTGAAAATTTTTAAATTTTTGTAAACATAGAAAAAATAATCTTTATATTGATTGATGCTAGTCAGCGGTGTAATCATAGCTCTGAAGTATCCAAAAATATAAACGTGACCCTTGTGATCATCTCTAAGATTTCAGGCATTCGTATTTGGGAATGTCAACTTAGTAAAATTCCAATTGGCGAATCTACCAAAATTTACATTTGAGAATACAATTGAAAAAGAAGAAGTTTTAAATATTGGAAACCATGGTGCAAACCATCATACAGGTCCCTTTTCTCAATATTGATTGATAATTTCCTGGCCTATTCGAATATATCAAAGAGATTTCGGGAACGTTTCTGGTATAGACGATTTAATCGTAAACGTAAGAAAATCATTATAATTAGACCTCGATCATACTCATATGGTTTTGACTGATCAATCTGACAATGAAAGTGAGACCCCGTGAACATATCTAGGATCTGAGATATAAAAGTAGCAACATTGTCTAAAATAGCCTCCCTAATCTAAAAAATCAATCAAATCAGTAAATTATCAATTGTTCAAATCAGCAATTTTCTCATTATTAAATTTTAAAGATATATAAAAATGCTTCAATTCCACTAAAAGACAAATCCAATTGGAATTTTGGTAAATTTAACAGTGTACATTTTTGGTATTATTTTTGGTATGTATTTCACAACCATTAATTTCCGCTGTTTTTTTTTAATATTGAATCAAAAAATGTCCATTTAAATGTTTATCGGAGTTGTTGGATGTTAAAACCGTGTGTGTAACGAAATTCCGGTTTCTGAAAATTCCGGTTTATCAAAATCCCGGTTTTTAGGCATGCATGTTTATTAAAAAAATGATATATGGTTTTGTTTACCGTCTGTCCATCTGTGTCCATGATAACTTGAGGACGGATGGAGATATCAACTTAATTTCTTCAAACAATTCATGGGATAGAGCCCTATTGATTTGGATTGATTTCCGTGTTTAGGGTGTTCGGAGATATGTAGGGTTTTGTTAACCCCCCTCCATAGAGCATGTAAATGTGGAATAAAAATATTGCTCATGTGGATGTGGGTTTGTGTGGGTGGCGTGGTTATGGGGGTGGTATGAGTGGTGATATGGAAGGTGGAGGAGCGGGTGGGGTGAGGTATTTTGAGGTTGCTGTGGGAATTGGGAATTGATGGATGAGGGTTTGTATGGGTGGCGTGTGTGTGCGAGTAGGTATGGAGGCGTTAAAGGATGATGATATGGGTGGTGCGGTATAAGGTGGTGTGATATAGGGTGGTGCGGGTGAGATGGGTTTTAAGGGTTTGAATTTGACAGTGGGTGGGGGTAGTAATAATGATTAGGTGTGGTGGTTTGCGGTTGAGTTATGGTAGATTGGGGTCGGTTGGGCTGGGTTGTAGATAGGGTTAGTAGGTGTGGGTGGGTGTGATATTTGAAATACGCAAATCACACATCATATCTTTATAGGCAACAAAAATGCTTATAGAGTTCGGTTCCGAACCTTTCCCGTCTTTTTTTATTAATCCTGGTTTTCAAAATCCAGGTTTTTAAAATCCTGGTTTTCGAAAACCCGGTTTTCAAAATCTCGGTTTTGTATAAAAAAAAATCCCGATTGTCAGGAAATCCCGGTTTGAATTTTTATAATTCGACATGTGGGAAAATGGGACTCTTAAATGATTTTTTGACAAAGTACTGAAATATGGCCATCGCGAAAATATCGAATAGCTATTTAAATCTTGTTTTTTGAATTCTTACCGTGTAAAATATAGTTAACCACAATTTTTTGGCAAAATCTTGTTTTTTAAAATTTTGTTTTCCGAAATAATTATTTTGATTATTTTATAATGAAATATTGAATATTTAGTAAAATAGTTGCATCGATATCAAATATTGCATTTTCAAACGTTGCATTAACAAAATATTGTTTTTTTTATTAATCTTGCAACTACAAAATGTTGCATAACAAAATGGTGCAATTATTTTTCGATTTAGTAGGTGTCATTAATAGATTCTAGATCATCGACACGCAGTGCGACATGTTTGCTGATTCGTCCCCTGAAGTTCAAATCTAAAGCCCTTCGGAGTGCTAAGCGGGAGGAGCGAAGTTATACACAATTATTGCATTTCAAAATGTTGCACTAACACCAACTTCGATAAAATAGCACCGACTTCACGAAACCGACTCCCACGTCTGACTTCGCAGCCTTTCGCGCATTTACTTTTCTAGTAAATTTTTGGGCAAGATATCCTAATTTATGTTAAAATATTTTTAGTCTGGGCGGCGCGAATTAATAAAAAATATTTGTTTTCAAAATCAAGACTTTAGAACTAGAAGAAAAGAAAACCGGGATTTTAAAAACCGGGATTTTGAAAACCGGGATGTTGTACTACACCCGATAAATCTCCGTCGAAATTGCTTAAGAACACTTATAATGTTTTCGTTTATCGATCTCATAATCTCGTTCTCATTGAACGAAAAGTCGCATCCAGTATTCGAACCTTGTCTAGTTGTAATAGAATCTCGCGATAATAAATTCAACGAAGTGTCTTCGCTGTGTATGGTCAGTACACATCCGTTCTTGAGTCAATTGATCTTTGTATGTAAATCTTTTGTGAGAATACGCTGTAGAGAGCTTCTTGAAATGTGCAATTCTTGACCACGATGCCGGATTGATCTTCCTGGACTCTGACGAACTGCTTCAATGTTTTGTGTTGAACGACTTGTTGAAAGACGGTCAAAGTATCTAAGATTACAAATTGATCAAATGTTCCTGAATTTTTAAATTAATCTCTTCACGGTTGATGAAGTTAAAACAATATTCCGACCATATTTTTTTCGAGTAGCGATCTGAGAAGCCCTTTATATGATCGCGTTGTATAAGATTTTGTTAAAAAGCAGTACTACTTCTATTTGGGTGCAGATTTGATACAGCCATCAGGTAAAGAGACGTTTTTTTTCAACATGTACGTATGTGTTCTTCTATTATAAATTCGGATAAGTCGATGTTTGTCTACGCGTATAAACGATTTTGTCTAAATTCAGCTTGCTCACGTTTTAGTCATTTCTCTACTGTCGGTGAGATAGATTAAGTATAAGAGCTAATACTCCTTTAATTTTGTTGAAGAAATGGTTACGCTTCTAGTTTTTAGAACCACTAGGACCTCAGGATTGTATTGATAATACCGCACTTCAGGTTGTTGTAGTGGATGTTTTGCTCGACTTCACCCACAATTTCATTGTAAAAATTCCTTCCGACTGCTCTCCCTCGCATCATATATCTGAGTTGTCCACTGACATTCGAGCTTGCGATAGTCTTTTAAGCTACTTCTTTTTATCGATCTTCCATATTGAAGGAAGATGTTGCATCGCTTTATTTGTTGATAGTGACGTTCATGTTTAATCCCACAACAAACTTATTCGCCATAGAACTGGCTTGAACACGTGGATTGTTGAATGTTTGGCGTTTTGGTTTACCAACAAACACGCACAATCGATCGAATTTAGTGTTTTTTATGTAAAATTGGTAATTAGTGTAGAAATCGAGCATATTATCTTGTTACGTCATTTCAAAAGCCGCAATCACAAATACAAAATTGTGAACGAATCTTGGCTATATCTTAACTGATTTTGTGGAAAATTGGTAACGAACTGGTATTTTGTCATTGATTTACAGAAATTGTATAGAAAATGTGTACACAATTGTCTTGGACACAACTCTGTCATTTCTGAACTGATTTGTAAAGTAAAGTTTAAGCCCATACGCAAAGATAATTTTTGAATATAAAACAGAATTACAAATTCGAAGCTAATATTGTGAAGTTTGAATAGTATATTCAAGTTAGTGGAACGCGTTACAAATATGTTAAGTGCTGGGATGTTCTAACATCACATTTTGCGATATTTTATCGAAGTCTACGTCTCTTTCAGCTAAAATTAATTTGACTTCTGTTTCAATTTTCAATTATTTCTTCTTTATTGCTATCACAGCCTACTAGAGTAAATTTGAACAATATCTACTTCACTTATTTCCGTTCTACAATCAAAAAAAAATATTTGGTGATAGAAACATAGCAGAAACATCACAATGTTGCAATCTAGCAGGCTCGTAAATGATATAAAAATTGAAACAGAGATAAATTTTCTTCTACAGAAACGAGAAATAAACATCGATAAATTATCGAAACATAGCGATGTTAGAACATCCCAGCCCAGTTTTTTTTTAAATATATTCAGCGTGTTTCGTTTTGAATGGAACACTCCGTAAAGTAGTTTTGATGAATGATTATATTTTTTTAAAATCACAAAAATTTAGGGAACTCATCAGAAGCCCGGCCAATGTATTGAGAAACCAGTTCATGTTCATTTAGATAATACATAAAACCCAATATCAAAATCTGAATAATGAATATTTGAGCCAAAGCCAGACTATAGTATTGATGTTTCTCTTGGATTTCCAATGATATAGATAAGTAGAGGGTTCTCATATTAGCACAACTCCCAATAAACCTTTGATAAAATTTACGATGAAACCCATAACACAAACGTTTAAAAAGTGATGGCCAATTCGATGGCTAATGCTACAACAAACGATTTAAAATATATTTTGATAAATTTTAAGTTTTTTAAATTGGGATGTTTTGATATTTGTATAAGAAAGAAAATTGGAACCTTGTGAGACTCTGGCCTATTATTATGAATTTCTTTTCGATTCCCAATTACATTCAACAATCTTACATTCAACAAATATACTAGTTACATCTATTCAGTATAATCAAATATTGGAATTTCGACCAAAATTTAGTTTAAAATCTCAATTGAGCTCAAATTAGTTAAGAAACCATCTATCATAATGTTCGGGTAAGAAACGGCCTGCTTCTATCCAGAATTATTTTTAATTCTTAAAGTAAATTAATTTTTATTAATATGTTTCGAAATAAATCGCACTGGGCCTATTATTTTCTTAAATTGACCATAAATTTATCTACTAGCCGTATTCTAATGCAAAGTTTATCACTATATGAACAAATTTTAAAATTTCCCTGCTAAATCAGGTACACGCATAAGAATGTTACGACACGTGGAGGTATCAAAAAATCCTTCATCATTTATATACTTTTAATTTAACACACTTCAAAGCGAAAGAAAGCATTGCGAAAAAAAATATTCTGATTGAACAACATAATGACTCGAGTACACGACTTTAGGAAGAACGCAAATCACCCATCCGACTACGACGGCGACGATGACACAGTGTACAAAGTGGAAAAAAATCATTAATTAAAAACTCCTTTGTAAATAAATAAAAATAATAAAGCGAAAATATTAATATTTTTAATATTTTGAATGTAGCATAACAATTTTAATTTACATTTTTTTTTCTTTTAAACAATTTTAATTTTACAAAAGCGCCATGTAAATACGTTTATATGTAAAAAAAAATATTTTCTTTTATTTCACAAATAAATGAAAATTTCATATTTTTAATTTCTTTTTAATTTTTGCGAAACAGTTAAAAAATCCGTTTAATATACTCCATATCGTTTAATTGTACAAAAAATATTAAATTTAAATGTTTTTCATTATTTCTATATATTTCTATAACGATGAGCTTTAAAAACTTTAAACAAAAAGCTTTAAATAAACAAAAAACACTAATAATTTTTTTGATTATAAATTTTAATTTTTTTTATTTTTTTATGGACGATTAATTAATAATTATTTTTTTTTATTTTAAGTACATAATAATAAAGTTGCACTTAGAGCGAGTACGTCGCATTATGTACCGTGCGTGCGTGACTTAAAGGTACATTTACAACACACAATTTTTATCTAAAATTTAATGTAATATTTTGTAAATTTCGCACTGTAAAATATAAACTTTTGAAATTTTATTAAAGCTTTTATGGAAAAATTTATTTTGATATACCGAAATTATTACAATCTCTTAGATAAACGTAAAGTATTTTTTTTTGTATTCTGTTTTAGAGATTACTAGGCGTAATTAGATTTCAGTTTTTTTCGTCTTAAATTTTAGATAAGCTTTTAATTAGACTATAAAAAAATGTTTTTTAAACGAGTTGGAATTTTTGGTGCGAGGACATAATTTCTATGTTGATTTTAAAAGATATTTTCATATCCATGAAGCACTGGATTAGAATTTTGTTAAAAAAATTTATTTGTCATTCGATTTTTACAAATCCTTCAATTAATTTTTGCTTTTCTGCCCAATACCGGAAACCATTTGATCGTGTGTTTTAGAAGCTCATATTGGATGTTCACAATACCGAGAGAGATGGATTTTTGGTCGGCTCTCGCTTCTTTATTTTAGTAACTGGATCATCTTGAGCTGCAAATACCAAATAACGTTTTGAACAAAAAATCCAACTGGACTATCAAAAATGGGTTCTTATCCACTTTTTGAACGATTTGTCGTTTTAGTTTCATAGAATACTTTCTATGGCGGATCCCGATATTTTGGGTGCATTGATCATGTACCAGTTGTCTACAAAACTTAAAACAATTTTAGCAGATCCTACATAGTGAATCAACAACCCGAAACACTTATTATTATTTCATTTCATTTTCGTTTGTTTAGAAACACGCGCTCTCGTCATTCAAAATCCTAAAAAACAATATCTTGCAGTATCCTATTTTGAAGTCTATCAACAACTTACAGGCCGTTTAAAAAGTGTTTGGGCGTCTTATCAACGATTACATGATGTTTTTACAACAATGGCACATATCTCTATCGGAATCAGAGTGGCTTTAGGAATTTCTATATCTTAGAAAAACGTTGACCACTATGTAGTCACTATCATACGACTTCATAACCTCTTTAAATCTTTTAACAGCATAAAACATGAAATTTTATACTCTAAACTGACTTGTGATTTTTATATTTAATAAGGAGCACTTACCACTACCTCAGGGGTGTTTCCAACGATACGATATTAATACCACTGTTCCGGGCATCTCACTCATACGTCTAAGACCATATCGTGGTGTGGTACGGCTTTTTGAGTGATTTTCTATGGCATGTGCTCGAACCACTTGACGTTATTTAGAAGACGTCAGTATGCCTCTTTCCCAATACGCATTGTCCTATTAGCAAAAAAACTGAAACAGCCAGTTTTTACAAGCGTCTCTTGAGGCCATATTTTCACCATCAAAAGCGGTTGCCATGGACAAAAAGAGATAATAATCGCCAGTTTACTATGCATAATAACCTCCCAACCAAGCCCCAAAGCTTCTGGTGGATCAACGTATAGACGTGCGAGACCTGGCGTTGTCTTAGTCGGACACGATGCTTCTCTGAGCGTTTGGCCATTAGGCAGTTGCTCATAGTAGATGATTCCTTCACAATCCCAACAAACAAACAGCAAAACCTTAATGGCCGTCAATTGTCATTTGGCGACTGTTTGAGCCCCTTCGTCGGCCTTCGATCATGATCGTTTCCACTTGACATTGTCCTATATGACCCATTTCCCGTCGCCTGTCATCATCCGCTTCTGAAATGCGTCAACTTCGTTCTGTTTCACAAAGGATTCACAGATGGAAACACGACCCATCAAGTTTTTTTGTATCAACGTGTGCACCACCAAAATATCGAGGTTCTTGTTAAGGCCAGAGCTGTGCAAATGGTTTAAATTGTTTTGTGGTCGCTCTTCAGCTCCTGGGATGGCCTTGCAGTGCATGGTGCATCTTTGATATCGAAATTACCGGAACTGAATTGACGAAATCAAAATTGCGCGTGATTGGCTGTGACAGTATTGGAATGTTAAGACTTGCGTTTTCGCCTTTATAGAAGCAAAATTGTAAAATATAGCAAATTCTCTCTTTATTTATCTCCATCCTTGACACATTTAGTTCATGAATTCCCTTTTCCAACGAGTATAAGTCTGGTCCACTGTGACAAATACATCATGAGGTATAAGTCACAAAAGCCAGCTAACGAAAAAATTATGGATTTCTGTTTGCCCAACCCATTAAGTTGATGTTGTTAGGGTTGATTGATCTCAGAATTTAATCAATTCTAATTAGATAAAATTATAAACGATAAAATTTTATCAGAGATTAAAATAAACAACTTCAGGGAGTCTTTAAACTCTACCGCGACTTATTTTGGTGGAGAACAAAACATGCGGGCCATTAAAGTACATCGAGGAGTACATTTCTAATTTTCTGTAGCTTTGCTAATCGAAGTTATTCAATTAATGTCTTTTTTCCAATTAAAGCACAACTCAATTCGATTTCATCCAAGTCCTGAACTTCGTGGCTAGCTTACCTTTCATGGTCTCTCTCCTAAAAATCATTAGAACAATCGTGTTGATTTCGCATGATGACAAAATTTCACTCGTTATATCAAGAGTCTGTCACTGGGACTTTATTAAGTTAACTGTTATTTAGTGTATATATTTAATATTTCAAACTTTTAAATCAACATAAAGATTAGAACTGAGCATGTAAATTCCAATCGAACCTAAAATCATAAAAAAGTACAACTTTATTTATACATAAACTAATATTCGTATAAAAATTTACATACAAATTCACTCATTCAAATTAAATTAAACCGATGACAAACATACAACAACAAAAACACTATAATTTGTTTTTAAATAATTTTTAATACTCTTTCTCTATCACACTATTAAGTTTATATTTTATCTTTATTATGTATTTACTTTTAATTTACATATTCTCTATCGTTATCGTTTGTTTTATTCAAAACTACTACGATTAAAGAATTCAAACTATTTATAATATTTTAGTACACAACCACAACAAAACAAAATAACAGTTAAACAAAAGCTCAACACCAATAATAAATCAAAAATTTTATAATAAGTTGGCCATGTTTGAACTAATAAGGCGTTTGATGTTCTGACCAAAATGGCAACTATAAAATACTCAAGATCGTGTATTTTATGTTTTGTGACAAAACGTGTTTCAATGTGCTTTTATATGTTACATTTAGTTTATTATTTTTTACGGATCGTGTTCACAATGCAAACCATATACATATAGGAATTATTTTAACCTTTTATTTTTATAGCGCTAAAAGGAAAACAAATTATTATTCTAACCTAACAAAAAGAAAGTGCACAATATTAATTTTGTGTGATTGAATTAATATTTTTTTTTTTATTATTTTATTGTTTTGTTTTTGGTTTGTTTACTAAACGTTATTGGAATATCAATGGCTGTCTTGTTTCTTTAGTTAGTTTATCATTGTCCTTTAATACATAAAATTAACAAAATTTGATGTCTTCACACACACACACACACACATATAAATAAATATGACTTTTAACTTATATTTTATATATATTACATAACTATTAATAACAATTTTTTTACATTAATTTTATATTAATATTAATAAATAAATAATAATGGGAATGGGCAAATTAATTAATATAATAAATATAAAAAAAGGAAAAAAATTAGTAACATAATTTTTTTTATATTAAAATATATAATCAGTAGCGATATGACCAGGCGGCAAAGTGTGCGTTGTAGAACTCCTCGAATAATTAAAAATTTACAAACAAAATTTAATTAAGTATCTAAAGAATATAGTAAAAACAATTATCATTTTCAAGGTTCTGGGGAGAAGGATCTAACGTAAACATTAGATGCTTCTCTTATTAAAGTCCAGTTCAGAATCTTTACGTCGAAATATTCTTTAGAGCATGAACAATACGATATAAAATAGGCGATTGCAAGCGAAATTCATCCAGCCCCTTTTTAACATAAAAAATAATTAAATAAATAAATTTTAGTACAAAAATTTATTTAAAATTAATAATTTTTTATTTTTGGAACGAATTAAGTTTTTGGTTTAATTTTTTTTATGTTAGATTTACATTACCAAGTTTTGATTTTAAATAATTATTTTGGTTTAATTGTGCATTTTTGATTGATATGAGATTAGAATTTTATATTACGTATATTTAAAATAGCCTTAATATCATGAAAATTTTAGGTACGTTAAAAAAAATTATTCATGAATTTATATCTAGATTTTTGTTTTGATGTTGTTGCAAGAAATTTTCCCTATATTTTTACTCGATTTAATATTTAGTTTTGTTTATCCTTTTTTTAGTTTTGGTTTATTATTTTTTTTTTATTTTTTGGTTTGTGTACAGAACAGATTGAACGGAAGTTTAGTTTGGTATTTTGACTTTTAAACAACGTGTAATGTTATACAAATACAGAGTTCACTCGAATTTGCTATAACCTCGATTTTCTTTTTTTATTGTGTACGGTTTAATGTTATTGATTGATTCAGATTCGCAATGGAAATATTTTGTTTTGGGCGGAAAACTGCGAAAATGTTTTCTGATGGAACTATTCAGTAAATTGATTTTAAATTTAAAACAAAATTTGTTAATGAAATAAACATCTGAATATTTCCGGTGTATTAAATTTCAGATTATATTAAGTTATTTCCAAAAAAATCATTGCGATCCTAAATAATAATGTGTTATTTCGGAATTGAAATGTTTGCTGAATATGTATTCTTTAATTAAAGTATGATAGTTTGGGGTTTTATATAATTGCCAATTGAAAAAATATGGATAAACAGATAGGATATAAATAAATATTTGCGGTTTGATCGTAAGCCTGAGTTATATATTTGACTTGTTGCGTTAAAGTTTTTTACTAAATTCGTTAAGTGATTTTATTTTCAAGCCTGCGCTAGTTTTCTAAACTAATATTAATTTTTAAAATAATATTATTTTTTTTTATCACTCTTAGCTGATTTGACTTTAAAAGAAGAAGACAAAGGATGATAGTTTAATAACTTTGAAAGCAACTATTGTAAAGTATTGGCATAATTCATGAAAACCTATTTCTCTGCTTTAAGCAAGGTTTTTCTGTAAAGCAAAATTTTTTTATCAAGACTATGCGTTATGAAATACTTAATTCAATATACACTTCTAAAACCTGCAGCCTAGAACCGCTTTGTTTCTTGAAACTTAACTAGAATAACTAAAATACAAAGTGAGAACAATAAACTTGAAGAGGCCTTCAATTTAGTTTCAGTTTTACTCTTTATCTCAGCAATTCCTTTTACTGGTCAAGCATCTTTCCTTTTTTGACAGTTTTTGATCACCCTGCTTTAGCTATATTTATTTTTTGCACCTGTAGCCTTCCATATCTTTCAGTTCTATCGTAGAAAACTGTTCACTTTTTTAAAGAGTTCAATTTCTTGATAACAAAAACCTGATATAGATTGTTATCATAAACTCTTGCGAACCTGGATGTGGAATCCTAGGTATAATACTTCAGTGCAGCCTAAAGAGTATATTTTTGGTGTGAACGAATTTTCGATGTGAAACCGAAGAATTTTCTCAGAGTTTGTCAGAGTACAGAATACTTTTGAGCTAGTACGATAAATCACTCAATCCTAGAGAATGACTAGTCAGAAAGATTGTTATCTTTCGCAGTGGCCAATAATAGTCTTAAACATATCTATTGTAAAAGACTAATTTGTATGCTATGATGCTGCTTGAACCTAACGTACTCTATGTATTGTCAAATGGAATTTGTTAGTTTTTCTTGGTCTGCTGAACGGCACAAAATACTAATGATAACAAAACATCCCGAGTAAGTTGTGTGTCAATTCACCCTATACAAAGCATAACCTTATTGCAATGAATATCTCGCTTTAGTTGCGGTGAACCAGCTTCCCCCAAGATGTTTTGTGTTTGTGATTCTCAGTATTTCAAAAATGGTTTTTCGACGTACGAGGTCTCTTTCTTTTAATTCATGTGGAACCCAATTGCTAGCTTTTTGAATCATTCCGAATTTTTGTACATTTTTGCAACAGTTGATCGATCAACATTTCATACTACAGCCAATTCTGATTGTGATTGAGAAAAATCTTCGCCCAATAACTTTTGCAATTCAGCATCTTCTAATTTTCTGGGTGGTTTTCTATGGTCTAAAACTTAACGCAAATGATCTTTCTTTGGAATAAAATTTGACATTTTCAAGGAATTAAAAATACTAGTTGTTTACACGTCAACCAAATGTCGCATACTTCGTTTGACAGCTGGCATCAAGTGCTGAATACCAGTATAGCCCATTTATTATACACGCAAGTAGTACAAGTAACGACATCAATTGGAAAAGGGCGAAGTCATATTCACACGCACCCAATAAGTATTAAGGAAGAATTATTGGCTGCCATTTTAATGGCATCGTATTTTTTTAAACATTTTATCCTGCCCTTTTTTAAAAATATTCACACCGAAAGTTGTCGGTGATCGTATTTACAACACATACAATTTTTCACATTGCTTTAATTACGTATAACTAGCCTGACGTTAGCTACCATTTCACATTGGCGGAGTGCTAGTAATAGTCTCAATTCATAGTAAATCTTTTATTATTCTATTATTTTATAGAAAAACAGGAAGCATTTTTATAAGTTACACATTTTTATATGAGATGCCAGAGTAAAACAAAAGAAAGCTGAATAAGAAACAAAATAAAATATCACAATCTGAATCAAAAAATGTATAAACCGTTCGTTATAAAAAACCCTATATACCGTTTACTGACCGATAGGTAGATGCAAGGAAAACTTTTATTGATTTTCGACAAAAAGATAAATATTAATTTTAATTATTATGTGTATCTATTTTTATTAGTTTTTTAAGCTAAATAACAAGAAAACTAAACTAAATAAAAAATATTTATAAATAATTTAAAAAAAACATTTTAGTATTAAATAATATTTTTATAAAGCTTTTAAAGTATTTAAATATTTATATTAAATTGTAATTTTTTTATTAATTATTTTACCTGTAGATATTTATTTAATTCGATGTTTTATATATTTATATATCTAGCGTTATTAAATTATTTTTGGAAATATACAAACAGAAAACTACATTAATAATAAAATATTTTATTTTATTATTAATTTAGTTTTTTATCGCTTTTATGTATATCCATATTATATTTTTGCACTTTGAGCATTTTAATAGTCGTCTATATACAGTAAAGTAGATTTTGGGTAAAAAGAAATTTTATTTTAAATATTTGTTGCATGATTTTATTATACGTCTATATATTTTTTTATAATATTCTATACATAAATTGAAAATCCAACAAATAATTTCCTTTTTTTTGTTACTATGTTTACATGTCATACACTCATGTATTATCCTTTTTTCAGTTTTTTATTCATAATACAAACATTTTTCCAGAGTCAGTCACACAAATATACAATAGCACATATTTACATCGTTATATATTTTTTGTTGTATTACTTATACATAAATTATTCGTATAGTACATATGGTAAGCGGGTGGTATGGTGGTTTAACAATATACATTTAGTGGATGGGTTGGGAGTAACTAGATGTCCACGGATGTGGGTGGTGTTTCATGATGTCAGATTTAGTATGTTCGATTTCATCATAGTTTAGGTTAATCGAGAGATTCGGTTTACTGTATATTTATATTTTTTTGGGTACGAAAAAAAGGAAATTGAATAGTCAAGAGCTGTCCAAATTTATTTTCTTGTATAATTATAATTTAAAAAATCTTACAATTTCGGAAAACCACCTTCAGGAAACCTCTTTCTTTCTACAATGGAGAGTTAAACAGTAATAAAAGATAGAGTAGGTGGGAGGACACTTTTCATAATCCACAAACACATTATGCACACCAATTTTCAGTTACGCAATTAAAACCCCAACATTAAAAAATCAATTAATTTTATATTTTTATCATTTCCCAAATTATAAACAAAATGCTCCAAAAAATTTACCTAATTATTTATTTAAATAAATTATTATTATTTTAATTTTTTTTTTTATGAAAACCAATTTAGAATGGAATGGAATTTAAATTTTTTGCTAGAAATTAAATTAAAATTTTTTTTTTTTTTTTTTTAGAAAAATGGAATGAAAATTTTATTTTTAATTATGTTTTGTTAAAATTTATACAAATTCCTCTTGTGATCGTCCATTGTCTTTACAAAAATAATTTATTAGCAAAATAAAAAATTAATTTAGAATAATTTAAAAGATCAAAGTTCTATAATTAGTTAATTAATAATTTAATAATGATTTATAAAATTAAAAAATTAATTAATTTCTATTGTAATTAGAGTTAAAAAAAATATAAATGATTAATATCGACTGCAGACCCGACTAATAACACTCGACTTATTAATTAAAAAATATTATTTAATTTAGTTTATTAGTTGGTTATAAACGTTATAAATTTAAAAAAAATTGAGTAGTGACGTAATGAATTAAATTAGTGACTTTAGACTTAGACCTTATATGTAGGATTAATTTTATATAAAATAATTTATAATTTGTATAATTTATATTTTGTCTTTATTGTATAAAATGACATAAAACAGCTGATTTCTTATGTAACTCACAATAAAGTTATCGTTTGTTTTGAGTTCCGAAGAAATCAGTTTTGAGTAAATTGGACTTGAAAACATAACAAAGATAAAAAAAACCCGTTTACAGGTGATTGCGGTAATATCCATCCTCTTCATAGTCCTATCAACAATTGCCTTGACACTGAATACCTTACCATCCCTGCAGGCAGATCATAATGGTACGCCCCAGGACAATCCAGAGCTGGCTATGGTTGAGGCCGTCTGTATATCGTGGTTTACATTAGAATATGTGCTAAGATTTAGTGCGTCACCGGATAAATGGAAATTTTTTAAAGGCGGCCTGAACATAATAGACCTATTGGCAATACTTCCTTATTTCGTGTCCCTGTTTCTATTGGAGACCAACAAGAACGCAACGGACCAGTTCCAGGATGTGCGCCGGGTGGTGCAAGTCTTTCGCATCATGCGCATCCTGCGAATCCTTAAGCTGGCCCGTCACTCAACGGGCCTGCAGTCGCTTGGTTTTACACTGCGAAATTCATATAAGGAACTTGGTTTGCTTATGTTATTTTTGGCAATGGGCGTTCTAATATTTTCATCTCTTGCCTATTTTGCTGAAAAGGATGAACCACAAACCAAATTTGTTTCAATACCGGAAACATTTTGGTGGGCTGGAATTACAATGACTACAGTTGGCTACGGGGATATCTACCCCACTACACCGCTAGGAAAGGTCATTGGTACAGTTTGTTGCATATGTGGCGTACTGGTAATCGCTTTGCCCATTCCTATTATTGTTAACAATTTCGCCGAATTTTATAAAAATCAGATGCGTAGAGAAAAAGCATTAAAAAGACGTGAAGCGCTGGACCGTGCAAAACGAGAAGGTTCAATTGTATCATTTCATCATATCAACCTCAGGGATGCATTTGCCAAGAGTATGGATCTGATCGATGTTATTGTTGATACAGGTGAGTTTTCTATTTATCCAATTTTATATTTAATTATATTTACATATATTATGTAACAACATTTTAGTGCCTAAGTTTGCATGTAGTTTGCGCTTTTAATCATCTTATTATGATTTCGTTAAGTTTTATGTTCGTCCAAATTACTTTTGTTGTGTGTTATAACATGAACAGGCAACTAACTATAAAGTACACCATTCGTTTTATAAAAATTACACCTGTCATGTTTTATATTTATTTTATGTTAATTATTTGATTTTATTTTTCATGTAATTATGTTGATATATAAAGTGTCGCCATTTCTGTTACTGTATTTCTAATTTACTTTTTGCGTGCATGTCGAAAATGATTCTTTGCTCCATTAGAAAAAATTAAAGACTCGTTTAAACGAATAATGAAAAAAAAATTACAAGAAAATGAAAGCATTCTTTTCCAATATTATTAAACATCGTTTACGCAACAATTTACATTAATGTAAATAATATAATAATAATTAACAATAATAATTTATTATTTTTAATTTTTTGTTTTCATTTTATATTCTAAGCCAAAAAATTACATTTTAGCATTGTTTTGTAGATTATCATTTGGTTTGTTTCTCTTTCAATTGTTTCAATTCCTTTCATTTTCTTTCTAATTTTTGTTACCCGTGGGTGGTAAAGTTGACAATATTAATTCAGTGGAAGTAATTATAATAAATTTTGCAGAACCAAGAAATCCGGTTATTGTACATTGTTCGCGATGGAAAATTTAGCATCTTCTTCGTTTTAATGGACACAAAGTCTATATCGACCCTTAATGTTTACACTCACTTCAATGTAAATAATTTGTTAACAATTAAAGAACTTTGGAAACCGATTTCATATCTTCCAGCCTCTATAAGGGAGGAAGCAAATGTCAACAAACTCGTCTTGGAAGTTTGTAAATCCAAATTCTAGGAAAGCTGAAAAAATACTTTTAAAACAGTTTTCAGAAAGAAGCCCATAATAGTAGCCACTGATGCTGGTAATTTTATTGTAAACCTCATTTTACTCCACATGACACTTAAAATATAGACATCAGAGAAATTAAAATTAACTCGCTCTACAGTTTTTGAGAAAATGCTTCCGAATTCAAATCGCGACTAAAACACCTAGTGAGTTTCATTTGGTTTTAGAGACTTTGTTCAACTCTTAGACAAATATTTTATTTTCATTATTTTTTGAAAATAGAAAAATTTTGGTGAGTCATTATTTGTTTTTTTAAGAACAGCGTTTAACAAGAGTAATAAGTAAAAGTAATTTAATTTAATTTCCCTAAATCGTGTAAGTTAATCGAAGTTTTCTTCTTTGTTCGTTTAATTGAGAGCATGATCAATATCACTCTCCATATGGGTATGTACCACAACCAAGAATTTATGATCTATCAATCGAACTGTAACTTTATAAGACTAAAAACATAATTTAGAGAGTGTTTCCTGTTTTGATTAGAGTGACTTGCTTAACGTCTGAACCTATAACAACCTAAGCTTTTAAATATTTGGTTTGTTGCTCCATCGTGAACTTTAAGGTTATAGATTCAGAGTAATCTTTTGTAATATGCAACCGATGTAGCCAGATTTGGTCTGTAGAAGCACTGTGACTGATTAAATGTAAGCAGTTTATGTGAAGACTCCTTTTCGCAGGCTTTTGTCGAACTGCTACAAATCATATGCGTAATCAGCATTGCAATGGTGTTTTGTTTGCTCTTCAACTAGAATTTCTTTTTCCTCGCGATTAGAAATATCCATGTTTTAAAACCTCGCAATAATGGCACAAATATCTTCCTTGGGGGGTTTAAATTTTAACTTCAGTTTATGAAATATTTCAACATATTTAGAAGATTTTTGGACTTTGAAGGCATTCTTTGATATTTTATGTCTTCAATACTGATGAGTCCGGCAAGAAATATTGTTCGAGAATTGTAACTTGTTAATACCCAATGTTGATCAAAAATATACTTCTTGTAGATTAGGATTTTTTTCTTTGCATTTTTTTCGGCAACTTTTCAATTCGTACAAAGACTCATTCAACATGTTGTGATTGGCGCTATGGCGCTACACGTGCAAGCCTCTTTAGAGCCTAATTTACTTAATTCTATAAGAATTCAGAAAAAAAATGTACAAATTTCAGACACCATGCCAAGTTGAGAACACTAAGTTCCACACTCGGCACTCATTGTTCCGATGATTTTTTGAGTTTTGAAGAATTAAGTCAATTTGACTCTAAAACCACTTCCACACGTGTAGTGTATATCGCCAATCACAACATGCAAATTGTTTTGAAATTTTTTGTACAAATTTCGCGCTCTATAATTTTTTTCTTTTTCAGCTACACTTTTTGATTATTTGTGTATCTACACTTTTGAGTCTACACTTTTTTTTAAAATGTGTAGCAACCCTTGTTATTAACGTTAAGTACTTCACACCGGTCCTTTTAGAATATATCCTAATATTTGAATTTGGTCTCCGATTTCTGCTTTAATAAAACTTTTGCTTGTATGTTTATTGTTACATTGCAAAAGGTTTACTAACACATACGATTACATGTTTTCAAATGAGCTACCAATCTTAGAATCAGATATTTTCTGTTTTGCTAGTTGCAACATTTTCAATGCACTGTTACTCATTTAACTTCTTTATTAATTATTATGATACCAATAAAGCATTAGCCGCCCCGTCGGCAAGGAGGTCAGCATGCTTGCTCCAGCAATCGGAGGTCCCGGGTTCGATTCCCGGTGGTGACAAGAAAAAATTTCACGACTGGATTAGAATCTATGAATTAATCATTCATTATCCAAAATGAAAATATGATTATGAAACCTCAATTCAGGCGTTCAAATCCCTTGATGGGATATAGTGCCAGAGAGAGAGAGAGAGAGAAAGAGAGAGAGAGAGAGAGAATTAAGCATTAGTTACAAAAAAATACTTAAAACGTGTGAATAATTTGCTCTCACTCACCTTTAAATTAAACATTTAAATTAAAATAAAACTTAGCCCAATACAATTTTTTATTTAAATTATAAATGGTCAAAGTTACCCAGAAGGAATCGACAAATTAGAAACAGCTTGCGTCGATTTGTCTCCGCTGAGTCCAAAAAGAATTACCTATAGAGAAACGTGATTTAGGTAGAATTGTAAGGATACTTACCGAATTCTGCCTTTTCGGAGATTATGTCAGAAGGCTGGGTCTGAACGCGAATGACTTCTGCAGAAGCTGCGGGGACGAGGAGGAGGAGGAAACTCTCGTTCACTTCCTATGCTCATATCCTATACACTATGGATAGCCTCTCTGATCTCGAAAGCTGTAATGTGCGAACTACACTAAATGGGTTTAAACGTAGTTCAATGATGTCGGATCCTGTGGTATCACAATGTGCCATAATTGGCCAAAGTGTGCGATAGCAACCACTGAAACCTAACCTAACCTAACCCTACCTATTCCAAAAGAATGACATATTAGCATTTTCAGATAGTTGAATACACCATTTAAGTGTTATCCAAAATCTGCAGCGATTGAACAATACTTTCAGTTATTTAAACAACTGTTTAATACAAATATTGAAATTTGATAGCATTTAGATATTTACACGCGTTAACAGTGTACCTAGAAAACAAAAATTCTATTTTCTATGTTAACATTCAAATTTTTGTAAATAATTAAATGTCCAGATTATTCACACCAGTGGCACTATTCTGACAATTCTCTGGGAATAGGGAACTGGGGAAAGAATTTATATGTAATTTCTGTTCCAATATTTTTTTCCGGCCTACTGAGGAGAAAAGGGTTATGTAAATATTTATAAATTGGGAATAATTTTTCCATAGCTAATTTGCAAGGAAAATTATTTCCAACTTCATTGTGTTTTCAAAAAAATTAAGACTAACCTTTTACTTCAGTATACTTTGTGAAACAAAATGTTTAAATAAAAATTACATATAAATTATTTCCCTATTCCCGGGGAATTACCAGAATAGTGTCACAAGCAAGAAGAACACATAACAGCAGCAAGTCACTTAAATTTTAAAACATTAAATAAAATGTATAAAAGATGCTAACAATTCCATCGCGATATTGATAAAGAATAACTGTAATCTGAGGTAACCATTATAATTACTTTCCGCCATTTTAAAATATTACATAATATTTTAATAAACATCAAATTGTTAATTATTCACCATCCGGGATCATATTTTCTGTTAATAAACTCTATACCCGTTGAAAAAAATGCTACAAAACAGTAAATAAAATATATACAAATAAAACAATATAAGCTCTATATATATTTATAAACAAGAAATTTAACCAATCAAAAATCACCCATTTTTCACCACTCCAAACAGTTAATTTTTATTTTTGTTTTTTTTTTTTTATTTTTTGGAAAATTCATAAAATTGGATGTTATAACAAAAATAAAAAAAATAATAAACTCTCTAATAAAAATATAATAACTGTAAAACTATATAATAAATAAATATTGTTATAATATATAAAATAAATATATATACAAACACACAATACACAAATCACAATACACACACACACACACAAAAAACTTTATAAATGTAGCCTCATCAACCACATCGCACACAAATTCAGAATAATATAAAACAATATAAATAATTAAATAAATTTCCTTTAAAACAAAATGATTGTAAAGGAAAATGCACCACTGTATAAAATATTAATCAATAACTAAATATATAAATCTGGATAAATTTCTTGTTATACCCGAAACAAAAGACGATTTTTTACCAACTAAAATTAAAAATATTTTAAACATGGAGAAATTGTAAACATTTTTTTTATAAATATTTAAATAAAACTAAGATTATAAGGCAGGCTTAAAATATTAAACAAAAATATTATTAAAAATGAAATAATTATATGTAAATATACAATTATTATAGATTAATTATATGTACACAAAATAATTATTAGATTGTGTAACATTAATTCATTTTTATTGTTTGTGTAGCCATTTTGTAGTAGTGTTATTTCTAATCATTTGACATAATTAAATTTTTCGTTTGTTTTTTTTTTTTTTTAATATACAATGATTTAAAATAACTACTTGCCAAAGAATCTGAATTATAAAATATTTTAATTATAGGAAAATGTTAATTAGCCAAATTTGTTATATACATATATAAATTATGTCAATTGGAAATATTATAGGATATAGAAAATTTAGTTGTGGCCAGAGTGTTTATTTTAAGGTTAGTTTATTAGTATTATAAATATTTTTGCCCCACCGTCCGAAAATATATTATAAAGACATTTTTTATTTAATTAAACCGCCCAAAATAGTAAGTTAAAATTATTATTTTTTGTTAAAATATAGTAAATTATTTATGTTGACCAGTAAAAAATAATAAATTATAGATTTGATCATGCATTTGATCAACTCAAAAATCATAATCAGCCCAACAACCAAATAAATGGCAGGCAGATTTGTTTTTGGTTTTTAGAATTTACGATATATATTATTCAAAATATTTTCAAATGGAAACGTAAATATAACATAAAATAGGATTTATATACTAGCGCCAGCGGAAGTTCCGACTGTCTAATCGTTTGGTACCCGGTAAAAAAAATAATTAAAATTTGAGGCTAGCACCTCATTGCAAGAAACTCCATACCGTTTTTATCAAATTTCGGTAGGTAATCGTTAGGTCAGGATTGATTAACACATTTTGACGTTTGGTCACCAACAAATCATTTTATCAGAATTTAATTATTTCAATAAAATCAGATTCGTCGCTTATTGAGGAATGTCATTTTACAAAACTAACAACAAATCCAATTATGAAATACCATTTAGATAAAAATATATCTAAAGTTGAAGATATAAAGTTAAAATCAATTTAATTTTTTGGTTGTTCACAACTTGGCAACAACTTAATATAAAATGGTATTTAGAATAATACGCGGGATCGCACTATGGGAAATATTTTCAGTAGTCCTTTCTGCTAATCCATTCGGTCTTGGGAAATACGGACTGTAGGTTATTTGGGATGATCATGTAAACATTACGAATACGACTTACTATTCAAACTAATTTTGACAAAATTTCAATGAAAAGAATAATTACGACTTTTTTCTCCAAAAAGTCACAATTACAACAAGTCAAAATGCTTACACCCGAGTCGATTGTCATTTCAAGTGACTATAAAAATCTGCCATTTGTATGAAAAATTAGCCAGTTGCTACACCAATAAGTGACTTGAGACGAACGAAACAATTAAATGCTGAGAGCAAAAATACGTGCTCTAATCGATCTGATTGATTTGAGTACTAAAAAGCTGTTTCTTATTTCCGGTCAGTTCGAGCTGATCAATTTTTTTGCTGTTTCTTATTTTTTTACAAATTGATTAGATCGATTTTTTTGATTTGCAAAAATATTCCGATTTGTTAGATTGATTTTGGTTAGCTAACTTCACGTATATAACTCAAATCGCTGCTCCTTGTAATAATGCGAAAACACGCTGCTTGTTGAGGTCGGTCATTTTTATAAAATTGTTAAGTAATTATCGTGTGGAGATAATTGAAACAATTGATTTGACAATTTCGATGCCAGATGATAGTTGACCTTATTTGATGTAACTAATCTGATCAATCTGATTTCAGATTTCAAAATCTGCGCGATCAGATTTAAATAAGTAAAAACGTAAATTATGCCGATAGTCGTTTGAATTGACTACGATAGTAAACAAATTATTTTGGTTATAAGATATTTTGAGAAGGCCGTCGACTACGGTTTCATACTAAAAGTCACTTGAAACGACAAATGACACGACTAGCGTTATCAGGGTGTTAATTAAAAAAGTATTTTGACAAAGTCGTAATGCTTACATAATCCACCCATTTATGTTCGAAATTGTAATCTTTATTTGTTTGAAATCTTATGAGGATTGGTTATCGAATGGCTGGTTATCGGACTCGGTTGAGGTTTGAGTATTTAATTTTGGTAAACTTTCCAGATCTGAACAATAAATATCTGATGGAAAGATGAGTTTTTAACGAATTTTCGCAATAAATCGTTACGTTAGGATAACCAAACTAAAAAAACCAATAAGGAATTCTCAATGATAATTGACCAAACGATTCCGCTCGTTGGATTTATACAATTATTAAAACTGGTCAACACACTTTCCAGACTCGATATTCGTTCCCGCATATCATTTAAAACACCGATTTGCATTTAGTTGTTGCCAAGTTATAAACAACCAAAAAATTGAGTTGATTTTAACTTTATGTCTTCTATTTTAAATATAATTCTTTGTTTGTATAAGAAAAGTATTTTTATTCAAATGATTTGATTTGTTGTTAATTTTGTAAAATGAAATTGAATCCTAAATAAGCGACGAACTAAATTTTATTCAAATACAGTACAACCTCTTTTATTCAACCTCTTTTATCCGGAACGAGTGGGCCAAACAATTCCGGATAAAAGATTTTTCCGGATAAAGATTTTTTTTTATAATTTCATAGTAAAATAGCATATTTTAATATTTTTTAAACTTCAGTGTCATTTATGATTTTAAATTTATTTTAGTTAATTACATCGTAAAAAAAATTATTTAATTATGGAAAATGAGGTAATTAAAAGAGAAAATGAAAGAATACGAAAAAAACGTTTTCCGGATATCAGATGTTTTCCGAATAATAGATTTCCGGATAAAAGAGGTTTGTATGTAATACAATTTTGATTTCATTTTTTCGTAATAAAAAATTACTCATGGATGACCGACCAAACGTCAAAATATGGTAACCAATCCTGGGGGTCGATTTTGTTCAAAATTCGACACACGAAACATGATGTTTTTGTATACGTATAAAGAGTATAGTATACAATGTTATATTAGTGTGTGTAATTTTTCTGTGGTTACTTTGTTTGTTTTCTGTGAATCTAAGCATCAAAAATTATGAATCGGTACAAATCGGTTCAGTTTTTGGTGCTTGTCCTTTCGTCGTCTCACTCTTGACATCTTACCAAGTATTTGAGTGGCGAGTTAACACGTTCGCGTAAATGACTGCAATATACCAGTCATACAACTTTTTCGTTTTTTAACAAATTCGTTTTAATAAATTCCTTTCCGCGACGAAATATCATTGCAATTATAAAAGTTATCAGATTTGTTCCTGAGTAACACACATTTAGAAAGTGTGCGTCAATGTGTTTAGAAAAAAAAAATTAACTACTCATATTATAATTTTTTTTTAATGCGATGTCGAATAAATGTATTGTTTTCGCAGAAACACAGAAATAGAAATTATTTTAAAACTAAAATTAAATAAATTTAATTTTATTTAAAGCATATTTGCATTGCATTTACAAATTTAAAATTATAAATGGAAATTATATCTAGAAATATCATATCAAAAAAAATTAAATAGCGCACATTCGCGCTAACACAAACACACATATCACTACATATACTTACGAGTATTTCGTCAACTTGTCGAATTGTGAGCAAAATCGACCCCCTGACGTAACGAAGTTAGATGAAAACAATATGATTTTGTTCCAATGATGTGCCACCCTGATTTTTTTCAAATTTTCATTATTTATTTACCGGTTAATCGTAAGTGACGTAAATTTTTAATAGTGGGGTCAGATGAGTGACGTTTTGTTCCAAAAACAATGTGGATTTTACGAAATATTGTTTTTATATATTCACCATTATCATAATGGATGAACCTTAATTAAATTCATTTTACTAAATGGTCGAACAACGTCCTACTTTTAATTTATACAAAAAACTGAATAACGGCTATAGCTATTTAATACTCTATTGCAAAAAAGTTCTTATTGCAATATCCTTTATGAAGTTTGAAAGTTATCGAAGTTTACTGCTTTTGAGATTTGAGAGGTTGTTCCATTATACATATATTTATTTTCAAAGAGTGTATGCTTTCTGTACACTTATGCTCGATTAGGTAGTTTTTTTTTTTTTAATCCATGCCATCTGTTTTGGGGCCGAAGCACTCCTTGCTGTTTCGCGGTTTTTTTCGTCTTACTTTACGCATCATCTGCCAAATAGAAGACGAACGGCTATAGGGCCGATTTAAATTACCATCTGCGCATTGCATAGCTCCATGCCAACCTATACTGGACATGGAAGATGAGTTGGCCCATGAGTTTTGCACGCCGATAGGGGGTTGTAGTTGTGTTCCTTTTAATCACGGATCGTAATCTGTTGATGAAAATTCCCTTTTGCATCCAACCCCTAACGCCAAAGCTTTAACAACTGTGCCAAGAAAGATAAACTAATTCATCTCTCGCGTTCCCGTTTGGGCTACCAAAGCCATTAGTGTCTTACAATTTCAGTAGTTTTCAAAAAAATCAAAAATTTGATTTTGTTTACAAAATTAAATTGAGTGAGCAATACCAAAGTGCTCCGTTCCCAATGATACATCTGAGCAACGTTCCCCGCAATTTGGATTACTGTATAGCAAAGTAGCCACAATTCTTTCTAGATATATGAGATAAATTACTTACTAATTTAGCTAAGAACAGAATGATTCTAATCAATGGAACATATAAGTGCTATTTTTGATAATTCTCTAATATTTTTTAACAAACATTTAACCGATATCTACCGTACGATTTTACCGATTCTTGGTCATTTACCAAAAACAAAATTTACCGGTTATATTATTCTGAATATTTTCGGACCAGGAATGATAGGCCGGCTAACATCGTCATTTCCAGTTCCAGTACATGTCTGTTTTTATCCAAAGCGTTCAATTGATCTAGGGTTAAGACTATCTGGATTTTGAAATTGTGACAAATTTTGTAAGAGATTGGTAGCATCTCAATACGTCATATAATCTGAATGTTCACTTAACGCTGTATGGTACTGAGAAAACAATTTTTTTCAGTATCGTTATTTAAATGCCCCTAAAATTTATGCAATGGTTTGTTTCTTAAATAATGTACGAGTACCAACATTTTGTACAATTTGCATATATAATCGTCATTGCGGCGTAAAACAAATAAACTTATTGTTGACGTAATTCTTCGATCGATAAAATCGAAATTTTAAATATTTTTAAAATTTTCTATTTTCCATGTCTTTCAAGACCACTTATAATAAACGTGTATAAATACCGCGATTTTATGTTTTTTAACAAATAGATACAAAAATGTTTCGCTGTTTAGAGGTACCATATTGAGAAAATTGAATTGTACGTTTCAAAATAAAGATAAACTTTGAAACCTAATCATAGACAAATTGAACATTTTATTTGGATAATAATGTATTAAACCTTCAATTATACATCTTACTTAGTTCATGCTAGAGAAAGAATTAGGTCAATATTTTACGGTCATAACTGATTTTTTACTAAACATCTTTTTTGACTATTTGTGTACAATACAGCCTTACATTACGACATATATAATATCTTTTCGATCACTATGTTTCATTATGCCGTTAACTTAAACTTAGTAGAACCGCTAGTATTGATACCCAATACATGATAATAGCTATCCTTTCGAATCATGTTGAAACCTTGTCGAAGTATCCGCTATGACTAATGGTAGTCGATATTCGAAAAGCAGCCGGAATTGGCCGCGATTCTAGTAGTCCGATTAACAAAAATTCCATCGATTTATAATTTGTCAATTGGATTCGGTTATAGGGCAAAAATTGGCATACTGTAGAGTAAACAACTAAGAAAAAAATAATTAAAAAATTTCAATAATATTATTATTAGTAACTAATAAACTATTTAAAATAGTCGGAGAGTTAACATAGAACTTTTTAATTGTTTACTCTGTAAGGAACTAAAGTTAGTATTATTTTAAATAATTAAATGAAATAAAATACACTTTGGTCATATGGAAACACTGATTCAGTAATAACACTTTAAAAATATCACGATTTTAAAATTTTAGATTAGTAGGTAAATAAATATAGCGTCTTTGTGCCAAAATAATAGAATTACAAACTCTTAATCCCGTACACGTAAGCAATTAAAAATTATTGAATAACACTACACATGAAAAAAAAACTACTCCAACCAATTAAAATTTCAACCACCTTTAACTTAACGTAAAAGAACCATGCCAAAATTAGAATCTAGAAATTACCACACAATGATTATGATTATTTAATAGTTTACGTTTTATAGTTTCCATATAGATTTTTTTTAGTTAATTAATTTTTTTAACTCACCTAATTGAATATTTTTTAATGTACAACAACTATTCAGTAGATCCATCCATACCTTGATTTTTAATATCGTATTTACATTTTTTAAATAGATTTTAATAAGAATTCATATTTTTTTTTGTTAGTACTTTTTTTTTAATTGAAGACACTAACATTAGTACGTAATGTAAATTATAATTTTTTTAAGTTATTCAAACCCATTTTTAAAAATTATTAATAGCACCAAGTCTCATATATATAATAAATAATAATGTTTTAAAAGTTAAAATAATAATTAAAAATAAATAAATAAATAAAAACTATTAAAAAAAATTAGTTGTAGTTAAAACGTTTAAGACGGTGTTATTTCTTAAATCCACCAGGTGAAAACTGCGTCCTACTTGAGACGCCCCAGGATATAAGTACAGAGACACCCATAACACCACGTCGACGACCTTTATCGTCACGTATAAATGAATTAAACGATGAAATTTTAAATAGTCCTAGTAGTAGTAGATAGCCCCTTATTGAATAAATAATTTATAAATAATTATGTTTTTATAAATTTAGTAAAAAAAAAAAAAAAAAATTTTAATTATCGAATATTTTACAAAACCAAAGAAATTCAAAAAATAAAAATAATAATTGTTATTAAGTCAATAAGTTAATTGTTATTAAATTAATAATTTTATTCATTAAATCGAAAACCAATTTTTGCACAAAGTTATTCGTACATCATTTTCGAGATTTCAGTCTTAGGGATTTAGTTAGGTCAATATTTTTTTTTTTTTGTTAAAGACACGAATTTAGAATGTTGGGTCGATCAAAGGGCAAAAATAATGTGTGACAAATCCAAATTCCAATTATTCTATTTTGCATAAACTAAAATATACATTGAGTTGCCGAACCGTCCAGTCGTCCAGTCGTTTGATCAACTCATCATTTTCATCAGTATTATGTAATGTCCCTAAGGCCAACAGAAAGTAATTATATGATCCTGTTTTCTTTCTATACTTTCTATACTTTTCATATAACGTTTATTTAATTTTCACAATAAATAAAATGAAAACAAAAATTAAAAATTAAATTATGTGTATTTGCATGAATATTGTTTTGTACCTGTATAATTTACAATATTTATTCCTTATTTAATTTATTCTAAATACATAGCATACAAATGCCATAAAATAATTAAATCATTTAACCATAAAAATAGATAATTAAAAAACAAGTCTTGAATAAATAAAAAGAAAAAATTAAAAATGATAATCATATACACAAAATTAAAATGAAAATTAATTAAAAACTATACAAATTAAATATTAGGCTAATTTTTGGAATACAAGAAGAACTACATAGTTTAACATAAATAAATTACAAAAAAAACTTTATTATAGCTTTTCTAACGCTTTCTTGTAATTATTAAATGATTATTAGTTCACAAGATATACGTCATAGTTATCTTAATTTTTGTATGAAATTTTATTAATTAACGACACCGATCATTTTTTATTTAAAAAATTTTAAAACGTCGCGTCCATTAACTACCACAAAATGCACGTTGCAATCATTATTGGGTTACCAATTAAATTGTTAGTCTAACACCAAATATGCAGAGGTTCCATTTCGAACATATTCTGCAATTTGTCTGCGATTTATTACTTTATTTACAAAAAAGTAATATTTTATTTTGTTTGTGTTACTGCAGTGAAATTGAGCCTTGATAATTGATCTACGGGAAAATCGAGAAGTACTAGTGTGTCTCGGAGAAATCTCAAACAATTATTTTTTTTTTAAATAAAAAAACTGACTTTTAAAAATTAAGCAATAGTTTTGTACCAAAATATAAACATTTTGTAACAAACACAAAACGAAAATGAACTAACTTCAAATCGAATTTTGAAAAATGTGCCCTGGCTATTTTGACGCAACAATATATTAGCAAAAATTAGGGGTGTGCTACGAAATCCCGGTTTTCAAAAGCCCGGTTTCAAAACCCCGGTTTTCAAAATCCAGGTTTTAAAATCTCGGTTTTCGAAATCCCGTTTGTCAAAATCCCGGTTTTCAATCCAAATCCCGGTTTTCTTTTCTTCTTTGTTCTAAAGTCTTGATTTTGAAAAAAAAAATTTTATTAATTACCGGACTAATAATATTTTAACATAAAAATAAGATATCTTGCCCAAAAATTTACTAGAAAAAAGTAAAGCTGTGAAGTCAGATGCGGGAGTTGGTTTCGTGGAGCCGGTGCTATGTAATTGGAAAAAAACTGAACTCCCATTTTTTTTGTCAAATTACAACAACAGTGCCATATATTGACACCCGCTTTAGAATTAGTCGAATTCCTAGTTTTTGATGGTTTTCGAAAATTGAACTTGCAATATTTCGTAATTGCAACAATTTGTTATTGCAAGATAAATAAAAAAAGCATTATTTTGTTAGTGCAACATTTTGAAATGCAATAATTGTAGAAGCTGACGGTTTCGATAACTCTGACGGGCACGCGATCGATTAAAAAATCGATAAAGAAAGAATCGATTAAGAAATGGCCTAGTTTCATCCCTAATGTCAATATTCCAGAACTTTATCAAACATCAGTTTAAAATCCCATGTCGATTTTCGACATAATCGGTTATGAAATGGCCAGGTTTCATCCCTATCCGCCCAATTCCAGAATTTTATCAAAATGCATTTTTGGAACCCCATTTAGGCCTCACATGTTGAATTTCAACTAAGTCGGTTAAAAATGGCCTAATTCCATAGCGATAGCCATATTTCAGAACTTTATCAAAAAATCATTTTAGAAATCCATTTCCATCGCACGTGTAGAATTTCAACAAAATCGGTTTAGAAATGGCCTAGTTCCATCTCTATTGACCGCTTTATCGAAAAATTATTTTAGAATTTTTGTCAAAAAATCATTTAAGAGCCCCATTTTCCCACATGCAAATTTTAAAAATTCAAACTGGGATTTCCTAAAAATCAGTTATGATTTTGAGAGAGTTAGAGAGTTTTTTTTCAGAGTTTTTTTATACAAAACCGGGAATTTGAAAACCAGGATTTTGAAAACCGGGATTTCGTTACACACCCAAAAATAAGTAATAAAATGAAAAGTGAAAATAAAAATTTGCGGTGATTTAAACATTTTGCTATTAACCACCAGGCGGCAGATGAGTAGGTAACTCAAATATTTTCTTGCTTAAGTATTTTGTTACCTAATCACATCAACACGTGTAATAATATTTTGCTGACGTTTGAAAAATCAAAATTCAGAATTTTGAAAGAAACTTATGCTGTCTGCCTAACGCCATCTAATAGTTTGCTTAAATTAATCCCAAATTTTAAATTCCCAATTGACGAATGAAATAGCTGAGTTTGAGACGTCTACAGCAAAATAAAACAATTAGCTAAACGCATTTTATTTTGACATGAACACGTCGTTAAGTTTGCCCTGATACTCTGGTGCATTGTTAAAATCTTGATTTATCGAAATCGCGGGATTCATTTTTATATTGTAACCCAAAAACTGCATCGAAAGTTTAGGATGGTTGATCTAACAGAAAAAATGCAGTCAGTTAGTACCAAAATTCGTTTTAAAATGTTAAAATTGTAAATTACAACCATTGTTTGAAATTATTATGAACACTACAGATATATCAATAAAATTTCAATAATACAGAGCACACTGTACCGCATTCGTCAATTTATTTAAGAGGGTAACATAGAAAAAAAACTGTACCTATCGGGATAAAATTAACCTGCAGAACTAACCACTTCACGAAACACTAAAAAATTGCAAAGTGGTAAAATATAAAAGTAGCGATTCCATGCAAAAACAAATTCAAAAGTCGCGGCTTGACATTTGACTATGTTACGACGTACTCTAGCGGAAAAAATTGTAATTCACTGAACCCTACAAACTATATATTTATATGAACATTTGATGAATTTGTTTATAATGTTAAAATAATAATTTCAAAAAATGGATATTAATTAAAAAATTTAACTTAAAAATTTTAAATATCTGTTTGTTAACACAAACACATTTTATGGAAAATTTAAATTGCTAAGGAATTTTAAATAATATTATATGTAAATTTTAATTAATTTCAATCACAGTTGATTTACAGCGTTTGGTATATTGTTGTATTTTACGGTAGATTTTTAAAACTCAACATTGATGTTAGTCAATAGAGGATGTGAACCAACTTTATTAATTCCGTTTTGTGTTTTTTTTTTATTTTAGCTTCGAGCGCTTAACGTTGCTAGTGTCGAAGCTATAACCCCTGTAGTACGAAAACCAAAAGCTTAATGACGCCATTATTTAAGTATACAAGTTTGTTTACTGCAACCTATTTTATTATTGATTGTACAATATACCCCAAACTATTGAAACTAATGACATACGGGGTTTGGGGTTCAATGATAGATTTGAAGTTCAGCCTTTAATGATTTGTAAAAATTCGAATATTGTGCTTAACAGCTCCGCCCTCGGATATTCAACTCAAAGCTTCGATCTAAATACTCCGATGATAATGATCGAATGCACGATGATCAATTTTGAGCATCTCAATTGATTTCAAATATTCAACGAAGTCTGCAAGCACGATCTGATTGCAGTCTCATTCCATTTAACTTGAGGTAGTTAAGGCCGCACAAGAAATGTTTTAATCGTATATGGCACCGGTTGGTACTTGTAACCCTTGTTTCCTTGTGAATTAAGGAATTGGGACAAATGCTTATATACCATCGATTTTTTTTAACTACATGTTTGAGAATTTTTCAATTTACATCAAATTTTTTCACAAGAAACTTTTATTTTAACAAAAATGTTATGTAAATATTTTTCCATATTCTCAGGGCAACCAGATTGTTACAGGCATAGCGGATCAATAAATGTTTGCAAAAATAGCAATATTTGACGAATGGTGCTTGCTGTTTGAATTTGAAATTTTGTTGCTGAAGGCGTATTCATTGTTGTTATTCGTTCCGTTCGTTGCGTTCGGTATTTTTTCTGCAGTATTGTTGGAATGAGTTCATTGTTGATGAAAATATTACAGAACAATTGTATTTCACCTATCATCAAAAAATCGAAGATTTTGATTTTTGTAGTTTGGCGTTTTATAGTTTAATAGTTTGTTCATAAACAAAAATAATGAAAAATTCAATAAACGAAACATCAAAATTCAAAATGAACAACGTACTTGACTATCAAAAAGTGCCTGTTTCTTTCTACTATTATATATCATGTTGTCTCTTTCTTGCCATGTTCCTTCGGTAAAAAAGTTGAAGATAGATCAACTTGATGGAAAAAATACCGAAGAAAAAAAACGCGATTTTCGACGAATCCTATTGGTAAAAAAAACACAACGAACGGGATGAACAGAATGAACACAACAATGAATTCGGCCTGACTTTACTAATTCATAACCAACTCTATACGGTCCAGCAAAACAGGTATTTAGGAGATATTGTTACAGTGAATTTTGTTCGAACTTCTGGCAGGTCATTAATCGATTTCAGCTTGTAGGGGTGGATTAGAATTATAAAATGAATATAGTATAAAGTTCAAGTTCTGAAATATGACCATGCTGAATAAAATTTTAAAATTGGCTATACGTATGGAAATTTGGCCATCCCTTAACTGATTATGTCGAAAGCATTTTTTAGATTGGGACTGGATTCAAAGATACATTTTCAATGAAATATTTGAACTATTGTGTATGTTCAAGTTTTTTGTATAAGATAAATTGGGATTCTAACAAACTTTGATCAAAGTTCTAGAATGTGGCCTCACACAATGAAACTCAGTTATTCCTTTATTGATTATCAGATTCGGTTTATAGGATGGAATTAGAATTCCAACATACATAGTTAACGAAGTTCTGAATTCTGATCATGCTAATGAATATCAGATGCATTTTTCTGATTATTGTGATAAACGCGTTGAACAGGAATTTTAAGCAAATTTCTATAATTTGTTCTAGTGTAAACCGGAGGATAATTTTGTTATATTCATCGCCGGCCTAAGTCCCTTATGGACTATAGCACCAGTGGAAAAATCGATGCACCTAAAGCTTGTAGGGCTATAATCAAGAAATTAGCAGAACAACAAAATGGTCCAAATCCATGATTCAAACCAAAAACTATCTACTTGAGAATGTAGAATAAATAGAGATTGAATAAAATTAATCTTGATAAAACTCGTTAACACAACGCTAATATAATAGTTTACATCATATCGAAACCGCATAACAATTTAAAATTTAAAAATACAATTTAAATATTACAATTTAAATATTACAATTTAAAAATTATAAACCGATTTACATAAAACGCTATAAGAAAGTAATTTATTGTTACGAATCTTTCCTGTCAAATCCGGTTCGCATCACTATATTGTCACTAAATTTGACGGTTACAACAACAATTTCTGTGATTTACACTACTTTCGAAATATTCTCGAAAATTCCTGAAATAATCTCACACTTAAGCAACTACCGTAATACTTACACTACTGGAATATTCCCACAATAGTTTCCCACTATTATCTACTAGCACTAAAACACCACACCAATTAATTTCCACAATAATTGATTAATTCAATATTTTTAATCACACCATTAATTTAATTTTTGCATCACTTATCTTTTCCGTGCTACTTAGTCACATTCGCTTTTACACTTACGCGTATTGCGTCTTAAATGAGACTCACCAAAGCCTAACTTAGGCATGTCTTCGAATAATCGCAACCAATCTACATCATTAAAGTGCTATAAAATTACTTCTACTTATTCCTAGATGTCACTAATGTCACAAAAATAATATTAACCCAAATTTATGCTGAAAATTAGATTTTGGGATTCAAATGGCTCGAAGTATCGTTTTGAACATATTTGGCTGCTGTATTAAACATGTAATGGTATCGGTCTACCTTACATTGGACATTGTCTAAGCGCATGTTTAAATCCAATGATCTCCCAATGATCTCCTAATTACCCTTTCCAGTTGCAAATGGATGGTCGCACGTATCCAGCAAGTTTTTTCGTCTCTCGTTTTCAAATTCGTTCAAGTACATTTCATGTTCTCCGTCATTTTTCCAGCACGCTCTGCATAAAAGCTGACCACCACGTATATTTACTCCTTACCAAACTATAGATTTTGCAATGGTAGCCACTGTACCAGTTCTGGTTTCAAACCACATCTTTTCAAATTTCGTTTCCGCCAAAGTCAGAAATTCTCGCATTACCATTAAAACTATGTTTAGTGCCTTTCCTAGTAGGTGGTACAACTGTGGGAAATTGCTATGGAGAAGCAATATTGCTTTGGGAGAGTTTGTCTCTGTGGTCATCATTTCACGCCAAATATTTATTGATCACTTTTATTAGTCAGAAAAAACCACTATTTTCATTTCAACAAAATTCGTTTCGAATTAATCAATTTTCAGAACCACAATCAGAACACATATTGAAATTTAAAATCCAAAAAATCTAAAATTTATTGAAAATTTAAAACTGATTTTCATCCACATCGCCTGATTTATCTTCAATTTTAAGTTTCAAACTTTTTTTATTTGTTTAAATACACAATTAACGGATTCCACTTTTCTTTATTTTGTCTATATTAGGTATCACTTTTAGTTGATTTAGAATTATTATTACATTATATAGAAAAACTAAAATATACTTTTGATACCGCATATTTTGTTTTTTCATTACTTACTTGATTTGAAAATTATATCAACAATTTAGGAATTTTGTTTGTTGGTAAAGGGGAAGGAAACGAAGAAAGAATCACGACGAAAGAATCAAAATGTGGAAAGGCGGATTGAGTGTTTTTTTCCATAAAATTTTAGCACGGCATACTTTATGAAAATAAAAATTAACATACAAAAATATACCTAATACGTTAAATTTGTTTGCCGTCAGATCCACTTAGTGGTCTATTGGGTAATCCCCACAGTTTTTCTTCATCATCGATTTTTCTGTTCAAGTTTAATTCATCGTGTCACAAGAATTGTTTGACAGCAACGATAAATTTAAATTTTGATCCGTGGTCGTGATTCTGGATGTTAGAAGTTTATGTTGTAGTACTCTGTTATGTCTATAGTCTCCATTCCTCTGGTTTTCTCGCATTCGCTTTAATTCTGCCGCCAAAGTTCAAGATTGAATATCATTCCCCGTGAAACAATTTCTCATTTCCCCTTGGTTTACTGTCACTTTTATTTTTTCTAATTAATTATTCAAAATCGCAACTGATCTAAATAAATCGACCTGTGACGTAATTCTCAGGTATTAACATTGGCACAAAAAATATTAAATTACAAAATTATATTATATTCGTATTGTCTCCACCAATTTGCTTAATCCGCCTATATTCTATAAACCAACTCATCCGAATAAAACTAATAAAATTTCATACAAATTATTAAACTCATATTTATATACTAAAATTTAATCGGAATTTAATTTCATTATTTCACACCACCACCAACAAAATATTCCACAAAATTTTATTTTTATATTTTCGTTAATTTAATTAAAAAATTATAATTTAAACAACAACAAGAAAAAAAAATCCATAATCTTCTTATAATATACATAATTATGAAATTAAAAAAAAAATGTAAAAAGACAGCTGTGTGTTTTTTGCCTTATTATACTTACATTTATTATAATTCTCTATAAAACAATACAGAAGTAATATAAAAATAAAAATAAAATTATTAAGATTATTGTTATAAAAACAAAGAAACAAGCAAATTTTTATTTTTATTATTAACTTATTTTTGTTTTCTTCTTCTTCTTTATTAAAATCTTACTCCTGAGTCTTGTGCTATAAAAGTTTATAATTTTATTTATTTCATTCTTATAAATGTTTGTTTTAGTTTTTGTTTTATTTGTATCCTTATTTTGCACAATGATTGTGTGTATTTGTAGATAAACAAAAAACAATTAAAATCAATAAATTAATAATTAATATTTTTTGTGTGTTTAGTTTTGTTTATTTTATTTTTGTACTTTTGTTTATTTTATTTTATCACATTTGTGTTTTATTTATTAATTGTGATTATTGTGCTGTTTTAAAACAATATATATAATATAAAAATAATTTAAGAAAATAATTTATTTTAAAATTATAATTTGTGTCGAATTAAATGTTTTGTTTAGTACGCAAAAAAAATTAAAATTATAAATAGTATTTTAATTTTTTTAACGACTCATTTTTTGTTATGAATTTTAAAATTATAAAATATATTAAATTACAAACCAGAATTATTTTATAATTTTATATTTTGAACCAAACAAAAAATCTAAAAAATTGTGTAAATTAGATATATTACAAAATGAATATTTATAATTAAAACCGAGATAAAAAAAAACAATATAATTATTTTTTTTATTAATTAACATCCCTTTTATAAAAAAAATATAAGTCCCGAACAACAACGAAAATCAATTTTTAATAATCCGTTGCACCATTTTGATTGTAAATTTTTATTCAAATTTTTCTTCATTTTATATCAATGATTATAAATCCGATATTTAAAAAATAATAATTAATTCACAAAAATTATGAATTTAGCTTTTTATAAACCTTTATAGATTTTCCCAATCTATATAATACTCTTATATATATTTAATTATTATTTTGTATTTATACTTATCTGAATTTTTTATTTTATAAATATATATACATATATATAAACTGATATATTATGCAAATAAAATATTATTAAATATATTTTTTTTTTGGATTTCCGTTTTTTACAAAATATGAATAGCACAAAAAATTTATTTGTTTCTATATTGGTTGATCGCTTGCGTATTTCGCCGCCATTTTTTTGTTATAACTTTAAAAAATATTTTTTTTAAATTGTATGAGTAGTGGAATAGTGGAATAAAATTATAATGAAGTACAGGTTAGAGATAAATATTTTAGGCCAATTAAAGTATTTAGCCAATGTGCCGAAGTTCTCGGGAACCGCTCTCTTTTTAACTTCCGTCTAAACTTCATCATAATTTGCATAGTTTTACTCCACTAAACGAAGTGATCACCAAACATATTTTTTGTATACTGTAAAACTTAAGTGTCTGTCTACACACGATTTATTATATGCGAATCCTTTCCTTATACTTATTATTTTTTTCCAAAATGGGTTTTCAGAAAATTGAGCGCATTCTGACAAATCTGTCTTGTATAAAATAAATATATAAAAATTATAAAATTCATGTTATTTTTTATTTTGTAAGCCTGTTGCGCTAACCACTGAACTACCTAAACATTTCTTTTATATATAACCGCATTATAAGTCCTCTGTAAAATCACGCTCTCTTCTGTATAAGTATGTATAAACAAATAAATAAATAAACGAATTAATTAATATTTTTTTATCTTAATCTTAATTTTGTATAAAAAACTGTTTTTGCCTAAATTTACTTACCTAAATAATTTTTGAAACAAATATTTTTAAATGAAAATTGAATAGATCTTTGTTTTTAACTTTTTTTTTTGAATAATTGCCTTTCTCTAAAAAACAAAAATAACACCAACCCAACAAACATACACAAAAAACGGAATCTGATTAATTTTTTAATCAAAATAAATTTAAAAATTACAAATGAAACAAAAAAAATAGAAAATTCAGAATATTTAAATGAACAAAAACGTGAATTTAAAACAAAATCAAAATGGCAACGACTGACTCACGCGCTACGGGGGTTACCCACAGGACACAATATATCACAAGCCGATGGCAACAGTACCGAAGAAGGTGAATCAGTTAGTGGTGGCCGTAATCCAGCAACAACCGGAACGGGATGCTACAAGAATTTTGATCATTTTCAAAATCGTAGATCGTATCCAAATCAAGTAAGTAGTTTTAAATAGTTAAATTGAAAAAATTTATTAAAATAATTGCGCTGTGAACTAATAATATTTTTTTAATTTTACCTTAATTTTTCTAGAATTTTGTTAAACAAGACAGTGAATTTTCACTTTGGAACCAGGTTAGTTTTTCACTCACAAAATTTAGACCCTAATTCCTATTAATTTAATACCTTGTTATATTGATTTAAATTTGTTTAGTGGAAATCTGAAGTGTAACTACACTAACTGGAATTAATTGTTCCAAACTTTAATTGTAAAAAATTATTAAATATTATTGGAATACATTTCTAAAGACGGACTTAGAAAAAGGTTTTAGGCTGCTTTGAAACGCAAGTTATTCAAAATTGTTCACATGGTGAATGGTAATGGTTATTTTCCAACCGGATGGAAACCAAAATTTCTACAATCACTAATTTTAGTTTATTATGCAAGAAAATTATTACACGATAACTAATAATTATTACAATTTTTAACGAGCGACTTTTTTTTTAATTTTTTTTTAAAACATCACTTTTTCACTTTTTCATTTTCAGTGGACTCCGAGCGCGAATAAAACAAAAAATTCTCTGCACAATTTCTAACATGCCCCACACGTTGAAATAGCCCCTATTTCAATAATCAATTGATAGTGGGCAAACTCTTGCATTTGCACGCTTAAACATTCCATTACTAGTCTTGTCACCATGCGTGCAGTATCATCAGTTCCCGGATGTATATGCATCCTATTTGATAACTCGCTGTTACCTAGTTGCAATTCTAACAAATACTCCGACGACCAACGTTACCAAAATTGTTGTAGTATATATTGTAGACGTTGATATGACATCAAACGATTAAAATTTAAATGAAAAAGGTTGGGATCAGCAACAATTTCATTGGAAAGTTCAATGGAATGACGTAAACGTTGCTTGTCGACATCCATCACTTAAAATTGATGAATGAAACGTATCTCATAACGTAGCAATGACTATATATACAAAATGGCGACCGATTTGGCTGCGTTCAATTATATTTTAATGCAATCAACTTCAGAGCCAAGTTTCTACTTGCACACCTAATATATAATTGTTTGGAAAACACTATTAAAAAGATTTGTTTTATATCCACCAGTTGATGAATTTTGCACACCCAATAATTAGCTTTGCACACCTCTTTAATAAAAGTACAAAATATTAAAATTCCAATTTATTTAAATTGATAATGAATGGTAATTAACGAAAATTTATAAAATTTAACACAAACAGTTATCGGCGTTTACAGTAAAAGCCCTGAGAGCATTCCGAATAATCTAAAATTCCGGTTAAATGAATGTTTAATTAAAAGTAGATACTTTACGAGAATTCCGCTTGATTTCATTATTTTTGAGGATTCCCGTTTATTTATTTTCGAATTATGTACCAGAAATTGTTTTTTTTTTATTTATCAGTTAATTGAATTTATTGCAAATATAAATATGTACATACATATTATTGTACGAGTACACGTACGAGTATCCAAAACTTAATAACAACACATTTATTTTTTTAACACATTCAATATTTCACCAACCTACCTATGTATTACGACTTTACACTACAAATAGAATAATGCATAAAAAAGTAAAGAAAGTATATTTTCTGTAAATCCCCGAATAATAAAAACAATATTCCCTTGTGAAAGAGAAAAAAAGCAAAAAAAATTTTAAAAATCAAAATTCCGGTTAACTAAGTGTCCCGGATAATCGGGCTTTTACTGCAATTTGAAAATTAAAGCCATTCGAAATTTTCAACTAATGCTTTCATTAATGAAAATGTGCAAAATACAATTGTAAATTTCAATATGAATTAAAAAATGCATATTACAACACAGAAAAGAAAGAGAAAAAATCAAAAAAAAAAAATCATGAAAATTAAAATTCCGGTTAACTGAGTGTTCTGGTTAATTTGATGCCGGATAATCGGGCTTTTACTGTAATATAAAAATTAAAGCCATTCAAAATTTTCAACTAATGCTTTCATTAATGAAAATGTGCAAAATACAATTGCAAATTTCAATATGAATTAAAAAATGCATATTAAAGAGGAAAAACAGAGACAAAATCAAAAAAAACCCTAAAAATTAAAATTCCAGTTAACGAAGTGTTCTGGTTAATTTGATGCCGGATAATCGGGCGCTTACTGTAATATAAAAATTAAAGCCACTCGAAATTTTCATCTAATGCTTTGCTTATGAAAATGTGCAAAAAACAATTGCAAATTTCAAACGATTTAAAAAGGCATATGAATGAGAAAAGAAAGCGAAAAAAACAAGAAAAAATTAGTAAAAATTAAAGTTCCGGTTAACTGAGTCTTCCGGTTAATTGGATGCCGGATACTCGGGTTTTTACTGTAATATGAAAATTAAAGCATAAAGCAAAATATACATAAGAGGACTCATGTAGAGATTTCGAGATTAATGTATTTTACTTTTGGCAATCTGTATAAGTCTAACAAGAACAATGAACTATAAAATAGCCATACCGATATGTTTATAAGATTCGTATCTATGGATTAAATATAGAAAGAAATTTAATTTGTGTATAGAAATATATTAAAACTGTAAAATAAGATTAACCTCGGAAAAACCTGCTTATAAAATCTGCATTACTTGATTTCTCTTATATATTTATTGCTCGATGATTAAAGCCACCCAAAATTTTCCATTAATGCTTTGCTAATGAAAATGTGTAAAAACAATTGCAAATTTCAAAATGAGTTAAAAAAGCATATTTTTATTCATAATTAATACCCAAATATTGATTCACAAATGAAAATTATGAAATGGATGTTTTTTATATTTGTGACCGGACAAGTGGTGCAGTGGTTAAAGCTTCGACACTTGGACCGGGAGGTACTGGGTTCGAATCCCATCAGAGGCTAGATGCAAATCGAATTTCGAGTACTATCGGTTATGTTAATAAACACAACTAAGACTCATTTGATGGAGTGCACAATTCAGCGCCGACCCACCGTCCATGTCAATGTACAGGTTGACATGGAACTTGCAATGTGCAGGTGGTATACTGTAGTTGTGTGAGTAGGTATAGGTGAATGGGTTAATGATGTAGCGTGAATGCGTGGTATCACAATGGGCCAACAAATGGCCTAAGAGTCAACCACTGAAACCTATCTTTCTGTACAATACAACAAAAAACTTTAAGAAGGAAAATATTTTCTTAATAACATGAAATTACGCATGCAAAAACAAATCTAAATTTTATGTTTATAAAGTGAAATAAAATATGCCTTTTAAAACACATTTGTTAAGTCAGAAAATTTGTTAAAAATATGACTTAAAAAAGGTTCCATTTTTTCATATAAAAACACCATTTTTAAGTCAACCTTTTTAATTTCAGCCTTTTTTAATTCAGGGAGCCGTTTGCATGGAATATTATTATTCATAATTTATCGACCACAATACTCTTCTCCTAATTTAAAAATGATGAAACGTTTGGAGTGGATTGTTTATACTATGACTTGTATGGAGAACCTTGGTATGGGGGTTGTAGTTCAGTGCGAACCTTACCAACTCTTGCAAAGACAAAATCGCAATTATCGAGCGATTTTGAAACAAAAATATTGTTTTGTTTTATTTGTCGTCTATTCGTGAGGATACGGTCGGCTGTGTCTTTTGATGATAGAGGAGAAAGAAGATTTTCAATAAAGAGTTCACCGGGTAGCTTGATGGTTTGTCTATAAACCATTTCAGCTGGTGAGCACTTAAGATATTATTTAACCGTTGCTCGAATTTCTATAGTAAAACGCTTGGAAAATCGTTCGACCATGCCATTTACTTGTGGATGATAAGGTATGTCGTGCGTAACCGATGTAAGCCAAGACGTTTCGTTAATTCGGCGAAAAATTTGAACTCAAACTGCGTTCCTTGATTGGATGTAATATTGAGTGAAACGCCAAATCATTGAGGAATGTTGTGACAATGGATTGTGCTGACATATCGGTCATGCAGCATACTTTGAATTATTAAGTAAATCGGTCGACACAGGTTAAATATACCCGGTGAAATTTGGAATCGTGCAATCGGCGCCTTCGTATGCCGTTGATCTTTCTACCGTTGGCAGGATAAACAAGATTGTTTCTAATGTTTCACATTTTTGTTTAAAGTAAGCCAGAGAGATTGAGCAGCACTCAATGTACGAGTTGCGCTGGATCATCTTAAAATTTCAACTCCATCAATACATCTTTTCATCCTCTTTATCATTGGAAATAATTCAACATTTTTAGTTTGGAACATCATCATCCGCATTTTATCCGCACAACCATTTTTCATCATCTTTATAATTGGAAAATAGTTCACCATTTTGGAACATCAACCTCATCATCTTCACAAACACCAGAACTACTTGCAAAAATTATGTTAGAAGCACATATGTATGGATTTATCCTTTATACCATATTTCATCATGATCGGTTGAGAAATTGGATAATTCCAATCAAATTTAATGATTTTCAAGCAATATTCAAAACTCATATTCGAATACAACTTTCATCATATAAATCCACTTTGATCATAAATTAAAAAAAAACCCGTGTCGAGTAAAAATAGAATCTTTGCACAATCGGACGAATTTTTAAGAAATTAGTTCTCATCGAATTTCGAACATGATCGTAAAATAACAATTCATTTGACTTATTTTCAGTGAATTCTCGTTTTCGGTGAAATTTCGTTTTCAGTGAACTGTCGCTTTCAGTAAACTGTCGTTTTCGGTGAATTGTCGTTTTCATTACATTGTGACAATTCACCGAAAGCGAGAATTCGCCGAAAACAACTAATTATCGAAATCGACAATTGCCCTAAAATAGCAATTCACCGAAAACGACAATAAACCGAAAAGAACAATTCACCGAAAACGACGATTAATTGAAATTACAACACATTATTCACAAATTATATTGTGGTTTAATTTTAAATTGGGTTCAATCCGTGTTCTACAGCGAAAAAAATATTTTGGTTTTGGGGTAATGGATTTTGGTTGTTCCGTTAAAAGATGGCCGGAGAAGAACCTTCCTGGCGTGTATTTAACTCAATTGATTAACTCAAATAATTTTTATTATAACAAATTATCATTTTCAAATAATTGTTTGTTTTTGAAGAATTGTCACTTTCGGCGAATCATTTTATCGGCGAATTGTCATTTGCGCTGAATTGCCGTTTTTGTTTTTTCAGAGAACTGTCGTTTTCGGTAAATCGTGGTTTTCGGTGATTTTTTTTCGGTAAATTGTCATTTGCGGTGAATTGCAGTTTTCGGAGAATGTTTTTTCGGAGAATTGCTTTTAGGTGAATTTTTGTTTTTAATGAATTGTTTTAAACTGTCGTGGAACGCGAGACTATTCCTTAGTTTTAATTTATATAATTTTAACAAAAAATATCAAAATAAGAAAGAGTTATCGTGTTAGATATAGATATAGTTTTTTATTCAGCAAAGAAACCAATATAATTAAAATTAAATATTTTTATAACCCTATACCTAAATAGTTCACAGCAAAAATCTAAATTATTTTATTTGATATTGTCTAATAAACCGCTTTAAAATTTTTCTTTTCCTCAGGCCATTCCTGATCCAGAACCAGTGCCTCCATATAGTCCTATGGTACAACATAGACATTTAATCGAAACCACACGTGATCAGGATGTCGATGAAAATCAACCGCTGACACAAGAGACGCCCGCCGAATCAACACCAGTGCATCCTCCACTGCAAATGATGGCCACACCAGCGGTATGTGTAAATTTGCAAGATTTTTTTTTCATTTTTACATTTTTTACATTTTTTATATTACAACAATCACACATTAAGATGATAAATTTTGGTTTTTCGTTTGATATAAACATACACAATTAAATTACACAATTAAACTTTTTATAAAATTGGTTTTACTTAATTTGTTATTAACTGTCGATTTGATGTGTATGAAAATTATAATTCTCATTTGATTTTTAGTTTTTCATATTTCATCATTTAATGTTTTAATTTCTTTTGAGATCAAATTGATATAATATTTTTGTTTTAGTTTAGTTGATGATTTTAATGTTTTTCTTACTATATATAACAATATATATATGTTTTCAATAAATATTTTTATGTTAACCGCCCAGTACATACGAATCAAATACCCAACCCCCCACAAAAAAAGAAAAACTTACAAATTCCGGGTTTTTAAAGTTTTTCTTTTTTAAATCTTAGTTTCTTCTTTTTATTCTTATAAAAAAATAGTAAAAGTTAATTGTATATTGTTTTTTAATTTGTAATATAGTACTTACAACAGAGGAGTTATGAGGTACAAAATTTTTTATAACACCACAAGAAAAACAGACAAAAAAATATTTTTCCTCGCAAAACAGAAAAAAAAGTCGAAAAGTCACGCCTTTTGAGTTCAATAGCTATTCACAGATTCATTGTTTGTGACAATTGTTCTGACACAAAGAAATTCTAATAGCGCTCTTAGCTACATTGGCCCAATTTTTGTTACGTGTCTATAAACAGTGAATCTTACTCTTGTAATATAAGATACATACAAATTTTTATTCCTTAATTACATACAAGTATTTCAAAATTTTGTAACTTTGATCGTTAAAGCTTTTTCTATTCACATTTGAAGTTGGCTTAATGATTATTTGCTGCATTTCATAGATATTTGCTACATTGTTTACGCAACAATTTTCATTTTTTGCCACGAGCGCAGTAAACGGCTCACAATTATTTTTAGAAATTAGTGCACACAATTATTTACTTTGGCTTAAATCATGATTAGTTATGGGATGTGCAGGTGATTTTTTGTTGCTTTGTAAAGAAGATATTAATTTAAATACAATGTTGCTAAGCTTCAAAACTTTTGCTTCAGCTAAATATTTAATCTGCATATTTATATACTCTATATCAATACGTACGAGCTTTCTCTCCGTATAGGTTAGGAAATTAGCCAACTGCAGAGCAGTCCTGCAATCAATACTTTCGATGCATCACACTTGTCCCCAAATTCGTTTTGCATACGGATCTTCGCAATTGTCGCGACAGCGAAAAAGATAATTTTTCCGCGACGTACACTGTTTAGTTGTTTTTGGAACACTTTGTAATATCGGTCATGGTTTTGGGTTCAGTGTGCTACTCAGGCTTCTAACTTCGTAGTCTTCGAGAAGTATCTTAATTTGTGGTTCCTCTGATTCCTCTTAAATGTAAATAGCATTCTACAGTCATTAAATTATATTAGATTTATCACTTCGCACTCGGTACTTTTGCTTGGTAGCACAACAGTTCACCGGGTGTAATATTTAACTAAACTATTTGACTCGAAAATTGTGTAATTTTAGAGGTAATACTACTTTTGAGCCCAACCTTATTCAATAAAAATTAACCCTTCCTAAAACAAAAACACGGATTGACGGCTGCAGCCTTTCTCTTTACACTGTCTTTTTCGGATCTCCTGTTTCTCAGTACATATAAGAAAAATTTAGAATTGATCAATGCATCTACAAATTGGCGTTGTTGTCGTATTACTGTTCAAACCTGGCAGTAGATGGCGTTGTTGTCTCAAACATTACTAATCTATAAAATCGGTCCGGTTTGGAAACTCGTCACTCACTGAGATTAGCCGACATACTTTCTTTTCAATTGATGTTTGATAGGTCGATTATCAAATGTTCGCTGATCACTGTTATACTCAGTCATTACGTCGCTGATTTAGAGATTTCGGTCTACTTATGTCCATTTACTATCGATCTGTGCCGGCGTTGCGAAAAAAGTTGATACATTCACTGTAACCTTTGCCAATACTTTAACCGATTGTTTGGTAGTTCGGTTCGGAAGACTCTGGTCGTGATGTTCGTGGTCGTCCGATGAAAAACTCGCGAAGTGTTCATGCAATATCTACTTCAACATCATCGCGTAATGCGATGATCGCCCTGGAATTCAGGCATGCTTCAATACGGCTTAGAAGCGTTTTCGATTAGTGATAAAAAATTTACTGGTTCCCGATAACCAACGCCATTTGACACCAGCATTAGCTATGTGTTGTTAAGCGCGAGTATTGTTCCTCCACTCACAGAATTTATTTTGGAAAGGGAAAGGTCATCCGGCGAACTGAGTACCGCTGTCACTTACAGTGTTGTACAGTAGCCACGTCGGCCAACAAATCTATCAAACCCTTCTAAAAATGCTTGGGATCACAAATCTTTCACTAACTCATTATGTACAGGCCATGTAATGGACCATCCTGATGGTACAATAGTGTTTTTTGTCTCTGATGCCAATGGGTGCACACTGCACAGACCTGCTTAATGATTGTGAGCCGAAGTTAAACAATTAAAACACAACATGAGGTTCTTCATTACGTCCCAGCACTGAATGATACTAAGGTTACGGAAGATTTGACATTTGTAGATACGATGTGGTCCTGCTGTCACTTCAGCATTAGAGGAACCTCGTTGTGGTGACTTTGATGTAGCAACCTTCAAGTGTATCAGCCATTGGAGTGGCCGACGTCGAGTTGCTGGTATTCTGTCGATTCGACCGATTCGAGGAGGTACTGGTGACATTTTTAACGCCCCATTCTCGATGCAAATCAACATGTCATCAACCTTCGGTATCCGTTAATTTAAAAGGCTCATAGCCCATTGATTGCCCAAGGCATTCTTCAGCAGTTATCTCAAAAGTATAGGATATGTGATCGGATCCCCATTTATCAGTTGGCAACTTCATGACGTCCTTAATGTACTATGGATACAGTCCACGATATCTTGCAAAATTTGTTGTTGGTCAGGTGAATGATCGTGCAAATCTAGCAAGCGATTTACGTATGTCTCAGCATATCGTCGCTTGATCATAATTAAATGTGATCATCGGAACATTCTCATTTTTTACATATTGCTGGAGCATGCTTAGTTTTTATGTTGGTTCCAAATCTGATCGATAATGTACGAGCCTCTCGAAAATATCCTTAAGACGAGCCAGATCTCTGGTCGTCCATTGTAAATGGGTATCGATGCTGGAACCAAACGCATTTCCACAACATGGTTGCGAAAATTTTCCTAATTAGTAGTTTTAAATTTGTTTTAATGGTACGTTTGCAAATTCGAACAATTTTACAAAAGGTCAAAAATTATTAAATCGACGTTTTATGCCATAGTTATTGAGCAATACTCTACTTTTCGTATGACAAATGACAGTCTGCTCCGTAATATTCGCAATCGGCTGAAACGACTTTGTTCGGAAACTTATTGAGGTGTCGTAACTTCGGCATCACGACGGCTGTTCCATCTGTCGTTGAACATATGGTATCTGACGCAGACTATGTCTTAAGTGATAAATTTGATGATGATGATATCCTGAAATGAAATTTTATTAATTTTTGATCCACTAAAGCATAGGTAGCCGTAGCTCCCGCCCTACGTTTTCCATCTATCTTGACAACCCCTAAATTTCACCTCCGGTTGTAAATAAATTGACATTCGTATATCGTCGATTTTGGTTACTTGTACATTAATCTAATGTTAGATTAAATTTTGAGTGGTTAAGTTTCCGAAAATTGCCAATAAAGAAGTTTAAAAATTATCAAGATTTAAAGCGTTTGTAATTGTCGTTAAAGTGGTTTGGAATTCAAGACTATGCCAGATTTACACAGAACAGACTATGCCGATTCGATGGCCCGTGATCATAGGCAAATTTTAAATATAGGTTTTGGGTGGGTCTGATGAGGTTATAGGGGTGAAATTTGGGTTTTTCCTTCTTCTGACAATGTTTATCGAGATTTGGCCAGATGAACACCAATCTGACTTTGCCGATTCAATGGCCATGACCATAGGCAGATTATTATTATAGGTTAGGGGTGAGTCTGATTGGTGTATATATGCCAAAAACACGAATGACGAACGATTTTATCTATGAAAATGGAGATGGGCTATCGAATCGGCTTGGTCAGATTGGTGTCCATTTGGCAAAATCTCGAATGGCAAGCGATTTTATTGATGAAAAATGATAAAAATTAAAATTTCACCCTTATGACCCCATCAGAACCACCCCTAACCCATAATCAATATCTATCTACCTATGGTCATGGGGTATCGAATCTGCATAGTCAGATCGGTGTCTATATGCCAAAATCTCGAATGACGAACGATTCTTGAAGATGCTTGATAATTTTAAATCTTCTTTATCGACTATTTTCGGCTGTATGAAGCAGCCATTTCATCCCTATAACCCCATCAGACACACGCCTAACCTATACTCAGAATCTACCAATGGTCATGGGGTATCGAATCGGCATAGTCAGATTGGTGTTTATATGCCAAAATTTCGAATGACGCACAAAATCTAGGGAAAATCAAAATTTCATCCCTATAATATCATCAAACCCACCCTTGATCTATAATCAAAATCTACCTATGGTCATGGGCTATTGAATAGGGATAGTCAGGTCGGTGACTGACTGGCATAATCTTAAGTTGCAAACAATTTTAACGACAATTAGAAAAATGCTTGACAGTTTTTAATCTTTTTTATCGACCAGATTGGTGTCCATCTGGCAAAATCTCTAATGATAGACAATTTTACCGTCGCAACAACGGAAAATGGAACATTTCACCACTCCACACATATAATCCACACATTCCAAAACCCACTCCACACATATAATCAAGTTCTACTTAGGGTCATGGTTCATCAAATTGGTACAGTGAGATCGTTGTTCAGCTGTCAAAATCTTGATATACAAACCATTCATCACAGCTAAACGTGACTGTGGCTCATGGCTATTGTATATATGTCTGTTATTGACATTTTATGTTAGAAAATTGACGATTCATTTGTAACATTTACATCTGTATTGCCGGCATTTTTAGGTTTGAATATTGCAGTTAATCTGCTTTATCGATGCAATCTGCATTATCGACATTTGTAAATATTTTCTGTGGGGATAGCAAATCTGCATTACCATCTTTCGGCTGGAAACTTTCGGCTAACTTTAACAGTATAGAGCCATCATCATCGTCCACCGAACCTGCGTTTTGCTCGGTTAGTCCATTTGAGTTGTCGTTTAATATCAGAATGTATTGATAATATATAACGACTCATTCCACTTGTTGTCGACCCTTTGCCGCTTATTATTTTGTTGTATTTCACACATCTTGAATTGTCGGAATCGATTTTAACAAAATATTTCCAAACTTCGGTTGTTTTAATCGTAGACATTTTGAGGTTTGAAGTGGCTAAAAACTTTTATTAATAAAATTATTAATAATAGCAACAAGTACCAACCAATTTATAATAAATAATTACCAAAAAAACGTGATTGGTTTAACTTTATTTATGACTTTATTCGCGATTTCCAACAAAGTATCTGACATCTGCTGAACAAAATGCAAATCGCAGTTTGCTATGAAGCAAGGGGGATCAAAACTGTCAAAAAACTGGATTTGACAATTATCGTCCCCTTTGTAGACGTAGAAACCAACGCTATCTATATTCGATGGAAATCGCCAATTGAACACAGATTGCCAGTTGAAATAAAAATAATTGAAAACATGACAGGGTGTATAATCGTGAATTACTTTAATATAAAGTGGTGAGCATCAAATGTGGAGTGGTGAATATCAAATATGGCGGAATTTACGGTGCAACATTTAATGGTGGTTGGATTATTATTTTTATGGGGATACTTTTTTTTATTTTTTTTTTTTTAAATCTCGAATTCTTGAACTTTTAGATCAAAAGTCCTAAGCTAACTGGCTATATACGCCACATTCTGAGAGTAATTTTGTGAGCGTGTATCGCGAAATTTTTCGAAATTTTTGTTTCAACGTGTACTGATTGCTTCTTCTCCTGTCGAATTAAAATAATTTAGAAGGTATTTTATACCTATAATTACCTCGTGTTTATTTATTAAATATAGATTGAGCATCTTAGCCACATATTTTCGAAAAGTTGTCAACAGTTTAATTTGTAACGAGAATTTTTAACTTTAAAAATTTTGAACGGCGATTTGGAAATTAATATTCATATTTACATACGCTTCAATCATCTTGTATATTATGTAATGTAAATATATGTAGCAGTATGTATGTATATATAAACCATAAACTATTTAATTTGTTCAGAAGCATCATAAGTTCAACAAAATTGCATGGTAGTCAAAACTTATGTAGACAATTATTATTTTGTAATTAACAGTTTCGATTTTAAATAATATTTTACATTAAAAATAAAAGTATTAATAAATTTAATTTAATAACCAATTCACTATAAAACAAATCAAAATTATCATTATTGCATTAAATAATTTTATAGGAAGTAGCGGAACTTCGACGACAAGTTGCCTTAGAAACACAAGCATCATCCAAAAAGGATAAAATCGATTCAGATGTTCCAACCGAATTTGAATGTTGTTTTTGCACGACAAAGGTACTATTAACACTATTAATTAACTATTTCTATAAAAATCTATTTAAATTTATTTTATTTTAAATATTTAAAATAAAAGTTTATTGGTTCCAGCTTTTAATGTATATTATGTCGTATATGCTTATATTAACGTTATATGCAAATAATATTTTTAAGTTTTGTGTATGTCTCTAGCATTTATACATCCTTAATTAAATTACAGAAATTTATCATCATTCACATATAAATAATAAATAATTATTGCAAAACTCGATAAAATGTCAAATGTTCACAATTGTCATTTAAAAACAAAATAGTTTTGTGTAGAACATAACGTTATTTAAATTTTACATATTTTGAATTGAATTTTTAATTATTTTAAAAATTGATTGCACAACAATGTACTCGTACACATTTCGAATTAAAATACAATTTTAAATATTTTTTAAATGTTATTTGTGGGGATAACATTTTACAAATAGAGTTATAAATGTTTGTGCGACTAGTCCTTTTTTGGTGATTAGGAATTTATAAATTTTCAGGGTTTTATTAAAGATAATCTCATAATATATGTATCTTCATGATAACTAGTGAAATTTTTCCCAACCTCTTAATATTAAAAATACTTACCGATAAAATATTTTGGGGAAATATTGGGAAACCGTTCAAATCATAAATCCGAATTATAATATTACTAGCTGCATGGGGGCACTCTCGCTTTAAAAACTCGGCACTTCGCGGCTCTAGTGGTTTTCTAATTTATCCATAAATTTTTCCGCATTGGGTAAATTTAACCAGTTTTCTTTTTTAATTATATTTATTTATTTAAAAAATCATCCAGTAAATAGTCATTCATAATTGATATTCTCGTTTAGAGGGTTATATTTCGTTGGTTAGTCCAAAATAGTCCTTAAGCTAGTAATGGTTTCCACCTTCTTAGACGTCTACTGGGTTGTACTACGGTGCATTAACTATTCCTCGTAGGACTTTACTATTGACTGACTGGATGATATTGACATTCTCGTTCTGTTTGTAAAGCCCCAAAGCTGAATACCGTAATAAAATCGGTCTTTCCGAATTTTTATTATTTAGTGGTTTGTTGGGTTTAGGTGTCATAATTTCTTCAGCGACCTTCCATTTGGATGATGGTTCCATTTGGAACATGGTTAAGTCTGAATACTGCGTTAACGATTTGTAGGAAGTGATGTTGTTTTTTTTTCAGGAAGGGCTTTTATTGTTTGTCCTGTAATTAAATCATGTGATGGAGATTTCTTTGCACTTAGGTTATTGATCTCCTCTTTTAATTCTTGGAATGTGACAGTAGATATATTGTACTTATCCAGTATATTTACTGGCGGTATATTTTCGTCTGCTGCTTGTCTATATAGGTATACAGGCAGGAGCGTATTCTCGAGGTGCGTTGCAAACAAAGAAGCATTTTGATTTGTATTTATAACCCATCTTCCATCTTCATTTTAAACTGGTGGAATTTGAAGTTTAGGGTGTTTTAAACTTTTTGTCTCTTTTCAAAGATACTATTGGACATAAAATTTAGAGTTATTTAATTTTCTTTACTAGCCTAAATAATATTTTGGCACATTTCCTTTGAGCTCGAGGGTAATACTCCACGCCGCTTCTTATATGTTGTTGTTGAGTTGTTCTAGTTTTTTTTCTAGCTGTATCGGATTTTTAATTGTCACCTGAATATTAATATTATCCTCAACTGGTATCTGGGATTTCTCCCAGCAGGTTTTGTTATTGGTTAACAACTAACTCGCTTAACAATATGGCCACCAAATATTTCCTAAAGCATTCTAATTTTCTTCTAATTTCCGAATATCCTTATAAACCGGTGTGAAGGTTCTAACGTTAATTGAAAGTACATATAGCTACACAAATTAACAAAAAAGTGTAACGCACACAAAACATATTTTTAAAACTGTATGAAAATTATCTATATTTCACATACATTACTAACATTTAGCATTAACAATGTTTTACTTTAAATAAAAACGGCTTAACGGTCTTCTCATAGCGGTGGTCGTTTGTAGAAGTTTTACTGTATAACCATTTGGTTACTTTCGGATACATGAAAATCTGCATTAATAAAACTGACCGAAGGTACAAAGTTACACACATACCATTATGTGGGAAACGGGTTATACCTGATTCGAATTTGCTATGAAATTTATACTGTACAGCTACTATACCTAAACGTCTCTGATGTGTGTGAATAGACCTAACACCATCTGCACTTAACATTACTAATATAAACGTTAGTTAAACTAAAAAACCAAGATAATTAATTCTATTTAAATAGGCAGTAGTAATAACTAATCACTTGTCAAATAGAAATTAATCAAACGCCATCGTACACAGTTGACAGTATTTATACCTCTCAATTACATTTTTTCTCGTTATACAAACAAAATTATTTTGTTGTATTCTTTTATTTTCAATTAAAATTATTACAAATATGCTGTTGTCACGGAATATAATTTCAATGTGTACTAACCCTACTAACCCCCATATAAGTATCCAGAGTAAATAAATTTGCATCGCTTCAATCTATATACTCGTATACAGTGTGTATACCTTAGGTATTGCATGAAAATTTAATTTTTTCGCTTTTCTATACATTTTTTTTAAATACATTTGGTATTGTTGTTGGTGGTTTTTATACAAGTTTATTGCAAATTTATATACATTTTCAATTAATTATTGTGTAATCCTATTTTCTAGCATATACAGGACATGCACGTTATTTTCCGTTACGTACTAACGCGCGCATAAATTAATCTTACAATATAATCGATTTACACAGTTAACTAAATTTACATATTACATAAAGGGCTATTAAGAAAACATTTTACTATACGCTATATCGATACGTATCGAAACGTAATTGCTTTTTAATTATATAATTTATCGAAAACGTTTTATTATACCGTTTCAAAATTCTAAAATTTACGTGATTCAGGTCACATACTCGTACTAGACAAAAACTATAAAAAAAAACATTGCAACTAATAAAGAAACTTAAATTTTACAACACCCCTAAAAATTATATCGTACTGCTGTACTCATCGTATATATGTAATTATATACCAAACTATTTTTTTTTTAAATAAAATTAAAACAAACAACTAAGAGTTGGTAAAGAATATTATTCACGTACTATCAATTTTTATCTAGATTTCCTGCCAACCATGGAAAATAAAATTTTATATCATCTATCAAGAGTTGAGAACTAAAGCCAACCAAACGAAACTAAACTAAATTTATCAAAAAACTTTAACGATATTAAATATTTATTTGTGGATTAGGCAAATCGGAATATTTCCGATATATTAAAGCGGATTACAGAAAAATTTTGTTTGGTTGGTGCTCGGTTTGCATGCATAAGTACATACTACATAATTTGATACTTTCAAGATTTCAGAATATCTACAGGAGTTAACAACCTGCTTTAATTCCAATTGAATTTTCAAATAAAACACTTTATTCGTTAAACAAAATAGAATAATAAAAGATTTACTTCGAATGCAACTCATACGAAATTAAATAAATTTCTTAAAACCGTTAAATGAATTAACGTTCCGAGTTTTTATTGATTGATTGTTTAATTGGACTGTAAGAATAAGTACCGGATAAGATGTGCCAGATTTACACATAACAAGAGAGAAAGATAGGAAAGGTTTTTGGTTAGGGCGGAACGACTACGTGAAAAAAATTTCACAATCACTGAAGACTTCCCGAAATTGAATTCTAATAAAACTTTATAATTTAATTTTTCCCGCTCTTCTCTCTCTCTCTGTCTGTCTGTCTCTGTCTCTCTCTCTCCCTCTCGAAGTATTGTTCGACGTCGTCACGGTCACGTCAGCGCAGTCGGAGTCTTCTTCTTTGACGCACATCAGCTGGTTGATGGAACACTTTCTTAATCATCCGTTGTTGTGGAGACCTTGAAACGTACTCGGCCACTCAGCCATTTCGTGGCTCATACGAATGTGATATTCGTGTTTCGCCACTTTAATTGGACCATTAAGCTACTATTACGTAAAATACCGCAAGTAGCTATTATCCGATTTTAAAGTCCGACAGTTTTGGAATAGATTCTACATGAACTATGGATTTTAGACACCCCGATAGAAAAAAATCTAAAGAATTTAAATCCGGAGAACTTGCAGGTCATTCTTGGTTTGGCCTTTGAACACCTCGACCGACAAACATTATGTTTAGATAGTGGGGAGCTTTTGTGGCTGAAATACCATCATGCATGAATCACATTCAATTTCCGATCAAAACTGGTACATCATAGTGAAAATTTATGCTGGACGTTATTTTGCTTTATTTCATGTGGGTTTTCCATACACCAAATATGACTTCTGTGGAAATTCTTGATGGTGTTCTTTGTAAAAACACCTTACCTACAAATTGCGAATAGCCTAAAAATGTTCTTTGAATCCATTGATAAAAGTTTAAACCTTTCGGGAAATCACGTGGTAATAGTTCTTGGATACGTTAAATGTGATAGGGGTATATTTGTTCTTCCCTTAAAATCAGGATTGGGCGGGGTAGATCATGTAGTCTACTCGGTTGTCGCCACGTAATTTATTACGTAGATTACATTGGATTTTTTGCATTCCTGACAACACCAAGAACCAAGAAGATTAGTTTCAATTTTCTAATTATTTTACGAGAGCTAATCTCAAAAAACTGCTGTTTAGCTATTAGGTAATTATCTAATTATCCTAGAGCCCAAATAAAACATTTACCTGAAGTAAGTGTTGTGATAATAAAGTATACATTGCGCACTATTAAAATACATAAAAATTACATTAATAATAATCTAAAACGGATTCTAACTTTTACAAAGGGTTTTGAAATTATAACTTTATTTAAAATCATAAAATGTAATAGCTACTAATAATAAATATAATTTAAAGGAGTATTTGCTTTGCGTGCCGATTTTTTGTCTATATAAAATTAAATTTAACATTACGAAACATTTCTAATCGGTAATTGATAAATCGGAACTAAAGTGGGAACTATAGATAGAATAAAAAAAATAACGTAAGAGAGCGAGAGATATGATTCTTATATATTCGACCATACTCAGAATAAGAAAAATAAAAACTATAAGAAAAATTGCGTTTTATTTAGCTGTCACTTAAAAAGAATAGCCGAGCGAAAATTTTCGTCCAAGAATAAAAAACTTAATAAATACAACAACAAAGCTCAAACAAATTTTAGTGCGTTGAATGTAATATTCATGTTTATTATTTTATATATGGAAATTTGGAATTGTTCGTGTATATTATCTTTTATATTTATAAAATATTCATGTACACATATACAAATATGAATATTAAATCACAAATAATTTTCACTACACTGTAGAATTGTATTTTTCTAAACCTAACCTAAAAAAATAATTTATCGAATTGCGGTAATTTAAACCGCATATAAATATTTTTTATAATTTTAAACACATATATTTGTTGATATGTAATACGTTTATACTCAAAACTATTGTAGTTTCACTCAAGATTTTAGGAAATACATCAAAAAATATTACATGAAAAATATGAATGAACTTAATATTCTAAGTAATCTATAGCCGAAATTGGAAAATAATTTTTTGTCTTCGTTTTTTACGTTATTTCTGTTATTTTTTTTATTCCACCTATAGTTGACCCATAAGTTTGCAGTTTAGAACTAAATATCGGGTAGATTTTAGTTTATAAATATTAGAGACATCTAACAATACTTGGGTGAACTAACGATCAATTTAGTTAGTCGGAAATTTAGCAAAAATGGTGTGAACCAATTAAAGTTCCTGACGCCGACATATTTGTCTACATTTCCGATTAACTAAATTGATGGTGAGCTCGTACCAGTTATTGATAGATGTCTCTAATGTTCATAAACCAAAATGATTCTCATATTTAATAGATTAGTTTTAATTGATTTAACAAATTTTAATTAAATATCAGAGGCAGTGTATTTTATGGCATCTATGAACAACTGGTATAAATTATAAATTAACCATCAATTTAGTTAGTTCGAAATTTAAACGAAATAATCAACGTTAGACACACGGCATAAAACTCTAATATTGTGCGCTTTATAACAATTTTTTCGACTAAATTGACTGACTAAACTAATTTAAACTTAGTTTTAAGCTAATGCAACTTTAATTTGTGGTTTCTCAATTGTCGATATGTTTATTATCGATGGTGGTAAATTTACGATTTAGTTCGCAAATTTAGATTAAGACTGTGTGCCTGAGAGCGTTTTTTTCGACTAAATTGCCGACTAAACTAAATTAATTACTAATTCATATCATTCATTCAATGCAATGATTCATGAATGATTCATATCATTCATTCAACAAGGTGGCATTAGTATCTTTTAAATATGCTGTGCCTCCGATTGTAAACTAAATTATAAACTAAACTAAATTATGACTTTTCATGTGTCATATTGTTTTCAACAACACCGATTTGTTGTATTTTAAAATCAAGGAAATAGAAAAAATAAAACAATTATGGAGATGGGAATCGCATTATTCATGAATGTGATTATAAATTACAATCGAAATTTCAGAATGAGAGTATTTCCTTTTAGACATTTTTACACGTATGTAATCGATAAAAAAATAATCAAAACAAGAAATGAAAATGACAACTAAATAATCAAGCAACCTCAGCAGGAATCTAAATGATAAAAACTGGTGGGTAATAGCATAACTAGTCATTAATTTAGTTTAGTCGGCAATTTAGTCGAAAAAATCGCTCACAGTCTAAATAATAAGAATCACTAGTACAAAAACCAACGGCAGTCAGTCTATATTTAGTAATTTAGTCAAAAAAATGAGTGTGAAACACACAAGTAACTTCCATTATCTAAAATCCCGGGAAACAGAAGTTCAAAATATGTGGATCATACAATCACTACTGGCGTGGATCACAAGTAATGGTCGACGTTGTTTACTAAAAATGTCCAGATTGGCTTTTAACCCACGTTAAGTTCACGAGCTATTTTTGTTATGTTCGTCTTGGGTTGTTCTGCTATTTTATTGGGAACAGGGGCCCTATTCTCGAAATCGGTGGAAATTTCCGCATTCGGACTATAAATTGCTGACTATAATTCTAATTTAATCATTTTTTCGCGCCTTCATGTACATATCTGAAAAAAATAATAATAAAATAATAACTGTTCTGCGTTGGTTTTATATCGTCCAATGTTGAACAGATGATGATGCTGGAAATAGGACAAGTTGCTGTTGAATGTTGTGTATTTAATTTGAATATTACTTACGACATGCATGTTTGACAGTACGGAGAGAACTTATTTAATGACAATCTATCATATTGTTACGGTGACACCTAGAATAGAATAGAATAAGTTAATTTAATTAATTGTTCAATTACATTTATAATTTATACTCAACATTTAGGCGTATTTCTATACTAACATATTTGCTGCGCATTTAGGATTATTCTAGAAACAAATATTTTGGTATATAAAGGCGCGCGTTGACGTGTAATGCTGAGTATTATTTTAAACGTGATACAGTGAAGGTTAAATAGAAAGATTATTAAAGTGATTATTAAAGTGATTATTAAAGCGATTATTAAAGTGATAATTAAAAAGTGTGTTATAATTATAATAATTAATTGTGAAAATTGTGTTGTATAATAAATTGTGTTGTGTAAATAAAATTGTGTGAGTTAAAATTGAAGCAGTGTATTTATTCACAATCCAGTGATTCGAACCTTGATTGACAAGGCAAAATCGTAACAATTGGTGACAGCGGTGGGATTGTGAATAATAAGGAAAATGATTCTCTACGGATTAAAGCTTGCGCAATTAAAGGAGCAACTGAAGCGGCGAGGTTTGGCTAGTGAAGGCACAAAAGCTAGTTTGGTGGAGCGACTACGTGAGGCCATGGAGAAGGACGGTTTAAATCCAGATGTGTATGATTTCGAGGAGGACAACACGGATGAGATCAGTGTGGACAAGAAAGAAAAGGAAGAACAAACGATGGTCGGAACAACACAAAACCCATCCGGAAGTTTCGATTTATCGCAGTTGATGGCTGCTATGAATCAGATGATGGGACAACAGTTGGAGGGAATAAAACAATCGAACGAGGGAATTAAACAGCAGATGTTACAAATGGAGCAACAAGGGGCGAACATTAAACAATCAAACCAGGAAATGAAACAGCAGATGGAGCAGCAAGGGGCGGACATTAAAAACCAAATAGAAGATGGCCAAAAGAAAATAGACGAGAGGTTTTTGGAATTATCTTCTACACTACACGGTAAAGTGGAAAAACTGCAAACAGAAGTACACGCAGAAATTCAAAATGTTAAAGGGACGGTTCAACAAAAATTTGAATCGGTTGAACAAGATTTTAAACGTCTCGAGAAGGAGCTCAAAGATGTCAAGGCGAATGGAACGACACAACAAGTGATCCAGACGGTTAATGCAGTTAAGATAAAACTACCAACATTTGATGGAACAACATCCTTCAGTATTTTTAAGTTCCAGTTCGAAACGGCGATTAAGCAAAATCAGTGGACTGAAGAACAATGTGTTGCAGCGTTAATTGTGGCTCTTAAAGGCGAAGCGGCAGAAACACTACAAATCATTCCTGAGCAGGAACGGAACGTTTACATCGGAATTATGAAGGCGTTAGATCGAAAATACGGAAGTGACCACAAACGAGAAATCTATCGCATGGAATTGAAGGGTCGATACCAAAGAGCAGGAGAATCGCTACAGGAATTTTCATCGGCAATTGAGCGGCTCGCGCATTTAGTACATTCAAATATGTCGGCCGATTACATGGAGCGAATTAAAATGGATGCATTCATTGACGGTATTCGAGATCCTGAGACGCGCAGAGCGGTGATGTTGTCACCTAAGGCAACTTTCACGGAAACCATCGCTTGTGCGTTAACAAACGAAACTGCGCAAACCATCATCAAACCAGCAATGAAAATTCGCCGAGTGGAGATTGATTCCAGAATAGACACTGCGCGGGCTACGCCAAGATTCAGAGATGGAAGTGGCAGGATTAGATGCTGGGTATGTAATAGAATGGGTCACATCTCACGGGACTGTTGGGAAATTAAGAAGAAACGAGGAAGATCGCCATCTCCTATGAAGCGTACACCAAACGAACAGCAGAGGGAGGCCAGAAAGGAGGGTCAGACGACATTGGAGTCGTTAAAAAGAGACACCTTGAAGGAGCAAAAGCTGACTCCCATAACCGATTGCCCCATAACCTCCATCCATGTTTCGAGAATAGCAAGGAGCGGTGATAGCTTAACAATTGAAGCCGATATTGATGGGAAGAAATGCATGATCACGCTGGATACGGGAGCAACTCATACGATTGTTCGTGAGGATATTATCGATGGAATTATGGAACCAGCTAATGGAATGAAGTTACGAACGGCGACTGGAGAAAATTCAGCAATAAAAGGGAAAAAGGTCGTAAAAATAAGGATTGGGCGAAATCACTTTCAACACGAGGTGCTGGTTGCAGATATTGTAGACGAAGTCATATTGGGGATGGACTTTATGAGAACGAATGGCTTCGTGGTGGATGTTGGACGGGGTGTATTAACCTACGATAATATCGAGTTGCCACTTCACGTTAGCGCCGTTATAGGAGAAACGACCAGGCAAATTATAATGGATCATCGGGAGAAGCTGCCACCGAACTCGGAAACAATAGTATGGGCAAGATTGGAGGGAGGTTCTGGGCCACCCAGGTTGTGGGTTGTGGAAGCCAATGAAGCGGAGAGCGAAGCCAGAGAAATTATGATCGGGAAAGTTTTAGTGAAACCAGACAACGATAATAAAGTACCAATTAGGACTCTAAATCTCTCGGATAAGACGAAAACCATCAAGAAAGGGACAATAATCGGAAAATGTGAAGAAATATCGGCGATAGTGAAGTGCGAGCAGAAAAATCCGATTAAGACGGCTAACTCGCAAGTGCAGAAAGAGGTTGTAGAACAACTCATGGAGAAATGGACCGAATATCTTACTAAGGAACAGAAAAAATTGGCAAAACAATTGCTCGAGCGGTACATGCCAATATTCTGCAGTGCACCGGACAATAATGGGAGAACCACAATGGTAAAACATCGAATAGATACAGGAGCAGAAATGCCGATTCGCCAACCACCCAGGAGATTACCATTGGCAAAGCAAGGAGAAGTGGATCGAATGGTAAAAGATATGCAAGCAGCAGGGGTAATCGAAACATCAAGCAGTCCATGGAGTTCACCAGTGGTGTTAGTCGAGAAAAAGGATGGTACCATGAGATTCTGCGTGGATTACCGAAAATTAAATGCTGTGACGAAAAAGGATAGTTACCCATTGCCAAGGATCGATGACACGTTAGACACATTATCGGGTGCTCGAATATTTTCAACATTAGATCTGCAAAGCGGCTATTGGCAAGTGGAAGTCCAGGAGGAAGATCGCGAGAAAACGGCATTCAGTGTGGGTAACGGATTATGGCAATTTAACGTTATGCCATTCGGATTATGTAACGCCCCTGCGACTTTTGAACGGCTAATGGAGCGCGTGCTAAAGGGATTACATTGGAGGACGTGCCTCGTATATTTGGACGACATCATCGTCATGGGCAAGGATTTCGACGAGCATTTAAGGAATTTAGCAGAGGTTTTGGATCGGATACAGGCCGCCGGATTGAAGCTAAGCCCAAAGAAATGCAAACTATTCAGGACCGAAGTAAAATATTTGGGTCATAAGGTAACAACCAATGGAATCCATACCGATGAAGATAAGATCACAGCGGTGAAGGAATGGCCACGACCTAAAAATTTACATGAATTACGGAGCTTCCTTGGATTGTGCACCTATTATAGACGATTCGTGCCAGGATTCGCCAATATTGCGAAGAGTTTACACGAGTTAACCAGGAAGAACAAGGCATTCGAATGGAAGGATGAACAGGAGGAGGCATTTGTGGAACTAAGACGACGATTATGCGAGGCACCAATCCTCGCATACCCTATACCCAACGTTAAATTCATTTTGGACACCGATGCAAGTAATGACGGTATAGGAGGAGTATTATCACAGGCAACAAATGAGGAGGAGCGAGTTATTGCATATTACTCCAAGATGTTATCAAAACCGGAACGGAATTATTGTGTAACACGGAAAGAGTTGTTGGCTATAGTGGAATGTGTTAAGCACTTCCATAAGTACCTCTATGGCCAAAAATTTCTTCTACGGACGGATCATGGAGCTTTGCGCTGGTTGTTACAATTCAAAAATCCAGAGGGACAAGTAGCACGTTGGATCGAACGTTTGCAAAGCTACGATTTCCAAATTGAACATCGAAAGGGAACCGCACATGGAAATGCCGACGCATTATCAAGAAGACCATGTCCCGTGGAATGCAAGCATTGTGGGCGTGTGGAGGGTAAGGAAAACCTCATTGATATTCGGCTTATGCAAGTGCTACCTGATGAGGAATGGACTGATGAAATGATCAAGAAGGAGCAATTACGGGATGCTGACCTGTCATTCATCATGGAACATAAGGAAAAGGAACACCGGCCCACATGGAGTGAGATAGCTGACAAAACTCCCATTGTGAAAGCTTATTGGGCTCAATGGGATAGCCTCCACATAGAAAATGGATGTTTAAAACGAAAGTGGGAAAGCACGGATGGTAAAGTAAAACAATTGTTGGTAGTGGTGCCAAAAGATCGGATAGCGGAAATCCTCAAGGAGTATCATGGAGGAGCAAGTGGAGGTCACCTAGGGATTAATAAAACATTAGCCAAAATTCGACAACGTTTCTATTGGTCCGGATGTAGACAGTCAGTAGTAGAATGGTGTCGAAGATGTGACCAATGTGCGGCAGTAAAGGGACCAGCACGAAAAAGCCGTGGAACCATGAAACAATATAATGTCGGGGCACCATTTGAGAGAATTGCAATGGATGTGGCGGGGCCATTTCCGACCACCGAGAGCGGAAATACATATGTGCTAGTAATAATGGATTATTTCAGCAAATGGCCGGAAGTGTACCCCATACCCAATCAGGAAACAACAACAATAGCTGATGCCGTGGTCAACAATTGGATTAGCAGATTTGGTGTACCTATGGAAATTCACACGGATCAAGGAAGGAATTTCGAATCGGTGGTATTTCAGGAGATATGTCAGATGCTTGGAATCAATAAAACAAGGACGACGCCTTTACACCCACAGTCGGACGGTATGGTGGAAAGATTCAATGGCACATTGGAGGAATATCTAGCAAAGGTTGTGGAAAGGAACCAACGTAACTGGGATCGATATATACTGATGTTCCTGATGGCCTACCGATCAGCGGTACATGACACAACAGGAGTGACACCAGCTAAAACCATATTTGGGAACAATCTACGATTACCAGGAGATTTAAAATTTGGGGCTGTTCCATCAGCAGCTCTATGTGGACAGGATTACGTCGACCGGATGAAAGAGGAACTTAATGAAATACATCAATTTGTACGGGAGAAAATTCGAATATCAAGTGATCGAATGAAAGCACGATATGACATACGAGCAAATAATCAAGGCTTCGAGGAAGGGCAACTGGTATGGCTTCACAACCCGCAACGGCAGAAAGGATTATCACCGAAGTTGCAACCCACATGGGAAGGACCTTACACTGTCATTAAAAAGTTGAACGATGTGGTTTATCGCATACAGAAAGGACGGAAAGGTAAACCAAAGGTGGTGCATTTGGAGCGCTTGGCGCTCTACAGAGGAGGTGATCTGGATCCTGTTCGGGACGAACAGGCTTAGGTGGGGGGTAGTGTTACGGTGACACCTAGAATAGAATAGAATAAGTTAATTTAATTAATTGTTCAATTACATTTATAATTTATACTCAACATTTAGGCGTATTTCTATACTAACATATTTGCTGCGCATTTAGGATTATTCTAGAAACAAATATTTTGGTATATAAAGGCGCGCGTTGACGTGTAATGCTGAGTATTATTTTAAACGTGATACAGTGAAGGTTAAATAGAAAGATTATTAAAGTGATTATTAAAGTGATTATTAAAGCGATTATTAAAGTGATAATTAAAAAGTGTGTTATAATTATAATAATTAATTGTGAAAATTGTGTTGTATAATAAATTGTGTTGTGTAAATAAAATTGTGTGAGTTAAAATTGAAGCAGTGTATTTATTCACAATCCAGTGATTCAAACCTTGATTGACAAGGCAAAATCGTAACAATATAAATATAAAGAGCGTGTTCAACACTACTAAAGCTAGTTTACACTACACTACAATTTAACTATTCTACAATTTTTAGGGATAACATCATGTCCCTTCCTGAAAAGAAAAAACTCCTGAGTAACTCAAGAATTTAAGGAAGTACTCCAGAAGAAATTCTGTATTTCCCTGAATCCTACACACAAACCTTCAGTTCCTTCAGTCCCCTAAATTGAATTTGTAGTACCGTATATACCATAGATTTTCAATTTTATTGATTTTAACAAGCGTAAAAGGATATTTTATGCACTCAATATTTTAATTTTAACTTAGTTTATGTCTCATTTTTCGAGAATAACCTGGTATACTATTTCATTTCTTCAATGATTTCTACTTTACGATTTCTAAGTCTACTAGATTAATTTATTTAAACTTTAATAAAAAAACATTTAGGCGACTGTCAAATCTAAATGAAGTTTACTTAAGAATTCCATTGATTATCAAACATGTCACCATGATGTTTTAATAGACCAACATGTCTACTGTGCCGATGGCGCCCCGTTAGAAATTCTATAATGTTTACATAATATAACTGACGTTACTGAATACTATACATTTTCTTAAAAAAGTTATTGCTGAGATATTCTAATTGTTAGTAAAATGCCAATTCAAATATGTAAATCTATTTAAAATTTCGAACAGGTTGATATCGGTAAAGAAGGTAAGTTGGTCTAATTTAATTGGATTTTTTCTAATTTGTATATTTTCTTGTTGTTCTAGGAATAATTTTGTAAATACTTCATTTAGATTTGACAGTCGTCTAAATGTATGCTTTTATTAGTTGAATGAAAATCACCACTTTAAAGCTTTGCGCAACTCGTCGTTGCTTTTATTGCGGAAAATTTTTGTTGTTTTTATTTTAATGATAAAAGTTACTTTACATTACAAATAAATGACACTAAACAGTTAAAACACCCAAATAAATTCTACCCAATCCCATCACTAGTCCGCTAGAGCAACCTGCCATTCCCCCAACATATAATATACACAAATATTAAATTCTGCTACCAAACCGCGGCTTTAAATTGGTTCAATTGTCAAATATACATAAATATTATATATTTGTTGTATGTATATGTGCCACCATGAAATGCGGGGGAACCCCACAACACAAACAGTTTATATTTTATGTTTTGTTTTTAAATTAACCTTCATGTTAATTAAAACATGTTATTATTTTATCGAACATGAAATTAATCGAATGCTTGTTATTTATTATGGTTTGTGTAGAATCTCCATTTATTTATTTGTGTATGTATGCGAAAAATTGTGGAAATTTTTAAACTTCTGATGTATTTGTGTGTAGTGTATCGTCTCTCATTATCTCGCCCGTTGATGTTTAATGTTTTGTGTTCAAAATTAAATTTTATTTTATTTTCATTTTACGTGTACATTTTATTTATTTATTTTGGTTTAAAAAAATAATAAGTTTTTTTTACAATCATGTTTTAAATTTGAACTAATACAATTTACTGGAATTCACAGCAATTTTACGATTATTAAAATTTGCGAAGGTGATTTTAATTACTTTGTTTTTTAAGTCTTGGATCATTTATTTTAAAACATCAGTAGCTAATTTCAAAGTCATTGACCTAGGAGTTGATTTTTCAATACTGACATTGTCGACATGTCTGTGTCGAAAATACATCTTCGAAATGACTTCTGGGTCCTAACTATTGAATTCGACATTCATTTTCGAAGGCTATCGTTTTCCTTCATTAGACAAAAGAAGAAAAAAGAAAAATGTATGAAATGTTTACTATTATTTTCTCTTTTGTTTCTACGCGCTATAGGAATACGATAGCCGCCGAAAATTAACATCGAATTCAATAGTAAGGCCCCTGTATCCATCCTACAGGCAGAGTTTCGTGAGAAATTTAAATTAAAGTTCCTCGAATTTCTAGTTAAACTTAAAATAAAATATGTTCGATCTACGCATTCTTCTCTGTGAATATTGGTAGTTTTTAAGAAAAAACTGCTATATAAAACGTAAAATATGAAAATGAAACAGCTGTAGTTGTCCTCAAGTCTCAGATTCTGTAATTAATTTTTAACTTCAACTTCGTTCAAAATATCAAAATACTAAAAATAGTTGATTATCGTAAAGTAAAATATTCTACTTGCATTTTGATGGCTGTTATACACTCGGATGATTTATGAACTTCATCCTCGTGAATAACAACCATCATTATGTTATCGTTGAATAATATCTATTATGTCCTAAGGCGCATTCTCGATTGAAAATTAAATAGAAAGCAAATGTCAAATCTTTCGTTTGCCATCAAATGTTCTGTACATTAGATGGAGGGAACAGAAAATTTTGTTTGGACTTCATGCTTGTACTGAACTGATTGTAATACTCGCGTCGCTTGGTAAGCAAACTTTTATTCTCTCGCAATAAACGAACAAAACACAACATTTTAGGCCCTACAATCAAAAATGTGCTTTTTAATGAAAATATTATTCGAAAAGTTATTTAACACTATTTCAGTCAATCTATAGTACTATTTCGAGGTAAATTTTAAACCCTTCGAAAATAACACTGTGCAGCAGTGACATGATGAGTAACTGTTTCAAATCGTTCCATTTCTTCAATTTCTTCTGTGTTCCCTTGCGGCTACCCAAATTTGTACTACCCCAATGAAGTGGTTGCTTGACGTTGATAATGGTGTTGCTGCCTCTCTCTGCTATCACCACCATTTAATGGTGACTACACATTAATTTGTGCTGGGGAAAATTTAACCAGTACATAACCAATAAATTTTTTGCTCACTTTTAAAACATGCTAAACTTTCTTTCTAAACAAAGCACTATTGTATTTCATGTACAATTGTATGAAATGGTTGCAGCGATTAACGTTAATAATGAGATAAGAAACCATAGCGCAAGTGTTTTTAGAATTGTGTGTCTATCTGTCCGTCCGCAACACGCTTGTAATAGTCAATCATGGAAGCAATCTGCCTTTGTATTGTCGCGATAACTCAATCGGTTTTAAGTTATTAGATAAAATATAAACTGATCAGTTATATGGGCAACCAAAGTGTTTGCTCGGTTCTGTTTTGTATTCTCGACTTATTTTCAAGTAAAAACAAATTGGCTAATTCAAGCAAAGTTTACCAAGTTCTCTGTAGAATAATACCAATCCAATTATCACCATTTTTGATTAAACCTATGTACTGATGCCATTAATAAGTGAAACAATCTTATTTTGTACAGTTTTATCGGAGTGAAGTTTACGACAAAATGATAAAATATACACGAAATACCACACTATAATTAGTTTTGAGTGATTAGCTATGTGTCGGACATGAATTTTGAAATTTGTCTAAGCAGTTCATTAAGGATTAAACTACAATAAAAAATTGAATGCTTGTCCGACAAATCCTTGAAAGAAACCATCTTGACCCATTAGTACTATCTTATGACCAGTAACGATTGCGTTGAAATTTGTGTAAGGATTTCTTCGAAGATTCTATAGTAAAAAATTACCGTCAAGTCAGAATTCAATAAAAAAAGCCAGTTCGAACCATTTTTACTAGTGGCTAACCCATACGTATGTTTGCAAGTTTTCCTCAGAAGTTCATCAATGATTCCAATAGAAAAAAAAATTAATTCATGTCCGATAAGTGCTTGGAAGTAGCCAGTTGGTGTCATAAACTTGTCAATATATTCAATTTGAAAATTTTATATCCAGATTGAGCCAATTATTTAAATTTTACTTATCAGCCATTACGTTTATCGTAACATTTTTTTGTATACATAACATTTTTCTTCTGCAAAATGAAAGAGATATAATATTGACTTTTTGCATATGACAAGAAAAGAACCAACAAAATTTTGCAGATTTTTAAGTCACTACACCGCCGAAACAACTATAAAATGTTGCCATCAAAATAAATATTGCCATAAAATAGATTCGATCCTAGTATTTTTATGGCAACATTTTTAAAATTAACAAAAAAAATTATGTTGTATTTATAAATGTTGAGATTCATAATAAAAACAGACGCCATAGATAAAAATGTAAATTTCGCATTTGAATTAATTAAAAATAAATTAAAAATAATGCTATAAAAAATTATGGCATTACTATATATATTTATTTATTTCTCGCACATTAAATATTTTTATATAGCGGATGCAGCTTATTTACCAACAAAAATTTGCAGAAGAAAAATGTTGGTCGCCTGTAAATGGGGAGTTGAAAAATATTTATTCAACAAAAGTATATAGTATTTATGAAAAAGAAACGATTAAAACAAAATGATTTTAAATTAAATTCCAAACAAAATTAGCTTAGATAAAAATTTAATTTTTTTTTTCGGGAAAAACGAGTTTTGATAAAAAACATGTGTTTCACCAAATTCGGCATCTACACAAACCAGGCGGATTGCCTATTCGGAAAAAACTACACACTTGAGTTTTTTCCATAAATTGGTAGGACTATGCGAAATGTGGTGGACATTTGTGTTCCAGAAGTGGCAGCTTCCGTGTGGGACTTTCCAATTTTTTCAATGACATTTTTGCAAATACAAGACATTTTTTATCATAAATCCGGTGGCTTCAATTTTTCACTTTAGAAAATAAGTGCGGTGTATTCGAAGAGAAGAAAGTTGAGTGTTTGCCACAACAATAACACTAATATGCCGCGGCTTTCTTGACCTACACACCATCTTTAATATGTTTAATGATGTTCCTTTTTAATTTTTAATAAAATTATTTGTTTTTTAAATTTCGATTTAATAATTCCATTATTAAGTCGAAATTCATAAAAAAAACTTTTTAAGGCTAATGAGCCGCGATTTAGAAGGAGAAAAGTGATGTAAATTTAAAAGCACAGACTACAAAATCACAAAACTGTAAATGTTGATGATTTTGGGGTATTTTTTAGTAACTAGGGTTTCTTGCAAATTGATTGTAAGGAAAGGGGAATACCCCAGAAAGAGGGTATGTCTGGCCATTGTGTACCGCAGAGCCCGCTTATATACAATTTAAAATTTTATTTTATAGAAATTTAACTTCTTTAGTACATTCTGGTCCCATGCACATCAGAATTTTTGAGATAAACGATGGATTTAATAGCAATCTAAACGATCACATTTATAAAAAAATTAAAGAGAAAACGTGAGCTGAAACGAGATTTTATGAATCACCATGTAGAAACAATAATTATATTATTCGTATACTAAAATTTTTTCATCAACATTTATTTACTGGAAATGTCTACAACATCGTTAACATATTTGATTTTCTTAATTAAATATTATTACAAAAGACAACAAAATGTAGAAAACTTCAATTTTATGCGATTGCTAAACCGAGCTTTCTGTAATTTCAAAATCCGTTAACAGATGTCTCTATAATAAATTTACTTGAAATTACAGAAAAGAATAAAATAATTAAACAACTGTTTACGAAAATAAACCATTATTAAGTTAAGCGCGAAATCTTTAATATAATAATTTAAAATAATTAATAAAACTCAAAACAATTAAAGTTTTTATTTATAATACGGTTGGCGTAAATACAACTTTTCGTCGTAAAATTTTCATCATCATAGTTGCTGTGCGCTGTAAAACAATAATAGAAAAATGTCACAATTTTTCGATTTTTTTTTTCAATCATATTTCGCTCGTGTTGCGTTATTCTCAGTTCCAGGAGAGCTCCATAATCTATTGAACCAGGCGGTATACATAATAAATAGTTAAATTTTCTACCAAATATTTGGGTTTTAAAAAATTAAATTTTTTGTCGCTATTGTTTTCTAAATTTATACTTAGCGACATCTTTTGATTAGTTTGGACTACAGGATGAAACAATATTAGTAGCCAAAAATCAAATTTTCAACGTCCCTTAAACTAGCAGAACCCATACAGCAGAACATTACAAGATAGTATGGATAATTATAGGCTAATTAAATGTAGCATAAAAAAATTTTGGGCTCCATCCCCTCCAACTAAAACGCGGGTTCTGCTAGCTTTAGAAAAGGTTAGCAGAACCCATATAAAAAACTGATTTAAAAACAATTGCAAAATTAAAGGTAAATTTTAGGCTAAATAAATGCCCTATTTAAATTTCTTTTATTCTGCTCGATCTAGAAAATGGAAAAGGCTTTATCATTTCAAAGCTAGCAGAACTAAAATCGAAAATTGGACCAAATAGGGCATTTAATTAGCCTAAAATTATCAATACTATCTTGTAATGTTCTGCTGTATGGGTTCTGCTAGCTTAAGGGACGTAATTTTTAGCAATTAACGAAAAAACAGTTTTCGAAGTTTGTTCATCAACAATGTTGAAGTAGAATCCAAAACACAATAACCCCATATTCCATTGTTACTCCAAAAGCTTTTTTCAACGAACATTTGCTTTGGAAAATAATACTGAAATGTTTGATGGAACACTATACTAATTTCGTATTTTCTTTACATACACATACGAGTATAAACAAATACTTGTTTCTACAAGAAAAAAATGTGTTAGATTAATTTAATACAGAATTCTTTTGAAGAAAAATGATCAAAAAAAATTGATTATGATCAAAAAATTTTGATCAGAAATACCTGATCATGTTCTTTTGAAGCAAATAATTGATTTTTTTTTTTGATCAGTGATCAAATTTCGAAATCCTGATTTTTTGGAGGATTTGTTTTGTGATCAAAAAAAAAGAAAAACGTCAGTGTCAAAAACAAAGAAACAAAAAACGCGCCATTTTCATTATCGGCATTATAATTTGGTGTTTATATTTTTTCGTGCGTTATAAGTGTTTATGTAAATTAAATATTATAAGTAATATTAATTTTTGTGTAATTTAAAGTGAATTTGGTGTAATAAAAAGTGTTTTTCTTGTTACGTGTTAAACATTTTTTGTTGTTTGTTTTGATTTCCCTTTAAACAAATGTAAACAAACCATTTTTTTCTTTTTGCGTGTTCTTTGGAGCAAAAAATAATTGATTTTTTTTCATTTTTTCAAAAGAATTTGGTATAAATGTGTCTGCGTTAACTCGACATAATATAACTCAATTTTAAAATATGCTTTTCCTGAATATTGAACTAACCATTTTTATTTACAAAAAAGCATGAAAATACACTGATTGGTATGAAAAAGAAGAAAAAACTTTCCTCTATGTAAAGCTCATGAAAAAAATGGCGGAATCTTACGGTTGTTATATTTAGGGGGCTCTGGTATTTCTCTCTGGTAAAGTTAGTTTTAAACAAAACTAAACATTATACGATAGTGGAATTTGCGTAATTTAATGCGTTTTAAATTTTCATATCGAGACCTATTTTTCAGACGTATTTATAAATTTTTTTCAACATATTGCGTTCTCTTTCTCACCTTGTCGATGTATTGCTAATTTACCCCTCATGCGAGAAACATGCGTTCACGTACGTACTAGACACGGAATTAAGCTAAGTAGTTTCCAGTGTTTCAGACAATTTTGTGACTTCACACGTCTGTTTTAAAATTTGTACCTAATGCTCAGTCAGATTTAGTAAAACAACATATTGAATAGGGTAATCATTTTAAAATAAATCGCACTTCATTATTTTTTTAAACCAAATTTACATAAAAAAATTTATTATCGAACGAAATTTATATTATTTTATTATTAAAAAATTTGCAGGGGTCAGAGGGGGGATGTCGTGGAGAATGTATACCACTGCGATCAAAAAGCGTGTGAAAAGACAAAACAATTTTTTTTTATTTAGTCAAAATCCTGTATATGTTGCGAAAAAACATAAATGTTTACATGAACTATGCTTTGACGCGAGGCTGCAAAACTAAACTTAAATTAATGAAGATTTTTCTTTTTTTGGTTTTGGTTAATTGAAATTAAAGTACTTGTGAGATAAAAAATATACATAATTTGATTTAATACATAACAAAAATACAAAAGATAGACATAGCCATATATATGTATTTTATATGACACAGGTGAGTTTTTATTTTTTTTTTTTATGTTTATAATTTATGTTTTGTAACATTATATATTACGATACTAACAAAACCAAAATTACATTATTACTCGATATTAACACAACATGTTTAAGCTTTTAGTTTTTGTTTTTTGTTTTTGTGTTTGGTTTAAATAAGTTACAAAGTAAATAAATAAAAACTTTTTATATAACGAACCAAAAAAAAGCTTTCGCAGTATTTAAGTAAGGAAACCATAATTTTTGATTTTCGCACCAAGGGTATTACAAATTATATAACTTAGCGACTTTTATATTTATTATCCACGGCTTAAAGCTCGGTATCTCGTTGGAGAGATAAGACCTCCCTCCCAAAAGATATAGTATATTCTGTTTATGCTTGCATAATTTTTTAATGTGTTTTTTTATGTAAACTGTGTCTTGTTTATTTTTACCGTAAAGTGTTTGTCTATTTGGTATTTGGAAACTGATATCTATATAACACTGTACTAGCAACTCGTACATTAACCACAATTTTGGTGTAAAATAAAAATGCATTTTTCAGTTAGGTTTTATGTTAATAATCTGAGAATATTTATAGTTTGAACAACTGACTGTCTGACGTCTGTAAATTTCTGGTACGTGATATTTTTTAAACATTTATATTTTAGTTTTGGTTCTGTTTACTTTGCGGTTTTGAATACAAAAGATGAGATTTTAATTTTGTTTATACAATGTATAGTGGCACACCAGTGCAAGAATATTAACGATGGTAAAAGTATATAAATTACATTTATTATTTAAGAATTTTAATTAACTTTAAACACACATAAAATATAAATTTAAATAAAAATTCAATAAAGAAACAAGGCGAACAAGAGTTGGCTCTAGAATAAAATCACAGACAATTATTAACCAGATAGTAATCTTTTTCACAATCTTGATGCATATGAAATAAAAAAGTTCTGATTCGCATACCCAAACATAGGGTTTAATGGAATCTAGAGTAATATAATAATAATAATTTCCAACGACCTATTTATTCCCCCTCCCAACTGCGCGCTTGTCGAACTATTTTTTTATGTTTTAATCTATGCAATCTGTTCTAGGGTCAAACTCCCAACTGTTTCGCGGTTCGCCTTTCACGTCCTTCTTTATGCATTGCTTGGCAAATCTGCACATTTCATAGCTTCATGTCAGCCTATACTGGCATGGAAGATGAGTTGGCCCATGAGTTTTGTACTCAGGGGATCATAGATGTGTTCCATTGCACCATAGATCGTAATCTGTTGATGAAAATTCCCTTTGCATCTTGCCCATATCGGGATTTGAACCCGGTACCTCCCGATCCAAGTGCCAAAGCTTTAACCACTGTGCCTTTTGGTCTGTGATATCGAACCTTAACCAGTGAAATAAGATAAAGATTTTAAAAATTAAATTAAATTAAAAAAAGCAAACTAGGTTGACAGCTAAGCAAAACGTAAAATAAAGCCCACACAACTTGAAAAATATTAAGTCAAAACCAAAGTGCAGATTTTTTTTTTTTGATTTATGAAATTGTGTGGTAATTTTGACTTTTCGTAAATTGCCGAAAACCGGTAAAATTACACGGTAAATGTCGAATTAGTGTGTATCTTATATATTTAGAAAAATTGGGCGCGAGTTGAGAAATTTGCGGAAACTTCTAGAACTCACAGAATTGTAGGATGCTTATGGCTTAGGTAGTTCCCAAGGGAATGTGTAAGCATAAGCATTTCAATTTCTCCGAGAAGCTTTCTATTTAGATCCCACGTATGATCGGCGTGGCTCTATAATCATATCTAGAATATCAGAGCCGGTGGTGCCACTAATAAATGGTTAGTGATACTAAAGGTAGAAGTGTTATCGTGATATTCCCCAAATCTCAGCCAATGATTTTTTCCGAAAAAAATTAATTAAAACAGCATACTACTGGTCCACCATGATGAATTAAACTATAGGCTTAGTATAACCAAATGTACGATAAAATGAAAAAATACAAATTTTTATACTTGAATTTATGCACCATGAGCCTACGTTACTGCGGTTTTAATCCAAATCGGTTTTGATAAGTTAACCGTCAAGATGAACAAAAAAATTGTTTACCGTTATACTTCCGATAAAGTGGTTTCCTCTAGACTTAAGAGGACTTGTTTTACGTTTGTCACCTCCGGTTTCTTTGGTTTATCCAGATGTTTGCTTTCATATCCTGCAGCAAACGATAGATCCGCAGCCCAGTTTTATTTGACAAAAATTAAATCTACGGGGTTTGTTGTTTAATCGGTAGAAGTGAGCTTACACCGTTTTACGAGGGCAAATCAAAATGTCTTGCAATATCATATGAAAAAAAGAGTGAGTGAGACAGCAATATTTTTATTTTTCGACATAATCTCTTTTAAGGTTTATACATTTGTCACATCGATTAATTAACTTGCCTAAACCCTCTAAAAAAAAGATTTCTTTTGCTCCATAAATTATTCATTTACAACAGACTGTACTTCATAGTCACTGGAAAATTTCCGGCCCCTTAGTGTTTTTTTCAAATTGGGAAACAGAAAGTAGTCACTGGGTGCCAAGTCTGGACTGTACGGTGGATGCGGAATTTCGACGAAGCCGCAGTTCTTTAATGCAGCTTGACCAATATTAGCCTTGTGCACTAGTGCATTGTCGTGAAGAACCAAGATTTTTTTCCTAACTTTCCTTGGTCATTTTTCCCGGATCGCTTTTTCCAATTTTCGCAAAACCTCTGCGTAATATATGCCTGTGATTGTGGTTTTCGGCGGCATATAATCGATTATCAAAATTCCTTCAGCATCCCAAAAAATTGTTGCCAAAACCTTACTAGCAGACGGTTGAGTTTTGAATTTCTTTAGTGGTGGTTCACTACGTTTAATCCATTGCATCGACTCTTGTTTGGATTCCGGATCCCAGTGATGAAGCCATGTTTCATCGCTTGTTATTATGTTATCCAAGAAATTTTCTGGATCTTCTTTGTACATATCTAAAATCGCCTTTGAAGTTTGAACACGCATTTTTTTTGTTCTGCATTCAACAAACGGGGAACCTATCGCGCACTTACTTTCGACATGTGAAGGTGGTCAATACAATTGGTCCTCCAATACAATAGATTCGGCCAAAATTACGTTTTCATGGCTAATAGCATCTGCTGGCCGACCCGAGCGGTTGTCGTCTTCTAATGACTCCCGACCACTTTTGAATAATTTTACCCACCTTGTTACTGTGGCATATGATGGTGCAGATTCGCCGTAAACGTTTGATATATAGTTGAATATATAAATTGCATTTCGTCCATCTTTACAGAAAAATTAAATAACGGCGCGATATTCAATTTCATTCATTTTAAGAAAAATTCAAAACACGTGTTACTAAATTGACAAAAACAAACGAACTGTAAAATTTACATCGAAATGTTCTTCTAGAAGTTTCATCGCGACAAAAATGTTTTTGAAAAATATATTGTTGTCTCACTCAATCTTTTTTTTCATATGATATTGCAAGACTTTTTGATATACCCTCGTAGCCTCATTCATTTGAAATTTCATCAGAATTTAAAACAAATCTCTTGAATTAACTTCAACCCATCTGATGTTTTATGATTTCAAGTCGAAGAAAAATATTTGGATTCTGACTAATTGTATTTCCAATTTCGCCTTTAGCTCACTAAGTAGATTCCCTCTAAGTTTACTACTGGAATAGAAGTACCTTCAAAATTGATGCGGTATTGTTGTTCACAATCACTGTGCTAGTTGAAAAAAGTGACAAGCTCGGTACCCAGGGGTAAACCTAATTCGAGTACGCTGCATTCAATGGTGCTAGTCCCATTTCAAAGTTAGTCCCCATTTTTGAGATATCGCTTTCGACATGGTTTGGGTCTGAGTCAAAAATTTGTTAAATTATACACTCATTTTCAAGTAGCTCATTTTCACATAGCTCTTGAACTATTAAGATTTTTGTTATGCTTTATGCGTACGACGCCTGAAACTATCGCAGCAGCAAGTCATTCTTTTGTCAAAGGATTTAAAACTAGTGAACATGTTGGCTCCAAATGTTCGAATATGTGGAGCAATATATCGTTATCGTCATTTTACGATTTTTTTTTTCAAATCAATTGAGAATAATTCACTCGTTTTTTGCACTGATATCCGTGGTTTGGTATCCACAATGCACAATCCATATAATCCCGAAGAATGACTATTGTTTATCGATTCCTCCAAAAGCAGTTATTACTTTTAAATAAAAGCAAAAATATAGCAGCTATCACTTTTAAATCTGCACAAACTTTCTATTGATGGTCATTGTATTTAATCAAATCATTGATTTTTTTATTGATGCATAAGCTTTATTCTTTGTATTTGTGGTGAGTGCAACTGGAATCGAATTTTTTGAGTTAGTAACGTGAAGGAGAACTTTGAACGCAGTTCTCCTTCACGTTACTAACTCAAAAAATTCGATTCCAGTTGCACTCACCACAAATACAAAGAATAAAGCTTATGCATCAATAAAAAAATCAATGATTTGATTAAATACAATGACCATTAATAGAAAGTTTGTGCAAATTTAAAAGTGATAGCTCTGTTAAGAGGCATTCAATTGGGTTACACTAAAAAAATGTGTTTTATGTACACGGTTTAAAGGCGACCAATACAACGAACGGAATTGGGCTTTACGTAAGAATATTAGATTGCGATACGACAACATCGTTGAGGTTCCACTTGTGCCAATTCAAAAAATATTGCTACCACCACTTCATATCAAGCTTGGAGTACTTTAAAATTTTTATATTGGGGCTACAAATTAATTCGGTCTGTTTTCAAAAAGTGGCTCTGACTATCATAATTTTTTTATAGTGACAGCTGATTTCCATTGCTTCAGGCAGATTAGACATCTGCCGTTAACATTCAGTTTGTATTGCTTTGAGTTTCATAAAAACGTGTTTTTTACGGTGTTGAATATGTCGGATTTTGTGATAGCTAAAACGCATTTGCGGGAAGTGTTAAATTGTTGTTTTAATTGGAAGCTGAAGCACATCAAATGCTTGTGGAAGTTTACGGTGACAATGCTCCAACCGATAAATCATGTAGAGAATGGTTTCAACGCTTCAAAAATGATTTTAGTGTTGAAGATAAGCCTCGCTTAGGAAAACCAAAAAAATTGTAGACGATAAATTAGAGACATTACTCGATAAAGATCCAACTAAACGCAAGACGAGCTTGTCGGTACATTGGGAGGGTCCCAATTACCTAGCAATAAGTTGAAAGGCTGGTTTGATACTAAACTTTTAAATTTGATAAAATAATTCAGGTTTGAAAGTTAAAAAGTGCACCCCGATAATATTTGGCTGTCTATTAGATGTAAAAATTTAAAATCGCAAGTAAGAGGTGCTATCAGCAAAGCTAAAGTTAACTATTTCAAAAAACTATTCTCGAATGCCAATCATAATGTTAAAAAGCAATGGAGAATAATGAAAGAAGTTACTAGTAATTCGAAAAGGCAAACAAATTAAAATCTTTCAATTTTTGATGATTCAGGGGTTTTGGTTAGTGACTCTAAAGAGGTTGCTGATATATTTAATAAAAAATTTGTTTCAATTGCTGATGATATCCAAAACAAATATATTTTACATACTTCAAATGGCATTAGTGAGGAAAATGTTAAAAAAAGAGCTCTTTACATTGTTGAGCCGCTACCATTTATTTACATATAACTTAAATTTGCCAAGTGCAATATTTCCGGATAGTTTAAAAACTGCAATTGATATACCACTCTATAAAAAAAATGATCCCAATATGAAAAATAATTAAAAAGGCCCTTATAAGCCTTTTGTCAGGTTTCTCAAAAATTTTTGAAAAGTTATAAAATCAAGAGATTTATTAATGAAAGTCAGTTTGCGTATCTTAAGGATGCTAATACAAAAGATGCGATTATTAAAATGCTTTCTTCAATTTTTGAGGGCATTAGTTCTAACAAGGTTACTATCGCTTTATTCATTAACGTTATGTGAGCTTTTGATACAGTAGAACATAACATTCTCATTAACAAACTGTACTATGCCGGCTTTAAAGGAATAGCTCTTGATTTCTGTAAATCATATTCAGAAAATCGATATCAAAATTCACTTCAATTCATGTTTTTATCATTCCCACAGGGTTCATTTCTTGGGCCAATTCTATTTTTAGTATATACCGGGTGAGTTTTTTAAGCTGAAACTTTCAAACATCTCGGAAAATAAGCCCTCTACGATAAAAATGACCATTATCAAATTTAAATCATTCTGGATCATTATCAAAATGTTTGAAAGAAATCCTACGTACTTTTAGCCGTAGAATCCGAATCTGCAATAAAAAATAGGGGTTCCTATCTTAGTTTCCAAGTTGCCTCCCACCCCCCTTACAAACAGGGGCGGGGGGTCCTAACTTTAGCACTAATGTATTTCCCCTCCAGAATGATTTAATTTTGATAATGGTCATTTTTATCGTAGAGGGCTTATGTTCCGAGATATTTGAAAGTTTCAGCATAAAAAACTCACCCCGATAAATTCGTTATTTAAATTAAATCTTCGTGGCCGTATAACAGCTTTTGCGGATGATACTGTAATTTCATACACAACTGCATCTTTAGATGGGTTATTTAATGACATGCAACAAGATTTAAAATATTTTATTTTAATATGCATTCATTAGTATTGAGCGACAAAATCGTTTTTATGACAATTGTTATCGATAACTATCGAACTTCGTCTAATGTCCTTCTAAATTCTGTAAAATTTCATTGTGTTGTTTGTATCAATTTTCAATGTAAAAATGCGTGCGCTGATCTTAAAAGGGTAGATACAAGTAGTTAGGTTTATGACTGGATAAATATTTAGATTTATCCCCCCGGACATGATTAAATTTTAATAATAGACATTTTTTCGTAGTGTTTATTTTCCGAGATATTTGAAAGTTTCAGCTTAAAAAAATCACCCAGTATGGTCATTAAGAATATGACGTACAATTCTTATACAAAATATAGTCAAAGCCACCTGCATACATAAAGCCTTAATAACGAAAATGTTATGGTATAAAAGAACTTTTGGTTCCCAGTTAAAATAAAATGTAATGGTGTTCACATTATATTTTGTATGCCAACTACATATGTATCTAAGGGTTGTAAAATCAATATATGGTAGCTATGTATATTCTACAAAAAACATTAAACAAAAATGTTGCATACAAAGATCAACTTATTTATTTAAATAGATAAAATATTTGGTTTCATGAGCAGGAACAAAAACATAGGATTTTCTATGAGTATGTCTTTTGTTTTATGTTAATTTTATAACAAAAGCAACAAAAAGCACAAGAATAAGACTACAAACAAGTAGAAATAGGATAAATATTAAGAAGAATACTTTAATCTTATGTGTTCTCAACAAACGATATAAATTAGAGACAGAATTCGGAATCTTTTATATGCACATCCAGATACTCGTATACATGAATATAGTGACTGTATTACTATTAGTGTACAACAAACATAAAGTGTCCCCATTACATATCTACATATTTTTTATGTTTTACAGTCACGCGCTATATAGTTTAGAAAAGTGTTTTTATGGAAATTATGGATGTACGAGTATGTTGGAATTTTGGTTTTTAAACAACATAAAACGATATTCAAAGATTTGAGTCAGCGACATTTGGGTCAATATTATATTACTACGAGTGGTATGTAACAATGGATGGAAAAAGACAATTTTTATTATTTAAAAGCACTTGAATAAAATTAGTTCTTGTACTGTATGAAAGCAATGATAGTGATGAAGAAAATCTGATTTTTTTTTTGTGATGTTAAAGAAATAAAATCCATTGTATATGTGAACTGCAGGTAGGGTGCGGTTCTCGCCCTTAATTGTCATGAGTAATCAGTATAATTTTATTTGATCAAACGGATCAAACGGATTTTTATTTGTTTCTACTCTAGAGGATCCCACAATTAGTTCTCCATGAGAGAAGCAGTAATATTGTAACTGTTGTAATTCTGCGAAACGATGTAAGAATTATTAGTAAATAATACACATTTAGTTAAGTTTAATTATTTATTACTATTGATGTGACCGTCACATTCCATGGAGTATTACAACTGTCACACTCCTGTACCCAATGGACCACATACTCTCTCTATCCGTGTACCCACCTCACAACATATTCGTGTTACATCACACCCCTCCCCCCATTAAAAATCAACCTTCGAGCTTTTTTGGTTCGGTTTTCAACGAGTCGACAAATTCTTCAACCTGATTACTTGATTGTCGCCGTTCTGATGTGCTCATTGCCGTTTTCACTGCAAAACGACTCAAATTATTCTGACACAAATTGGGGAACGTTGTCCGAAACGATGGTGTCGCAGATCCTCTAGCAGAACTTCTACACATTTCCTAAACGTGTCAATGTCCTGCAAAATTAATGTGCACTCTTGACAACAGACCCTCTGACAGTGGGAGTAGCTGTAACGTGCACGTTGGAATGTTCGTGTTTGTATCGCAATTTCCACAGAGCCTTACTAGGTTTTCGATATCTTCTTCGATCGATTTGCTTCATGCCAATAATGCAGCGCGGAAAATTGTGGTTACGGCAGCGACTTGGAACGATGATGCGACCGCCATAAAAATTCAACCTAGAATGATCATAGTCCTCTCCGCAGAGCGAAAAATTTAGCAAACCCTCTCGCTCCCTTATCTGTTACTACAATGACAATTTTTTTGGTCTGCTTTTCCGTGACCTTCAATTAATCGCGAGATGAAATTTGCGCACGCAAAGCTCAAAATAAGTGCATATCATTGCAAACGGCCAGCCGTTTACACCAGAATGTCTTTTTCCAAGTCGATGAAACTTTTCAGAGCGAATATCAATTAAAAAGTACCTCTTGAACTTCGTAAATGATCGTGCACCAATACTGTCACCATGCCATAGCTCAATGTGTCCGTTTACACTTCAAATTTTACGTCGTTGTACAATAGTTCATACAACGGCCCATAAAGGTCTTTTAGGTGCTTAAAGAGTTAGCCATACCATGTAGGTGCTCCTATAGGAATGCTTGAATTGTTGGAACTCTTTCGGTGCCGGAACAGTAACAGCATCACTGTTTTATAAGGATTTTGGCATAAGCCATTTACGTCGACGATGTGGTCCAGAAACTCCAACTCCTTCTGGCCAAATGAACACTTTCGAACATAAGCTGGAAACCGTAATCTTGAATGCACTTCAATGCCAATAAAAGCGTCAATGAAAGGAAAAATGGTGCTGTCTTCACACCCGATTGCAGGAGGACTCGAAATAAGCCTTCATAGTTGTTTATCGTCATAAGTTGTTTTGATTTATCATCCACCTCCTTACAAGTAGATACTTGTTACCGAAAAAGTGATGCAGTGTTTATAGCTTCGGCACTTGGGCCGGGAGGTACTGTATTCGAATCCCATCAGAGGCTGGACGCAAAGCGAATTTTCATCATCGATTACAATCGGTGATGTTAAGAAACACAACTAAGATCCTTTGTTCATGTCAGTGTTGTACAAGTTGGTGGTATACCATCTTGTACATCTTTTTGCGTTTAAGTTGTGGCATTAATCGAAAATCAGTTTTATTTCTGCAAGAATAGTATATAGTGGCCGTATTGAAGTGTGAGTCAAACCAGAAATCTCCTTTTGGAAATGTCGCGGTTTTCTTATTTTGTCGAGTAGTATTCAATTATACAATTTTGTGCATCTAACGGTAAAATTTGTGCCTTACGTATTTTGGGAGATAATATGGCATTTTTGACATGATTATCACGAAAGAAATTCCATAGATCCGTTTAAACATTGAAGCATATGTTTTAATTCAGTTGTGCTAAACTGTGCTTTCCAGAAACAGTTTAATTCTCCTCCAGAATTGGTCAGGATTGGTCCTAGAACGACTAGATCTAACCATTTAATGTAAAGTAGAAAATGTCGCAATTTTTTGTAGCCAAATTGTTAAACAAAATCTATATAACCTGATAAGACCATGATTCACAATTTATTCTCCATATCAGCCAGATTTGGTCATAGAAAACCGTTAATTCACATCTATTTTCACAAGTAAATTAAAAAAAACTATGAGTGATTTCTGGAAATCCCACCTTTTATAGTTTAAACCACTCAAATTCTATGTACTGAACATATCATCATATCAACCGATCAAGTTTCATGATTGTGCGTACTCCCCATCGGTCAGAATCACCCTTAGAAAACCGTTGGGGAGTAAGCATAATCATGAAATTTGATCAGTATGTTCAGTACATAGAATTTAAGTATTTTGAACTAAAAAAGGTGGGATTTCCAGAAACCAATCATATTTTTTTAAATTTACTTGTGAAAATAGGTTTGAAAAACGGTTTTCTATGACCAAATCTGGCTGATATGGAGAATGAACTGTGAATCATCGTCTTATCAGGTTATATAGATTTTGTTTAAACAATTTGGCTAGAAAAAACTGCACTATTTCTTAACATAGTAAACCTACATCATCAGATTCTGTTGATAATGCACTTAACTCCGTAAACTTTCATTTCTCACTCGAGCTACCAAGCTGCATGTAATTGTTGTGCGAATTAAGAATTATATAAAAAAAATTATGTTTTGGTCGAAATGCACACGAAACCTTTTTACAAATCGAATCAAATACAGGGTGTCCCAAAAGTGGAGAACCAAACGCAACAAGATGATACAGGAGATCTTTTCCAACAAAAAAGCCAAATAAATATTTTTCGATTTGTTGATGGTTAAGAAGTTATTCCACTTTTAGTGTTTTTTGGTGAAATCATATACATATGCACTAAAAAAATAATTTGAAAAAAGCTAACAGTTCTTTTGATTATCTTACTTTTTCAATATGATCTTGGATCGTGTGCCTCTCAAATAAAGTCATTTTTGTTAACTTTGATATCTTTAGTCAAATTAAAACCATGGTTTTGTGAAGCCATTTCGTTTCAAACAAAATTTTTACTGGTATATAAGTAACTCTGTTGGGAAAAAAATGTAATATGGAAAGTTGACCAACTATCAAAAAAACTTGCGGCAATAATGCAGATGCTAAAATGGTATCACACATATGAATATTCGAAACACACTGGTTTTTATTAATTGTTTTATAAAACAAGTCAAGTTTATTAAAGAATGCAATTTACAAAATTTCGAGTGCTGAAATAGCTACTTTGGGAGAAAAAAACAAAATTACTAACATTAAACTAGGAACTTAGTTTTAGAGTATAACTAAAATGCTACAGTTACTGTTTTATTTAAGTAAACAGTGCTGTTTATTCTCATTGTGAATATGCTGATATGCATTTCATTTATGGCGTTTGTAATGGCAACACCCGAGATGCTGCAAGGGAATACCAAGAGCGATTCCCCAATCGGGCATATCCCAATCGCAGGGTATTTCAAAACGTACATCGAATGTACAGTGAGGGCGAAATCCCTGAACATGGGAGGAGAGATGGAAGACCAACGCAGTTTCATAACAATAAAGAGAATATAGTTGAAACAGTGGCAGATAACCCCTCGATAAGTGTTCGTCGTTTATCAAGGCGATCAGAGTGTCGATTTTGTACCATAAATTAGAGCGCGAACTGGCGAGTTGAACAATAATTTTGTGTACATATACATTGTATAATATACAATTTTATATTTGTATTGTATTTTTTCTATCATGTGTCTATCATGTGCGTTTTGTTCGTCAATTTTACAAAGGCAAGTAGCAAAAAAAGTTCCGGTTGAATCGGTTGAATATTTATGATGATGACGTATACCTCACCTCTTCTATTCGCTTGCTTTTTAGCAGTTTATTTTTCATTTTCAAATATTTAAACAATACGAACCCGCATTTGACACATCAATTTAAACAAATATATAAATAAAATGATGCGCACGCGCTCAAGCAAACCAATGTTAATAAAATAACCACTACTATGTTTTTCCGGTTTGCTCATCTCGCGGTGTCATTTTTGGTACAAAATCTACACTCAGGGGTGTCACGGTCCACGGTGCATCATATTTTAAAAAGGAACCAATTTCACCCTTATCATGCGCAACGTGTACAAGACCTGTTACCAGCTGACCACGAAAAAAGATTGCGATTTTGTCGAGAAATGCTACGTCGCAACCAAGAAAGTTCGCAATTTGTTGACAATATCTTATGGAGTGATGAAGCATGCATTAAAAGAATGGGAATATTTAACATCCACAATTTGCATTATTGAGCCCGTGTGAATCCAATAGTTGTGCGACGCAGTAAATTTCAGTATCAATTTGGAGTGAACATGCGGGCTGAAATAGTTGATCGAAAATTAATTGGTCCATTTCAACTACCACGTCGTATCACCGGCTCGGTGTATTTAAGTTTCCTTCAAAATGAATTAAATAACTTACTCGAAGACGTGTCTTTGCAAGCGCGTCACAATATGTGGCTGCAGCACGATGGAGCCGCTCCACACTATGCACAAGTAGTGCGACAACACTTCAACATGAATTTAAATAATCGGTGGATTGGAAGGGGAGGGACCATTGCCTGGCCACCACGCTCTCCGGATCTAAACCCTTTGGACTTTTTTTTATGGGGTTATTTAAAAGATCTGGTCTATGAAAAAGAAATCCAAACCGAGGGGGAGATGCGGCAGCGAATATTCGAAGCGACAAATATTATCAAACATAAGGAAAGTGCGTTTCGACGGCTTAAACAAAATTTTTTTAGACGATGTCGATTATGTATTATGGCAAATGGTGGACACTTTGAACACTTGTTATAACATTTAGAATAAAAAAAGCAAAATGTATATGTAATTTTGTTTTTTTTTTCCCAAAGTAGCTATTTCAGCACTCGAAATTTTGTAAATTGCATTCTTTAATAAACTTGACTTGTTTTATAAAACAATTAATAAAAACCAGTGTGTTTCGAATATTCATAAGTGTGATACCATTTTAGCATCTGCATTAATGCCGCAAGTTTTTTTGATAGTTGGTCAACTTTCCATATTACATTTTTTTCCCACCAGAGCTACTTATATTTATATCAGTAAAAAATTTGTTTGAAACGAAATGGCTTCACAAAACCATGGTTTTAATTTGACTAAAGATATCAAAGTTAACAAAAATGGCTTTATTTGAGAGGCACACGATCCAAGATCATATTGAAAAAGTAAGATAATCAAAAGAACTGTTAGCTTTTTTCAAATTAATTTTTTAGTGCATACGTATACGATTTCACCAAAAAACACTAAAAGTGGAATAACTTTTTAACCATCAACAAATCGAAAAAATTTTATTTGGCTTTTTTGTTGGAAAAGATCTCCTGTATCACCCTGTTTTGTTTGTCCCTTCACTTTTGGGACACCCTGAATATCCGCTTAGTTTCAAATCCATAGAATTCAATAATTGTGCCAACGTTGGCGCAGATCGTCATTTTCTCAATTTTTATTATTTTTTTATTTCAAAAGTTCAGTATATCGTAAAAACATTTTAAATTTAACAAAAAATATATTATTGTTCGATGTACCCACCTTTAGCGCGGTTAATAGCATCGGGTTTGTTCGAGAAGGCTTTACACGCTGCACGAATGTGGTCTGATGGTATTTTGTCTCATTCTCAAACCTTTAGCGTCCAGAATGGGCCATACGGAAAAATTCATTGGGTTTAAGTTTGGAGAATATGATATGGCCTTTGTCGTGAAGAAATGAAGCTGGAAACTTTTTATTGTAAAAAACTTGGGTTTTACGGGCTTTATGTGGCACCATCCCCCAGTCGTGTTGAAACGTCCAATGGTTTCCACCGAATTGTTTATGTGCCTAAGGTAACAAAGCATCGTTTAAAACCTTTTCACTGTAGATTTGTTGATTTACCTTTACGCCCTGTTCTATAAAGCGAGTGGTGAGCGTCCTGTGGCAGTTACCTCGGTCCAAACAATCACTGATGTAGGCGCTTGCTTTCGCAGAGCAGTTCGCCGGTTTAAATTATCTTTTGATTTGCACTTTAACCAAACACGATCGTTTTGTTTGTTTCCATATTGCTGAATCGTAAAAATTTTTAATCAGAAAAGATGAAATTCTCAAACTCGCCACCAACGTGCAAGTGCTTTAACAACTTTGCTCTTACTAGGCGAACTTCGTTTTGTGCAGGTGTTAAATTTTGCACTTTTTGTATTTTGTAGGGCTTCAATCGTAGTTCAATTTTTAATATGCGCCCCATGCTACGAGCAGATACATTAAAATTTTCCGCCAATTGAACTATGCGCTTTGTCGTGGATTACGTTGAATTTCGGCCTTCATCTTTTGGGTCAGATATACAACCATTTTGTTCACATGTAAATGTCGTACAGGACTGGGATGTCATATCATCACTTTTTCAACTTTCGACTTCGTTTATGTATTAATTTTCAGGAATCAATTAACATTCTAATTCGCGTAAACAATTATGTGTTTTATATTGCGATTTCAACCTTTTCATATAATTGTGAGCTTTTTCTCTTTTCTACATTTCGACAAACGTTTCACGAAAAAATTATTTGGTGATAAATAGAGTCGTTTTAGATATCGTACAAAAGAAATAGAGTGATTTTTTGCTATTTTATTCATAAAGAATGAGATAAACTCAGTTGAACGTTGAAAATAGTGATGGTATACCATCTCAGCTCAGGTAGCGACTTTTCAGCCAAATACAAAGCAATAGCACTCTTGCGTTTGGATTCAATTTCGATAACTTTTTTAACTGCGACGTAAAACGATATGCTCCCGTAGGCTTGCAAACAACATCACTAAACTTGTCAAAAAATGAGCGCGCTGTCATTAGCCGTGAAGTTGGTAACAATTCGAGCGCCGACCCCTGTAGATGTAAAGGAGTGCGTTTTGAGACTGGCCTGATCCATAAAAAAGTTTAGTTTATTTTTTCAACCAAATGGAAATTAATTCGAATTTAAATTCGGCTTTCAATGTTAGTTACTTAAAGAACATTTTTTTATTCGATTTGGACTAATTAAATTATTTTCGAAAATAGAAAATAATTCTAGTCACCGTATGGGTTCGAACTCAAGTCGTTTCGTAAAGTACCACGTATGCTAGGAAGCTGCATCAGATCGGTAGAACGATTTAAAATTGTCTTGCGAACAAACAAAAACATGCTTTCTTTTTTATATACATATACAGATGTAGAAAAGCTGTACATGTTCCATTGTAATTTTAAAGAAGATTTAGAAGTAATTTATTATCCTCATTTTGTGTAAGGTTTCTAATTTGCTTTTATTAATATTTCTTTTTGTTGTTTTGCCTTAAAAGCATACAAATGCTTTACGTTTCGGTACGTAGAAGATTTTGGAAAACTGGAATTATAAGAAAATCAGTATAACATAATGATAGGGCATTTATGTATTCGTAATGATATCCTATGTTGTTTGATGTAGTCTGATTGCACATATAATTTAGGAGTAGCCAAATTAAAGTACTTTGTGTAGAATTTTTTAAACAAATTAATAGACAAATTTGAGCGTGTCTATTTAAAACTTAGTGACTAAATTAAATATGTTAGCAACTAATGAAAAATGTAATAATTAACTTAATTTTCTTAATATATATTGTGCGATACTTTATCTTCAAGGTATTATATAAGAGGTATGATCAAAAAGACAGCAAATTAAAATAAATTCACGACATTATAAATAAGTTTTTGCCGTATTTGAATTGTAATAACTAAATTAACCTATATGAGTACGACACAGCAACACACCCGCTCCAACATTTTTTTTTATTTCTTCTAGCCATTTCATTTCATTAAAACTTAATTTAGTTTTTCATCCTCGTCTCTAGTATTATGGTATATTGTAGCTGGTGTGTATACAAGAATAAGTAAAAGTAATAAGATCAGAGCACGTAATATTTTTTTTTTTTTAAGTATTAAGATTTTTTTTTTGTTATAAAAATGTGTGTCTTCAAAATTCGATAAATAACATGGGGAACGTACGAGTACATATCCTTATTTTTATAATAAAGGATTGCATGCAAAGTTGAAAAATTTATAGTTTTTGTAAGAATTTACATGTTATTAATCTGGAATGCTAAAAATTAGAAATGTTTTGGTTTTTTGCCTCCATTTGAAAATTTAATTAAAAAAAACTTTGAAGTGTTTTTTTTTTTGTTCATTATAAACTTTTTATTGCCGGGTTGTTGATTTTAAAAGTGCCGCTCTTATGCAACAGTGGGTTTCTGTTTTGTTTATTTGAGACTATAAAATTTAACGATTTTTTAATGTATGTGCATGATAATAATCGTGTAAGAATTGGAGAATTGGATTTTCAAAAATATTTTGTTGATTTTTTATTTCGTCAGTTTTAAAAGGCTCAAAGATTTTGCATTGGGGATGTCCTAACTGAAACAAATACTAGATTTTATAAAATAATTCAGTGGCAAAAACCCAAAAGTACATAACTCGAAAATGTTCATTTTGAGAAAATTGTAATTTAAGTTGATATTTTATCCTGAAGAAATTGTATCAACTCAAATTATCTCAAATTAATACATAAAATTATCAGAGTAAGACATTCAGTAATGGCATTTTCAATTTTCCAAAATTTTGAAAATTTTCTAATATTTTCGCGATTTTCCTGACTTGTGTTGTTTTGGATATTTAATATTTTAAACAAAATTGACATAAAATTACTTACGTTGTTTTTAGCATTTTCTTTCACATTATAATCTTGCGTAACTCAAGTTATGCTGTTTTTTCTGTTTGCTATGAAAAAATAATTTAACTTGTGTCGTTTTAGTTTATTAAATATTTTTTATTGAAACTTAGGCTGCGGGCCAATAGTCGGGTAAAAATCAATTTTAAGTAAATTTTTCGGTAAATTCATTTATTTTTCAAAAACTCTGTGACAAACTGATCGAAAAATCTGTTCTAAATCCGAATTTAACCATAGTAAACGATTTACCTGACTATTGGCCCGCAGCCTTAAAATAATAATAAATTATACTTTATTTCATATAAACTTTAATAAAACAATTAATTCAAATTCAAGAAATCCAATAACTAAATTTTATTTAACAATCATCATCCGCTTCAGTTAAATCTGGATGCGTATCCGGCATGGGCTCTGTATTCAAATTTATGTAGAAGTAATGTGCTGATGGATCTAAGAGTGGTAAAAGATCAAGTAAATCTTGTTTTTTTGCGTCTGATATCGTTAGCAGGTTTGCATAGCATTTAACAAAATCATAGTTAGATAAATTATTAAAGCCGCGGCATGATATATTAAGAACTTTAAATCGTTCATCGTTGCTATATCTTGTTTTATATAAAATATGGCCTCGTTCCTTTGTGTATCGAATCCATTTAACATCGTGCCACGCAAACTTTTCGCCATCAGTATTTACTTTTCGCCACATAACCTTAGATTTGGCAAGATCCCCGAAATTAAAAATTTGTTCCTGACTCATTTCATGAACTATGAACCGACTGGATACTGAACGAACAAACTGATACCAATCTCTTGGTTCGTGAATTTTAACCGTGGAACGTTTTTTTTTCGTTCGATTGCGGCATGATCGCTGTCGCACTCCATGTGAGTGTGGCCAGATTCGAGAAACTTGTGATCAATTAATTTCAAAGGACTTTGTTGATTATTTTGCATGTAGACGTGGAACATTGTGGCAACATAAGAATTTCGATTCTGCCCTGTGCAACAGTCACTGTAGAAAATTATTTGTTCTGTTGAAGTAGGAAGCTTATTTAAATGAGCTAGCAGGCAGCTCGCAATTTCATTCCCACCTCTTTGTCCTACAACTTCATTCCACATATAGCAATTAGACGCACTGGTAGTGCAATCATGTATTGTTAAATTGTAAGTCCAAAGTAAACGTTTATAGAACGATACTGAGGTCATTACATTCGGAGTAGGAAGACATTGCTGCAGATCGAAAACACAAGTCTTTATTATTGGATTGCTCTTTGCCAGTTCCTTATCCCGTTCCTTAGATTTATAAACGTCATCTGCAAGTTGGTGATGTTTTCGTTGCTCCTCAATGATGTGCTCTTTTTGTCCTTCATTGTCCGTCACATTCAATTTTGCAGCAAAAATGTCACATTTGTGGCATGAGTCGGCCTTAGGAGTTTTAAATGTAATGCCCATTGTTTGGAACACTTTCGAAAACTTTGTAATTGAGACTGCATTTTCAATTTTTTCAGTGTACAGCTGGTACATTTTAGTGATTGTTAAGTCACTATGGAAATATCTTAAACGTTTTAGATTGTAATATAAAACCACAAAAAAGACTGTTTTTTAAATCAGAAAAACAGCATAAGTCTACCCAACGAAATTTACTTGTTTAAAAATAAAACTTATGTCGTTTTTGCAAAATCGATTTGAGAACCAAATGAGTTGTGTTGTTTTTGATTTTCTCGCTTTAGGTGCTAAAATTATTCATAAAAATAAATCGATTATATCAAAATGTTCGTTTTAGTGTAAACATTTTAAATTTGGATAAAACTCAAAAACTGCATAACTCGACTTATGCTGTTTTGGGTTTTTACCACTGAATTAACTTTTAATTTATCTTAATCGGGTTTTAAATTGTAAGGTATAATATAAGCAGGTCTGTTACGGAAAACCAAGGTGCTTTCCTCGGTTCACTTTTGTTTCTTAATTCTTTTCCATTCAATAGTTTTAAACTATTGTTGCCAGAATTCCTTTAACACTTGCTTAAAGAAAGATTAACACGAATTGATTTATTCATTAATCAAGTTTTGTTTTATTAATATATTTTGATCCTTCAGTTTAATGTTATCTTCAGATTTAGCCAATTTTGTTTACTTACTTCATGCCGAGGAAAAAACTGTGCAAAGCTAAAGAAGCAAGTTAACTGACGTTCAACAATATTAAATGATAAAAATAAGCGGGATGACCATATCGCTTAAAGAGCGGATGATATGACAATTAACGGATTTGACAACTGACATTTCGCGTCCGTGTGTCGTATGTTTTTGCGATGTGTTTTGATTGATTAATTTATAACCAGATTATAAATCACTATGTACACAAACTGTTTCTGCGTAATTGATCTTTACACTACGTAAGCAAATATATGTGCAAGTGAATATAAAAGTCGGTTGTCATTTACTGGACGAGTATGTGTTTAGCAACAGGTGCATCATCAACTTTGTTCATGCCCTACAATACTTGAAATGTTCTAATATCAATTTTTTCACTGACCGATCAGAACACTGTCACAATCGGAACAAAGAATTTTATAGATTCCAGTTTTCAAGTATGTTAGATAATTTTGGTTCCTTTTTAAACAAGCATTTAAGCCATTCACAAACGGAATCTTAACCTTAGTCTTAGATTCGACAGAGCTGGTAAAGATTGTTACTTTTCTCAGAGCCTGTTTTTTGTAAAGACCATGTACCGTTTGGTCGATCATATGCATCTTATAACCATTTATAATTGCTGTGTGTTTAATACGCTCTGTAGTTCCCGATCATAACATATCGGTGCCTTGGGATGTTTATCAGTTGGTGAACCATGGTATTGAAAGCAGATTTATTGTGGTGATAGACGCAATTCTATTATTTTTTAATATTGTCCAACGAGATTTCACTTGAAGAAATAATCGATTTACCTTTATATACTTCTCTCCTTTTACACCTTCTTACCCATCAGAAAGGACACAGCTTAAATAAATTTGAAAAAGCGACAACTACAATTTATATTCTTCCTTTTCAGTATCACCAGTGTTGGGCGTCTACGCGTAATTCGGAATTATCGACGACATGTTGGTGTCGAAAATAGCGACAATGCGTAGAGTATGTTGAATATTTGTAGACAATGTAGATTATAACTTTTTTCATGTTTTAACTTCGGTGTGTCAAGGTCAAGTTATTTAAATCCTGAAAAATGACACTGGTTCAAAACCAATTTTCTCGACGTTCGAGGGTCTCTGATAATATCTCAAGAACGACTTATGCGATTCGATTTTTTTTGCGCCAATCTTCTTTTATTTTTAATTCGGTGCATTGAAAAATGTTCGTATCTCTACCTCAAGGAGGTCGGGTACCTGCCATAGGAAATCATCCAAGACCACGACATTGCTTTACATTTTTCCTATATACTCGTTTAGTATATCGTTTCAAAAATCTTGAATCAGACAATAATTTCGATTAAATGTCGGTTCATAAATCCACCGTTTTGGCGCTGGTAGCTAATTGTTAGTTTATTATGAAATATATACTTGTCGTATATCGTTGAAAAGACCTTGAAGAATGCCTTTAATTTTCCAGAAATTCTTAGTATACTAAAAACTACCGTTGTGGCGCTGGGAACGGTTATAACTTTTATAATAACATATACGTGTCGTATAATATCATTAATGCAATCTTGAATAATGCCGTAAAATTTTCTAAAGCTATCCTAAGTAAATATTTAAACTACAGTTGTAGCACTGGAGGCAGTTACAATTTATCTCATTCCCATATAATCCTGTAGCCAACCATTTGAAAGGTCTTAAATAAAATACAAGTTTTGTGTTAGCCATTTAACATCCATTTCTTAAGCAAAAGGGTGGAATACACATATGAAGGCCACACAAATTGGTTGTGTCTACAATCAAATATTTTTGATTGTATTTGAGCGGTTTTACCGAAATTGTGCATTCATGAATTTGTGCTTTAACATTTTATTGCTTGGCTATGATATTGTTCATTAAAGTATACCATGGCTCAAAGCAGTTTATTTTGACAGCTCTAAATCTGGTTTTAAAGCTTAACGGGTGGGTATATAGACCTACATTCCAACATAGGGTTTTACCTTTTTGGAATAATTATAAAATTGTAATTTAATTCTAAAACATTTCAAATGTGAGCTAGAAATGATGCTCCATGGTGCCGAAATGGTTCAATTAATAAAGAAATCATTGAACTATGCTGGTTTCTAACATAAACAATAATTTTCGACATTGTCTACATTCTCTACATTGTCGACGTCATTTTTTAATTATCTACTACATTCTCTACACATGTAGAATATTAATTATCTACGCAGTGTAGACCATACGGCACAACACTGGAAATGGCTGAGCTTCATTCAAATTGCAAATTTTATAAAACACGGGCATATGTCATAATAATTTGCTATTTAATTGATTACCTGATGGCTTAGCTTCAATGAATTCAAATTAACCGGTTTCCAGTTTCTTGGTTCCGGAAACCTATAAAAATTATAAAATACATAAAACAAGAAAGTGACTAAATGCCATGCAACAACACCAACAATTAGGAAACTATTGAAAAGAACCTGGGCACCTATATGTCTTTTGATGAAATTTCAGTCGTTAGACACTCTTGTTACAATCATATAATTTCATGGCGCTTATAACTAACCAATATGCAGAAACTGATAGCAACTGCAGCTCACCAAAGAATTAAAAGTTTTCCGTTGTTCTACACAAAATGGCCTAGTTCCGTAATAGTAGGCAATATTCTAGAACTACAAAATCCTACAATTCCTAATGAGTTAATTCGAGTGATTCATAAACAGTCCAATTTTGTCCTAGTTGACCTTATTCCAGAATACTTTCCAGGACTAATTTTAGAGTCCCATTTTCATACACCATACCCAATTTTCGGTTCCTTCAAAAATTGTTTTAAACCCCATTTCCATCTCTATTTCATCATGATCGATTAAAATATGTTCCAGTTCCGTAATCGTTAAGCCGAAACTTTATCTAAAATCATTTCAAAATCCAATTTCCATATACATTTTTTAACTTGATCAGAATTAAATGACCAGTCGGCCATAATCGAGAACTACCTCCTTAAATTATATTAGAATTATATTTACATCCATCATAACCAATTACATCTTGATCGTTAAAAATCAGCCTAGTTTTGTCTCAGTTGGTTAAATTTCAACACATTTTCCAAAAGTTATTATCACATATTTTTTTTCATTGGAGTGCTACAAATTAATAACAAACATTAATAACAAACAATGCAACATGGCGCAATATTACGCAACGCCCCATGAAATATAATCCAAGCTATTTAATTAAAGCAAAACACATATCGCAGCACGACGCTGCATGGTGAAGCATGATGCAACGAAATGCAAGATGATGCAATATCACTCAGCATGGCTATGCAACATAGTTAAGTCGGAACAAGAGGCCCTTCAATCGTTTTGCAAGGTCAACCCTTGTTGGTTGAAAATGATTGAAATCTTTAAATTTATTCAATTTTTTTAATTCTGTAACGTGTTTTGTAAATGCTAAGCTTTTCCACAATATTGCAAAAATTTGAAAGCTCCCAAAGAAGCTGCCACTTCCGGTACACAAATGTCCACAAAATTTCGCAAGTTTTTCCCAATTAATGGACAAAGTTTAAGTTTGAAATTTCATTCCGATCATTCAATACGTATGTGCTGAACAGAGACCTCATTTTTTACTGAAAAGCAGTTTGTTAACCAAAAATCGTAATTTCTGCTTAAATTTTGGAAAACTGATCTGGACCGGTATGATGCAAAATTATACTAAAATTGGTTAGTTCATAACCATTTTTCTCTAAATGATATACTACGATAAAGCTCCTATTGAATATTTCACTTCCGATATAAAAATCAAAAAGCTCTTAAGGAAGCTGTCGCACTTTCGGTGAACCAATTTCGGCCAAAATTCTCTAGGATCCAGCTAATTAATGGAAAAAGTTTAGATGTGAAGTTTCATCCCAGTCAAACAGTTCATCTGGGGCTTGCAAATTTTATTCAAAATCTTTAAGTTTATATTCGTTTTTCACGTAAACGATATACTTTTCAAACTACAAATTTGCAAAAAACGTAAAAGTTTCTATATGGACCGATTTCGGCGAAAAATCACTGGGAGCTCCCAACTTGTAGAAAAGCTTAATTATGAAATTTCATCCTGATTAATCAATCTATTTTGGCTGTACAGGGCCGATTTTTTGTTAAAAAGCAGGATTTTGGCAAAAATCGTGATTTCCGCCTAACTTTTATTTTAAAATCTTTTAGTTCAGAATCGATATTCTAGTAACTCATCTACTTTTCTAAATATTTGCAAAAAATCGAAAAGGTATGGAAGCTACCACGTCTGGTATACCTTGGTATATTTATCCGCTGTATCCTGCCGAAGATCGCTGAGTTTCCGTTGGATTACTGAGTGTATAGAATTATTAAAGCGACCTACTGCTATATTGATCAATTCTTTCACTGTCAATTGCTTGTGTACATCCTATAGGCATCTAAAGATTTCGACTACTGTAGAATGGACTATATCAACAGTTCCATTTACCTCACTTCTTTGTCTTGGTGTTAGGTAAACTTTGACTCCCAAGGTTTTCAGGTAATCAGTAATGATGGAACTTACGAAGCTTCTCTGAATGAAGCCCGCCTTCCATCTCTTTAATTTAACGTTGTTAGTCCTGTTGCTGAAGGCTGGTGGTCCGTAAGGATTTTAATTTTCTTCGCACCATATAAGTAGTTCCTCAAGTTATCCATGGCTCAAATTATCGCCAACATTTCCTTTTCGTTAACCCCATAATTTTCCTCCGTTTTGTTAAAGACCACGAGATATAGGTGATTGGCCTGTCTTTGCCAATACCCCCTTGCAATAGTACGGCTCCTATTGCCAAGTACGAAGCGTCACTAGTCAGGTTGAATGGTCTGTTGAAGTTTGGAAATACCAGTATTTCCGATGATGATAATAGTTCTTTAATCTGTTGAAATGATCGAATCTGAACTTGCTTGGTCCATACTGATTTTTACTTTCTTCGATTGACTTGGTTTAATTTGGGGATTCTCGCCTTTTGTAAGATTTGTCAGAGGTTTTACTATATTTGCAAAGTCTTTAATGAAACGTCTGTAGTATGATGCCAATCCGAGAAAATATTTTAGGTCCTTTAGATTCTCTGAGTTTTTTAGGTTATAAATAGCAGCCTCTTTCTTAGGGCCAGCCTCAATGTCTTGGTTAGTGATAATGTAGCCTAAGAATTCAGTTTCTCTTTTTAGAAATTCCGTTTTGTCCAAATTAATTCGTAGGTTGGCTTTTTCAAGTTTGGTCTCTTTCATTGATCAAGTCCCGATTTATTTCGGCGTCAGTTAACGAGTTTTACTTGTAAAGGGTGTTTTTTAAGCCTGTGGCCCTATTCTGGCTTTCCCTGAGAATGGGGAATTGGGAAAAATATTTTCATAGCATTTTTGTCTAAATTGTATATTTCTGGCCTATTGAGGGAACATGATTGGTGTTAATATTTTCGAAACAAAGTTAAATGGGAAAATATTTTTCCCTACAAAAATTTTGTGGAACAAAAGTTTCCCAAATCACTTTGATTTGAAATTTTTTGCACTAAACTTATTCTTTCAGTAGGCCAGAAAAGTATAATTTTAACAAAAATGCTATGAAAATATTTTTCCCAATTCTCTATTCCCAAGGAAAGCCAGAATAGAGCCACTGATAGAACTTGAAATTGTAAAAAATAAAACAAAAAATTAAATTTTTATGAAAAATATACTCTGGATACTCTGGCTAATCACCATGAACATACTCACACTTGAACAACGCTACGAAATTATTAAAATTTACTTTGAAAATCAGTCGTCTATTCGCGCAACTTGTAGACGACCTCGGATGCAATCGGACCTTATTTCATCAAAAAACAGGCCGGGGATCGCGTTACGGTCAATGGAGATCGTTACCGCACCATGATCAAAGGTTTTTTATTTAAAGATATGGATGACAAGATGTGGTATCAACAGGATGGCGCTACGTGCCATACAGCGACCGCAACCATCGACTTATTAAAATCAAAATTTGGCGATAAGTTGATTTCGAGAAATGGACCTGTCAATTGGCCTCCAAGGTCGTGCGATTTGACACCTCTCGATTATTTCCTGTGAACCTACGTGAAGTCACTGGTTTATGCTGATAAACCAGCAACAATTGATGCCTTGGAGGACAGCATTGTTCGTGTTATTCGTGACATACGGCCAGCAGTGCTCGATAAAGTGGCCTAAAATTGGAGGTCCGTCGATTACAATTTAATTTTTTGTGTTATTTTTTACAAATTAAAGTTCTATCGGGCTTAAAAAACACCCCTTACAAACTTAAAAAAATTATTTTATTTATTGAAGATGTTAAATTCCGGCTTGATAAAAAATAAAAGCTAAATGTAAGACTAATTATAAAAATATGTGTTCTTATACTAAAAATTATGCTTTGTTAAGCAAAAGCATTAAAAAAATAATTATAATGAGAAATTTGTAGATTCGGCATTCTCGGTGTCGATTTATTCAGGCTGGATGCGTGTGTTTGTGTTTTGTTCGATCAACAAATATTATTGAATCAACATGGTTTACATTATATAGGAATGTTACCTGAATGCCAACTTATAACTATCGAGCCTGTCACTTTCGATGAACCGATTTAGACCAAAATTGTGGAAAAATCTTAGGTATGAAGTTTTATTATGACCAATCAACTCATCTGTACTGTACACAGGCCGAATTTTTGTTGAAAAACTTTCTTTTGCGAAAAACTGTCAAGCTGCCATTTCCGGTCAAAAATCACTAGGACCTCCAAATTTACGAAAAAGTCAAACGCCCATACGCATACACAGGGAGTGTTTTAACAACTACTTTTTTGATTTCGGTGTTAAGCGAATGGTACATTTCCAAAACTCATCAAGCTCTTCCAAATACATTTTTCTCAAAAAATGATTTCCTTTTTTTTAAATGGAAGGATGAATATGTTTTGTGGCCAACATTTGACTTTCCTTTACCACGAATGTATACATAGACCTCGCATATACCACACTAGATTTCTAAAACGAAAGAATAAAATTACCGAACTTTTGGTTAAACTGTCTTGTATAACCAAAAGCAATATTCCTGTTCAAATTTATGAAGCGGAAAGCGAACATATTATTCGCAATTTTACCGGTGTTTAAATTTGTTGCTGACAATTTCGCATATAATTAATTATTAGGCATTTTTGCATCTAAAAACTTGTTCCAACAGGCATGACACAAATATTGTTTCTTCGGAGTAAGAAATCAAAGCATTTGCATAAAATTTAATAATTCATTGTTATTTTATAACATATTCTATAAAAATATAATTATGAAAATTATATTTATCTCGTATGGACATATTTGCCGAAATACCAAAATAAAATAACATTATCTCATCGTCAAAAATACATAAAGGAATTTAGATTGAAATACCGCGCATAAAATTAAAGGATAATGATAAAGCGGAATTATGGATGTGGAAACAATCTTTGAGTAAATTATATATTTGAGGACGTTATATCATAGATTTTTGTATGATTATACACAAGTGTCACCGGGAATAAGCAGAAGTATAAAATGGATATCGAAAATCCTTTAATTAAAAAAACTTATTGAAAATAAAACAAGTATCACTAGAGGCAGCAACAGTGTTATCCTATTTGCGATCCTATGTTTGAATATGAATCGTAAAAACGCAAGGATGTATTAAAAAATCCGAAAAACTGTTTAATAAAATAAGAAAAATTCCTGTTCCTAAATACAACGCAACGGAAAAAAACACCTTGGTAAAACTCTTGAAAAAAACTTACATTTATTTAGGTCGTTATGAATTGAATGCTTCTTTTTCCGCACGCTGCTCCCAACTATAGAACGTTGAAAAAATATTTCAAATATTTTTATGGGAATGTAAGATAAACATTATTTTTTAAAACTATAATACCAAAAACAACGTTATGGTATAGTATAGTAATTATAATGATAACAAGTTGAGAAAGGAAAAATATAAATAATAAAGAAACTGAGTGTTTCAGGGAAATATGCAAGCAGAATTGTGTGGAAAATTTTTCAATTCTTTTCCTTGATCTTCCTTTCAACGTTAACGTTTAAAACAACAAAAACCAGCTTACTACACAGTACACATACAGCCATATATAGTATGAAGGAACATTTCTATACATATTTGTTTTATTTCCTTTTGATGACGGTGATTATCATGATAATCATGATGGGATTGTTATGAGTTAATTTGTATTATTATTGCATGTATAATTCTCTTTAGATTAATCCTTATTAGCTTACATTTTGTAATTTTCTCGGTACGTCGTACCAATTTATAGTCAAATGTATTATGTATGTACGTTATATAGGCAGGGTTGCACAGGGTACAAATAATATTACAATTTTTCTACATGTTTATGGTAATCACATAGGATTATAAGCGAGACGACAACGTCAAGTTAATATTTCAGTTTTGTTGTCAACCGTCGCATACTAATTAAATTCAAAGAAAATAATAATAATACAGTAGACTAGCGATAACATGAACGCCGCATACCGGGAACTCCGTGTAACGTGAACAATTTTTAAATTACATGTACTACCACCGCCATCTATGATTTTCAAGAGACGTATTATTAAAATGTAAGCTTTAAATAGAGGGGCTGCATTTATTTAGGTGCTATATAAGAAACCGTGATAATTGGAAAATTTTTGAACATAAATTTATGAATAAAAAATTTAACAAATCATCTACATATTAATTTTAAATTTTTTAATAAAATATTCAACAAACACATATTTGAAAATCAGCCAGATACTTTTGAAGGGGCTGGACCCCGGGGTCTAGGGGCTGTGGTACAAATTTTTTCTCAAATTTCAATTTTTTTTAAGATTTTTTGACGGGAATGACTTTAGGAAAGGGGTTATATGAAATTAGTGGCATGGTCCAATCCGGAAGTTTGTTCTGGACCAAGAATTCATTTTTACATGTATAGATACAATTATTTAAATGTTCCGAAATAGCGCCTTAGCCGCAAATTTAGACACCAAAAAGGATATCTAGTGTGCGATTGTTATACACAAATCATACTTCTACTATAATAGATTTAATTATTCAAATTAATTTTATTAATTTAAATTTAAGACAATCTTTCATCACTTTAACTGAAGACAAATCTCTGAACACTTATATTATCCATACTAATAATCCAAACAAAGTCATTTCCCAACGTGGGTTGCCAGCACCGACACGCCATGGAAACATTGTTCGTGATAGAGATCTATTACGAGAGCAAAATTACGACGTTGGTCAGTTACGAGTTTTCGCTGAGACTCAATAAAGTCTCTTAGTGGATGATCAAAGACAGGACATACACTAAAGTGATGCAATACATAGCAAACGGTAACGGAGGAATTATTTTTCTTGATGCATCCGGAGGCACTGGAAAAACATTTCTTCTTAATTTGATACTTGCTGAAGTAAGACAGCATAATACAATCGGCCTCGCTGTTGCATTATCTGGAATTGCATCTACTTTACTCGATGGAGGACGCACAGCACATTCAACGTTTAAACTACCATTGAATTTGAATCAAGCGGATAATTTTTCTTGCAATATAACACGAAATTCGGGAATTGCCATGTTATTAAAAATATGTAAAATCATTATTTGGGATGAATGTACCATGGCACACAAAAAAGCATTTGAAGCGGTTGATCGTACTTTGCGTGATTTGCGACAAAATGACCGACCAATGGAAGGAGCTCTAACACTACTAGCAGATGATTTTCGTCAAACTTTACCACGATCAACACCCGCTGATGAACTTAATGCCTGCCTGAAGGCGTCTCATCTTTGCAAACACGTTACGAAAATCACACTATCCACAAACATGCGTGTGAATTTACATCACGATGGTACAGCTAAAACATTTGCCAGGCAGCTTTTGGACATGGGTAACGGGAAATTGCCAAATGACCCTGTAACATGTGAGATATCGTTCCCGCCTAATTTTTGTCAAATGCTGCCATCAATACAGGACGAGGTAATGAAAGTATTCCCAAATCTGCCAAATAACTTCAAAAATCATGATTGGCTGTGCAAACGTGCACTCCTAGCTCCCAAAAATGACGGCGTTAATAAATTAAATAATGAAATTCAATCGCAACTACCCGGGCCACTAATGAAATACAAATCTATCGACACGGTTACTGATGTGGATCAATCCTTCAATTATCTAATAGAATTTCTTAATTCTTTGGAGCCACCTCGTATTCCACCACACATACTATTTTTAAAAGAGGGTTCACCAATAATACTGCTCCGAAATTTAGATCCACCGAAATTGTGCAACGGAACACGGCTTTGTGTGAAGAAATTGATGCCGAATGTGATTGAAGCAACGATTATTACCGGTAAAAGTAAAGGAGAAGATGTACTAATTCCGCGCATTCCTATGATTCCCACCGATTTGCCGTTTGAATTCAAGCGCCTACAATTCCCATTACGCCTTGCTTTTGCAATGACAATCAACAAAGCCCAGGGGCAATCATTGAAAATAGCTGGTGTTATTTTGGAAAATTCATGCTTTTCACATGGCCAACTGTATGTTGCTTGCTCCAGAGTGGGAACGCCAAAAAATTTATTTATTTACACACCAAATGGAAAAACCAAAAATATTGTTTATCAAAAGGCTTTATAATAAAAATTATTAACTAAAATATCTTTATATTTATTATTCACTTTGAGTTGAAGGTTTGTAAAAACGGAGTATAATTATTTGGCAATTGGTAACAAATACCAAACCAAAATTAATTAACTATCCTCACAAACAAGATGTCCAATAATATCATTACAAAAGTTCGCCTGGATGTATTGACGGAGGCACCCGTTACTGAAATCAGCTACTTATAATTTTATTTCCATATGTGATTGCAACTACACCGATGTAAAGAGAGAATTCTTGCATAACAATCAAGGTATTTGAATTATATACCTCCCGTGCAACGCCGGGTAACTCAGCTAGTTATTCATAAAATAAAATTTTTTCATCAAAAATTAATACTGGAAATGTACACAACATCGTTGACATCGTTGATTTTCTTAATTAAATATTATTACAAAAACAACAAAACCGTGTTTTCTGTAATTTCAAAATCCGTTTACAGATGTCTCTATCATAAATTTACTTGAAAATACAGAAAAGAATAAAATAATTAAACAACTATTTAACGCAATTAATAAAACTCAAAACAATTATAATTTTTATTTATAATACGGCGTAAATAAAACTTTTTGTCGTAAAATATTCACGATCATAGTTGCGCGCTGTAAAACAATAATAGAAAAATGTCACAATTTTTCCAAATTTTTGTTTATTTTTATTTCAATCAAATTCGCTCGTTTTATCGCTATTGTTTTCTTAATTGATACTTAGCGACATCTTTTGTTTGGTTTATTACTTGCAAAAAACTTTATAAAATAACAATATTTTTTTTATGAAGCTTTGTTTTACATAATACAGTGGCACTATTCCGTTTTTTTGAAATTGTATTTCTCTAATCTACTGAAGGAATAGTTTAGTGCAAAAATTTTCAGAACAAAATTAATTGGGAAACTTTTGTTCCACAATATTTATATGGGGAAAAATATTTTCCAATTTAACTTTGTTTCGAAAATATTTACGCCAAACTTATTTCCTCGAATTAATTCGAGAGTGCTGAAATAGACCAATATACGGAACAATCACAATACACCATTACAATTGATAAAAACCAAAGTAAAAAAAAAAAAAAAAAAAAAAAAAAAAAAAAAAAAAAAATTATTTCCTCAGTAGAAAAATACAATTTAGACAAAAATACTCTGAAAATATTTTTCCCAATTCCCTATTCCCAGGAAAAACCAGAATAGTGCCACAGGATGAAATAATAGCGAATTTGTTGCGATGCTAAAACAGTTTTCGAAGTTTGTTCAACAACAATATTGAAATAGAATCCAAAACACAATAACCCCCATATTACATTGTTACTCCAAAAGCATTTTTTAACGATCGTTTGTTTTGGAAAAATAAAGCCTTAATTCCATGGAAAAAATTTACTTACAGCAATTTTTTTTACTGATAAAACGCAAAACAAAAATAATTTAAAATTCCATAAGAGTGAAAAAGAACAGAAATATTTTTTATTTCAGTTTTATAGTAAAATGTTATGGTTTTACATTTTGATATAACCTAAAAATTTCATAAAAAATTTTTATTTTTTATATATTTTAACATTTTAATTTTTATATATGTACCACAAAAAATCACTAACGTTATGGTTTTACATTTTGATATAACCTAAAAATTTCATAAAAAATTTTTATTTTTTATATATTTTAACATTTTAATATGTACCACAAAAAATCACTAACGTTAACAAATTTCAACAAGTAAAAAAAAAAAACCAATCGACATTTGACTATAAAAATTGCGAACGACTTATTTTGTATGAGTGTGAGAAAAATTTCTTATCCTTACATACATTTTTTGTAGATGTGTGAACAATGCGGCATAAAAAATACTTCAGTTTACATTTTTTATAGCAACATTATGGCATTACACTAACACCATCACAACTATTCTCTCAGTCAAATTTTACTGTCAATATTTTTCGTTTCGCACACAACCAGTAAAATCTATATTTTTTTCTCGCTTTTTTTTTTACTGACAGCAGATTATTCCCATGGAATAGGGGGCCTTAATGCTGAAATATTTTATGGAACACTATACTAATTTCTTATTTTCTTCACATAAACAAATTCATGTTTCAACAAAAAAAAATTGTGTTAGACTAATTTAAATGTTTTTGCGTTAACTCGACATCGCTTTTCTTGAGTATTGAACTAACATTTCAAATTGAAAATTCAAACGAAGCATTTATGTTTTATATACAAAAAAGCTTCTTAAAAAATATTAAAATACACTGTTTGGTATGAAAAAGAACTAAAAACATTCGCCCCCCTTACGGCTCTTATATTTAGGAGGCTCTGGTACTACTCGATAATGTGAACAATTAGAAAGCTCGATAACCTGAACTAAATTTTGTACACTCTCGCATGATGATTCCCAATGAGTCCTTTTTTCCTATGAAAAAAATCAACTCCCGCAAACATGAACAATCTCGTAAACATAGATTTGCTTGCTTTTATCTTGTTCACGTTATCGCGAGTCTATACTGTATTCGCAATACCTTTTTCTCGCTTCCCTAATACCCTTGACAGACTAGGGTTTAGCTAAACTAGTTTATAGTTAATCTACTACAAAACCAATTAGGTTGACACACTATGAGGCTTAGCAAACCCTGTTTCAATAATAAAATACGGTAGCGCTATGTTTGTCCGGAATCGGTAATAAAAAAAATGTCATTGACAGAACTATACAGAACAACGATATTACAAGAAAACCATACATTTTTTATTGTGGATTTTTTTGGTTATATGTACATAGGTTATATGTAAAAGAATGTGTCAGAATAGAATTATATGTAAATTGAACACCAGTATACACATTTGTGTATACCATTTAAATTTGTTTTGTTCAGAAAAATAACACTAACTATAATAATTAATGTTATCAAAAACAAATAATTAATATGTTATATAATTTATGTGTTATCAAATTATTATGCTCTTTTTTAAGAATTGCCATTAACTAAGATCCGTTAAAATACGGAAAACATTACAACCTGTTATTATTTACATACACATTTGTATATGTTGAACTTAAATTGAAGCAAAAAAATTTTGAACTCGAAAAGAATAATTCAAAAAGTAAGCGGCATCTATACTTGTATCACAGCACTAAATGACATTGTCCTATTTATAAATAATTAACCTTCATTGTTAGATGGCGCTCATTTTTATGCGATAAACTTCAAAATATTGAGAGATTAGTGCACTAAACCGGTACTAAACCTAAAACAAAACCCGTTTACCTAATCTCGAAGTTGACACATTAAGAGATAAACTCGAAAAAACAATCGCTAGTCTGTCAAGGGTATAAGATTCTTTTTGTGTAATGTTTAGTTGTAAATTTTGGAATTATTTATTGATGAAAGACTAACCAAAAAATCCCACCATAAACCCTTTCCATTAGGTTCAAATCAGCAGCGTTAAAAAATTAGGTAAATTATCTTATATTTTTTTATTAGTCTTAGAGACTTTGAAAAAATTCATGATGGCTCTTGAGCACCAATTCTCATTTTTTACTAAGTCAAAGAATTGCTTACATTTTTAAATCATAAAAATGTGTAAGGAAGTTTTCTGACCCGGATAATTTCATGAACAACATTATAACGGGGAATGAAACCTCAAATAATCAAAACGAACTTTAAAATTAAGCAAGGAAAGTAATGGCAACTCTTTTCTTAAGAAATTTGCCCGCAAGATGCTCGTACATGAGTACCAGCTTTGAAGATAAGTCTTATGCACTCTGTATTCCGAATGTTGCCCCTAATTACCATTCAGTTTCAATTTGGATAACTCTATAAGGGCCGAAGATAAGTTTACGTGGCCCATCATCGCAAATTTATCGATCTTTAACCTCCCTAAAAACACTATATGAATCTTTTCAGGAGCTACTTCAGTAATCAATCCGCAGTAATCGGAGACATGTATGATTCTGTTACTAAGCAAATCACCAAAGGATATACTCAAGACTCTTTTCTACGTATTCGTATCTTTTCGTATTCGCGATTCTGGTGCATGATAGTTCGATACTCGCAAACCCTGACAGCGTCAGGGTCAAATGTACAGTGAAAAAACAGTGATGCTGCAGCTAAAAAGTAAATTTAACTCTTGTTGACCTCCAACAATATTAAAGACATTAACGGTTGAAACATGAAAATGGTCAAGACTGTGAAATATTTAGATGTTGACTTTGATAAACGTATGGGAGTAACAACTCACGTTTTAAGAGTCTGCGAAAACGCTAAGATGCTACTCCACTCCCTGACGAAAGCGTCGAGAGAGAGAGAGATGGTGATTGAACTATAAACACTTATAATAATTTACAAAGGTTTGACTCATATTAGATCATTAGGAAGTGCTCAGAGGAATATCTTAGTAACAGTGTCTAAGTTTCTATTTTAATATTTTTCTCCAAATTTAATACTGTTATATGCGTATTGTCTAAAGATACTGTTGTGGTTTTGGCCGGCGTACACCCAGTAGAGATTCTAATCACAAAGCAAGCACACTTGTATCAACCACAATGGTAAGTTTAAAGCCTATCATGGTAAGTTTGACATGGTAAGTTTAAAGCCTATCTACATCTAAATGAAAATAACGAATCAATGACAATGTTTATTTGGATCTAAAACAGAAAACGTTACGCACCTACTATTCGAATGTAATGAGGTGACCATCACTAAAACAAAAGCTGGGTTATACGAAAATAACGAATTGCCATGGCCGTCATTACTAATGCTGTGTGCCTCAGGTCGATTTTTTCGTCTAAATTATGAGCCAAACTTTCTGATGTGACCTTACGCTATTCGCCGCCATGTTACAAACGAAAAGTCTCCCCGCGAGGTATTTTTTCAATTTAGTTGTCAAATGTCAATATCTGGTATTTAATGCAAATGTGTTATTGTGTCATTTAAGTGACGCTTTTTATTATTTTTAAACATTTCGTAGTTTATAATAACATTTGCAAATAATGCAACTTCCATATCATCTTCCATTATTCTAATTTAATTGAATATTTCCTTTATCCACGAAAAGTCGACAATTTAGTATTTCGAATAGTCAGGCACAGCTTGTTTTATTGATGTTACTGCCACCTATGAATGTTTGTTGTTAATTACTGAGCAATTTAGTTTAGTTCATAATTTAATCGAAAAAATCGACCCGAGGTACACAGCATAAGCGACGAAGTTCTTCTTATGTTCCGGCAGTACTGTACTAAACTGATCATTATCTTTAGTGAACAGAATAGTGCGATATAGTAGACCGGAAATCCGGACTGTACATGTCTCCAGTGGCTTGGGATGGAAACTTCACAATATTTTGATGGTAGGCGACTAAACGTACAAGGTACTGATATCGGATAGCAATGTTTTTGTTGAGAGAGAGAAATCTCTATACTCAATAATTCCATAATCGATTCATTTTTTAAGATACTAACTCAATGTTTTAACTCGTAATCCACGATTTTTCTGCTCGGGCTCATTATCTGTTCGAAAATTCAGTGAAGAGGCCCAAATAGCTCCTAAATTTCTGGAAAAACTGATTGCAGCATATCCTTATATGAATTTCCAGTCATTTTATTGGAAGCAAATTTTAATTGTCCAAATTGTTCTTCATTTTTAATATCATGAAATTAATAATTATATACCCATTTGGTCCATCTAAGTTAAATTTTTTTTTGTCCGAAACAACAAATTTTTTCCAATTATAATTCATTGTTTACTGATGCACATTCCAGGTAATGTGCTGCTTGGCGAATTCCAATCTTTTTTGCTTGTGTTCAGGGTTTAGTGATGTTTTTTTTTATTTTTGGGGTTTTAAAAATGAAGGCCTTAAAATTGCTCTACGAATTGTTTATTTCCTGGTATTAAGCCTAGCTGCTAGTCTAAGAATTTTTCTTGTAACTTACGGCACCAGGACTGTCGCCGACTTTCCTTGGTAGTTGCTTCCGCATCATATCACTATCCTTTAAATAATTTTGCACAGCATGCCCACTACGCTCGATTTTACGCATTTTTAACCATTTTAATTCTAGATCAGCTACTGAATACTTATTTTGAAAATCTTGAAACTGAGTACTTAATTTCTCTCTCTCTTCTCATTTTTGGTTCCGCGAGAAATTACAGTAAAATTTACATTTAAAAGTAAAATTGCAAGTGCGTCTAATCAAGTGAACCACAGTGTACATAGCCATTCAATTTAATACAGATTGGTTTTGCTATAAGTACATATTTTATTTCCTGGGATGGTTGTGTTTAAATTTAATTTACTTGCATTTCTTTGGAAAATATTTTTTTTTACAGATCAGAAAATGTTGACAACCTAACCCTTCCCCATGCCCTCCCTATCATAGATGACGCCCTCGACGGAAGAGAAATGTTATTTTAATGGCGTTTAAAGGGTATACAAAGCCCCTAATTATATTAAAAATAAGTCTATAAAATATGGGATCATAGCACATGAAATGCTATAATCGTATATTTTTTCGACTTCTTAGACTTGAACTCTAAATAACTTTTTTGTGATAATAGTCAGATAAATTTAGTTTGACTCCAAGTATTACCAAATGGAAAAATCGATACGAAATGGGCAATGGGATATCAACCAAAGAATTAAATTATTCTCATCTAGAAGTAGGCAGAATTGTTTTTGATTGACTTAAAGTATGTTAATTGTACAGTAGAAACTGAGAACCCCAGATACATTCCCAAAATTTATTTCGAAGTCATATTCAGTCTCAATTCAACACCGCATCTTATGTACGAGTATATTGCCCTATTAAAAATGATTAAATTAATTCACCAATTATTAGGTTCGTAATAAACTGCTGTTACTGTCTTGTAAAAAATGTACAAAAAATGAATAAGGGGCCTCCATAAAAAAAACAAATCTTCCTATTAATTCAAATGAATATTTATAATTTTTCATCGTTTATTATTTCGGCCTGTGCGCGATTTTCTTTCAGCGAAAATTTATACATTATTATTAAATATATCACTTCCCGTTCTCCCACATCTTGGTAAAACACTCGAAAATGGAGTAAACATTTATATAAAATAATACAAATTTTAATATTTACCATTGTGCAAAAAAGGAGCAATATTAATTTTATAACATCTTACACTATTAAGCCCCAACTTGTTGCCTCTGCATGCTACTATATTTAGGAATATGAACAATCCGCACAACAGATTGTTTGTTCTGAACTGTTTTTGTGTACGATTGTTTGTTTGTGCAATTAATGGATGGAAAAGGGTGAAAATCATTAAATCTTCCTCTAAAATCCATTAAAAAATATATTTAGACAAAATTATAACCTTCATTATATAACGAGTATACGTATTTTTCATTACCCGCAGCCATGCTAATATTTTGTTTTTATTTGTGTCTCTCATTTCAGGATTACAAAGAATTTATCGATGCCGAAGGATTACATCCATTGCCTACATCTGATTTTCATAATCCCGTATGTTTAGAAATGAAATCGTTAAAAAATTGTATTGGTAATTCATATGGTATGATACATCCAGCATCGTCATTTGGATTTAGTACAACAACATTACCATTAGAAACACCATTACGAAATTTATCATTAAGCAATAATAACAATAACTATAATAATAGTAACATAATAAATTTAAATTATAATAGTATTAATAATAGTAATTTAATAAATAATAATAATAATTTTAATAGTTATAGCGGTGATTTGGCTAGTGTTGATAGTTCTGATACATATGCTAGTTGTCAAACGCATCCATTTTTATCGCAAGGTGATTTAACATCCGATATATTAGATCAAGAATCTGGGTGCCTGGGCGGCTCCGTCGATCTAATCGATTCCAATAATTTATATATAAATCCGTTAGAGAAAAATTCGAATGATATGCAACGATCTCAATTTAAAAAAAGTGCTTCGGGTGACACGGGTCTCCGGAGTTTAGGTGCTAGTCCAATGGATGAGGAATTTAAAAGTTTCCAATCGTACGGTATTGGAGGATGTAGTAGTAGTGTAAATACGGGAATGGCAGGTGCGGGTGGACAGTTTTCTAATTTACAAAATAGTAATAGTTGCCAACAGGATGGACGTGGTAGTCGAGTTAGTCTAAATGAAATGACCCCAGTGCCAAAACATAGAAAAACAAGATTCCAACAACAGCAGCAGCAGCAGCAGCAGCAGCAGCAACAGCAGCAGCAGCAGCAGCAGCAGCAGCATCATCAACTTCAACATCACCACAGTTTAATAAGACCACGTGCCAGATTCGATGACACATCGACAAAAGCTAGTCAAGAAAGTTTAAATGTACAAAATGAAAATCCGTCTGCAATGTACACGGGTACAACTAGTACGGGTGTGATGACAAATACGGTTGGAACAATGACAACGGGGATTGGTGGCGGTATTGAACGCGGAAGTGGAACAAGTAGCGGTACGCAAAGCGGAAATATTAGTAATCAATCTAATATAAGCGGAAAAAAGAATCGAAGGTCTTCCTTTATGCCTGCTAAGAGTTTAGCATCTGCTACCAAATTAATTAATCAACATTTGTTCGGTATTCAAAATTTTAATTCAAAAAGTATGAAATTTTTTATAGATATCACAAAATATTTATATACAACCAATTCGCCATTAAGAATAACCACAATACAACAACATATTTTCCAAATTCAAAATTTTAATCATTTTGACAAAAAGCCATTTGTTAAATTGATATTAGGTTTAAATCAAAATGAAACAAAAAATTTTATTTTTACTTGATTTTGTTAATTTAATTTTTTCTTTTTTTATTTCTTTTGGTATTTTAAGAACAGAAACACAAAAATACAGATTTAACATAAAATCTAAAACACGAAAATGCCTTCAAAATTGTAGACAAATCAAACAATCGAAAAACGTAATTTCATGATTTTTGAATTAAATTTTTATTATTTTTATTTTGTTTTTCTTTCAATATTTTTGCATATACAATTAACATAAAATTAATTTCATTTAACAACACTTTTTGAATTTTAAGAACACAAAATTTTGATTTTTGTACTGTGCTGTGATCATTTATACGCCGTAACTGTAAATTTTGCTGATTGTTCTGCCCAATTTTAGTGAAATGTCGCTGTATGCAGAATTTATCATGTTTCATATCGTAGTTCTTTCCAAGTATCCGTTGACTTGGTCAAACGGCATCTTTCATTTTAAAGTGATTATTAGTTTATAAAAAAATCAGATTCGCCCGTACCCGTCAAACAACGAAAAAACGGATTTCAAATTAAATTTTTTGTTGAAAATACTGCTGAAGCAAAAATCCAAAATTATTTCGATAAATTCCAAAAGGTTGTCATCAAAATTTACTTATATGTATATTAAAGGGGATTAGATCTTCTAAATTTTGCCTGTTTAAACTATCTTTTTTATAAAACGGAATCCAAGAAATTCAACTCTTTTGCTGCGCCGATTTTTTATCTAAATTTCCAACTAACTAAATCGTGAATTTATTGTAATTCCCACCAGCGATGAAATACAAAAATTTGCAAGGAGTCATGTTGTGCGATTGCAGCAGCATGACAACGAGGAGTGTCAAACCTACTGGATCGCACCAATGGACAGAAGCGCCTAAAAAGAACAAAGCATTTAGACTTACAAAGCAATTAGTGGTTCCCTGAGCCGCTTAAACCAAAGGACTGGCATAGCTGGGATGAACCGATAGGTTTCATTCCACAAGAATAGACTACTAAACTAATAAAACAATTACTAGGTAATCCATATGATTAGTGGTAATATTGTAATATTATACAGAAGTAAAGATATCTTAAAAAAAAAGTATGTAATACATTTACTGCCAAAAACAAGCCGTACCTGATGTTTAATTAAAATTCACTAATTGAAATTAAAATTTATCCATCGCTAAAATATTTATAATCGGTAATTGATAAATTGGCAGTAATTTTACAGTTTAATACTAAATTTCATGCAAATTTTGGCTTATCAACATTAATGACATCTATTAGTAACTAGTATTAATTAACCATCATCAATTTTGTAAGTAGGAAATTTAGACGAAAAAAAAATCGGCGTGGTCGTACACAGCATTGAACAATTTACTTAAATAAAGAGATGCTACTAGATGTTAGAGATAATTTTATTCTAGCACCATTAGATATTTAAAGGTTTGGAGAAGTTTAATTTACCTTACCTTACTCTACAGTAAATTAAAAATATTTCCAAATTTCCCCAAATTTAAGCACCCTAGCTCCCCGTTCTACATAAAATGGAATTTACAACTGTTGGAAATTTTCTTGGAGAATTCTAAGAACCCAATATTAAAATAAGTTAACAAGGCATTAATTAAAGCATACGGTGACAACAAAGGATAGTGATTTGGGGTCATATGGGGACGGTTTGTCAATGCACATGACGAGTATGCGCGCTTTTTACTTGACGAACACGTGATTTTGAAAACTGTTTATTCCAAGCAAATTTTTCTATAACCTTCTGTGTAACAATAACCGACAAAAATGATTTAATTGGAAAAATGATACACAAGTTGTCGAGGAATGAATGATAATGTGGAGTGCATAGGTCGTACAAGCAAATAACAAAAACTAAGGCGCTTATGTACCAGTCAGTACCTCCAACCACTAGGATCGTGACGGTAAGTAATCACGACTGTGTAAAAATGTGTCAACTTATCCTAGTCAGTTTTTCATCCTAGATATTTTAATGGAGCAATTAGTTTAATGTTTGCAATTCGTTAGAATTAAACTAAAGGTCCCTTGAACCTTAAGTTTCAAGGGACCTTTAGTTTAATTCTAACGAATAAAAACGAATTGGTTTGGTATCAACAAGATACGATGTTCACTACATGTTAATCATTTTTATGAATAAAATTCGGATTTAAATAAACGGTTCCTTTGAACCTAAAATATCGTCACCGATCTTCCCTAAAGTGTCGTGACCTAATTTTGCATCGATAAGATATGTTAACCGCTACCTATGTTAAAGTCCAAGACCAACTTCGGAAACCTACCACCTAACCTTTCTGGTACATTTCAGAATGATGAGTATTTATGGCGTTAGATCTAATTCATTAAGGCTCCGTAAACCTCGTTCGAATTACTTGCCAGTGATGAAGCAAAGGTTTTTGGGAGCATTATAACTGTGTTGGTGATTTTGTGGTATTGCCATATGCAATTGTTTTTTTATGCGAGAAGGTGAGATACTGCAAAAGTTGGCTGGTAGTTGGTTCGAACTGAAAGAATTAGAACTTCGTAATGAAAAATTGATCTTCTCGTCAGACTGCAGTATCCATCTACAAGAATAATGTTTAATGCGTCATGCTGTTTAAATGTAGGGATATTTTGGATTTAATTAGCCTGATAATTTTTAATGAGAGAATGTGAGATTATCAAAATTTGGTAGTTGGTTTAGAGGTGAAGATACCACAACAAGAAGTGCTAAACATTACTCTTCAGTTAGAAACCAGCTATCCAACTTTTGGTAATCTAACCGTCTAGAATTAAATTTAACTTCGATTTCGATGAAACTCGGTTTGTATTAAGAATATAATGATATTAATCACAGGATAATAATGGCCAATTTGAATGAAACTAAGAAATTTCTGAGCTCCTTGTAATTGAACTCGGTTTAACGAGTAAATGAAATTTTAATTTAAACTTCCGGAGATTGAATTGAATGTAAGCCAATCTCAGCCGCATATGATTCTGGAAAAGAGACAATTTGACAACTTTTGACTCTTTTAACAATTTGAATAGAACTAAGCCATTTCTGCACCGATTGGGTTGAAACTCGGTTACACGAATAATGCTATAGGTATAATTGACTAAAAAATAGCTAATTCGTTCTGCATAGCTTTGTACAAAATTTGTTGTCAAAAACGATTTTTAATACACATAGTATATGTGTTGAATATTGTATCATTTATCTAAATTTGGCTTTAGAACTTAACTTTTAACTTAAAATGACGAAGTCCCATTCAGAAAAGTTAAATTCATAATTCTCAGTATAACAATGACCAAATTACAGGAAGGGTTATTATGAAAAATTGAAAAACCAACCCAATCAATAAGTATTTTAACATTATTCTAAATGCATTTTAGAATACCATAAGCCCATCACGTCAACTGGATTATTTAATCTTCATTTATCACAATCGATTATGAAATGGTGAAAATGTCTTGAAAACGACCCTTCACGGTAAACGAAAACTCGCTTAAAATATATTCATGCTTTGAAATACTTAAAGAATGGAGTTGGTTTTATTCCTTAGTGAATCGTTTGGTGCAAACAGCTACATAAGATAATTTGAGAAATGGTTTAGTTCCAAATCCGAAAATCAAATTGAATTCAATTTTAATCATACAAACCAAATCTCGTTCCCATCAGAATTTCATAATACAACTTTCTTTTCAAGAACTGAAGTAGGAGTTCCATTTTTACCATTTTCAATATGTTATGTTTAAAGTTACGATCACTTCCAAAGCCAAAATTTGAATCATATTTCATCATACAGCCAAATAAGTCATTTTTCAAAATCACTCCCAGTATACTCAACCTGGAATTCTGTTTTCATCCTATAAACAGATTTCATCCCGATCTTTTGAAAAGTCCTTACTTCCATTTTAAATCATAAATTTTGAAAATCGAAACCAAGTTCTCTTTTAATTGGTCATTTTATAAAACTATATCCGGATGGCATCCTGAAATCCCCTTTTTGTATTTTAAACCGTATTTTTAAAAACCAGCTAGAAGAAATGTCAATTTTTTTTTCAAATTGAACACATTTGAAAAAAAAATTGACTTCTTAAGAATCAAAAGGAACTTTTAATAATCCATGCAATGCTTTCCTACAATAATTTCATCAAATTGCTCCGTCTAAAAGCAAATTCGTGTATTTCTATTGCTTGTCCTAAATCATTTAGAAGCATATAAAAATTCATATTAAAAGCTATCACGAATAGTGGTTACCATTGACTTATTACCACATAGGTCAGATAACGTTGTAATACCACGAAATTTTACTGCTGCTCTACCTCTGCAGAATTTAATCAAACCTTCTTACGTACAGTAATCTTTTGCGTTTTGCTGTTTTCGAAATCCGTTACGTTTTCCATTAAGAATTGACCCAAATATTTGGGCCTAATGTGTACTAATTCCGGACTGGAACATGGAAAATGTAATACAGTCTCTTTCTTCTCCTTATCCCTGCAGCATCTACAGAAGTCCTCAGATTCTATTCTTTGTTAAAATTTACTTTTCTGAGTGCCCCAAGTCCAGCTTTGAACAAATATGTCTTGGTACGGTATATCGATATGGTTTGTCCATCTTTCCGTTTCGAATAGTGCTACTGAATCACTCTTTCAGAATTCTGGTGAAGCAAGCTGTCCTAAACCTTTAATAGAAGCGTAAAGAAGGACATTGTAATCAAAATTTGCTAGCACCCTTCCTTTCACTCCTTACATAAGTAACTCTTACTTCGGCGATTTAGAGCGGTTACTGCAACTTCGGTTTCAAACCCAATAATTTCCCAATGCCAGTTTTGGGTAAGTAAATTTTCGTTTAAGAAATGGTTTACTCGTTCAATCTTGTGATGAAGCCATTCTCACTAATTCTGAACATTTGCAGTCAGTCTTGTACTTCCCAAATTAATTAAACACGAACCTCTTACATTTTGGGCAGAAAAATTAGCAAAAAATTCACGCGCATTATAATTATGATATCACACGGACCCTCATTCACAATCGAGGCATGGAAAATGACTGTGATGTCACACCGCATGATATGAACTATGAAAAGCCGAACATATTGAATAAAATATAACCAGCTTTTTCTATCAATTGGTTCGCTTTCAACAAAACGCTTTCTTTCATTTTGTTAAGAGGGAATACATAACACTACTCCAAAAACGCTTTCATTTACATAACCAATACAAACGCCACAAATCATATAAAAAATATATAAATACACAAAAAACTATTTGTCATGTAAACTAAATTATGTGTGTCAGTGTGTGTCTCCAAATCGAATACATATTCTAAATCCAATACTAATACAATTTAATTTCTTGTTATTTTCATTTTTTTTTTTTTGCGTGACTTTTGCGCTTGGTACAGGTAAAAGTAACGAAAATAAGTCATTATCATTATCAATAGATTCAATAGATGCATCACCACCGCAATTAGAAACTAATCGTCGTTCAAAATCGATACTAAAAAATAAATCGGAGCAATCACGATTACTGGGTGGTGATCCAGAAAGTGAACGGCTATTAGCGGATAATATGTCTGGTTCGGGAATATCGGATAATGGTGCTTTACTTGTATGTCGCCCCAAAATATAAATTCCAGAGGCACAAATGAAAAAGACTAATTTGTATTATTATATTATGCTATATATTTACAGGGTGATTCAAATAGTGATTATTCACCAAATAAAACACCACATAGTATAGCTGCGTCTGCATCGCTGGCCCAATTTGGTCCAAAACATCGTACACTAATCCAGCAACGGTCGACACCCGCAAATTTAGGTAGTAAACAAACAAAATTCCAAACGCCACGTTTGCCCGAAGAATCAACACCCCGTACATCATCAACAACACTATCATCGTCGTCGAATAGTGCTGCAACAATAACGGGTGGAACATCGTCCGGCCATCAAAATAAACCACAATTACAACGGAGTCTTGGGGTTGGTGGCTATATAGACCATTTAACTGGGGATGGCAGATTAGATTCGTTTGGTCGTGATAGTAGTTTAGGTTGGTTGTAACCTGGCCGTAACATTATCTGAATTATGTAAAAAAATTATTTTAATTTATAGAATCAGAAACTGCTTCGTCTACATATCCGTCATCATCGAGAGATCGCGACGACGGTTGCGGCTCGAGCGATGAAACACGATTACTTATAACGAGAGGTAATTCCTTAGAAAATCGGAGTCAACATGGATCTGAAACTACCTCGTAGCAGTAATAGGTAAGTAAAATGTGTAATTGAATAATTCAAAGTCATCAAATGGGTGACTCTAAAACAGAATGTACGGTTATATTAGAAGGACTTACTAGGCTCTTTTTGGAAAACTGAATATAAGTGCACATTATGTTTTTTACAAGGGTCGCAGGTAGCAACTAAATAACAGAAATTCCGTTTTGATGGTTTTAAGTTTAATAGCTGCAATATGAATTGGTGTATATTTTAGTGGTGTCGATATAGGTAGGTTCCGAAACCGACCATTTCTTAAATTCAGCCGTTTACGCGAATCTAATCTCCGAATTTTTACTGTTGACGTTCATTTAGATAGATTTGCCAAATAAAATTACAACATTCCGAAAGCGTTGAACCTGCGACCCTCACTTTTACTTCTGGAGTTTAGTAGTCTGTGATCTGCGAGCCAAACCATATCTTCCTGTGGAAATTTATTGCTATTTACTGTTAGGAAGGAACTCGGTTCGTTTCAAGATATTACCATTGTATTCCCTATTTTATCAAGTGCTGCTCTGTGATACATCAACAAAAAAAAGGTACACATCGGCCCCAATAGTGGTGACTAGTATTAACTTATTTCCGAAGAAGTTCTTTGAAAGGCATGTTATCCCTTTCTCTTATTTCACTAATTGTGAAACAGTGAACCTGAAGGAGAGGTGCTATTAACAAATGAATTAGAGTGGTCTAGATCTGTTCGAGAATTATTAATCATTATATCAAATCATAATTATGAAATAAAAAAAACTTTTCAAATTAGTTTGTCAAGATCACTCACATCATTTATCAACCACACCTTTCCACCATCATACTTCCTCATCATAATTTTGCCATCCTGGAACCATAAATGCTTATAATTTTTGGTAGTGTTAGTGTTCTTAGCATTAAAATATAATTGTCTTACTACGAAGCTCATACTTTCATTAATAAAAATGTTGCTGTTACTACTAAAGCCGCAATTCGCTCCAGTGACTTTAATCCTTTTCTTGGCTTGAAGAATAACATTTCTCACATGTATTTAATATACCAGTTCATAGATCCGATTGAATATTTAATTCGTTCAGTGTTGAAGTCGAAATGGTGTAAGGGAGAAAATGGTTTGCTAGAAGATGGTGGCGCAGATCGATTCAAAAGGAAGGAAGAAAATATCCACCATCCTTGAATGAAGTTGTTGATGTTCATTACTAACTACCCAGATTCATTCCGAATAATGTTACAACGATGATGACAATCTGATGCTATATGTTGCTTTAAGTTGCAATATTTATGCCTAAAACTCAAATTTTCTAAGTTTGACCATCCATCCATGTAGCATTCTCGTTGTTTTAATCTGCAGAACCGAGAGAGAATCTTTTCCCGGTCAAGTCGTCGTTATGTCTATGTATTGTATTTTATTTTACGATATATTTCGCCGATCTGAGCGATGTTTTTCTTGAAATATTTTCAAGCAATTATTTTTAGTCCTCCTCCCAATTTTATCATTTACAATTGGTGATCCCGTGTCCCGTTGTTGTTTTGTAACATGGTAGTCCGGCCACGATGTATTTTGATAGCACTGGCAATTTAAACATCAAAGTCAACTATAATAATTTTGTCACCAAGCTAAGGCACTTTACTCGCAGTATCCTCAATGGGAGCACGAACGAAATATTAAAATAACATCCGCGAGACAGATCCGATTAACAGTCACGCAGATTCGTGTTTGACACCATTGTTGTATGCCGTTATCGATGGGTCATGTTTCTTGTATATTGCTAAGGGTCCGAATTCGCGAAGGTCGCAAAGCATGCCCTGGATTGGCCCACGACCTTAGTCTATTAATATAATAGTTCCCACCCATTGATATACCATCGGTTTTAAATTCTAAATTCTGCGGTAAATTTGCACTAAATGATTCACTTTATAAAAGCAACCAGGAAACATAATAAAGTTAAAAACATTAAAATTAAATTATGTACAGTTAATAATATGTAAGTACATATTTTAGAAACATACCTAAGGAAAAATCCTATGTAGGGAGGAATTTTCCATTTAATAAATCACAAGCAATAAATTTAAGTCTATTTCTATGTCCGTACAAAGCAAAATAAAACCGGAAGATCCTTGTGATTATAGAGGGTGTAAAACTTGTATGTACAAAGAAATTACTGCTTGCCACGCATTTTACTAAAAAATCAAATTGAAAATGCAATTTATACAAAATTTAAAGAAAATGCCAGAATCAATTAATCAAGAACTTATAACCTACATTCTGCAAAACAATTATTGGTCGACATTAAACAATCTGATCATTTTGTATATACATGCGGTGCAATTTTTTTCAAGAAACACCTTTACCTACATTTATTTCTATTTCTGATATTAAAATTACATTTTCTAATTCTACCTTCCAAGCAAAAAATAGAAACGCGATTTACATATAAAACAGTTAGCGATATGGAGAATAAGAATTTCTTATTTGCAATTTCGCCTATATATTTTTTTTTTTGCATTAGATTGCAAAAACGAACAATAACGAAAATTTATTTGATTTATGTTCTAATTTGTATGTACGCTATAAAGTGGTGATTAGACCGATGATTAGACATATTGCATGCAAACTTTTATCCAATATTCAATATTATAGCGAGAGATTAAAACTTAAATCTACCCTTGAGCTGATTATTCATACATTTTCGACGAGCTTCTATGTGTAATGGCAGGCGTAATCGTCTCCCAAGGAATATTTATAATAAAATTATGTAATAACTAAAAAGTGTACGTCAATTATATGCTTTGTACGCGGTTTTGTATAATTGCAATCCATTTGGATAATGGAATAATTATTTTTACTCGATATTATCGTATTTAGCATAAAGGTTAGGCTAAGTGATTTAAATTAATCACGCTTAAATTACATAAACCAATTAAAGTACAAAGCACGTTTGAATAATGAAAATGTAACTTCTTTACGCAAAATTCAGTAATTTGACTGCAGTTCCGCTTTACTGTGGTAAGCCGATTTGATTTCATGACCGTATATCACATCGACCGTTGTTGGCATTGAGTTCTACCCAGTGATTTGATGAGATTCAAGATTCATTTTCCGTTGTAGGATTGCTACTTTGCATTGAGCTTGGGTACTCATGATGTTATATACTATTGGCGATACTTGACGTAGAAATCTGTTTTTTTGGAATAGTTGATAATTCTTCACTTCTTCTTTGCCTAGAAACTCATACTGTTCTCGGTGATTATCTACTGCTAAATATTCTGACCTGGTGTAGAAGTGACTGTGTTATTGTGTTCAATATTAGGGATTGCAAAAATTATCCCACAAACTAGTCCCACACAAAGTATAATGGAATAGTGATTGTTACTAAGATGTTTCTTGGTATTACTCTACTGCATATTATCGATGGTGATGGTCGTTGGTGTGGAATGGGAGCTCTTGTTCTAATTGAGATGGCACGAGTAGAGAAGGATGTAATATATTCTTGTGTGCATTATAAGCCGTGTTTTACTATTCAAGCACTATCCGGTGCCGAATAGAAAATTTCTACTGAAACTGAAGCTATTATTCACTGATGTCGCTACTAATCAAAAAAATAAAATTGTGCTTAACTTCATGCAGTCGACTGTCACTTCTACCATACATTAAATAACTTATATATAGGACGTTCGTGTTCTTTTTCTCTTATCCTATCGCATTTACCGTAGTTAGATTTTTTGTCACGGTGTCGCTTTTGTCGTTTTTTCGAACTTCGAAAAAATATTCGAAGTAAAATCAAATTGTCAAAAAGTTTACTATTTTTGGTTGTGAAAGAAAATAATGGAAGTTAAAAATAGTGTTTTAATTATCATTTATTCATGAAATTACATAATGGTGTTCCTTATCACGTAAAAATCGTCGAGGTTAATCTCATCAGTCATCGTTTATGTGGATCAGAATCTTTCAAATCCCCTTCGTTGCCATAAATATCGTACTGGCTTATGGTTATTTTTGATACGAAACTTGATTTTCTTAAAATTACATAATGGTGTTCCTGGAGATTACGTTTACATTGAATTTTAAATTATATTTCATGTTTCGAACTATTATGTCCGTTAGGTTTCTCATATTTCTATTCTAGTGCGACAAGCAATACTAAAAAATAAAACAAAATTTATTAAGAATTGTTTAAAACATAACGGATCAATTAAATTACATAATGGTTCCTGGATATTACGTACCCCTCCTAACATATATAGTTCGTTAAAACCACATGTAATATGAACAGCACAGCACGGACACGATAATTTTCGAAACGAGAAAATTCCGTCTCAAATTCACCGCTTAAGAGCTCAACATTTACATCGTAAAAAATTCCTATTCCTATTCCTCTCAAATTATGACATGGGCTATACATTAAAACGGGGTGGCATGTACTTACCACCGGTAACCAAAAAATACGACAGCAGTAACATGTAAATATTTTCATTGTGGATGGCTGAAGAAACCATGATGGACTTTAGATTTTTAATTATAGGAACTTCCAATATTCAGAACGGTGAACTATACAACGTTTCTAGCATTTTAACAAACTACACTAAAAATACATGCTTTGTTTGACTAGATATGAGATTTAGGGCGTTTTCTTTTTACAAAAAACTGGCAAAAAATTTTGATCTACATCATGTAAATCACATTTTCGCGTTCTTTTAGCGGAACAAAGGCAAAAATATTTGATGTACATCAAAAAATGGAAATGTAAATTTTTACTTCCATTTTAACATATTCATATGCATATGTCAATCGCAAATATTGACAAATACGTCAAACGCGTCATTTGAATTTTTTTCAAAATTGTTTGTTACTGTTTTCGGCATCCCTTTCGGGTTTAGACACACTACGATAAAAACACATCAAATTCTTTTCGTATTCTTTTTAACTATCGGAAATTTGTTTTACATCAAAAACATAAAAAAATTCACTATTACTTTTATATTTTGACACACAGTTTTTTTCCAATAGCTGTGTTGATTTTCGAATTTTTTCGAACCTGTACTAAAACAGCTAACTTCATTCTTGTCTTTGATACGATTTTGACGATTTGACACGATTTTACAAATGGCAATTTTCTATTGAAACTGCAGCTATTATTCACTGGTGTCGCTATACTATAAAAATTAAAACTAAATTCATCAATAAAACAAACATTTATCACCTGAAATATACTAATTGACATTTTGAAATTTTATTGTAGGTTAGGTTAGGTTAGGTTGGAGTGGCTGCTATCGCACACTTAGGCCAGTTTTGGCCCATTGTGATACCACAGGATCCTATCTCCCCTTTACTCCTGCTGAAACCATCCAGAGCTACTTATGTAGCGTAAAATATCTCGTATTCCACAGCCCGCGAGTTCCGAAAGGCTGTCCATACCGCACACACCTAAATACTTATGCCTTCTGTATGACAGTGCCGGACACGAGCATAGAAAATGATCTAGCGTCTCTTCCTCCTCTTCGTCTAAACAACTTCTACAGAAGTCATTCGTCTGTAGACCCAGCCTTCTTGCATGTTGCAGAGATGGGGTCTAAAACCAGAGCTGATACACTGGCTCTATACCGCTGTGGTAAGACCTGTGCTGATTTACGGGGTGGGTGTGTGGTGGCCAGCTCTGGAGAAGGTAACATAGAGGAAGATGCTGGAGAAGGTGCAAAGAACGGCCTGCATGATTATAAGTGGGGCGCTTAGGTCAACACCTACACGCGCCTTAGAGGTTATGTTCCACCTTATTCCAATCGAATTTTTTGGTAAGCAGATGGCAGCCAATGTGGCTACAAGGCTCTCGGCTGTCTCTCAGTGGAAGTGTCTTCAGGCGGGACACTCAACGATAGTTAGATCGCTAAGGGAAGAACTGGCGAATCTAGATTATATTAAAACAACGTTGTGCTTCGATAAAGTTTTCCGGACCATCTGTCCTTCGAGAGAATCCTGGAGGAACGGATCAATACTGGAAAACGAGGCACTACAATTTTTCACGGACGGTTCTAAGCTAGACGGCAAAGTAGGAGCCGGAGTCTTCTGTGAGAAGCTTAATGTTAATATTTCCGTTCGTCTCTCCCTGACTACTGCAGCGTGTACCAGGCTGAAGTGGTGGCGATAGGCGAAGTCGGGACATGGTTGAAGCATAACGTGGTATCCGTTAGGGATATCGCGATTTATGTGGACAGTCAGGCAGCGGTCAGATCGCTAGAGGCGGTTTGTCTGAAGTCACGGGTGGCGCTGGATTGCTGATCATCTCTTACGGAGATGAGCGAGTATTTCAGTATCCAGATAATCTGGGTCCCTGGTCACTCGGACATCACGGGAAACTGCAGGGCGGACGAACTAGCTAGGTACGGTACGACTCTCCAGATGCAACCGGAAAAGGCAGGTCTGGGGAGGCCTATAGCAGCGCTTAGATCGGCGCTCAGTAAAAAGGCAATTGCCTTGACAAATGAGAGGTGGACCAACACCCTGACGTGCAGAGTAGCAATTTTATTGTAAGACTAATTGAAATTTTATTGTAAGATTAAGTTTCTAATGGTTTCAGGGGCTTACAAAATAAAAGCCTTTCAAATTTCCCATTGAAATGGATAGCGCTCCCGATAGCGGCTCCCGATAAATAGGTAGAGCAAAATATTTTTATGTCGATTTTTAATTAAAAAGTTGAATGAAAAATCTTAGTTTAGAGTTAAATAAATTAATTACATGCAAAAATAACGCGTTAAATATAAGTTTTGACATAGAAAATTGGCTGCTCCGGATAAATCTATCGGGCGCTAATAAAAAAACACGCTAATAAATATCAATTGGTATATTTCAGGTCGTTAAATGTTCGTTTTGTGTGAATACAGTGAATAAAAGTGCCGGATAGTTCTCAAATAAAAAACACGGCTATAGAAAGTTAAGCTCGTTACGTGTGTTCCAAATTTTTCAATATTAATATCAGCTCAATGCGGTTGTAGTATATCAAGCAAATTTGTTTCTTCCGTGTAAAGTATTCGTTTAATTTTTCTATTTCAGCATTCAGCGTGCTTTTGTAGCGCGATTGTGTTATCTACTATGGTGGTATATTTCCTTATCAGTGCCTCCAATTGATTCTGATCGTTGTTGATGGCTTCAAGCTGACTTTCATATTCCCTTGCGCCACGTTCTCAATTCTTATTGCTCGCTAATAATAATTTATTATTCGCATTTAAATTATTAAGCTGCCATTGAATTTATTGAAGTATTAATTCGCAATTTATTTCATCCACATATATGCATGCCGCGTTCAGTTGATTTTGTGCCGTCTTGTATGCTTCAATTTCCTCCGAATAATTACTCGTGTTATAATAAACTATTAGAGAAAGAGTAAAGTGGTTGAATGGGGAAAGTTGTATGTTGGCCTGGACAAGTCCCAAAAACCAACATATGGATAATGTATCAGAAGATTTAAGTTGCTTTGCATTTCGCTGTAGCTAGCCGAACTAAGTCATTGCGTTCTGCAAGCGTCTTCATAATTCTCATTAACATCCACCGCGTGGTTGGTTGTTTGTCGTCTTTAGTAATACCCAGTCGACTCTTAGGTGCGGTTGGCTATACTTCCATTTAGTTCGATGTCGTAATTGGTGGAGGTATTCTGAGGACTATCTTTTTCAGAAGTCCTAAACCATTTTTTCACAAAAAGGAGAAGAATTTAGTCGAGAATTTAGGCACTCTTGTATTTGGGTGGTTACTGTAATAATATATCGCTCCTCACACGTGAGTGTTGCTTCCCCTATGATTCGATTTAAAAGGAATTTAATTGCTTCCCATATGCCGCCGAAATAGGATGTAATTGGCGGTATGAAATGCAAATTTGTTGCGTCGCTGGCTATCACAGTGGCGATTTCGTCCGGTAAGGTGGGTATTGATGGTGATCTTTTCATTAAGTTATTTGCTCCAATGTCCCATTGTAGATCCCATTGAGTAGATACCCGTGCATAATCCTCTCCTGAATGTAAATCGTTTGTATGTAGCTTACGGTTTCAATATGCATAACCTTTGTTACCTTGTAGATAAATAAGGCTTACTTACAAAGGTTTTGTGACCTCTTTAAGTGGTTGTTCTTACTTGAATGGGACCAGCATAACCGATCCCGAATACACCACACAAGATTTCTAAAGCGAAAAACTACACTTACCGGACTAACTTTGTAAGTATGTACCCCCTAATTTATGGTAAAAACAGAAATATGAAATTCATTCCGAAAAGTCAATCCGTAGAATTTTGGTGAAATAAAGTTTTTTTTTATCAAATTGTCACTCGTCATTACCAGTAAAATTTAAAAAAATGATCTGAACAAATTTTTTCCAAATTGTAAATTGTAAATTGCCAAGCATTTTTCCAAATTGTAAATTTTGAATTTATAAAAGCCGAGAAATGTCCCATGAAACGTGCCACTTTGGATCTCCCAAATTATGGGAATGTGTAAGTATGAAGTTTCACCCCGATCAGTTAATCCGTCTCGGCTACAGAGAGGGCACAGACATTTAGCCCGTACAGCACCGCACAAACAAAGAGATTCGTTACAAACTATATTTTTGACTAATACTACTTTATTTTATTACGTACAAGGAGGTAATAAATTATAGTAATCAATAAAAAAGTAGTTTTTAAAAAATTTCTGTATGTGTGAGGTTTGTGGGGTGCTGTACAGGCAAAATTTCCGAGTTAGGGTAGATTCCGACAAAATGACAATTTTTCGTGACATTTGCTTATTGGTACAAATTGAAGTCACTGAAAATTTACGATTCGGATCAAATGACATTTATAGCAGTTTACAGCAACTACAGTTTTAAGTTATAGCAACATTAATTGCTTTTCAATGGAGAATACATTTATTTTGTTTTAGTTGTAAATACTCACATATATTTTGTATAAAAACTTTTGTCACGATAATAAAAAACAATGACAATATTATTAAAATTGTAAACTTATTTTTTGTGACATTTCGGAAAAGTCATGGCATACGAATCGAGATTTAGTACTCACAAGTATTTGTCATAAAACTGTAGCAGTATTTTTGGTACAATGTCACAAAAAATTGTTATTTGTCATTTGATCAGAATCTATGTCCTGGTACCTACCTTCGATAGGAGATTTTCCGATTTTCCAAATATTTTGGAAAGTGAACTAAAAAATTCTTAATAAATTTTGCATCAATAACGGTCCAGATCAGTTTCCCAAAAAATCTTCACGTATGATGATTTTTGACAAAATACTGATTTTCAGCATGAATTCGATCTCTGGGTAGCCCAGATGGATTGATTATTTGGGATGGAACTTCATACTTAAGCTTTTTCATAAATTAGGAGGTTCCAGTAACGTTTGGTCGAAATTGGTCCACTGGAATTATAATGTGGATAATGTTAAATCTTTCAATAGGTCTATGTGCTCTTCAAACGTCCACGACAACACGATCATTTCATCAAGATCAACAAATATTCTCGGTTCCTATAATTATAACCCTGTCCACCAACCGACAGAGAGTTTGACTAGTATTGCACAAACCGAATGACAGACGCGGGTACTGGAAGAAATTTCCAAGGAGCCTTTTCCAGGAACCAAATATACCGTTTTGGGCCGACGCTACATTTAACTCAAACTCCAGAAGGCATCACTCAGATCCAAGCTAGACAAGCATCTTGTACCGTTTAATTGTCCTAAAATCCTGTTGATGTATGGTTACGGGTATATATCCTTTACTTTCATTTTATTTAGTTTGCGTGCACCTAAACAGAACCAAATTTTCCCTGAAGGTTTCGGCAAGCAAACTACAGGATGTGACCCACCTTTAAGTGGGACCGACCTCTTCAACAACTCTCAACCGAATCATAAGATCCAACTCGTGGTTAAACTGTTTTGGACGTAAGGATTGATAACAAGGATGTGTGCTTCACGTCGTTCAACGCTTATTGTTCACCATCATCCAACTCGTGTTGACTGCTCGTCTCATTCTGCTTTACAATATCGACACAAATAATGTCAAGACAACCGTTGGCCATTATTCACTGATGGCCATATGTCAAAAGCCTTTGGATATAGATGGAGTAAAGATCTAATTACTTGACATTTATCTACGAAAACAAATGGTATAGCAACACATATGTATATGTATGTCAGATTTACTCGTGAAAACAGTGCAACTGGCTCCTGAATCTATAGTAAACCAGTTACGTGAAACGCGGTATATATTACTGCTTTGTGCGCTGCTCTGATCTCTGTGTTACATAATTTCCTTCCTCAGCAAGGTCGTTAAAAATTGTTTTCAAAACATTTCTACTCGAATTCGCCTGAACTTATGCCTGCATTTCCAAACTGTCATATTCGATTTTGGTGGATTTCGCGCAAAAATTCTCTGTTTACAGAATCTATTATCACACACTGAGCCGAACAACCTCAGTCTGCATCTCTCTATCTACAAATTTTGGGATCATGTTTAATTCTTTCAAAACAAGCTGATCAACCTGTCCACATTATGGTTTCCTGGACTAGATTCTTGTCTTTTTTTCGTCGCCATAAACAAATGGTCACCTTTACGACCATTTTGGCAGACAAATGCTATTACTCCTCCTCTTTCGCAACACCAACAATATACTCGGTGTCGCGCTTTGGAACAGTCAAAGTGACGATGACCAACATCCTTGCAGTTCAAACATGATATGGTTCGGCCATTTGTGTCATTTGTGAAACGCCGTCTGCGTTGATTTGCTGGATTTGAAAATAACGGGTTTGCATCAATTTTTGCCACCTCCTCCACTTCCTAGCATCAATGGAAACCGCATTTCTTCCACCACTTCCTAGCATTGATGGAAACCGCAGTCTTTGTATAATGGTGTATATAACTTTGTTTTGGCAAGATTCGAGATTTCAACACTTTTACGAGGGCATTCCAATCCCCGCGTAGGACTTAAACAACATATCATTCACATGGCCTTACGGGGCGATTGCCAACTCAAAACAGTGACAATTATTTCGGGCAAACCATGTCCCTAAGATAATGGCATTTATTATTTTTAATATAATGCAATATGAAAGTTGGCCGATTGCACAAATCTGTTAATACCCGGTATGTCAGGGTCAGACCTTATCGTAGGCTAGTGAGAAAAAATTATTGCCAAAGGTTCCTAGAACGAGCATCGGTGTAGAAAAATAAATTATGTTTTAAATTCAATACCTGTATTTACTTAAACAAAACAAAACGTAGTAAAAAATATTTTTTATTTATTTCCAGAAAATTAATTTCCATACCGACACAACAAGTTGATACATTCTAAAATAAAAAATTAAAATATCAGCATAATCCTATCAAAAATTTAACAATAAAAGAATTCTGCTTCATTTAATTTTTAATTTATTCCATCACCATCAACTTGCTGTTTATGTTACTCATCAATATCGACATTTTAAAAATTAGAAATTAATTAATAAAACCAAATATCAACAGATACGTTCGTAAAAATTTAAATTTTTTTGTTATGATTAAATCGGAATAGAACAAAAAACTTAAACAAAATTATTATAAGATAAATATAAAACAAAAACGCAACGATAATGTAAACTTAAAGATTAAAATTATCATTTCTTATCATTATCTTAAAGCAACGGTCAAAGCAATAAAAATTAAATTTTATTTATTTAATAATAATTTGTCTTTGTATAATTTTAATTAGTAAAATATCATTTCCAAACGGTATCACTAAATAATGACGACAACTAATTTTATTGGTTCTTTTCCTTACTAAATTGATTAAATATTATAAATATGTATTATGCTTTAATTTCGGACTCAGTCTAATCCTTAAAAAATATATAATTAAGTAATTAATTTAATTAATAATAAATTAATTAAATATGATGAAAAATATGTTAACATTATTTAAAAATAAATAAATTAAATTATATATAAATATTAAATAAAAAACTAGAAAATTTTTAAATATGGCTTTTATCTGTGATTTAAAAAAAAAAGAAAAATATAAAATAAAACATAAATAAATACATAATATGTACTACAAACAGCATAAAAAATTTAATAAATTTATTTATAAATTATAATGGAGAAAAAATAAAATATTATAAAAATCAAATAAATAAAATTTGTATAATATTAATTAATTTATTTTTAAAACATTACGAAAATATGTTAGTGATATAAAATACATTACTAGACCATTTTTTTAATTTGTAATTTTAAATAATATATTAATAATCATTTATAATTAAGTTAAATTAATTATTTTAGAAAAACATGTAAAAATATCATTAAATTTATGTTTTTGAGAGTGAAAAGATTTATTGGTTAGGGGAGAGTAAAAGCGCATTTACTTTATTGATAAAATATTCTTAAAAAAATATTAATTTAGTGGAACGCACAAATTTACAGCCGCCTAAAAAATAAATTAATATTATATACTATGTTAGGCTAGACGGTCCATTACCCCCAGTCAACTTGGTATGTATATCATCAATATTACGCTTAATAATGCGCCTATTCACCCCACCAATAAATATATAACCAAAAATTTTGTTTTAAACCTTAATATTAAATAATTTTATATGAAATAAATGGTTTCCTTTATTTAAAGCAAAACAAACATAATTGGTAAATAAAAACGAACAAACTAAAGAAAATTCTATCTCATCAAAAAATATTATAAAATTTCAATTTTATAATATCTAAAAAATTATTATTATTTATATTTTGAATTATTTTTTCAATTTTTGTTATTTCAAAAAAAAATGTGAAAAAAAATTTATTATATTATCATTGGAATGATGAGCGCGGTAATTATTAATGTCCTAATTTAAAAAAAAAAAATGAAAATCATAAATAAAATGCAAAAAAATAAATAAATAAATAAAAATAATTAAATTAATGAAATGCGTATATCTTTAAAAAAAAATACATAAAATAAAATTACTTGTTCGTTATTAAATTATACATAAATTTTTCACAAATTAATTATAAAATATAATCGTTAATTTCCTTAAAATCATAAATATATATAATTATTTTTTATTTAATTTTTAATTAAATTTTAATTTGTTTCCGTCCGTATTAATTTTTAAATATTATAAAAAATTTTATTTAATTTAAAAATTATTATCATATAAATAAAGACATTACAAATATTTTATTTTTTATTATATCTTTTATTTTTATTTTACGTAGAATTATAAATAAATACATATAATACTAAACCACACACAACATAATAATAATAATATTAAAATAACGTAAATAATTAAAATAAATGCTTTTTATATTACAAACAAAACACACGACAAAAAGTAATTTACAAAACTATAAGCAAAAAAAAAACTAAATGCTGCCCTCTTTTCAAATAAACAAGTACATATAAATAATATTTAAAACAGAATTAAAATAAACAATAGTGATAAATTATTTTTTAAAATTAAATAATTAATTTTTAAATTTTATTATATGTATAATATTATTTTTGTGTTGTCAAATTATAATTTTATAGCGGTTTGTTTTTGGAAGATAGTTTTTTAAATCACTATTGCTTAATAGTGTTTTAAATGGCCGCGGGTTAACTTACTTTAATTGCAACTAACTTCCTTTGGGTATTCCTCTCAAAAATAAATACATATAGTGAATTTGAATAGTTTTTGGTTTGACATGAAGTTACCTTTAAGAAATAGAAACCTCACTTAATATGTCAGAAAATTAAAATTCTTTACTTATGACATTGTAATATAAAGAATCTATCTAATAAAATACATCAATACTTTTAAACGTGATTCTAATTCGAATGAGTCAAATGGTTAAAATTAAAACCAAGTGTAAAAAATGTTGACATTTGAGAATATCGTAAAATATTGATAAAATAACCAAATAACGGTAATAGAAATATTTTCATTTTCTTTCTTCTTAAATAGAGAATTATTCTAGCGACAAAAAAAACATTCTTGTAAATCAATTGTTTCATTACTAAATTTATCACAGCAGAAGAAAACTGCTCATCATAGTTGGCTTCTTTTACAGTAGTTATTATGATTCAAATTCGATTTATAGTATATAAACCTTCAATTTTTTTGGTTTATATAAAGCAAACTCGAATTCGATTACTGTAGTGATAAATATGCCAACTATGATCAAGAATTTTTTTCTACTATGGCAAATTAAGCAACAACCAGTGCTAATTTCAAAACTAGCCACCAATATTTTAACTCTCAACAAAATACGGCTTTTAACTTTCTATGTGAGTGGTTTAATGAACACATGTTTTGAATTGGATTGCTGTGATTTCAATTTTAAAGATAAACTCTATTTTTTGGTTCGGAATTTCAAATTGCAAGATTGCGTTTTAAAATCACAGCACGATGTTCAATATTTTCGACTTTTTTGCATTTTCAAAAGACGTGTTTATTAAATCACTCACAGAAATTTAATGAAACAATTGATTTGCATGAATTTTTTTTTGTCGATAGATTAAATAGAGGAATACAAAAACAATTAAACAAATTATATTACCGTTATATAGCCGAACTTAGTGAAAACCTCACGTAAGTTTTCTAAGCTGCAAAAACTTCAAAAGTGTTACAACATTATTTGACAATTCCCGTCTCCCTTATAGAACATAGAAACCAACGCCATTTAGCAACTGAATTTATTAAGAATGAATTTTGTGCCTTTAATAGTAGTGCATTACTGTGTCAATTTACAAGGTGGGGAAACAAAGAATCAAACTTTTTAAATCGCTAAAAATCTATTAAATTATGAATTGTTTGACGGAGTTTGATTTACCACGTGCAAGGTGCAACATCTACTTTAAAATAAATCGAGTTATATTGGGTTTGTACTTGATAAAGTTATGTGTACAAATCTTAATTTTAATCTGACGTTGTATATTATGTACTTTAGTTGTAGACATAGAATATTTTATGTTCTAAAGGCTAAGTTCGAACAAATCGTTGAATTTGAGGTTATTCTACATTAAACGTGTATTTCCTAAGAACTAGAAAGTTAGATTTGGAGGATGACTGAGTGCATAGAAATTAACAATTTTTTAACTTTATTTTAAAGTGGCGCTGTGATCAGTCACAGTTTGGTACAATTTCCACTAATAAAAATTTTCACAAAATAAATTTAAAGTAAAAACATTTCTTCAGAAAATTTATACAGCAATAATTTTTTAACCCTTAAGTTGTATTCATAAGACCACCGCCAATTTTCACAGGTTGCTGCTTTCCGTAGGGGTTTAGTTCCATAAAAGTCCGTTAGAATCACGAAGGATAAATGGTCCTTCCTGGTGTGGCTGTAAAACAAGGTCTCCAAATATATTTTAGCAGCAGGAGGTAGATTTTTCTATATAAAACAGGCTGCCTTTCGATATCGTTCTTTATTCCGTCTGAGCACAGTTTTACACAGTGTTTTTAACAAGGTGAGCCAAATTGTTCTCTTACATTATACTGTTATTTAAAATTAACAATCTGATAATATTAAAACGGCAACTAAAGTTGTGTTATGTGCTATAACCAATTCTGTCAGCGTCTTTATCTATTTTTATTTCCACCCAAAAACTCGTCGGGCTGCTTATTTGATTATTTTTATGAATTCGCCAGCGGAATTGTGATAGCCTATTTCAAGACAGTACAAAGCAGAAAATGCATAAAATAATTGAATAATCCGATATTATATCCGAAATTCTAACATGAACTTGTGAAAAAAATTTGAATTTTGGCCAAGTTAAATAGAATTAGGCCGTTGCTTAACATAAATATGGCCAAATATAGTTGGTAATTCAGCTATGGGGAATGAAACCAAACCAATCTCAACCGACAATCTTCACAAGACCAAAATAATTAGTAAAAACATGACCTAGTTTCTTAGTCATAAAAATTATCTTTAGAATCCAAATAAGATTCTGAATACCAAATTTCAGAATAACTAGTTAAGAAATAATAAATTTCTGTACAGAATGGTCGGATTCCAGAACTTCATCAAAAAATTCACATATTAAATTTCACAATTATTTGCTAAGAAATGGTCAAGTTCCGTAATTTCTTACAAAATTTATGTTTGAATACAAATCACGTCCCTTATTAATTCCAAATATGGCCTTGATCGGGCAATACATGGTCCAGTTGATAATAAATATATTCAGATAAAAAAAGGTTTTAATATGTGTTAAAAAATGAAAATCCTGCTATTTGCTATTTTTTAAATTACAACAAATACGGAATTTCGTACAAAACCCTTTTAGAAATGTAAATTTTCATTTTTATTTTCCGTTAGCGGTAATTTATCGAAACCACTTAAAATTAGTTTTATCGGGAGGCAGGGTCTTTTAAAAGTTTAACATACCAAAAACTGTGTCTCAATTCGAAACTCAATATCAACACAGTTTCAGTAATGTCAAGACTTAAAGAGTTCTTTAGTAGAATACGAAATGATTAGCCTGAAACAAGATTATTCACATTTTTGACATTCTCTCATGAAGTGTCTCAAAAAACCGTTGTAGGTTTGAATCACAACTAAAAACAAAAAAGCATCCATCAACATGCCACGTGGCGCTCAAGATACAAACCAACCAATAAACTAATTTTAAAAAATATGTAGAAAAAAATCGTAAAACAGAAAAAGCAAACAAAATTGAAACTTGTATGTATTTGGTATTGTGTACGGAACCAGTGACTCGTTAATTCATGAAACGAAATAAACCTTTTAAAAATATAAGTTGTTATTTTGAAATGAAATGACCACGAAGTCCTGGCGGAGCTGCCTAAGTGTTAATTTTTCTTGTATCCAGAGACAATAGCAAATAACTGATTTGAATATTCTTAAAAATATTTAGAATCTAATAGAAGAAAAAACGATTATAGTGTAATATACAAATTGAGTCATCGAGGAACAACTCTTCGTGCCTTGTCATTCGACTTAAAGAGGTTTTATAATATGGATTCAGTTTTAGTATTTAATGGCTTAATGGAGTTATCGGGCTGTAAATTTGACCCATTTTATAAGAAATCCTAACCTAGTTTCATACAATCATAACACGGAGAATAATAGAACGTATTGGGTAACTAGGCTATTTCATTTTCATGCACATCAGTACTTCTGTTTAAATGGTACTATTTCTTTCTCAACTATAATATTTGTTTTAACAGCCTTCAGACTTGTAGCTACACGTGAAAGTACCTGTGTGAAGTGAATTAAAACCGGAAAGAGTACAATTAAACCTTGTCATAAAAAATAAGGGACCTGAAAGGTTTACAGACACATTTATGGGTATCACAGCTTTAGAATTATTTATGAATGGATTTGACGGGTTTTTCCAACCTTCTAGTTATAACTACAATTTAATTAATAAGTTACTATTGACGGCTTATTTACACTGAAAAAAAAATTATTCTCGATATAGATATATTGCAGGTTCGATATATTTAAAAAAAAAGTGAAGCCGCATTTCTTAAACTGGGGCCATGTGATCATCATTAGGTGAAATTGCCCATGTGGTTTGTCATAAAGTAAGATAACGTCAATTGTCCTATTTTATAATTATATTTATCATTGTTTAAAAAATTTTGAAGTTTCCAGATTTTACGGGGCAACATACTAACAATATAGTTAATTTGCAGAAGATGGCACTACATGATCTTCGAACACGTCGAAACCCCCTCCCCCCTCCCAAGCAGTGCTCAATCTGATTTTTTAAGGACGTCTCTCTCATCAACACCTTTGCAAACAGTACTGGTTGGTCTAGCTAGACCATTAAATTCGCAAACAAATCTAACTGTGACTCGAGATATTCACTTGAAATCTTGAAGCAATCTCGAATCGTTCAGTGGTCCGATAATAGATTTGCGTACACAAAAATGGTCGATAGAGAATAGTTGTTCCGAGAAAATTTTCGAAATATTTGTTGAATTGGTCAGAATAAAATTTTTCAACAAATAATTTAACACTTTATATTTCATGATCCTACCCTGTTTTCATTTAAATTATCAGCGGACCAGAATCCGAAGTGAAAGTTAAATAAAATGGTCTAGTTGATTGAAAATATTTTGTTGAATGTAAATTGAAAGAATTGTTATATGTTGATTTGTTTCAAAAGTTCACAACAATTCACATTTTGAAATTTAGTTAATAGGAAATTTGGGAGGTATTTTATTCTGGGTAAAAACACCTCGACGCGATTCACATATTTTTTCGGTAAGTTTTTTTTTTTAACTATGCAATCCGTTCTGAGGCCGGGGCCAAATCGACAACGCACGGCTATAGGTCTGATTTGTGTAGAACCATATCTGCACATTGCTTTGTTCCATGTAGCCAATAGATTTCGGTAAGTTGATTTATTAAAAACGATGTCTGCAAAACTTTTATTGTGTGTTTTAATATTTTCGACATATTTTGAACAAGATTGTTCAAATCAAATAGAAGTCTCATGGGAGCTAATCAAATACGAGTCTGATGGCAAATGTGCCTCTTTAGGTGAGCAGTAAAGTTCATTTATTGCAATCGATCTTTGGGATTTCAAAAGAAAGCGCTAAACGTCAATCGCTCGCAACAAATTGTTTATCAAATTTTACCTACAATTTGGAAATAAAAAGAAATATAACAAATTTTTAACATTTTTGATCATTTCGGTTACATATCGATTTCACATTCTTTCATAAACTCTCTCATGATAAATTATGATAAATCCGCTAATGTCTCCATTTGGCTTTAAAGAAGTCATGACCAAACACAGCAACAAGACCGCAACAAACATAATGGCTAAAAACTTCATCCAACTGGAGTGAATTTCTTATGATTATGACAATCCATTTTCGGTCTGTGCTAACTGTTCAATTTTTTCTTGATAAACAACTGACATCGCAATTCGTACCGCATTGAAATCCGGATCGATTAATTATTTTAAGTAATTCGCATATCGATGTCGACTGAATACGATGGATTTGAAATCTTTTGCGTTATCAGAAATGGCTAATTATTGGCTTTAATGGCTAACCAAAGATGCAAAATATTTCTTGCATTCAACCTGAATCTGAATTCTAATCTTCGTTCAACCAAATTACATTTCTAATGGAAGTTAGTATCGCAACTCCGAAGTAGGTTTGAGAACTTCTAAGTTGATTTTATTTACAAGTTAACCACATTCGAACATGTAAAAATGTAACGGTGGGAGCCTACATCCTAGAGTTACACTTCTAGAAGATAATTAACATTAACTCTCGAGTATAACAATACAAGAAACGAAACAGACTATTTTACATCCTTTCAATTATGGGAAAACAGATCAAAATGATTCGAAATGGACCGAAACTGAACTGATTTACTGAATTACCAACAACAAAATTCGGACTCCATATCTGCCATAAGCCCATAAGTGCACAAGATCTGCTTAAACTTAAAAATGGATGACATATTTTTAAAATTTTACCCAAATTCAAGAAACATTGATCGAGCTCTTGAATGCTGAAATATTCGATTTTAGTTACAGATCTAACAATTTTGAAATACATATGGTATAAATGTTTTAATGATCTGCATTTTAATTTGTAAAGTTTGTTTTGAAGGTCTCTAGTCGTGGGTCCTAAAGAAATTTTTTCAAGCTTGTTGGAAACGGGGTGGTTATAGCAATGATTCTATTATGAAAGTTTGCGTAATTCGAATTAAACATCCCAGAATAAACGGTATGATGGATGATGATTATTCTTTGGTGAGATACTTTATTGATTTAATGGGAATTAATAATTTTGAGCTTTACAAATTAGGTAGCTTTTATTGTCATTTGACGCTGTAATTTTATTTTAAGTCAGTCGGGTAGCCCTAATCAGTATGCTAGAAAGTAGTTAGTTGTGTTTTACAGAAAATTTGACAACCATATTTCACATTAAACGAGGCTGCATTCCGTTAAAATAAGTGTTCGAATCGTATGAACCAAACTTTAGTTTACAATTTAATCCATACCAGTTAAAAAAAAGCTAGTATCGTCTATTAGTGTCCTATTTACATAGAAAATTCTATAATCCAATAATTGATGTTTAGGTGAATTTAAACGATTAGCGATCGGTGTGCTAAACAAACAAAGAGTAGTTGAACGCTTTCTATGTTATTCTTGTCTTGTTCTAGCTGAACTCAATAAAATATATTTTTAAAATAAAATTTATTACTAAAATATACAAATTACAATTTATCTTTCATAAATCTGGCAACACAAACAATTTAATTTCATTCCATTTACATTAAATTTATTTATTGTTTTAATTATGTTTATATAAATATGTAATATATTTAAATAATAAAACTAAATAAATAAATAATATATTTATAAATAAAATAGAATCTTTGTTTATATTTTTTTATATATAAAATAAAATAAAAAAATATTAAAAAAATACAAATAAATGTATATATAATTTAAAAATTTTATTTGTATTCCACTAAATTTTATTTAAAAAAAATTTTAGTCAAAAAATCGCTTACAAAATACCTATACTAAAAATAAAATAAAACAAAATATTTATTTATTTTATTCAATTAACAACAACATAAATAAATAATAATTAAAGAGACTGCTAATTCACATAACAATTATTATAAACCAAAAATATATATATTTATATATTATATAAATATATTTTATTTATAAATAAACAAATCAAAAAATTTAACAATGAATATTAAACACAAATAATTTTATTTCATTTTATATTTTAATTTAAAAAAAAAAATTAATTATATAATAAAAATTATATATACATGGTATAGCTAGCCTATTTAGAGACATATCAAATTCGATTTATTTATTATTATTATTATTATTACAACAAAATTAAATTATTACTTATATATAAATATTAAAATTAATTAATTACATATATTTAATAATTTTTAAGTACATTCATTTATATAATAAAAATAATTAATTTACCATTATACATATTATTATATACAAATAATCAAATGTAAAATAAACATTTAATTTTAATGTTATTAAATAATATTTTATATATTATAATATGATATTAGTAATTCTGTAATATATTATTAAATAATAAATAAAATATTCATATTTAATAATAATTAATAAAATTATAATTTATTTATATTTTATTACTCTGTTCATTTTATATTATTATGTATAATGTTTAAAAAATATGAATATTTTATAAACAAACAAAAAAATAATTAAAAACACACAAGACAAAGGAATTATGTTATAAATATGTAATAAAACAAAAAAAAACATACAAACATTATTGTTCTTTGCAATAAATAAGAAAAACAAACAAATTATAGCTAAAAATAAAATAAAAAATTTTAAAAAATATGTCGCTCTATTATGTTATTAATTAATTTAAAAAAAATAAGATGAAAAATTTAAATATTTGTAGTTTTAATTAAGACCAAGTCTGCCTCCAAAAGTAGTGTTTTGTTTGTACCTAACATATTGTGCAAACCATACTAAACCCTTAAAGCGCCGATAATCTAAGTCCATGCCATTTTATTATTACATATATCATAATTCGTTATATTAATTGTAAATTAATTCAACATTTTATATAACAGCCGAATTATAGTAAACTGTGAAGTTTATATTATACTAGCTGACCCGGCGAACTTTGTCTCGTCCCCAATTACTTCGTCCGAGCAAACACTTTTGACGTTCACAAAAATTGATTTTGATGAGAGAAAAATCAAACAACTCAACTCAATTCTCAATAGACGTTTGAGTTAGACGATTGAGTGACCATTCCATTCAATATTTCATCGAATTCAACACTAAAGGTAGGTTTATGGTTGCGTTCGTTCGTTCGGTCATTTATTCGACCAATCATGTTTTCTACAAAAATCCAGAATCGTCATTTTTGAGCAATATGATTGGTGGAAAAAATTGTCAGAATGAACGAACGAACGCAACTATAAAGGCGGCATAATATATTGAGCTAGTTTACATCGCTATAAAATTTAGTGGACTGACCTAAATAACGAGTTTTATGTATACCCTCTATTGAATAATACTAAAAGTATTGCTTATATTCTATTGCAATTCATAATAATTTTCTCATAAATAATTCCTGTCCTCATTTCCATAAATAATACATTTTCGAAATTAAATTCTTTCATTTAATTTTTTTGAATTTGAAAATTTGACTCATTTAATAACTGTAATACTAAATTTTATGCTGATATGTTTAGCTAACATCAATGGCACTACTGACATCTATTTCATAATACGAAAACCCTTTAGGTCGGTATCGTTTACATCACATTTTCGATCGACCTAATTTGGGTCAGTCCACACAACAAAGTTACCCAACCTAATTTGGGTAACTAGCGTTTACATCATGTGTTTAGGTCAGATACAGTGTATAGTCCTGGACCAAATATGTCGATGTAAACTTACTCATTGAAAAGTGCATAAAAGGTCGATTCAAACTTAGGCATCTATCGAAAATTTAGTTGTTTTTTTGCAATTTGACTTTGTGATTTGTTAATCGTAATAGCGAACGCCAAAAGAACGGGGAACTGAATGCACTTGTTTTTATATATAATATATCCCTTTAGTGATTTACTAACACAAATGCGCGGGTAGGGCAAAAGTACCATGTCAAAAATTTAGTTTTGTATGTTTTTTGAACCAACTTACACATTTGTGAATTCCTTTTTAACTTATTTTCGTCCGTAAAAAAACACTATATCGTTACACACAATTGTGTTGGTTTTACTACAAATAAAGCGAAATTTATTATCAACAACGCCATTACATACTATGGTTTTTTACTCACACATTTGTGTGGGTTGGACTAAAACTGAGACAATTTATTTGTTTTATTGGTTGAAAAAGGGATATAGAAGATAAGATTGCCAAAATTCTACAAAACTTATATTTCTGTGGCAATAATACATAAGGGCATAACTCTTTTTCCAAAATTTTTTAGGAGATCATTTTGAAATTGAAAATGATTATGTAAAAATGGTTTCAGCATCTTGGAAAAGTATGTAAGTGTTACGTGACGCCTAATTATTTACTCTCGACACCACATCGAATAGTCCGATGTACCATACGATTTTCGCAGTTTTTCCCTACATAAAATAATATTATGTATAATGGCATAACTCGAGCTATGCCCTTTTGAATTATTGCCACAGATCTAGTCCGCAACCAACGCTATCTATTGAGAATAATCCGAAGTGGCTATTTAAATGCATGATCATTGTCGAAATACAGTTTTCATTGATGGTGTTAAGTGTATTTGCATCAAAAATTCCTCTACAAAACGCAATTCTTGATTTTCCGATTTTTTTTTGATTTTTCGGTTTTCCATTTGGTTTCGATTTTTTTCGTGTTTACAGATTTTCTTTTTTTCTAAGCCCCACTGTATTAAGATTTAAGATGGACAATGCACAAAAAGAATCATTCAAATTGATCGTGTCGTTCTCGAGTTTTTGCGAGACTAACGCACGGCAATTGATTTTTATTTAGATAAATAGATAGAGAAAATAAATAGATAAAATAATTAGATTGGATAAAAAATAAAGTAGTAGTTTGGATGTAGCCTTCGGTGGGAATCGAATTCAGTGCCTCCCAATCCAAGCGCCGAAACTTTAACCACTACACCAACTGTCTCATAAAAAATGTACGCACAAAATTAATATGAAAATGGTTTTTTATTCGATTTTTCGGGTTTTCCGACTTTTCTGGTGGATTTTTTTAAAAATTTCTTTCGTAAGAACCAACAGAAAAGATTGAGCCAAATCAGTTCAGCCGTTCTCAACATACATTTTTTGCACCATTTTTATAGATATAGATTAAAACTAGTTTTTTGAGAAACTGATGATTTTTGGCTCTAGTCCTATCTCTAGTCGCATCGACATAAACGCTGAACTCGTCAGTCCGTAAGAGCTTAAGTTGTACTCAATTTTGGCCATTTGAATAACAGTTATAAACCAGCGAGACTTTAGGATTTGTTTATTGGGTGTTGGCAAGGTGATTTCAAAAGTTAGTTGGTAAGAAATCGTAATGGATATGGTCCAAAAAGAGGACAACTTAAGCTCTTACGCCGACTGAAACGAAGCTTCGTTAAATATGAATTGTCACTTAATAAAAATTATTGAAGCGAAATTGTGGGTTCAAACTTAAAAAAAATTAAAATTTGTATCGTGCTACCTAAAAAAAACAACAAACAATAAATAGCTGTCACTATAACAAATAGTTGTTATTCAATACTCAAAAATATTTACGGCATACTCGTTACTAGTATGGCTGGAAGGAATGTCATTAAAATTAGTGTCGTCAAAATTTTTAAGGTTTTTAATTTTATAATTTTTTTATGGTTGGCCCTATAAATTTTAAGTAAACTTTTCGGTAAATTCATTTATTTTTCTTTTCAAAAACTCTATGACAAACTGATCGAAAAATCTGTTCTAAATCCGATTTTTACCATAGTAAACGATTTACTTGATTATTGGCCCGCAGCCCAAAATGAAATTTATGTTGATTTCGATTGAACGAAAAATGTTACACTGAGGGTAAAAATGGTACTCTAACTGCTGTCAAAATGTTCGATTAAAAGAAAAAATACCACAAGGGTAATATTTTCCACACCCACAGGGTAATTTTCTCTACTCCAGGTTTTTTGATCGAGTAACCGACCAACCGATCGAGTTGGCATACGCCAACAACGAAAAATATGTTGCTATACTTGTCCAAACAAAATATGTACATATTTTCAAACAATGTTAATTCGTTATTCATCGTAAACATGAAAAAAATATATTGTTTTGACATTTAAAAGCGGTGTAGTTCATTTCTGTTCCACTGATACAAAATGAGGGTATAAAATGAGGATAGGAAAATATCAATCGAAATCAATATTAATTTGGTTCTGAGGCTGCGGGCCAATAGTCGGGTAAATTATTTACTATGGTAAAAATCGGATTTAGAACAGATTATTCGATCAGTTTACCAGTTTTTGAAAAATAAATGAATTTATCGAAAAAAAAATTTTAAATTGACTTTTATCCGACTATTGGCCCGCAGCCTGATGATCATCATAAAATAAATAAATATATGATGATACTCAAGCAAATTTCATTTTGGTATCGATATTTAAATTCCCAAATAATGTCTAAACTAAAAATTGTACTTACCTACTACAATTGAAGTAAATGATTTTCATTCTCCATGAGGTTCAATTCTGACATAACGAATACCTATTCTTCAATCACAGACATTTTAGTTGACACTTTGACTCAACACGTTGGATGTGCCCGATTTTGTTTTCGGCTACCGAGCACTAAATTAGTCGCTTTGCCGTAACTTTTTGTGTTTTACGTTTATTAAGCATCGTCCCCAATATTGAAAAACAAAATTGGAAACTATATTAATAATGGGTATTAAAGGTGTCTTAACTGTATAAACCACACCACCTACATTCCAACACTATCAAACACATACATAACAATGAGTTTAAATTTATTCAAGAAATCGCTTTTCTAACAAATTAATAATAAAAGTGAAAATTGTGTATTAATTAAAATGTGTAGTTTTATTTGATAAATCAGTTATCATTTTTCGTTTTCTCGACAAAATACAATCAAAAATATTTTCTAAATTATATAACCGAATGTATATAACAGATAAAAAATTGACTTTCGGCTTAGGGGATTTTCTATTGGTTTTACTGACCACTCATCACTCATTGAGGTTTTCACTTAATAATTAATTAAATAAACACTTAAATAAATGTAAACTTAATTTCTAAGAAATTATAATAATAATAATAAAGTACATAGTAAACAACTAAAATTAAACTGAGAATCTGGGTTCTAATAAAGTTAACTGATTTTGAGATTGTTACGTAGAATAGAATTGAGGTTCATTGCTCAGAAATTGAGTTAATCACGACAAATTTTCATTGTCATTTCGGCGAGTGGTTCCAGTTCCTTAGGTGATATCAGCTCAAATTCCTGGACGAAGTAGTAAAAATGCTTATAACAGGTATTTACATGAGCTTCCTGAAAAATAGAAATTCAAACAGTTAGTAAAAATTTTGTAAAATTCCAAAAATACTCACCGCTCCAATACTGACGATCCGGTCAAAGTGATGAATATACACGTGCACGAACACCCTGAATAGACGAGTTAAGATTTTCCTGCATAATGGCACAAACGATTTAGGGAAAGGGACATCGGTCGATACCGGAAATAGAGCTTCGTTATTGATCTGTGACTCAGTCCAATCCATTAGAAATTCTATATATTTTGGAGCGGCTAATGGTGTTGGTTTTTTATAAGTCTCGCCATCAGCCCATAAATATTCGTAACGGGCACCGCCCGACATTGTCGGACACGTCGTTACATTACAAAATTCCGATATTGTCCCATATATTAAATTAATACGATTAAAAAAATCGACAACATGTACAGCTACCCAGTCGTTCATATTCTCGCCATGAGGTAAAATGACCACTCGTCGCAAATTTATACCAGACTCCAAACTAGCTTGAGCCTGTTTGTGTAACGAGTACCGGATGGTTCCTTGTGTAAATCGTTTTTTCGGCCGAAATGTCTGAAATATAGTACATAACACCGGAACATAATTAAATCGAAATGATTAATTAATTAATCCATTATAAGAAATATTAATATTCTCAACAAAGTAAACGAAAAATTAGGTAAGCATAATAATAAGCAATAAAGCATAAAAATTTAATGGGATGTGGATAAGGATTTATAACTTTTATGTGCAAGACTAATTTTTTCAGCAAATTCTTCCAAAAGTTAACTTGTCAGATTTAATATTGAAAATTGATAATAGTGTGTAGCCTTGGGATTCAAGCTGAAGACATCAAGGCCACCAATGACTTAATTAAATATTTAAATTCTAGCTATGTTGGAAATATTCATACATACATTGTGTATGATAAATCGCATTTCATATAATCACCAACCAGTGTGATTATCATTTCCAGGAAATGTTGACGCATGGGTTGGACCGCATACTACTTGTTACTTATGCCTGATTTTTATTATTTACCAATGTACATAATTGTATTGTTTTGTACATCTTGCTCGCCTACCGGTAATCCAATTTACATAATATTATAAGCATAACCTACATAAAAGTACTACATATTTGAGCCGAAAATCCAATTACATCCCAATTTAGTCTTAGAAGTAGTAAGTAAATCAATAAATTTATTGTAGAGCCACCAATTCAAAATTGTTCTATTGATTCATAATTGATTGAGCTCTGCCCATGTAAGGAACACTAGGAAGTGCGGCGCACATACAAATTTCGGATAAATCATAAATAAAGTTTGCGATCGATTATCTTACATTTACCTTTCCTTTTTGGAAAAATTCCATAAACCCATTTAAGGACATTGTGCTATTCTAAAAGTTGCTTTTCTCTTTAATATTTAATTATCGCAAGTACAACCCGTTTGGTCACTTTACCAAGGGTTATTCACTTTGCACAAACACTAAAAAAAATGCAGTCACACGATTTTATTAAATATTTTTATTTACATTTTATCAATTTCTAGAAATTATTCGATAAAAACGACACAATAATAAAAAAAAATCACTTTTCACTTTTTATCTATTCGAAAATTATGTATATTTTTTCTGGCACTATGAATTATAAATAAACAATTTTATTTCGAGATTTTTTGTGAAGATAAATAAAAAAAAAATTGTAAAATAAAAATTTTAAGAAACGTCTTTTACTTGTTTTCTTCGCTTCTTCATAACACGAAATGTCAACAGTTTGACGTTTTTTGTGTTTGCGTTGGATTGTATATTTGGTTGCGTCCAGTTCTGTTTTAGAGGTGTGCGCTGTTCATTGTTTATTATAGTAAAATTTGGTGTTTATAATATTTGATATAATATGTGATTTAGGCGAAATACATAACATTACGGCGAAAGGTAATTAAAATTATGCTAAATGATTCAGTTTATAAACATAATACATAAATATTAATAATCAAAAACTTTACACATAAAATAAGGTCAGATTATCATCTAATCGGTTAGTATATCTTGAAAACGTGCCGTCTATCAGTATTAACAAATCAATCGTCACGTTTTGAAAATTGTAGAATAGAATACATTTTATATGCAAACACGAAACGGACTGTACAGTAATTCCACAAAGTACTATACGAGTATAAAAACGACACAACGGCTGATGACACACGAGAGTTTTTTGCATTTTGGCATTTTTTTTCTACCAATGTTTTATTCTGCTCTCTCTTAAATAAAATTTTAACTAAAATGAGTCAAAAATGTCCTTGAAATATTTTTTATTTCATTTATGTTTGAGTTGTGTGGTTGAACAGAAAATTTGTTTAAGTCGCAATTAAAACTTGTATCATAGGTAAACGGGGAAAGAAACGAAGAAAAATGCGGCATTTTTTTTACGTGTGGCATGGGCCAACGAACAATTTAACAATCTGCAAATATATCCCTTTTCCGGTCAGACAATTTTTAGTTTAAATTTAACCGTACACAAATGTGTATATGAAAAATGACAGGTTATAATGTCTTCTGAATTTTGACGGATCTTACTTAAATCGGGAATTGTTTTAGAAAAAGCATAATATTTTGATAACATATGAATTATATAACATATTAATTATTTGTGTTTGATAACATATTAATTATTTTATTATTATTATAGTTAAAGTGTTATTTTTCGTACGAAAATGATTTAAGTACAAATGTGTATGTTGGTCCAACATACGAAAATTTTGACATGATTCACTTACATCACCCACACAATTGTGACAGCAGGCCGGAAAAGGGATATATTTGTTTCGTGAGACTGAAATAGAAAGTCGGTCGTAAACTTTGATAAAGACAAGTCGGTTGTAGTCTCGGTAGTCTTAAAATAATAAATGGTGAGTCATTTTAATTCGGAAATTCGAGGTGTGATGGGGCCAATGTTTGATAAATATTTTTACAGTAATGTGCAACATATGATCTGCAAAGCGAGAGCAAATACAGCAGGAAATATAGACGATATTGAGTGACGGATTGCTGTGTTGTAAAAAATTTAGTTTACTGTCAAGTCGATAAACAGGAAAATTCGTAAATATCATGAGACTGTATCGATCTCGAAGAATGCACCATATGCTTACTCGTAATTGTCCTGTACGCCTCAGAATTCATATTATGTAAACCGAAACGTCATGTGGTCGATTTCTGACTGTATAAATTCGCTACTGATTCCTGACGTGTCGATCGAGAGCTCCTTGCTCTTCCTTACTGATCGTTCAAGGACCCGCTGAAGCCACGCTTGCTTGACGCGAGTTGTCATTGTGCCACAGGGTTAGGTACGTTTTATCAATCACATGCACTAAACACCGAAATGTAGTATGAATTTGGTTACCCACGTGGCATGGCACGAAAATTCGGCTCGAAAGACCAAAAATGTTGCGCGGATTGCGAATTGAGAATGAAAATACGAAAACGATTTTAAAGTGTAATTTTTTTGCTTATTGTAATTCGTGCTGGGCACGGGAATATAAAGATTTTTGCACGGACATGCAACTTTTGATATTTCTGTGACCCTATTCTGGTAATTCCCGGGGAATGGAAATTTTAAATTTTCTAGCAGTTTTATTCCCTTTTCCCCAAAAGTGTATTCTGGCTTTTGAGGAAAAATTTTTTGGGAAAAAATTATTCCCCATTATAACAGTTTTGACGTTTATTATACCATACCTATTTTAGGAAAGAATTAACTGGGAATAGAATTTAACGGAAATTTATTGTATTTACTTATAGCAATATTATGGCTGTAAACTTATAGTGAAAACTGGTATCAATATTCAATTTTTTACTTTAATAAACAAAATTTATTTTTTAAGTAAAATTCGATTAAAATATCAACAAAAATCTAATAAACGTAGTAAACTATTTTTAGACTTGTTTTCTTGTTTTATTGCGATCGCGTGTCGACCGCGAATAATTAAATTATTTCTCCGTAAATTTATTCCCCAATCGCCAGAATTAACTTTTGGAAAACGGGGAATTGGGAAAAATGTCTGGGGAATAGTTGCTACAAAAAGAAATTATTCCCTATTCCCTGGAAATTACCAGAATAGGACCACTGGGGGCGAATTATGTAAGCATTACGAGTTCGACTTACGAGTTACGACTCAAACTTATTTTGACAAATTGTCAATGAAAACAAAAAAAAAATAGATAGTACGACTTGTCTCGAATTTATAAATGTGTACGACAAAAACAACAACAAAACGTTGAAATTACGACAACTGAAAATGCTTTACGGGTACATTCTCGTACGTGTTGCAAATATTTAACTTGCACGTAGCAAATATGGCTGATTTGCGACTAGCGATATTGCAACTCTGCAATTGCATTCTCGATAAGTGTAGCAAATCGGCCATATTTTTTATTATTCAGCGCGCTGAATTAAATTTTGACATTTCATAGTTGAAATAATGAAATTGTTAATGTTATAATATATTTATACTTACCTGGTGTAGAGCTTTCCATGATCTAGAAACACCATGGTTAAAAGCGAAAGCCCAATTTCGGTAATGAGGAAATTAATTTATTATAAAAAATTTAGACAAAAGACGAGAACTACATAATAAACAATAAGTATTGCATTTTGCATGCTGTGTGTTAAAAAACAATTTGGTTATTTCTCGATTTTGTTCAAAAGATTTTGAGTTGTACGGCGAGGCATTAATAAATGAATGGATCCCAGGTTCTATAACATTTAAACTTAAATGAACCTAAGTAAATAAAACGTTGTAATAAGTTTTCTCGCAGAATTTCCAAAGGGGAAATAAAATAAATATTTACCGTTAAATAAGGTGGAATGGCTTTGCTTCGAAATGTTGTCGTTACAAGCTGTGTAGAACACAATTCAACAATGAATTTAGCGGCATCCTTTATAAACCGGTATCTTTTAAAAAATATTTCATCGATACATTCGAAAGGATTTTTCCTATCCCAGAATACTTTTCTAGAAACTTGATTACTTTTCCGATGTATAATCCACTCCATATCAATAATGATAAATAAAACAATAATAAATTTTAGATGAAATTTGTTATTTTTACAACTTTTAATAACTAACAAACTGTCACGAATGATGATATTTACATTTGCCACCTCAAAAACTTGGTTGCAATTTTGCATGCAACATGGTATCGAGAATGTACCCGTTAAATAAAAAGGCCTTTTGACGTCATTTGTCGCAACTCGTAGCTCGTAATGCTTACATAATTCGCCTCTTGATTAGTGGCGTTGTCAGATGAGCTGTCACCATCAACAGACAGCTCATCGTAGCCCGATGAGGTATATTATTTTAGGGTTGTCCGGTATTTGTGTTTGGTTGTAGGGTATCCATCGATAGGTGATGACACCGATCGATGAGGAATTGTCAGTTGACCTTGACATATTCATCACTACCCTTCGGTTTTGTTTTATTTAAAAAGGGTCCACGATGGAGCTCTGCACTGCAAAGCTAGAAGAAGCAGTCATTGGTATAGCAAATTGGGAACGTTATTTTTTCAATAAAGCATTAAACTTAGAAAAATATTGAACGGTGTTTATTTAATCTGGGTACATATTTTAATCTTCTATTACACGAATGTGAATCCTAAGACTGAATAGCGAGTGTACGCATACTACTCAACTTCCTACACTGTAGTTGTAAACTTGCGATACTAAACTCACTAAACTCACGATCAAACCAGGAAATAATGCCAAGCATAATCATAGTCTACCAGATCGCGAACTTATTAATAATAGTTACATATTCAAAGTAAATTGCAACACCGAAGATTACATACCTCGTGACATTAACACTATTAAACAAAACAACAAAAACAAAACGTTTTTACAAATAAATCTTAAAACGTGCGAATCAACTTTTGTACCTACAAAAAATAAAATTGTAAACCGCTTATATAATTTTCTTCTGGCAAAATGTTTACGCGATGTAATTGTCATCCACCTATTTGTCATCTTTACGTGAAACATAAATAATCATTACACTCGGATATACAAAGAATTAGATACAAAAAACGTATACAAAAGAAAATGAAAGTAAATTACAGTGGGAGGCCTAGTTTTAGATTACACGAGGAAGTCCCAAAATCACCTGGTGTAATTATTTAATTTCTGACGCTCGTGCTGATTCAAGCTGTTGTCTGTATATGTATCGTTTTATGCACATCAATTTGTCTTCTGTCTAGCAGCGTTGGCGCCAAATATTGCTAATGATGATTATGCAAAACAAAACACCAAACAAAGAAATCGAGAAACTAATACCAAACATAATATATATGGCAAACAAATTTGTGACGTTTTGGTTCCAGAGAACGCTTGGATACACACGTCATATGCAAGTTTATTTAAGTTACATATGAATTTACAAAAGCTTACGTAAGAAAGCGCTTACGCGGTTGTTATTTTGTTTGAAACAAGAAATGCGCTACTTCATGCAGTAACCATTAATCAAATCGTCCGCAATCAAGAGCTCTTATTATTATTTGTATTACTACGGATATTTAACGGTTCATCACGAGTTTGATTTGTATACTATATGTAACGGTTCACAACATTGTTTAATGGTGGAAGATATTCGTATAACTTAGATATATTACTTGTATGTTGTGTCTACAAGGGAATTAGGCGTCCGATTATATGAAAATAAATTTGAAGAATTTAATAAAATGTGAATGGTTGAATTGAAAGTGAAATGAAATATTAAATCTGTTGGCGCACTTGCTTCAAACGATTTTTTATTATGTTTAACAAATAAAACATTGGACCATGATCCATGAGATTCAATTAAGATAAAATTATGTTTACATAGATGCTGCTACGCATACAAATTTGTTATATAAAATAATGTTTGATTTACTTTGCCTATATGTACAATGTCATTGCTATTTGATTTTACTTGTTTTCGTCATATCTTTTTCTAAGTATTTTTACTTCTAGGCTTGCCTACCTTATCAGAGCACCAAATTAATTTTCTCTATGAATTTGGTTTTTTCGCAATCCAAATTTATAATTGATTTAATTAAATAATTTAGGTATGAATTCTGACGTTAATTAATTATTAATCGAATTGTTGAAAGGATGATCGCATTATTTCCAAAATTGGTTGTGTTTTCAAGGGTAAAGAAGTTTTTTTTTCCCAAATATGTGCTTCCTGTACAGATTTTGTTTGATTTGAATTTTAATAAACAAACTGATTTATCATTGTTCTTAAATTAAAATTAAATGCTACTGAAGTTAGCAGTAAATGTTTGCTGAAAAAAAGTTCGTGTTATGTATAAAAATTAATTTTACATAATTTCGTTTGTTTATAATTTATTATGCCAAAGGAATCTATGTGTCAAAAATCAGCGCACATTTTGTGTAGAATCACGATTCAAATTCATTACGTATGTATTATTCTTAAGTTTTAGCCTGTTAGGAAAGTATTATCGAATTTGGTCTCTTGGGTTATGCTTAAGTTAGCAGATTTGTCGTGTAAATTGGTCTGAACCATTCTCGTTGCATCTGGCATATTACTATGCCTATAGCGTCATTATTAAAGTAAAATTAATTATGTGATATGCTGTGTGTCTCATGCTGAAATTTTTGTCTAAATTTTCGACAAACTAATTTTTTTTTTTGTTTAAATGTTGCCAATGGCTCTATTGTTGTTGAATCTTACTACATAAGAAACTAACGAGAAGTGTTCAAATCTTAAGCTAATTACATTTTTTAGGTTTTAACCAATGTTAATACTTAGTATTAGTGTACACAATTTAATTTAGATCCTACTTACAAGCGTAATCTACATATTCAATGATTTTACATTTTAATGAATTCCTTGATTGTTTCTTTCATTATTTTAATACCAAGGTGGTCGTGGGTGTTAGTATTTCGGATATACCATGGAACATTAGCAATACATCGAAGTATTTTCGCTTGAGATCTTCGCAGGAGTTCTCTATTTGATGCACTGGTGGATCCCCATAACTGATTACCATATGTCCATATTGGCTTGATTAACGCTTTGTATAGTAAGATCTTATTGTCTAATGATACCTTGGGTTTTCTTCCTATCACCCAATACATTTTGGAAAATGTTATTTTTGATACAGTGTATCTCAATTTCTTTAAAATAATATCTAGTAAATTCTATGAGATTTGTAGATACTGATCTTTTAGGCATAAAACCATGTTGATATTGTGATAAATACCGCGGAATCACTGATTTGAATCAGTTGCATATTACTAGTCCAAATAATTTAGGTATAGTAGATATGGATGTAATACCTCTGTAGCAAGAAACATCATTTCTAGATCCAGTTTTGAAAATAGGCGTCACTCTAGTTATTTTCCACTTTTGTGGAAAAGTTGCCAATTTTAATAACTGATTGAACAAAATGCCTAGAGGCATTGCGAAATTTTAAAAAAATGAAGCAGGAATACCATCAGAACCAGATCCTTCTCTGAATCCTACAATGCTCGCTGGATGTCTTCTGGCTCGATGTGTGGAGTAAATATGAATTTACTATATAGCCACGTAAATTCGTACTGATTATTGATGACAATTTTAACACTTAATTGCTCGATCGATGGATTCGTTAAGTCTACCAATTCATTAGGTAGTGATGTATCGATAGTTATGAGTACTCCGCCACTCCGCTGGTAAATTCATTTATTTTTCAAAAACTCTATGACAAACTGATCAAAAAATCTGTTCTAAATCCGATTTTTTACAATAGTAAACGATTTACCCGACTATTGGCCTGCAGCTTGAAAATAAAATGACTGTTTAATATAGTTTTTTGAGGAAGTGACAAGGTTGGGGTGCCATGATTTCATTCCAAATTTGTGGCACTATTTTTCCCAGCAATAAAATAAGCTACTGGATTTAGTGGCGCGTATGAGCTGGCCGAAAAAACGCCTTTCTTTGACCCCAATCAAATTCTTTGACAAACAGTCCTGCTGGCCACAGGGTACAGTTGATGGTGCTTTGAAAAATTTCACCTGGAATATTGATTTTATATGATACGTAATCATAGTTCATTTCAAAGCTTGCTTTCAGCACCATGCGTTGGGCAAATAGATCGTTAGTATTCGCGATCTTTGTCACTAGTTCGCGGAACTGTTCATCCCGCACTGAATTATGTATTCGGCTAACGAAAAGCCACTTTCTGGATTGTGCAACTCGAATCGAGAACTCATCCATTAATTCAACGTCATTAGCAGTTGTTTTAATATTAGAAACAGGCATAGTCGATTGTGATGCTCCAGGTAGATTATTATTTCGTGTTGGCTTTAAATGATCTATAATTTGTCGGTTTTGGATGGCTGACGGTGATGTTAGTGATGATATCGTATGATTATTGTTCACTAGACTTGGTGTTTCGGTTTAAATGATGAATCATCATCCATCTGGTGAGGCAGCACTAATAATATCAGTTTCTTCGTGAGGTAAAAACACCGTCTTTAAATGTGCAGCGAAAGCATTGGCTTTTCTTCATCGCTTCTCGCCCAATATCTAGTTTGTAGTCTAGTCAAACTTCAGGGTTTTGATAGCTCGATTTAATTTGCATTTCAACAATGGTGACTTTGTTTGTTGCCATTGCCGTTGAATTTTCCGCTTTTCCTGAATTAGTGACTGGATATTATGTGATAATTTATTACTTTTTCAGGTTTGTTGATGATTGCACTCTAAAAAATTTCATATGAAATTCACTACGATCAAAAGAGGTTATCTGTTGCCCGCAATTAATGTAGTAAATTTTCATCGTAGCTTGATCTCGAGATAATTACGCACAAAATGTGTGAATTATTCGAAGTAATTTACTTTTTGACTAATCACATAGTCGCAAAATAAAAGTGTGAAAAATGTATTCTAATTGTTGAAAACTCACTGGTGGATTACTTCTAAAATGAAAATTCCGTTTGTTTCTGCGTGAATTTAATTCAATAAATTAGAAAAATCAGCTACATTATTTAGTGAAGGTTAACACTTTAGGTATTGTAAAAACAATTTTTTGATATAAAAACTTAAATAAATAAAATAAATACATTAAATTACAAATTGGTAATGAATTGTTGTCTTCAGCAACTACTAAGAATCAATTGGGTCTCATACGAAACGACACATTTCACAAAAGGATGTGCTAAAACAGGATGTCACAAAACAGGATATCACAAAACAGTACATGGTACGCTACAGTACATGGTACGAAACAGGACCGATTAAAACAGTACATCACAAACCAGTACATGGTACAGTAGAGTACATGGTACGGAACAGGACCGATTAAAACAGTACATCACAAAACAGTACATGGTACACTAAAGTACATGGTACGGAACAGGACCGATTAAAACAGTACATCACAAAACAGTACATGGTACACTAAAGTACATGGTACGGAAGAGTCCATCGCAAAACAGTACATATTAAAAGAGAACACCACAAAATAGTTAATAGTCAATTTTACGGTTTTAATAACTAGTTGTGTGGGTACGGAAAAGTACCATGTCAAAAATTTATTTTTGTATGTTTTTTGAACCAACATACACATTTGTGCATTCTTTTCAAACTTATTTTCGCCCAAAAAAACACTATAACTATACACACAATTGTGTTGGTGGTACTTCAAATCAAGCGAAATTTTTTATCAAAAGCGCCATTACATACTATGGTTTTTTACTCACACATTTGTGTGGTTTGGACTTAAATTGAGCCATTTTTTTGGTTAAAAAAGGGATATATTTATTTAAATTTTTGATCTATTTTGCAAAGATCAAGTATTAGCGATTTAAATAAAAATAATGTTATATATTGTTAGGTGAAGGGATATTTTATTATAAATTAAAGCAATTATAATTCTATATAGTATACTGTCTAATTACTCTAGGTGAAAGCAAATATCCACTTGATAATATCCTAATTACTAAACGTATTCAATAAAAAATATTTAACAAATCAAGCTGAAAAAATCCGTTAACGTTCAGTAAAATGTACTTTAGTGTACCATGTACTGTTTTGTGATGTACTGTTTTTATCGGTCCTGTTTCGTGCCATGTACTGTAGCGTACCATGTACTGTTTTGTGATGTACTGTATTTATCGGTCCTGTTTCGTACCATGTACTTTAATGTACCATGTACTGTTTTGTGATGTACTGTTTTTATCGGTCCTGTTCCGTACCATGTACTGTTTTGTGATGTCCTGTTTTATTACATCCTGTTTTGAAATGTGCCATAGTGAGCGGCTTCGGAATCAATTTTGTGCATTAAGAATTAATATTCATTACTATTTAAATTTTTTTGTATTATTATATTAAGCTTAGATGTTAAATTATTTATTTTGGTTAAATTGCTGATTGTGTTCTTCTCCAAATTGCTAAATTTGGGATACATAATCCTCATTATAACATTCAAATTATAAATTGTAAAATTTGTGAAAGAGTCTTGGACCCATGCTTCACTTGAATTATTTCTCAATATATATATATATATATATATATATATATATATATATATATATATATATATATATATATATATATATATATATATATATATATATATATATATATATATATATATATATATATATAGTATAAAGCTGTTCTCCGTTGGATCAAAACTCTCTGTAATTAAAATTAAATTCATTTTATATGAAAATATGTCATAAATGCAAAAAAATATGTTTGTGTTCTGATTCAAATTACTTTAGACAGCAGCACAAAATGTTTCGTTTTTGATTAAAATTTTGAATCGAATATAATTTGATCACCAGTGAAATAAAAGAATTTAAAAAAATTGTGAGTTGCTTTCTAAAATTTTGAATCAAGTTGAGGTAGATAAGAAATTGCTTCAATTGAGGTATTAATTTACTTTAGGTCGAAATTACTGCAACTCTGATAACTGTGCGTCTATAACTAACAGATTAACAGCCACAACTATACAATAAAATAACCAAATATGTACTTGTTGATTCAAACTACTAATTATAGCCGCCCAATGTGTTTTGGTCGGTATTTGACTTTCAATAGCTTTCTGTTCCATGCTGTAAAATGGTTAATTATAAAGATTTTCACATTTTATGTTAAGAATTATAAATTAATATCTTCCTTACCATCTGGTGGTTTTTTGCTATATTCAATCGTACAAGTTGATTTTAATCCATTTGCTATTTTCCTGTGTTACGTGTTCTGATTCGGTTGTCTGTTTGAAGTTTTGTTACGATTTATCATTTTCATAATTAGTGCCAGTGGTTAAATAATTAAAACATGTCCGTCCCATCTTTTTTGATTATCGAATCTCAATACTTTTCGACGGATTTTTGGGCTTTTCTTATGGAACTTCGAAATTCTTCTATAGCAGTGTTTCTATATGGAACTTCGCAATTCTTCCATAGCAGTGTTCGCCAAAACATTGTCCCTTTCCCTTTTACCAAGCATCATTTTACTTTTCAACAGCATAAAAATGTCATGAAGTATTTTGTGTCAAGGAATTTTCAAATTAGAAAAAAGTTTTCTGCAGCCGAATTTGTACTAAATGTTGATGTCATCGCGGTGCTGCTGTTCAATAGAATTATTACAATGCATATTATAGTTTATTTTACCACTACAATTATGTTTCCTGTAAATGTGTGATCTTAGATTTGATCTAGTTTTGATATTAATTTAGCACTCGGGATGTGGACACACAATCATAGAATTAAAACAAAATTATCATTTAAATGGGAAACCTTCAACTTTAAATTACTTGACTCATAATTACAATTACTAGATTTACATTTTAATAAGTTTTCTTTTACGGATTATTTTATTGGCTGACCTTTATTTAACCTCTATGAATGTTTCCGAGGTAATAAAAACACGTCTATGTACTCGCCAACGAATACGATGCTTTAGTTTGCACGCATATATAATTAATTTTTCAATTTTTAAAATATTTATTTATGCCAGGGGCGGCATGTTTTACCATCACTATTTTTAACTATCGACTTAGTTTATGTCTCATTTTTCATGAGTAAAATGGCCGTCTATTTCACTTCGAAAATCACGCATTTTCTAACGTGTTCTCAGCTTGCTCGAGTAAAACGTCACTCTATTTCTTTTCTACGATTTCTAAGACTACTAGATTAATTGACTCTATTTATCATCAAATAATTTTTTCGTGATACGTTTATCAAAATGTAGAAAAGAGAGAAAGCTCACAACTATATCAAGAGGTTGAAATCGATATATAAAACACATAATTGTTTATGCGAAATAGAATGTTAATTGATTCCTGAAAAATGAGGCATAAACTAAGTCGAAATTCAAAAATAGTGATAGTACAACATGCCACCCCAGATAAATTTTGATTTGTAATCAATGGTGACATCTATTAAGAGGTGGTATGAACTAACCATCAATTAAGTTAGTCACAAGTTTATGTTTACTTCAAAAATAATATTCATAATCATTGTTGTTGTTGTATGTTTTAATTGTTAACTGAATTGAATATTGCTCGATATTTTCGTTAATAATCCGGAAAAATCGTAAATTAATATAGTTGTTCTTACCGTTTAACGGTCAAATTGATAGTTGTATGTGAAGACACAAATACGAGCCCAGCTTGTCAGGGCAAATTTGAAACATTATTTTAATACACACTGTATGTTTTATTATAAAATTTCGTTAAATCTACATCATTTTCTAATTAGCATTAAATTCACGCATCTGTAGCTTCACACACACAAAACGATATACAAGTACAAGGCATGAAAAAGTGTATAATTTAACCATGTCAAATATTTATACTTTTTGGTTTATACTAACTACTGTAACTTGCGCGACTTTGCCAGCAACCTTGAATATTATTTTCCCTAAATATTAATCTCTTCTCAAAACACAAATACCTGAATTAATAATCAATCTTCATATAAAAGTGTAAACTTTCTGTTAATGAGACACATTGATAATTTCAAGGTGACCATTTCGTAAAGAGATACAAAAATCGGACAGTAAAATTTTAATTAATCGTAATGTGTAGCAATCGCGACCAATTTGTTTGATGGGTTGATTGTAATATGTATTTACTTTTAAAAAAGTTTATGAACTAATTAATTTATGTCAAGTTTAATTGTTTATTATTTAATATTACTTGTAACTATGATTTAATGTTATATCTTATTTTGGAATATAGGAAGAATAACGTGCGAAATCAAATTTTGAAAAAACAACACTTATAAAAGGCAAATAAAAATTTTAACGTCTTAATTTTTATAGTATATTACCAGTATGGGCGGTTACCAACACTTTTACTGTTTGCAATTAAATTTAAATTTAAACTTTAAAAGCAAAAGTAATTTTGGTACAAACATTTTGGTAAAATAACTGAAGATTTGTAGAGCGAATCATCTTAACGCACAGTAAAATTTTCGGCTTTTATGATTTTATACAAAAATACAGAAATTTTAAATTTTGCAGGTCGTAAATTATAGATTCCAAAACAAGTTACCTCAGTTATAATATTTTACCGACGTTAATAAAAGTTATCGTTTGTAAAACATTTTTAGCAAGATGAGCTTAAAAAAGCTTACAAAAATTCAATTTTAACTTGAGGCGCCGAAATTGAACTGTTTTCGAAACTGCAAAGCATTATGAATGAGAAAGCGCAAAAGAAACGTAATACAGTAGAGAATACTTCATTACAACCATTTCCAACGCCGAGATCGTCGGGGGTAATGCTGCTTATTCCCACTAAAGAATAAAAGGTCTAGCCTCAAGTTTACAGTGGAACAAGATTCACTAGTAAAACGAGAAGCGTGAAAATTTAGATCAATTTTGCTGTGAACAAAAACAAATCAAATATCTCGAAGAAAAGTAGTGAAAGTCGATTAAAGGAGTTTGAAGAAAAAACACGAATGAGTTCCATGGTGAACAACAGTGATAAATCGCGAACGCACAATCATCAGGCAAAAGCGAAATTCTGCGATTGCAATATGAGCCGCAATACTAGATTTTAGAAATACCACACCATTGGAAATGACATTACAAAATTATTTCTAAGATCAGCAATCTATATATCAGAAACAGCAAAACCTGTCAACACTTGGTGAAGTTGGTATACCACAGATACTTTACAGTGTTCTTTAAATAGTTCAGCACAGCAAATACTATTTCTAAATGTTGAAGAATGATACACACCATCCACATTTAAAAAGTTTAAAGTTATGAAAATAACTCTCTCTCTCTCTCTTTCTCATCATTATCCTTTATGCATACAAGGGAGATTATAGATGCATGCAACCTTGTCCAGGCTTGTACATTGCTTGGGACCGGGCCATATGGATTTTCAAATTGATTGTCTAGATAGAAATGGGTTTGGAGGCCCTATTTGGTTAAATAGACTGCTAACGGTATTTAGACTGCCAGTGAAATATTAACGATGAACCAATAGTCGAGTTCCAGGATCTGAAAATCTCATTTTTGGATCTAGACTTAAAAATCACGCAATTATCGAATCATATCGACTCATCGAAAATGAACTTGGAGCAACTTATGGAGTCTGTTGCAAATTCCTGGGCTCTTACTCTTTCTACTTGCAGTAGTAAAATAGATACAGACTCAGACCACTCGAACGAACTGCCTTCAAATCCTCGGACTGTTATGACTGGTAAGGATCATCGTCATCGTGTGGTAAAAACCTTTTCGAGACTACCTACTGATACTTGTACGATCAAACCCATAAGTACTGGTTTCATTTGTAACGCATTCCCCATGTTTGGGATTCTTCTGTCGTCGATATTGTTAAAAATAATCTGGAAATATCGAATATTACAGTACCCAAATTTGGAGTATGGAGTATGTTTTAGAACGAAGGTAGATAACGATTTAGAACTTGAGGTGATGTCTGTCACGATATCAACTTGCACCTTGTTTTATAAGGGAATTTTGGATTTATTTTTATATTAATTATATTATCCTTATATAAATGATCGATTTGATTCGGTCAATTATAATCTGCGTTAATCTTTCCCTGAAGCAATAACCACCATGTATCGGGTCATGTATCAGCTATGCACATCTATTGCAACTAGGCTAGATTAACGGGATAATTTATTGGTTTCTGTGTATTTTGTTTTTATTATTATTATATGTCGTTGTTCGTTTTCTGTTGTGCTTACGGCGATTTAACACCTTGGTTAGTAAGTATAGGGTTTTCTCGAACTTGTTATGTCTGCTTCAACTCACTACCCTTGGCTTGGGTAAACGGACTTAAAGGTCTAGTCCGGCGAGTACAGACGTGTATGTGATAATATTATACTTACACTTATGTTGGATTTCCTTTTTTTTAAACACTTAGACTTTAGATTTAAAAATTTATTTAATAACTAAATATTTGTACAATAACTGTTACGGTTCTTAATTAATAACTGGTTCTTGATAATAACTTTAATAATTTTAATGACTTTGACAATAATGATTTTACACAACTACAACTGATTTAATAACTAGATAACAACTCTCTGACGACAACTGACTTAATGTAATAATTTCGCGGTTTATATAGTATTTGGTTTTCGTTAATAATTAGTTTTAATTTTATAAAAGGCGGGACTGAAAGATCCTTATTTTCTGTAATTTTAATTAAACTTATTTCTGATTGGCCCGATTTTGTCATCTCTATATTTTAATCGGGGCCTTCATTTATTACGAGACTATTTATTTTTTATGTGACAGTGATATCTTGCATATGGGTTTCTAGTGGTCTCGTAGATATTTGTTTACATTCAAATTTTTTGTAATTAAAATTTCACATCTCGGGAAAATGTGTTGACATTATACTCATGTGGTTTAAATCAATTCATGTGTTTATTTTAAGTCAAAATATGTATCTTACTTTTTTATTGTTACAGTATTTATGTTTTGGGATCTTTCTAATGGTTTTTATTGCTATCTTTCATTCTATATAATTTAAAAGTTGTAATACATTTTGTCTGTGTTTTTTATGCATAATATTTGTTGTTGTGTCGAAAATATGTTTCGGGATCTGAATTGAATATTTATTTTTGCTATCTTATGTGCTATATACTTAATTATATAATTTATATGTAATCAATTTCTTATCTTTAATGATTTATGCTATTATTGTATTTTGTGTGACCTGGACGGTGCTTTAACGTGTTTTGTATACGGGACACTGTCCTGGAAACACAACATACGCCACCCTTTACGGAAAATTTTGCTGGGGTTTTGAAGAAAGCCCAGGAAAATTTTAGGTATATGTATGTAACACATATGTAAATGATTTTTAATTTTTATTGTTAGTATGCTCTTTCTTTTTTTTTTTTTAAATTGTTACACAGGAAATTTATTTTTTGTAGTTGATTGAATGACCTTCTGTGATTTGTTGGGTGATGATTGTGACTTCTTTGAATTTTAGTGCCTTGCCTTCTTTGTTTATGGTGTCATTTTTGTGTTAAGGGTTTTGCCTTTGCGTCCTTTTCATAAATTTATGGTCTTTGATGTATTATGTTTGTTTATGTTATGTATCTTGTGCTAATGACCCCTGTGTTGGCAGGATTTTCGTCTGTGCATCTTGCCTTTTCCGATGAATTTTTATTCTCATGTTGCATAATATATTGTTTACCTTCGGTTAGGATATATATGACGTTATTGTTTGTTTATTGTTGTTGTTTGTTTTTATAGTGTATAGGTGTTAAAATTATGACTGTATTATTTTTTGGCCACGATATTATTTCGGTGTATCGTGTAATGGTTTCATGTTATGGTGTTTAATTTTATTATGTGTTAAAATTATGAAATTATGATTGCATTATGACATTATTTAATTCATAACAGGTATCGTATTATGGTTATATATATATATATATATATATATATATATATATATATATATATATATATATATATATATATATATATATATATTATGATGTGTTATGACTGCGTTATAATGGTATTATCTTTGAATGTTGTATTTCCATATTATTTGTGTTATATTACAGTATTATTTTGATACATTATAATGTTGTATTACGGTTTTCTTTTGATATGTCTTATATGTTATATTATAATATTATTTTTAACTCTGTATTTCCATCTAGTGGTATGCTGTTGTTTCGGCATGTTATGGTACTCTGGTTTTATTTTTTGCTGGATTTTTCTGTTCTTTTATAGGTGTTAAGGTTCCGTCTTCTGGTTTTTCGTGTGTAACGTTTTGTAAAGATTTATGTTCTTAATTCTAGTTTTTAGTTTTATTTCGTGTTACTTACGGGTCTCTTATATCTAATTTTGTAACTTTGCTTCTAAAATTTGATTGTTTATCGTAATATTTGAAAAAAAGAAAGAATTTTTTTTTTGTGTTTCCTTATGGGAAATTTAGAATTTTGTATGTGATTTTAAAATTTTGAAAAATTTATTTATCTACAATATAAAACTTATTCATTTATTATTGTGTTATTTTAATTGAATTTTTATTAATTTCGTTCGTATTTTTTTTTTTTTTTTTTTTTTTAATTTAATTTGTTAGCTGATTAGTTTGTTAGTTTGTTAATATTTTCCTTTTTTCTTCTCACGTTTGTTAATAAATGGTTAATTTTTATGTAGTGAGAAGGAAAAAGTTTGCTTTGCGTAAATCTGCAAGCGTAAAAAAAATTTGTTTTAATAATAATTAATTTTTTAGTTTCGGAATTTTGTTAGTTCTAGTGGCTTGAGAATATTAATGGGATTTGTTATTTGGTAGTTAGTGTATTGGTTCTGGAGTAAAAGTTATATTGGGTTTATTACTATTTTTTCCTAATTTTAAAATTTGTGTACTGGTATTTTGGAATTGGGATGTACGCTGATGTAGAATTAATCATGCAATTTTTGTTAGAATGTTGGGATAATTTACTAGCTTTTAAATGTTCTGGATTGAAATTTAAGTTTTGAATGTGTTCCTCGTCTTTTGGATTACTCGTTGCTAGGTAATTATTTTGGTACAGTTTCTTAGTGATGCTCAAATGTTTCTTATTACGATTTAAGAAATTTCGTATTTTGTGGTGTACTATTTTGCATTTGAGTATTCCTTCTAACTTTGTCAATCTAAAAGAACTTTTGGTATTACTGTAGATTCTATGTATTTTGTTTCGTACTTTGTAATATAATAACATGAAAATCATACCAACTATATGTAAGATAATAATAATAATGTTTATGAAAATGTTATTTTCGTTCGTTGGATGATATTCACTTTGATTCGTGGACTTACTAACTAAATTTAGTGGGAGATTGTCTGGGCTCGTGTAATTTGATTTGTTTTTCATATAATTTTGATTCTTTGTTTGTTGAGTGTCGGGACTCGTTTGCTTAATAACTAAATTTGATAAGAGAGCGTCTGGGCTCGTATGATTTGATAATTGATTGATTAGTGATTGTTTAATTTGATGATGAGTGTCTGGACTCGTTTGCTTACTAACTAAATTTGATAAGAAAGCGTCTGGGCTCTTTTGCTTATTAACTAATTTTGATGATGATTTGTTTTCATGTATTTGATTGAATGAATTGTGAGTGTCTGGACTCGTTTGCTTACTAACTAATGTATGATGGTCAGTCTCACTCTGTCGGTTAATTAAAGAAGTCGTTCTTCTCGGTGAATTAACCTGAGGGATTGATTCCATACGATTTTCGTGTGCGTCGGGGCACGTATAATTGAGTTGATTTAAATAATAGTTTTGTTTTTGGTTATAAGCGGCTGGGCTTAGTGAATTTGATTTTTTAATAACTAATTTATAAGTATCCACCTGACTCTGTCGGTTAATTAAAGAAAGCGTTTTTCTCGGTAAATTAACTTGAGGGGTTGATCTCATATTGTTTTGGTGTGCGTCTGGGCACGTTGGATTTGATTCAGTTTTTATTATTGGTAGATATATTTGTGGTATTATCCCCATTGGGAGAGAATATTCGTGTCCTTGTATGATTTGCGGAATGTTGTTATGGTTATATTTTGGATCCAACTGCGGCGGCTCTCCTACTGCTGGCTGGATCCAGGGTCGTTTCCCTGCTGTCTGTACTCTTCGTGATTTTCTATTGTGTGTGGGAATACAGTGTTGATTCGAACGTTCTTGAACATTTGTGTTAGGTCGTTTGTGTCATCGGGTGTGGTTTGAGTATTTTGAACATTGGGTTGATAGGGATCTTTGTCATATTTGGGTGGGAATATATTTTGGTAAGGGTTTTGTCTGTACTGTGTTTGTTGTTGAGTTGTCGTGTGTTGGTTATAGTTTTGTTGCTGATGTGATGAGTTGATTTGGTCATTTTGTGGGTGATAGTGTTTGTAAAATGGCTTTGGTTGATTTGAGTTGTAGTTGTAGTACGTGTCATTCGGTTGATGTATTCGATTATAGTTTCGTTGAAATTGTGGATTATATGATTGTGTTAAATTTCTTTCTTGATTTATTCGCGTTCGACATACGTCTATTGTGTGCCCTATTCTTCTGCAATAACTACATGTGAGTTGGTTTGTTTGATATTGTGGTTGCCAATTTTCTCGTCTCCTATGCGGTTGTTCTGTTGCGTTTGAGAGCATACTTTCTATAACTTCTGTATCGTCAATAATCTGGTTTATATCTTTGGCCTCATTTGTCGCTATTTTTTCTCTCAGGATTGTGTTATTTAGTCCTCTCTTAAAAGTTTGAATCATGTTGTTTTCAATGTGGTTTTGGTAACTTGCGTCCAATGCTTGTAAATTGTATTTTGTTCTAAAACCTTTTCTATATGTCTCTACTGCTTCTTTCAGTCTGTGGCCGTAATTTCTAACTATTTCCCCATACAATTGTCGTATGCTTTTGAAATTGTTTTCTAAATCATCCAATGTTTGTGTTTTATGGTACATGCTGTTCAATAATGTTTTTAGGGAAGCGTAGTTTCCTATTTGAGCATTGCAAACACGCGTAAATGCTTCACCTGTTAATTTGAACTTTATTAGTCTGTCAAATATTAATTTTTCCTCTGGTGTTAATGGTTCGTACTGTACGTCTGCCATACTTATGAATCTCGTCAGTTCTTGAGCATTGCTGGTTCTATTTTCGCCACTAAATTCTGGTATAAAATCTTTTATAGTTTTTTGTATTTGTTGTTGGTCCATTTTGAGTTTTTGTTTGTCTTCCAATTTTACTTGCTTTTGATCGGAACCTTTGTTCTTGTCTGCGGTTTTATTTGTTTCTGTTTCTAGTTTCTTTTCTAACTCTAATTTTGTTTGGCTACGTATTCTGTTTTTTGGAATTGGGAGTTGCGATGATTCAGATTTACTTCGAGATTTTTTCTGTGTATTTTTGTTCATAGAATTTTTGTCTACTGTTAGAGATTTTTCAGGCTATTTTTCGAGTAGTTCGACACATATATGGGTGATATTTTTCTATTTGAGTGTGGTTTTGTGGGGCGTATAATGTTTAATTTCATAAATTTTGGAATGAATTTATTTGTCTTAGGTGCACATTAATGTTAATAAATGCTAATTTGAGATTGTGATTTGAGGGTGTGATTTTGATTTAATTTCGAGCGGTTTGGGTGTGATTTTATTGAACTTTAGCGTTATAAATTGTTGTTTTATAGACTGGTACTTGATCTTTAGTTTTTCTCTACCTTTTGTGAGGCTGATTTAAATGTTGAATTTGTTTTGGATGAGTGTTACTTAATATCTATTCGCTACAGGACGAATACTACAGCGCCAATGTTTTATAAGGGAATTTTGGATTTATTTTTATATTAATTATATTATCCTTATATAAATGATCGATTTGATTCGGTCAATTATAATCTGCGTTAATCTTTCCCTGAAGCAATAACCACCATGTATCGGGTCATGTATCAGCTATGCACATCTATTGCAACTAGGCTAGATTAACGGGATAATTTATTGGTTTCTGTGTATTTTGTTATTATTATTATTATATGTCGTTGTTCGTTTTCTGTTGTGCTTACGGCGATTTAACACCTTGGTTAGTAAGTATAGGGTTTTCTCGAACTTGTTATGTCTGCTTCAACTCACTACCCTTGGCTTGGGTAAACGGACTTAAAGGTCTAGTCCGGCGAGTACAGACGTGTATGTGATAATATTATACTTACACTTATGTTGGATTTCCTTTTTTTTAAACACTTAGACTTTAGATTTAAAAATTTATTTAATAACTAAATATTTGTACAATAACTGTTACGGTTCTTAATTAATAACTGGTTCTTGATAATAACTTTAATAATTTTAATGACTTTGACAATAATGATTTTACACAACTACAACTGATTTAATAACTAGATAACAACTCTCTGACGACAACTGACTTAATGTAATAATTTCGCGGTTTATATAGTATTTGGTTTTCGTTAATAATTAGTTTTAATTTTATAAAAGGCGGGACTGAAAGATCCTTATTTTCTGTAATTTTAATTAAACTTATTTCTGATTGGCCCGATTTTGTCATCTCTATATTTTAATCGGGGCCTTCATTTATTACGAGACTATTTATTTTTTATGTGACAGTGATATCTTGCATATGGGTTTCTAGTGGTCTCGTAGATATTTGTTTACATTCAAATTTTTTGTAATTAAAATTTCACATCTCGGGAAAATGTGTTGACATTATACTCATGTGGTTTAAATCAATTCATGTGTTTATTTTAAGTCAAAATATGTATCTTACTTTTTTATTGTTACAGTATTTATGTTTTGGGATCTTTCTAATGGTTTTTATTGCTATCTTTCATTCTATATAATTTAAAAGTTGTAATACATTTTGTCTGTGTTTTTTATGCATAATATTTGTTGTTGTGTCGAAAATATGTTTCGGGATCTGAATTGAATATTTATTTTTGCTATCTTATGTGCTATATACTTAATTATATAATTTATATGTAATCAATTTCTTATCTTTAATGATTTATGCTATTATTGTATTTTGTGTGACCTGGACGGTGCTTTAACGTGTTTTGTATACGGGACACTGTCCTGGAAACACAACAACCTATCTCGAATTCGAAAGAGATACATCAACATCTGAGCCGCTATTAAACGAATGCTATAAAATCTGCCGCAACTGCTACACTAGTGCACTCAGAACAACAAATCGGAACAAAACAAAATTCTCGTCGCTTTGGGCCAATTATATCTTACTTTACCAGTCAAGTACGCAGACACACATAAAAATATCATTGATACGACTGGTCCGAAAAATGGCCCCAAAACGTATGGCTGCAACTAAAAGGTTCCGCACTCACTATACAAAGAGTTAATGAAACTAAGTACACTGGCTGTTTACTTATATTTGCCAAGTAGTTTACAAATGGAACCCTTTACAGATATTTAATAAACGGCATCTTGTAATTCGACAGAAAACGAATATGTTTAATTTCTAAAGTATGTAAAGAACTATTATTAAAAAAGAGTATTGTCAAAATGTTTATCTATGTAAAATAAGTAAATGCTTCTCCTAAAGACTTAATTTTTATTGAAGAATTAACGACAAAAGCATTACCTAGTTAAGATGCCTAAAAGCTCCTGTATATAGGATTAAATTTGATTTAATTGTTTTACTTTTACCAGATTTTGCACGAATAATCATAAAATAATTGTAAATATCTATTAGGATTACCTAAAATACCCACGTACGACGTAACAATAAAGATTCTCTATCAGTTTCTTTTACGATTTAATATTCTTATTGCACAAGCAATATTAATAAAACTTACAATAAACATTTTCTATTTCGTGTGTACCGCAGTTAAGTTGCTAAACATTTGCATTTCCGCAAACAAATAAAACAGCGACAGTAATAACGATAATCGTAAAATTGTTGTTGTAATCACCGCTCATACACAGTGTATATAATAAATAATGTAGTAATAATACAACAAATAATAGCGAAAATCTAAAATAATTGAGTAAATAAAGAAACAAAATGTTTATTTATTTATTTATTTTAATTAAATTATTTTTATTTTTATTTTAAATTAAAGAGGGGAAGTAAATAAATAAATTGATCAAGATTTAAAATTTCCTAAACATGATCGTTATGGAAGTATGTGTGTGTGTGTACATAAATTCGTCGTACACAGTTCGTTTAAAATTATTTAACATTCATAATTTATTCCAAATATATTGCTAAATTATTTATTAATATTACATATTATCATATTCACATGTCGTTTTAATATGAGAGACATTATTATTAAGTCAAGGTTAAACGTTTTAAAAAATACAAATTTAAACAAAATAAACAAAAATAGTTGGTTACATTATAACAAAATGTCAATTACATTTTAATTAGTACGTATTACTAGTTAGCACCAATAAATAACAATAGGTTAGTGATTAAATTATTTTTTTAAAATGTAAATTTTATCATGATTTCTGGTCAAATTTCAAAATATTTGTATTGGTTCTTTTGGTTTTGTTTACGAATATGACGCATTTAGTGTTGATTCGTTAAAGTGCGCAAAATGTAAAACTGCACGCAACCAAATAGATAATTTCACAAATCACATATTTTAATCATGACATGACACTCATAATAGTTTGTTGTTAAATAAAAACTAAACTAATTTATGTCAAATGGTCAATTTAAATGTCGATGATCACTTCAGGTTGATGATGTATTACGATCGATAAAAGTGGCGTTATCTAACAAAATTAATCAAGATTATGCAGTATGCACCTAAAGTTGTACGGTTGTGATACTTTTGCAAATAGCTGTTTTAGTTTAATAATACGATGTTGATTAATCAAAAATTCATAATAAATTGTGAAATACTAATAACAATAAATGTTTATGGTAAATTATGCAGAATATAGATGTTAAGTCTATAAAATAATAAACGTTTCTCAATTTTTCTTTCAATTCAAATGGCATTTCTAAATATGTATGTATATAAAACCAAATTTAGAATGTATTCCGGCCGTAAAAAATAAACCGTATGATAATATTTGTACTATTCTGAAACTCGATCACATTTCCAAAACATTACACTCGGCAAACACAATTTAATGAAATGAACACGATACAGAAACAATATCAAAACCGCAAAATGTAGGTAACGCGTTCCAAAAAATGAGCATCGTGATTACATGATTAACGACAATTGTCGTGCGGCAACCCCAATTAACTTTTGAAAACAAATTTTTATATGAAACCACTGCGTAGACAAAACTTAATTATGTACTATGTAGAAATTTCTATATTAACAATTACCTAGTTTTGTGATTCTTTTGAAGTTTTGTATTTGCAAACCGCAAAAATATGTTGAGTCACTTTTTATTTCTGATAGTAAACAAAAATTATGTAATATGTGAATTTATAATCGCGATAGGCTACTTTTTGCATTTATTTTGTTTTTGTTTCGCTGCTTTTACAATTTACCCAAATTGCGATTTGATTTTAATTTTTAATTTCAGTGTGATCAAAGTTATTGAAATTGTACACATTTTTTTAGAGTTTTATAATAATATTTTTTTTTTTAATCGTTACTTAAATATTTATGTAACTTAGTTGAAATTAATATACCAAGTAATAATATGACACAAGGCGGCAATCGAACTACAAGAAGAAATCACAACACTAATGACGTAGAAATTTAGAGGGTATACGAGGTTGCAGATTTGGGAGTCACCTTTGAAACTAATATTTTAACAGGCACATCGATTACTGTATTGTTAAAGCAAACTCCATGTTTGGCTTTGTCAAACGATGGACTAGAGAGTTCAAGGATATATAAAAGTTATGTTCACTATATTTCGCTTATGTAAGATCTCAAGTGGAATACGCCGTAATCGTTTGGAGTCCTTATCACAATGTTCACATCAAAAGAATCGAAAGCATACAAAATAAATTTATGTTATTCCTGTTAAATAAATCTGGTTGTGACTACGACCATAGAGAACCATTCGAAACAGAAGCCTTCTTCTAGATACCACTTTCATCGATAACGTACTACTTGGTCACATTGATTCTGCCTACGTACTGGGAAACATCTCTATTAATGTTCCAAGTAGATCATTTCGTAGTTATCGATTAGTGGCGCCAGAACACCATTCCACCAAGTACGGAGATAACAGCCCAATCAATAGATCAGTGAAAACATTTAATACAATAGAGATCGCTTCGACTTCAATTTATCTAAAAACACTTTCAAAACTAACTTGAAAAAATATTTTTTAAATTTATAATTACTTTTGACTGCTTCAAATTTGAAGAACTACCCTTAAAATTTTTTAGTTTTTAAAATCAACTTGAATTTTTAATATTTTATCTATATGTATATTCTAGTAGAGTATCAAAAAATTTTTTCGTAATTCTAAGTTTGAAATCATAACTGTATTATATTACTAAATCGATTTCTTAAAATAAATAAATAATTAATTTAATTTAAAAGTTAAAAAGAAAATTAATTAATTACAGTTAAAAAAGGAAACTTGAAATTAAATATTGTAGACGTTCTTATTCTGGTGATTTCTGGATGACTTATTTTCATTTTTCTTAATTTGTCTAAAACTGCGTAAACCTGCAATTTTCATAATTTTAACTATCACTAATCAAAACCGCAAAACCTGATCACTAATATTGACAGTATATATAATACAGCAACATCTTTTTTATGATATTCATCACTTGAAACTACTCGTAGATAGTGAAAACTGACTAAAAATTTACAAGTCATTATTTGAAATTAATCAGCATCAATAACGCACTCACAGATACAAATTACATATCTCGTCATAATTATACGACAAGAAAATTTATGATTCGATATAACATATTATGACGACATACATATTCCATGTAACCATATTCCATGTTGTACATTATAACATAAATTTACAAGAAATAAGAAATTGAATAAGAAGTCGGCTTAGAAAGGTGGAAAATAATAAACCTTAACCTTCTAATTAATATTCACTTTGAAATGTAAAGAAAATTACAACAAAAAATCTAAATTGTTTAATTAATAATAGACTTTTTACGTTTTAATATAAAAGTTTAAGTTGAAGGTAGTTTTAACGGTTTTATAATCATATACAGCTACATGTAAAAATTGTATACAGCCTTACTAATTGTGTGATTTTGTATTATGAATGAAGTATATGCGTATGTGTGTAATTTAATAACTGTTGATTAGTGAGATTGGTTATCGATTTAGAAATTTGGTCAAGAACGAAATGTGATAGGGTTAAAAGTCATTGCTGTTATATCTGTCTTATAGTTTTGGCATATTTCATTAGACATTTAAAATCCACTTCTACACGAAGTGAACCTCCTCTGTGTACGGTTTTCGATAATTTATATAATCCGCCAAGCTGTTTACGGATTATGGATAATTACCTGACAAGTAGATAACAAATACGATTAGATGTTATTTAAAAGTACTTTCTTTCTTCTCTGTTCAGTCGACAGTAACTTAATATGAGCGTGCGTTGAGTATGTCATATACGTCATATTATAAATTAATAAAAATGATGTCAGTAAGTAATCGAGTTGTCTTAATAATTAATATTAAAAACCACAAAAACCTAAGCATTTTGATTAGATAATTGTTAATATGATTTAATATAACGATGTCCAGTATAAAGGTTATGTCACACTGTCCGAGATTTTATGAACCACATTAAATGCATATATCTACTATAAAGTGTGTGCTACTTTCGAGGGCAATGACCGGCCTGTTGAACAGACTTAATTCATTACGCGGTTATAACGTTAACAGTTTTTTTGAACGGATTTTATAATGGACGAATAAATTTCATAATTTTTCACGCGCAGTTCGGATTATGAAGGGAATTTATAAATTTATATAACATTGCTATAAGCCCCTTCATGCGTGTTTAAAAGAATAAGATGAATCTATATATGCATTGACGTGTATAAAGCCCTTTAATTAATTATATAGGAAGTTGATAGTTTTCATATCAAACTGTGCCTATGCGAGTATATAAAAGTAGCACAATCATCATGCATTCATAATCTAACTTAAATTTGTATTTGAACTTACTTTCGTCAATCGCATCATGGAAGAATAGCCCATTGTCAGATTATAACAAACAAACTTTAACAAGCAAAAATTGGTTTGTTAATTTTATTCGAAACGCAAACAAAAATTTTTTGAATCAAATGATGCGAGCAGTCATATTGTCATTTAAAGGAAAACTAACAAAACGTTAAATTTTATGGACTGTTATAATTTAAACTTATAGTATGTTCTAATTACGAACATTTGTTTTAAATTATGATTCTTCATGTTTTATTGATTCTGCAAACGAAAGTTGAAGCTCTTTATTTCAAAGCTGTAAATGCAGAAAATGTATTATGTAGTTGGATTCGAAAAAAATTTAACTTGCATTCCTCGCATTTGTTCCCTTCCTTGGAAAATGGATTACATTTTGGGATTTCATCCATTTTCCAAAACCGTTTCAGTACTTCATCAACGTTTTGACCTTGTGCTCCGGAATCTAACAACACTCGCTATGATAATTATTTGACGAATCAATAACCTTCCACACATTAGCGGACATTTGTAAAAACTCTTCGCAGTTACGTCTAATAGTGATTTCGGTTACATTTTTTGGTTACAAACTGCGTATTGATGTGCATTATTTTAACATTTGAATTAGAAAATTGTCGAGGAGTAACGTGCGTTTCGTAACTTTCCATAACTATGTTAAACCTATGAATTGTCAGTCTTATCACCTAACACCTTAAGCCCTCCTATCACCTCACCAGAAATATCACGCATGCGGTGGATCGATTTCACACAGGCCTGTGTTATTGAAGGCTGATCGATAAATTGTTTGAATAACATCGTTGTAATATGCTTCTTTTTATCATATCGTTCGTTTATGATTTCCCTCATCATAGTTTGTTTCCTTATCGATGTGTCGCAATAAAGCTGCAGCTTCGCTTTTTAAAAATACTTCAAGGCACTGCAGTTTGTATCCTTAGGTATTTTCAGATTATTATTTACAGATTGGTTGAACAAATCGGAAAGACGCAAATATAGAGTGCACTCTGGAAAAATACATTAACTCGTGGTAAAAGAATATCGGTATCGCCTTTATTATTTAAATTAGCCATTTCATTTAAAAGCGACAGCTGGTTAGCCAAAAGTTGATTCAAACTGGTATCAAGATTGAGGTGTTTTTTCGATTTATCTTCGGCAAGTTCTGTTTCCATAAGTTTAGCTTGGACTGTTTAATATTTGGTCTCGTATGCCGCTTGTAAATCAATGACTTCTTGTATATCTCGTAACACAATATCCAAATTATTCTATAATCTGCTTCTGCGCAGTTCTCTTGGATTTTATTTTACTTATTATTTTGGTATTTTGTTTTGCTTTCGTAGGGTATAAGGCAACACATATAGGAACAAAGGGATTCGTTCGAAACGCGATGTTTCAAAACGCGGTATTTCAAAACGTGATATGACAAAACGAGATATGGTACAAAATGTGATATTTCAAAATGCGATATTTCAAAATGCGATATGGTACAAAACACGATATGGTACAAAACGCGATATTTGGAAACACAATATTTCAAAACGCGATATGGTACAGAATATGCATTGCGAAACAACGGGAGCGTAGCGACCCACCTCATACCGATCCTATATACTATCCCTCCTATCGATTTTTAGATTCCTATAAACTGAAATTAAATTTCCCCTTCACCCACCTGATATAATCCGATCCTAAACTACCGTTTTATACCATATCGCGTTTTGAAATATCGCGTTTTGAAATAACGCGTTTTGAACCATATCTTGTTTTGTACCATATTGCGTTTTGAAATATCGCGTTTTGATAATTCGCGTTTTAAAATATCGCGTTTCAAATGGGACCCAGAAGCGAAATAGCCTACACTTACACCACGGAAAAATATTATTTGTTTTTCGTAATTATTCGTGCAATTCCCCTCTTCCAGTACTTTTAATTGTACAAAACAAATGCGCGCAACATAAAAACAGGTATTTACCCGATCTATTTTATTTAGGGTAGGGATAAGCATGATCCAAAATAGCGTCGCTACAAAATCCCGAATTGCAAAAGCCCGAATTATCAAAATCCCGACAACAAAATCCCCATTTTTAAAATCCCAACTTTACTGAAACCTTAAAAAATATTAAATTTTCTTTTTTTTATCTTCAGCTTAAAAACTCGGTCTTTTTCTATGGTAGATCTTGGTTAAATTTTGGTTATTGGAAATAATTTGCATTTTAATGTGAATTATTCTAGAATTTTTGGAATTTAGCCTGCTCAATTGAACTTGGCCATTCCTCAACCAACAATATTATAAAATTTAATTTACAAAATTGGATTTGTATAAATATGTTCTTTTAATAAAATATATTTTTGGTCGTCCTGAAAAGAACGTTGGGGTTTTGATGAAATATTTAATGATAAAATAAATAAATTTAAGCGCTATTCATGTAACTTTATCAGTATTGTTTCTATTTACAACAACATTTAAAATTTTGCTGTTTCTTTCCACATTTTTTTTAGTGGGAAGCGTTTACCAGCTTTCCATTTTTCAATGCGTGTTTTAAAAACATGTTTTTCGGAAGCCACTGGAGTGTGATTATGATCTGATGATTCCTTTTTTAATCCGTGTTTTCCTTCTTATAGTGTTGTGGTTGCCTTGTTTTACACAATATCTTTCCGTTGATCGCAACACCATCGATAAGTTTGATTTTCGCCCATTTTTCGAGATAGTAAGCGTAACCATCAATAATCAGCTTGTCTTTATTTTTGTTCATTTTGACCAATGAGATATTAATCTTGCTCCTTTTATTATTATTTTTTTATTTGTTTTTATGTTTGGCTTTATTTTTTTTAATAGGCCTTTTATTTAATATTATTTTATAATTTTAAAAATTAAAATATTAATATAAAAATATTCTTTTTAACCCTTTATAAATATTATTTAAATAACATTATGTTAAAAATATATTTGTTTTCATATTTTTAGTCATTACCACGGGAACAGTTTGGTTATCCAAAGGAAAAATTCCAACTGGTCTAAATTTCTAAAACCCAAATAACAAAAAAAAAAAAATTCAATTTTACAAAATACTATAAGATAAAAACCAAAATTCTCAATTCCAATTGACAAAATTTATTTATTTAAAAAAAAATTCCATATACATAATTCCATTATTTCACTAGTTTAATAATATTTGCAGCATTTCGCAAAAATTCTTATTGATTTATTTAATTAATTTAATAATTATTATTATATTTTTATTATTAAATTTAATTAATAATTATTCAATTAATTAAATTTAATTTAATTGTTCTTAGAAACTATTACTCAAACATGATTCCTATTCCGCCCTTCCACATTTTGAATCTTTCGTCGTGATTCTTCCTCTTCACCTACAAACTAACAACAGTTTGTAGGTGAAGGGGAAGGAAACGAGGAAAGAATCAGGATGAAAGAATCTAAGTGTGGAACGGCGGATTATTTACCAGATTGATTAACTCTTGTTTTGATTCTAGAACACTAGGTTGGATTTTTTTGGAATACCTAACCGTTCCCCTACAAACATACCAATAATTCACACTAACAAACTTGTGTATGGTATAGTCATTAATAAATATGTAAGTACTGTAACAGTTTTAGCAAATTACAAGATATGTACCTCTGAATAAGCCTTAATTAAAGATTTAATATAATAAAATTTCCAAACAAAATTCCAATTTAAACCCATGGAAATTTTTTGGGATTTTAAAATTTGGCATTTGGGCTGCGGGCCAATAGTCGGGTAAAAGTCAATTTTAAGTAAATTTTTCGGTAAATTCATTTATTTTTCAAAAACTCTATTACAAACTGATCGAAAAATCTGTTCTAAATCCGATTTTTACCATAGTAAATGATTTACTAGACTATTGGCCCGCAACCTTGGAATAGGAATTTTGTTTTTTTTTTGGAATTTTATATTTTGGAAATGTTTTTATAGAAATTTTGGTTTCTAAAATTTTGTTTTTTGGAATTTTGGTTTTAGAACTTTGTTTTAGGTATTTTGAATTTGACAAATCGTAAACAACCCCGCTACTACATTGCACTCCTTACAAAACGATTTTTAAAAGGCCGGTTTTTTTTTTAAATTATGAATTCGAGCCGGCCCACGTGCTTCGGGCACACGTGGGCCGGCTCGAATTAAACAAATAAAACATAAATCATAAATCATAAAACAAATGTTAAAAAATCGGTCTTTTGAAAGTCGGATTTTGAAATTCGGGATTTTACTTTCGGGATTTTGAAAGTCGGGCAAACAACCCAAACCCATCCAAAGTTATAGTAATGGACATGCTTTATTTATTTTTATTTCGCGTGATGTAAATGCGATCGCAAAAATTATTAAATTTATATTTATTTATTATTTTTTTACTTATTATGAATTACTAATGCTTTTGATATTGGACTACTATATACACCAGGAACGGGATATATGTACCTAGGATTGCCATTATGGTTGGGCTATTATACGTCTCTTATCATATCATATTATATTAAATCATTTAATAAATAAACACATTTCTGTTGAAATGAAATAAATAAAGCAAATAAACCAATTTTTTTTGTTTTTTTCATTCCGCGGTATTTTGATTTTCGACTGTTCCCATCGACGGTCAAACATGCACTCCGATTAGCTTCACCAAAAGTGATCAATATAAAAATCAATTCTAATCATTTCAAGCCACACACAATTATTTAGATATTTCTGTGGTCGCAAGTCAAAAGTGCTAAAGTCGACTTAAGTACAAACTTATATTTTATATTTTCCTAAACTTATCACGAAAAATTCATTTAGAAGTCTGTAAAATTTAGAATTATAACAGTATGATAATTCCAAATTTTACAGACTTTCAATGAATTTTTCGTGATAAATTAAAAAAAATATAAAATATGAGTTTGTATACTTAAGTCGACTTTATACCACTTTTGACTTGTGACTACAGATTTTTTAGCAGTTGCTTATGATAAAATACCCTCACTATTAATGAAAATACGAGCCTATACACTGCTCAAATGGTAGGTTAAAGTGGTTGACACTTAGGTCAATTTTGGCCCATGGACGGTGGGTCAGCGCTGAATTCTGCACTCCATCAGAAGGTCTTAGTTATGTTTATTAACATCGCCGATGTAATCTATGATGAAAATTCGATTTGGATCTAGCCTCTGATGGGATTCGAACCAAGTACCTCCCGGTCCAAGTGCCGAAGCTTTAACCATTGCACCACTTGTCCGGTTACTGAAATGGTAAATCAAACCAAATCAAAGAAGAAAATGATGTATAATATGTGAAATGTGCAGTTTACTGTCAATATATCTAATATCTCTCATAGTATTTATATTTAGAAGTACGAACAGTTGCAAGTTTCAGTCAACATTTAGAAAACTGTTTCAGGTTTACTAAGTACAAAAAAAAACTAATTCCAAATTTACAAACCTTGATTACAACGGTTTATTTACGTTTTACTGTACAGACTATAGAAAAAAGACGGTATCAATTTCAGTGGTATTCACACAATACAACTACACGACAATTTATAACAAAAATTAAATAATTTTTTTACCATTCCACATCTTTAACACACAGAAAGTTTTTGTAATACAATGAAGAGAACTCCTTGCATGTATCTACAATTTATACTGAGGGTAAATAAGAAATTGAAATTAATTCGACTGCAAAGTAAACTTAAATTTTTTAAATTACTTACCACTCGTCACCAAAGAAAAACATTCTTCTCAACTCGTGCCTTAGCGCAATATTATGATAAACGTACCATAAAGTTATAAGTAAAATCTTAAGACGAATAAAAAAACGCTATCGTTATATTGGTAAGGTGAAAGTTTTTCATTTTTATATTAAATATTTAATTCAACCACGCTGTTTGTTCGTACCTACACCATACAAATTGCACAAAGTGGATTTGTTTACAAACTACTCGTATTCTAGTGTATGAAACTATGACAAATTTAAATCGTTTTTATTATAAATAATAATCAGCTGAATCGATTGTTTATTGATGAACGACTGATAAGGGTACATAAAATACTACTTAGATGGATTTCTATAAGCTGACCAAATATATCAAGTAATACATTAATTAAAGCGTTTTAATTACATTGGTGTGGTGAAATTATAATTAACAAAGCTAAGAAGAAATTTTCAAAATGAAGATTGTCTGTTTACTTTTTAAATATTCAAATTTTATTTGGTAAATAAAAAAATGTTGTCCCACTCTAGAGGATTTACTCCAAAATGCAAAATTATTTCAAATGATAGAGTTTCTGCCGCCTAATGAACTGACGCCCCAATGTAGTGAAATATAAAAATGTAGTGCTGAATTATATCTAATTTTCACCTTATATAGTAGTGCGTTCATGACATCGGAAGTTAGATAGGAAAAACTACCATGATATCAAACAAAATGCATTAAAACAACAACAAAGTTCGGAACTAGTAGGCGTGGTACGCGAATGTAAAGGAGTAATTCTTAAGATATACTCGACGCGACCGATGTGACTCAAAAGTAAAAATATATGAATCAACCTACAGCAATTATATTCGATGCGTTTAACGAGTCTTCAGAAAGCTATGGAGAACGACGTTTTTGACATTTAGAAACGTCGCAGTCACGTCGAGGGGTAAGCCTAGAAGACGGTCGTGTTTGTTTTTCTTTCCTAAAAACAAAATAATAATTTTTCGTATTAATTTTGATTTTGCGCCTTTCCCTATCGGATTTTGGTTTGAAGGATTTAGTCAAATGATAAGTATCGCTCCTCTTACATAGTTTTCTGTTACCTGTATTAATTGGCTTCTCTTTATTTGCTTCTTTTTAGATTTTGACACTTGGAGTCGTGTGTCTCACCTTGGTGTCTGTAAAACTTGTCTCTAGGACGGAAGTTTCTTCTGGTTTAGATAGCATTTTCGCAAATTTTACATTTGACGTTTACCTACCTGTGTAGAGGAGACTATTTATTTATTTAAAAAAATTTGCGTGTAAATATTGTTGTTGAAGTGCGCCACGACTCGCGATGCCCATCGAGAGTATTTCTTTGCTTGAGTTCTTTTTTTAGTTAGTTTGAATGTTCAGAGGCTTATTTTAAATATTGACGAACTTTGTCATACTTTTAATGGGGTCCCAATTGATGTTATTTGTTTATCAGAAACATTTTTGTCATCCAATATTTTAAAATCTGCGTTGGCCTTTAGTACGCCATAACTTTGATAGCGTCGAAAATTTTAAATACCTCAGGTCACTTATAACATCCTTGAATGATATGGAGGCAGAAATAAAAGCCCGAATCGCTGCCGGACAACGAGTTTTCTACGCCCAATCAAAATTATTGCGATCTAAACACCTATCGCAGTCGTGCAAGCTCGCACTTTATAAAGCACTTATAAGACCTGTGCTGACTTTTGGAAGCGAGAGCTGGACCATGACCTCTAACGACTGTAGATTATTATCTACCTTCGAAAGGAGGGTCATCCGTTCAATTTTTGGTCTTATTAAAGTTGCGAACAATGAATATCGGATTCGCATGAACCACGAAATAAAGCAACTTCTCGGAGGTAGCGATATTATCGGCTTCATTAAATCTAATCGAGTGAGATGGCTCGGCCACGTTGCAAGGTCTCCACAACAACGAATGATTTACAAAGTGTTCCATCAACAACCAGCCGGAGTACGTCGTAGAGGAAGACCCCGACTGCACTGGCGTGACGACGTCGAACAAGACCTACTCGTATTAGAAATTGGAGCGATGAACCGAGATGAATGGAGGACCATAGTGCGGGCGGCAAAATCCCTTCATGGGATGTAAATGCTAGAGAGAGAGAGAGAGAGAGAGAGAGAGAGCGAGAGTTGGCCTTTAGTGGCTATAATTTTTTCAGGCAGGATAGGGCTAATCCACCGGTTAAGTATGGTGGAGTATGCATTTATGTTAATGAGCATATTAAATGCAATGCTGTGTCAGTACCCCCTTCAATTTCTCAAAGGCTCTTTTCTGACTTTGAGTTTCTTTCTTTAATAAGCCACCTTTATAAGGTTCAGTTTATAATCCACCTAAAACGAACAAGAATAATTAATTTAATTTTGATATTTCTCAAGAGACTTTATTTTCTTATGGCTTTTTAAATATCTTAAATAGCGTTAACTTTTCGGTTTATAATACTGAAGCGCCCACTTACTCTTACACTACCGCAAGTGATTCTTGTTCGCTCATTGATAACGTTGTTGCTTCTGCTGAAAATTCCATTTGTTTTTTCAATCAATTATCTCTTGGTATAAAATATCTCTTGGTAAAATCTCTTGGTAAAATATTTTGTCATCTTCATATCCTTTTCTGTTACTTATTACTCTCGGCCTAAACCTTCAGCTTTAGGGATTTTTCTAAAATTGATGAATCTCACCTTTCATCTATATGTGACTCTATTTGTTGGGAAATTATTTTTTCTCTTAGTACTTCTACCGATCAAATTGACTATTTTAATTCCTCTATTAATAATGTATTTAATAATTGCGTTCCGCTCACTACTGTTTATTTTAGACCTAGACCCCTCCCCCTATGGATGACGCAAAAGAATTTGAGAGCGATTTCTGTTCGTTTTTCCAAATATCGTCTTTGGAAAATTAGCCCTAATTCTTGGTCTTATCTAGGTTATAAGCAATCTCAAAATAGAGTAGTATAGGTTTAATTCGTATCGCTAAGCAAATTTTTTCAAGGATAAGTTAGATCCTTCACTTCATTCTAAGGTATTTTGGCTTAAAGTACGCAACTTGGGCCTTGGTAGTTGCAACGGGGCTTCTGTAGATTTCAAAACTAGTGATTTTAACCTTTACCTAATTAACTTTAGTCCCACCCATGTTATTTCAAATATTGATTTAGTGTCCGTCGAACTTCTAAATTCTTTTTCATTTACAAATATATCTACTGTTGATTTGCATTCTGCAATTTGTGAAGTTAAATCGCAATCCACTGGTCTAGATATGGTTAGTTTAACCGTTTGAGTCCCAGGGGGTATTGAAAAAAAATACTATCGAAGAATTCCAAACAACGTGACCGCGTTGGGGGCAAAGTCCTAAATTCATACCTCCTCGCCGGTGCTCCCTGGGTAACGCTAAATGAATCAGGCGGTGTAGTGGAGACGAGCAGACTAAATCCTGTTTACAGTCATGGACACTACATGTCAAGGCGGGCCATTGGCGCCTCAAAACCAATACCAAACCAGCGTCTGATCTCCAGGTTAGGAGCGGCTGAAGCGGGCGTCTGTCTTGTATCAAGCGGCTCGCTATATAAATGTGTTTCAAGGTAGGACTGGATGCCTTAAGATTCTCACCAGTACGTGACCCACACACGTAATAAGCGGGTTGAGCGGCAGGCCAACAACCTTCTCTCATAAAAACATTTAAGTTATGAACCCTAAACAAAGGCCTCGGATTACCATATCGGATTCATCACAAACTCGACCTCGGAAATTGTACACGGACAACGCTTTAAAAATGGGAACATGGAACGTGCTTAGCCTCTTAAGACCTGGAGATCTCCGGAACCTTTCGAACCAAGCAAAGAGTTACACATTAGACGTACTTGCATTACAAGAGCTTAGATGGTCTGGGAGTGGGATCCATGACACCACCAATGGTTACACTCTTCACTACAGCGGCCATCAGAACGGAGGAGAATTTGGAGTTGGCTTTAACATCACGATCGTTAATGTGCATGCACCCACCGAAGATAAATCAGATGACATCAAAGATCTCTTCTTTGTCGAGCTCGAGGAAGTCATCAACAACATACCGCACCACGACATTAAAATCATCGTGGGCGACTTTAATGCAAAAATCGGTAGGAGAGCAGAAAATACATCGCACATCGGTCCCAACAGATTGCATCTAACTAGTAACAACAACGGCCAACGCGTCACCGACCTGGCAATAACGTACAACTTAGTTGTATCAAGTACGTTTTTCCCACATAAGAGAATCCACAAAGTAACGTGGAGATCGAATGATGGAAGAACTGAAAACCAAATCGATCACGTCATGGTGTCCAAGAGACACTCCACCAGCATATCTGACGTTAGATCCTACAGAGGTGCAGACATGGACAGCGATCACATGCTTGTCATATTTAAGTATAAGTGCAAACTGTCATCTACGTTTAACAGACAAGCACAAAAGACCGTTCGATGGAATATCGATGCTCTAAAAGACCAAGCGTCACTGCAGAGTTACCAATCAGCTGTCACTAATTATTTAGACCGGCCCCATAACAATGAAGAAGCTCCTCCTAACATCCAGGAGCAGTGGCACGCTATACAGTCAGCCATAACAACCGCGGCGCAAAATACCATCGGAAGAAGACCTCCGAGGCCCCGCAACGATTGGTTCGATGATCAATGCCGAAGGGTCGTCGAAAATAAACGAACGCTTCGTGAAAAATGGTTGGCTCGCAATACCAGAAGCACTCTAGCAGAATATCTCCGCGCTAGGAAAGCCACGACTAAATTCCTTCGACAAAAGAAGCGCGAACATATGAGATTATGCATCGAAAACATCAGCTTCCAAGCGGAAGTAGGAAATTCAAGGGACTGTTTTGCTAACGCCAGGAATCTCACTAAAGATTTCCACCCAAGAAGTACAGCCATCAAAGACGGGAATGGAGAGCTGAGAACAAACGTGGCTGATGTTCTCTCAGTATGGCAAACCTACTTTCAAAATCTGCTAAATCGGAATGACGAAGTTACCCCCATAAGAGCAATAGCTCCGCCAGGTGAAGAGTTCTTTGTCGAATATCTCACAGTAGAGGAAGTAGACGCAGCTATTAGTCGATTGAAAAACGGCAAGGCACCCGGTCTCGATGGAATCCCCGCAGAACTAATTAAACTCGGAGGAGCTACTCTTGCAACAAGTTTATACGATCTCGTCGTTTGTATTTGGGACCAAGAAGAGTTGCCGGAGAATTGGAAGACCACACTCATATGTCCGTTGCATAAAAAAGGCGACCGTCTTAAATGTGAAAACTTTCGTGGCATAGCTCTATTGAACACTGCTTACAAAGTGTTGGCTAATGTTGTACTTGCCAGACTCATCCCTTTTGCCGAAAACATCATTGGCGACTATCAGTGTGGTTTTCGTCCCAACCGATCGACCACTGACCAGTGTTTCACCATGAGGATGATCATGGAAAAATGTTGGGAGTACAACATAACCATACATCAGCTATATATAGACTTCAGACAGGCGTATGACAGTATAAACCGCGACAACCTATGGGCCGCGCTCATATGCCTGGGAATCCCAGAGAAACTCGTTTCTCTGTGTAAATTAACAACATCCGGGTCTGTATGTAGAATCGTAATTGAAGGATCTGTGTCAGACCCCTTTGAAATAACATCTGGTGTTCGACAGGGTGATGCACTCGCGCCTTTGCTGGTCAATCTGGCGCTTGAGTACGTAGTGAGGAAAAGCAACATCGAAACCTCGCGCTGTATATTTAATATTGTAAGTCAGGCCAAATTCTTGGATATGCAGATGATATCGTGCTTCTTGGCCGAAGACCTAGCGATATCAAAGACAGTTTCATACCGCTCGATCGCTGCGCAAGAAGACTTGGTTTGGAGGTGAACAGCAGTAAAACCAAATATTTAGTAACACCTAGGAACATCTCTACGGCAAATCTCGGAATTGGCGACCACAACTTTGATAGCGTCGAAAACTTTAAATACCTCGGGTCAGTTATAACATCGTCGAATGATATGCAGGCAGAAATAAAAGCCCGAATCGCTGCCGGACAACGAGTTTTCTACGCCAAATCAAAATTATTGCGATCGAAACATCTATCGCAGTTGTGCAAGCTCGCACTTTATAAAAAAAAGCACTTATAAGACCTGTGCTGGCTTTCGGAAGCGAGAGCTGGACCATGACCACTAACGATTGTAGATTATTATCTACCTTCGAAAGGAGGGTTGCCCGTTCAATCTTTGGTCCAATTAAAGTTGCGAACATCGAATATCGGATTCGTATGAATCACGAAATAAAGCAACTCCTCGGAGGCAGCGATATTATCGGATTCATTAAATCCAATCGAGTGAGATGGCTCGGCCACGTTACAAGGTCTTCCCAACAACGGATGATAAATAAAGTGTTCCACCAACAACCAGCCGGAGTACGTCGTAGAGGAAGACCCCGACTACGCTGGCGCGACGACATCGAACAAGATCTACGAACATTAGGATGTCGAAACTGGAGGACGAGAGCGGTGGATCGAGATGCATGGAGGGCCTTAGTGCAGGCGGCGAAATCCCTTCATGGGAGGTGACGGCCAGAGAGAGAGAGAGAGAGAGTGACCGCGCTTTCTCTAAATGAGAGAAGTAGATGAAATGAATGAGATGAAAAGGAGACAAACCTATTGTAGAATATTGAGATAAGCCTATTGTAAAATGTACTATTTACATAAAAAGGAGCTGTTTGATGTACTTGCTTCATTAAATCTGAGCGCATTACTTCGACAATTGGTAACGCACCATCAGTTGTCGACAATATTCGAAATGTGCTGGGTTTTCTCGACATAAAATCTCAACAGCGCGATTGCGCTGCTTATTTTTTCTATTGTATCACGGTACTCGTTACATATTTTCAATTTTATGTTAACAACCTCTTCATATCCTGCTCAGTAAAAGATGACTAAAATTAATCCTATTCCTAAAATTAGCAATCTTTCTGAGCCTTTCTATTTCCGCCCTATTAGCATTTTAAGTTCTCTGTCCAAGGCGTTTGAATTGGTAAAAATCAAATTCAATCTCATATCGATAGCTTTAATTTGCTTAGTCTTTTTCAATCGCGTTTTAGAAGGTTCCACGGTACTACCCCTGCTTTACTGAAACGACTTGTCTTGCTCTGTTAGATTTTTCTAAAGCGTTTGATTCAATTAATCACCAAATTTGGTTTAATAAGCTTATTTCGAACATTAATTTTTCTCTCTTTGCTGCTCAATTGATTTTAGACTATATTTCGGATCGCTTTGAGGCAGTCTTTTATGACAATTTTTTTTCTGACTTCTTATTGGTAGTATGTACAAACTAATTCGGTCCGTTTTTTAATTTTATTATTGCATTTGTTTTAAAATAAAATGAATGAACAGAATTATTAAAATATTGTCCATCGCTGCTTACGACTTTTTCCCACTTCTCAGGCAATTTTTGAACCTATCTCGGAAAAACGTTTCGTCTTTTGAGGTGATCCAAGTTTGAAGATAATTATCAATTTTTTCGAAAGAAGTGAACCGATGACCTGCCAAATCGTGTTGCATCCGTCGGAACAACAACATTTGATCGTTCCCAACTATTTTTTACGAATTTTGCAATGTGAGGCCACACATTGTCATGCACAAGAACAACTTTATCATGTCTTTGCTCATATTCCGTTCGTTTTTCTCGTAATGCATGGCTCAAACAAATTAATTGTAGTCTGTACCACTCGCCCGTAATGGAATCGAGGGTTGTATAGCAGCTCGTAGTACACAACTCCTCTTTGGTCCCACCAGATACACAGCATGACCTTCGAACCATGAATATTCTTCTTCGGTGTTGAAGTTGAGGTCGATAGCAACGATTGGCCGGGTAAAGCGTAGTATATTTTCCTCTTGGAGTTATCGTAGAAGCTCCACTTCTCGTCGCCTGTCACTATACGATGTAGAAAAAACCTTTTTTGTTTGCCTTTGAAGCAGCTGCTTGCAAGAAAAAAATCGCCTTTCCACCTATTTTTGTTTAAAAATCGCCTTTCCACCTATCTTTTTTACCTATTTCAATCGTACGGAAACTGTTTGTTGGGTCACCCCCAACGAACCAGCAAGCTCCTCTCTCGTTTGAGTATAGGATCTTCATCGAACTATGCTCATCGTCTACGAATTTTTTGGCCGTCCTAAGCGAGGCTTATCTTCAACACCGAAATTTTCATTTTTAAAGCGTCGAAACCGTTCTCTACATGATTTATCGGTTAGAGCATTGTCACGGTAAACTTCCACAAGCATTCGATGTGCTTCAGCTGCACTTTTTCCAAATAAAACAAAAAATTAGCACTTCCCGCAAAGGTTGTTTTGTTATCACAAAATCCGATATATTCACCACCGTAAAAAACACGTTTTGTATGAAACTCAAAGCAATACAAACTGAATGTTAACGGCAGATGTCTAATCTGTCTGAAAAAATGAAAACCAGCTGTCACTATAAAAAAATTATGATAGTCAGAGCCACTTTCTGGAAACGGACCGAATTAATTTGTAGTCCCAATACCTTCTGAATTCTTACCCTTCTGGCGTTCCTCAGGGGTCGGTTCACGGTCCTTAACTATTCTCAATGTACATAAATGACATTGCATGTTCCATTCGTCATTCTTCTATTCATATATTTGCTGATGATGTCCAAATACATATATGGATAGTCGCTTAGATAATGATTCCATTCACTTATTATTTCTCTTATTAATGATGATTTAGTAAGAATTTATAAATGGTCATTATCTAACCGACTAGCTCTTAATGCTACCCAGACCATTATAATTTATAAAAAATCTATAAATAATTTATGTTTTCCTGTAATTTTTCTCGGTGATTCTTTAGTTGCATTCTCTAATACAGTTGGAAATTTAGGGTTAATTTTCAATAAAACTGTTACTTGGGGTGATTATTTGGTTAAGGTAAGTAAAACCGTTTTCGGAATGTTTGATTTTATAGTCGCGGTCCATAGCAACCCCAACGAATTGGTTTACCACGAATGAATTGTTTAGTTCCATGATGTCCTTAATAGGGAACCATAGACTCATCTACACTTTGGTTTTCTTCTATAGGTGCCATTTCAATAAATTTTTTATTCAGAACTTCGAACAAAGGACGTATTTTGGAAAATTTCTCCGATGTATTAAGTTGTGCATTGTCACTACAATGTGTGTTACATATTATCTCGTTATATGTATCCTTGGAACTTTCCCAATACAATTTTTTTATGTAAATAGTACAATCTAATCACATGATAATTTATTACTAATGATAAGAACGTACTTATTTGAAAGTAATAAGTGTAGCGAGTGTGGGTTTACAAGCAATCAATATTCTGCTCCCTATACAAATTCGCCATCATTTATATGATACGGGGGGACATATCCACTTAGAAGTAGAATACCGATGAAACAGGGCATTTCGTCTGGTTGAACATCTTTCGTTCTATTATGGGATGCTGCGTAAATATTCGTGTAGTGTACTAACATATTTATCAATTCATCATCGAAAATTTTTGAAATGCTTTGGTGGGTGACATCTATTGACTGCAGCCAGCTACATTGTTCCAAACCGCTATGTCCAAAATAAGATCCCACTTGAAATGTATGTTGGTTTTCTTATTACAATGGCTAGTGGAATATCATATTCACTGGTATAATCGCTTTCAGTAAGTGACATATGTGATAACTGAGTTTCCACTCTTGGTTGATGGCCTGAAGCGTTATCTATGAGGACACTATCATTTACACCACATGCGCCTCCATCCATTTTTGCAGGTAAGGTATATCTTAATTGCGCTTCAACACGCAGCTGACCGCCCGGAAGGTTACTTATTTCCACATTATCATCGTCTCCGGATTTTTCGCCCGTTTCAATCAGGTTCGCATTGTCCGGTGGAAATAAAGGGTTATCCAATTCAAGCTTGATAAAGTAAACTTAAAAAAAACACACAAAATATTCGGAATGTATTGTAATTTTTATTTCATTTTACAGATTGATCCTTGCCATTTTTAGTTAAACAAGATATCATTCAAATGTCCTCCACGGGACTTCTTACAGGCCTTGATTCTTTTGAGGTAATTTTCAATGACTTTTCGGCACATTTCGGGCGGTATCTCGGCCATTACCTTACGAATATTAGTTTTCAATTCGTCAAGAGTTTGAGGATTGTTTGCGTAAACACGATCTTTCGCGTAGCCCCACAAAAAGAAATCCAAAGGCGTTAAATCACAGGATCTTGGAGGCCAATTGACATCAGCCAATCGCGAAATCAAACGTCCAGGAAATTTCTCTTGCAAAAGATCTCGATTTGCTCGTGTTACGTGACTGGTTGCTCCATCCTGCTGGAACCACATATCGTCAAGATCATACTCTTCGATTTTCGTAAAAAAATAATCGGTTAACATGCGGCCATAGCGCTCAGAATTGACGGTAACGGTTCGTCCATGGTTGTTCTCAAAAAAAATACGGCCCAATCACACCACCAGACCACAATGCGCACCAAACAGTGACTTTTTCCGGGTGTAATGGCTTCTCTACAATCAATTGTGGATTTTCTGAGCCCCAAATTCTACAGTTTTGCTTATTAACGTATCCACCAAGCGAAAAATGAGCTTCATCACTGAAGAAAATTTTGTTCGAAAAATCAGCATCAGCAGATTTAATAATTTTAACGCGTTGGTCGATTGTTAAATGCTCCATATTCTTAAATGGCAGAATGTCAACTAAATAAATGACAGCGTACTTGACGTTTATCTTTGACAGATGTCGATATACAGATTTCTACTTTATCAACCTCGAATTGGATAACCCTGTATTATAATTTTTTCAGGAATTTCCTCGTCACATTTTTCTAGTTCTGCTAGGATCTCGTTAAGTGTTAATGGCTTATTTCTGTACCTAAAAATAAAGATATTTATATAGTATTAGTAGTCCATAGAGCCACTGGGTGTTATAATGGACACCAAAATTCAATCAAGATATTGACAAACAAACATTAAACAAATTCAGAAAATTATTTTGGCATATCAAAATAGAATGTATTTGTATTAAAATTACGTCTAAAATTTTCCACTTTTACAGTTATTCATTAATTTAGACTTACCATTAATTATCCATAATTTCGTAAAATTGCGTCCATAAAATTTAAATAATTAAATATACACACAAGTGAACAACTGAAATCAAAAAACAACGAGGTTTCACGAGTACGAACAGTACGACTGCAAATGATCCAGTTTCATCAAAATGTTCAACAATTTTGCGAATTATTTGTAGGGCGTCCATGTTGACCAAAATCGTCACGTAATTATGAAATGTTTTTTTTACAGAACGACCATTTTCGTTATCAGTATGGATAACTAAAACGCGTTGTTGTATTGTAAATGAACACATTTTCAAAACATTTTCGGCTTGCCACCGCACAATAAACATTTTTTTTTTGTTGAGCTTAAAAAACCAACAGATGGACCACCCTTTACTATGCGAATAGTTTTAAAATAAATAATAATGGCCCGTATTCCGGCATAAAAATATTTTATGTTATTTTTCCATGTTATGATTTTTTAAAATGCGGTACCATAAAATTTTTTTCAATTTGGTATTCTAAGCATGTCATATTAAATTAAATTTTATATAAAATGCTCTTGTACAAATATATAACAAAAATCTAGTACGATTCATGTTTCTGATTATATACCTGTCAAATATATTTCATAAGCAAAATGGATACCACAACAAAAGGTTGGTACATATATACACTTTATTTGTATTTTTTTTATTGTGCTATTTTTTGTAATTTTATGCATTGAAATTTTTTGAAATTTAAGAGAATATTTTACATTCCTATAGAAATAATCACACGGCAGAAAAAAACGACTCGAGAGCAATATGAAGTGTATGTGTCGTTTATGGAATGTAATCCACAAATTTCGATAAAAAAAGATTCGGATGATTCTGTTGATGCCCTTTGGGATAAATTGACCAGTCTGCTGAATGCTGGTCTTGGAGCTTGTCGGCAAAAAAAAGATTGGAAAAAGGTAAGGTGTCCAAACAAAATGTTTTTTAATTTTATCTTTAAGAATATTTAATAAAAATTTATAATTTTAGATTTTTGAAAACTGGCGTAATAGCGTTCGCCACAAAAAAAGAAAGATATTTGTGAGTTTAGACCAAACGGGTGGTGGGCCTTCAAGTATAGTCTCATTAACTGATTTGGAGGACCGTGCTCTTAGTTCATGGGGCAATATTGTATTTGAAGGGGCCATTGACATCGAAGCTGGGTTCGAGTTACCCACTAGGTTTGAAGTTGAGCAGCCAACTCCGGAACCAGCAAAAGGCGATGTCAGACGGGTAAGCCATTGAATTTAGGGTATGATGTCCTTTCGAAAATAATGTTTCTTTTCTTTTATAGATAATTTTAATACAAAATATTTTGAATTGAAAGAACGAGCGCTAAAAATTAAAGAGGAAGGAATTAATAAATTTGCTGTCGCAATTCACGACATTGCCGATAGTTTGAATAATGTGGCAGAGGCGATTATACTAGAAAAATCCACAAATCAGCAGTCACATTACTGATTTTGCTGTTATAATTAAATCAAATGAATTAGATAGAATAATTAGATCAAATATGAATACAATGATCAAATGAATTGTGATATTTTTTTGAATATATTTTTATTTTATTTTTTAATAAAATTATGTTTATGATTTATAGAAAATGTTTTAATCAAAATATTTGTTAATGTACGATTCCCGCAATCTGCGTCCCAGATTGTACCATGTGGCATTATCTGAATCGTTAATATAGATTGTTCTATCTTCCGTAATTTCGATAGAATTTAGTTCATCATCTTCGGGCATTCCAGCATCCTCAGAATTTTCATGATTGATATAATGAATCGATCATTATACCGAGATTGTCTACTTCTACGCTTTGCATTGTTAAAAGGAACAAGCAACCAGGGTTCCAGAGGAAATCCAGAATCGCCTAACAAAATGTTAGTTTGACTAGCTATGTTTGTAAAATGTTCCACAAAATATTTTCTAATTCACGAAGTCATCCAAATGGCTGAGTCATGTACAGATCTTGGAAACCGTGCATTTGCATAATTTATGCGCATATTCGAATCACAACATGCCAGCACATTAATGCTGTGATATCCTTTGCGATTCCTAAATAAGTTACCGCGATAAAAATTATCGTTCTCGGATGGTGCAATAATGGCTACATGACATCCATCTATCGCCCCAAGAACTCCCGGCATATTAAACTTTCTTGCAAATCCTTTCCTGGTTTCCGCTTGATGATTGATATCTTGTGGAAATTTAATTATTTCATCTAACAAGTGCACAACAATCATATTTGTTATCTGTTTCACACATCGGGATGCGCTGGGCTGTGATAGCGCTATCATATGGCAACTTCCCGCTGCAACCTGATATGAACCATGCCCATGAAAATGTATGGCGCAAAGCAATTGTATCCGAAAACGAATTTGTGTTGGTCGTGACATAGGCTCAAGCTTGATTATTAAAAATTGGACTATTTCTTTGTTGAGCCTGAATAATTTTTTGAACCTGAAAGATGGTAGGTTGTAGGGATCACTTGCATCACGAAGAGTCCTCAAACTGTTTCGGTGTTCAATTCTGCAATAAAACGAATATGTATAAGGTATATGTACCTACATACGAGTTAATTTGAAATTCTACCTGGCTTGTCTTTCGATTCGTTCTCTGATGCACCGTTGAACATATGACATGTTATTTAATTAATTTAATTAATTTATGATTAAATACACCGAAATAAATAAAAACGTGCAACTTATGTGTCATTCGTTCAACTTTAATTTTCACAAATTGGTTTGTTTTTCACTGTTTACTCACTTTGTTTCCATAAAAATACATAAAAGTACCTACTTTATAACTTTTATGTACTGTCAAAATAACATAGAAAATAACATAACATGATAAAATATAAATTCACCGGAATACCAAAATCGCATTTTCATATAATATAAAATAATAAAATATAATATAATAAAATTGAAATGGCCCAGAATACCAAAGTAACATTTTACATTTTATATAACATAATAACATGATAACATGATAAAATTTGGACGTCAGAATAGGAGCCAATAACTATTATTAAATATTTTATTACTATTAATAATTAAAATAATTTTAATATTAAATTGTGAATAACACTAATCTGAATAATTCCATTAATTTATCATATAAATATCCAAAATAAAAATCAAGACAGTTATATATAGAAAAAAAAAATTAAGAAAATCGTTTAATCCGGAAAAAAAATGTCGGCCCGTCGAACTGAGGCCTCCTCTAAATCTGTATTTTGTTTTGGTAGACCGCAATAATTAAAAATGGCTCATATACTCGCATATGTAATATTAAAACTTTTATCGTACAGACTGTAAAAATACAATCAAATTCATTTTTCCCACCTCTATTCAAAAACTACATATAAATTTATTATTTTGCTTTGCCTAACGTCTCATAAAATCGTGAAACAAACACAAAGAAACGAATCCAACTGTACATATACATACAATAAACACTGTACTTGCACTGAAATTGAAATGTACATCAAAACATTGGTGGTTTTTCAGCTAAGAAATTAGTCCTTGCAAGGTTGTCCACTCGCTCACATGCTTTTATTTTAAAGCGCTCTCGTTACCATAAAAAGCTTTCGCGAAACGATATTCTTTAAAATTTCTGAATATTATAAACAATTTATGGGAAATTGAATTTATTGACGAGAAGCTTGTTGCATGAAACGAACGTAAATTAATTTTTAAACATTTTAAAAATCGGATTTTATTATAAAAAATTACTATAATATTAAAAATAATTACTAATAAGTTAACTAAAATAATATTAAATATATATTGTAAGCGAAAAATAAGTGAAATTTATTTGTGATAAAAAAGCTTTTCTGTTTGGTTCAAAACAAGTGAATACAAGAATTAATAATAAATTTTCTAATCAAAGATAAGAAAATAATTGAATTAATTTGTGATTTATAGCAATAAATTAAATTAAAAATTATTTTTCTTACAAGTGTTTGTGTTATTTAAAACTTAGTGTATCAAATTAAATGCAAAAAATGTAAGTTTTTTATATTATTACTGTGCACGATTATGTATAGATGGAATAGGTAGTAATTATCGTTATAAAGTGTGCACGTCACGTAACAAGTGTTTATTCAGAATTTTAGAAACAATAAAAACTACTACTTGTCTCTATAAAACTGCTTATTATCTACTTCTATTATTATGAGCTCTGTATACGTTTATCGTTTTGGAGCGGAAGAAACTAAAATCGAACGCACAGCATAAATATGTTTCCGTATTTTATCACGAAGAAATGCTTTTTAAAGTTGTGCTTGTGAGTGGTATTATAAAGGTATGTCTTATACTTAACGAAACAAACAATGCATTTAACCTAAAAATATAGTTAGTGTTGATAAAAAAAATATTAAGATAAAAATGAAAGAAAAATGAAAGACATAACTTGTTATGATTAAGCAAAGCAAAGCAAACCAACGAGAAAATAAAAGTGATTTTACTTATGCACGTTGTGTAGATTTGGACGACGACGAATTATTTTTTCGTCTTGAAATATTGTTTATTTACATGCAATTACTTTTAATGAGGTGGTTGTAGACTCATTAAGTTGCGTATATTATTTTTTAATCATTCAACATAGCTTTCTAGAGCAAAAATAAGTATTATTCATTATCGAAAGACCAAATTTCTACGTTAATCTTACTACACTACCTTTAAAATACTAAGATAAAATTAGTAATAGTTTTAAAACACTAACCGTTAAATAAATATTGAACATCTTCAAAAACATTTAACAATGAGCTAACGTGACGATTTCCCTATAGGTATGGTATTTAACTAATCTAACTGTTATCATGGGAAACTACGTCTATGTCGATATAGAGTTATCTCGAAGTACTCAAGGGACCTGTTCGAGAGCTAAAACACGTACCTTTCAGTAACACTAACATAATAAATTAACACTATATTGGCATAAATTGGTTTGGTAGCTCAAATTCGAAGGAAGAATCTTACAATTTATCATGTAAGTCAGTATTTCGTCTTATAGTGGCCATAGTTCTGTCCCAAAGTTTTTAATAAATTGAGGTAAGGTTTTGTAATTAATCTAGCAAATTCTATAATATTATTACGATGTATGTATCTCCTCTTATGATTGTATTGAACTCAATTTGAATCCCTCCAAATGGGTTCACAGATTATTTAACGATTTGCTTAGGAGCTTGCACTACTTATGGACAGTGTATTTACTATCAGTGTATTTATATCTGAATTTAATTTTTAAGATTATTGAGTTCATCACTTGAAATAGTTATGGCTGAAATTACGATAAAAAATATTCATAGGAATAGGGCGGCAGGAGCAAAGAGTAATCATGACTCAATCATTGTAAAAAAACTTCAGAATTGTCCACGAACAAAAAGGTTTTATGTAGATGTCACAATTATTGAAGTCTGGTAATGCCCCTTGATAATCAACCTTAACCCATATAATCAACCTTAACTATCTTGTTTAATTCCAACTAAATTAGAAGGTGAACCAAAAACCGAGTTAGTTTTTATTCTGACTGTGGATTAATTGACAATGGATGTTGTACTATTTTTGTAATATTATTTTTATATTTATTTATATTATTTTTGTATGTAGTCTGTAAGTATTCACTTCTTGCATTGTCCTCTGTAACAAATGAGCTTGAGCTCAATACGGACGGTACTAGCATGGAGTGGATTTTTTTTTAAAAAATCTGACATTTTTAGGCGTAATGGAATTATTTTGTGGTTGTTGTTGTTCATTTATATTGCTTCCGTGTGTTTTTCCTTAAAAAACAAAATTGTAATGTCAATGAATAAATAAATGATTAAAATCTGTTTTAGCCGATAACAGAACATTAGAATCACATGAATTTTCCTTTAAATGTTATTGTCTTCCGTTAACCTAAGCTGAAACTATCAATTAAATATCACCTATAAAAGTACAGATGCGCCTTTACCGCCAATATTGTTGAACAAACTTCAATTAATATATTTACATCATCTTCACAAATTCAAGGTGGTGCTGAACTCGTTCCCTCACGGTAACACGGTAATCTGTCTAATGAAATTTTGCATTGGTTTCATCGAACTTCAGCACGATTAATGACCAAGTATAGACCCTCGTATGGTGGCTGCAATGGTTTTTTAACCGCATCTGTCTATATAAATACATGTGAAGTGCGCTTTACGTTGAGTCATAAATTCTGATGGGTGTTATAATATATTTGTCTTTTCTTCAAGCACCGCTTAAGTAGTTTCAAAATCTTCGCGAGATGTAACTTTAAGAGTACGAGGTCATCTCTCAATGAATTCAGTGCATCTGGGATTATAACTAGAGTAAAATTAGAGATCCATATATTAAATACTGCTGCGGCTACAGTTTCTGATTGGATGTCTGGGACAGGCTCAGCTTCCACCCTTCACGTAAAGCGGTCTATAAGTGCTCTATTTGATGTTGGAAATCTGCATTATCATTAAACCACTATATTTGATTGTCGAACGACAATTCTAAATATTTTCGAGAATTCTGAAAAACAACCATCTTGCTTCCAGCCACCGTTAATATTGGTTAGGTTTTCAGACAGATTATGGAAACTGAACGTTTCACGCTAGTTGCAAGATTCGCGTTTCCCTTTATACAAAATTGGCGTGTAATTTGGATATACATTGCTTTTTCAATATTGATATTACAGTCTATGCTGAAGGATGCTTTCAAACTTTTATATTCGTTATATGACAATAATTTTGGTTAGGAACCTTTATAAAATTATTTAAGTTATAATTTTCGATCATTTGCTTCTTGCTGAATGCAACGTAAAATACGTCGTTACCATATCCGACATCCTATTCAATCACAATATGCTACGTCAATAATACTGGAAAGTAGAAAACCATCAAAAAATAATCGATGGACTAAATGACATCAAAATAAAGATTTAATCTAAGAAGGCGATGCAAATTTCAATTTAATTTCTGTTATTCTATACAGATCTTGGTAAACCTTTCAAGAATTTATCAATTGGTTTTTGCATGAAAATAAATCGAGAAACACAAAAACGAACCAAGAAAAACTTTGGTTGCCCATAACTGACCTGGATTTATGTTTTTTTGTAACACTTGCTATTTTTTTTTTTTTTTTTTTGGACAATGATACCCCGCTGCAAAAAAGGAGAGACCAACCGCTGGTTTGCTTAGAGCAAGCAAACTTAAAACTGGGGAAAAAAGCGGAAAATAGAGAGAATAGAAAAAAAATAAAAATAAAACAAAGTTAAGCAAAAATAAAACTAAAAGAGACGCAAAAAAAAAAATGTTAGAAACCATAAACACTCAGTAGAGTATCCAAGTCAAATAGATAAAATAGATAAAAGAAACAAAATTAATCAAAATAAAATAAAAATTGCCTTATCGATCGGTGGAAAACAGTAATCTCTTAATAGCGAGTTTGCTAATGTGGTAGTCGAAAAGTTCGAAATATTTATTAGTCTCACGCAGCATTCTTGTCATAGGCTCGTTCTGGCCGTAGGTCGTTCTGTGAGGGGCAATTCTAAAAGCTGGTGTCGTTCTCAAACCGCGAGCATTTACATTAAGATTTACCTTATCGAGCAGGGCTGAAGAATCTAAACCGCCAGATAGGAGTTGATGTATGAAAACGATGTCGGCAACAGATCGTCGCTTACTCAGTGGCTTCAAGTTAATAAGCTCCAAGCGGTCGAGATAAGGAGGCAAATTATAAACGTCCACCCAAGGCAGTCCACGCAGAGCAAAGCGCAAAAATCTACGTTGAACCGCTTCAATTCTTCGTATGTGTACTCCATGGTAAGGGGACCAAACCTGACTGGCATACTCGAGAAGGGGTCGAACAAATGTCATATATAGAGCCCTCGTAACATAAGGGTTCAAAAACTCTTTAGACCAACGTTTCACAAATCCAAGCGATGAGTTTGCTCTGTTGACAATATAACCGATGTGATCCCTAAAGTTAAGTTCGTGGTCACAAACTACCCCTGTTGATGGTATACTCTCGACTAATGGAATTTGCGCGTTTTCTTGAATATGTTATGAATTGGCATTTACTCACATTCAGATGAAGATTATTCTTAGTACACCAAGTTGAGAAGCTATTGAGATCGTTCTGCAATAAGTTAACATCGATGGAACTTGAAATTTGTCTGTAAATTTTCATATCGTCCGCATAAATGGAAATTGACGAGTTTTTGATAATGAAATCGACATCGTTAATTGATAAAATGAAAAAAATAGGCCCAAGATGACTGCCTTGCGGTACCCCGGAAGTAGCTTTAAAAGGAGCAGATATGGATGACCTAAAGATCACCTGGTAACTACGATTCCTCAGATAAGAGTCCACCCATAGTAAGAATTGAGGTCCGAAACCGAGAGCCCTGAGTTTAAACAAAATTATCTTATGGGAAACCCTATCAAACGCCTTGCTGAAATCCGTGGTAATAACATCAACTTCCTTTCCAACTTCCATGACGTTCAAAGTGTCGGAAGCAAAAACGGTTAGATTGGTTGTGGTAGATCGTCCTCTAAGGAAGCCATGCTGATTCATTGAAAACAATGTTTTACATTGGAAGTAAAGAGAATCGTACACAATACTCGAATAACTTGGGTATGCAGGACAGTTTTGCAATTGGCCTATAGTTAGAGACGTCTGATTTACATCCCTTTTTGTGGGTTGGAACTATAAAGGAGTTTTTCCATATTGATGGGAATATTCCGTAGGAGATCGACTTTTGGAACAGCATTGTAAGCGGCTGTGCTAAGCTACTAACACAGTTTTTCAAAACTATAGAAGGCAATCCATCAGGGCCCGCGGAGAAATCATCTTTTAGCTTGTTGATGCCCCTTACCACAGTTTGAAGATCGATTTGAATAGAGACCAGAGACGCTAGAGCGCAGTTATTTATGTAACTGAAGTAGGCCGCATCAGGCTCGATATCGTTATTGGAGTGGGCGCTATTAAAAAGATTTGCGAAAAATCCAGCAATGGTTTTGGGGTCATCAGAGCTATGATCGCCGAAATTCATCATAGAAGGATATCCATCTGATTTCTTCTTATAGTTCACAAATTGCCAAAAGTGCTTTGGGTCAACAATTATTTCTGACTGCATACTACTGATGTAACCATTATAAAGTTCATGAGACATGGTCGAAAATGCATTGTAAACGTTCACGTAATTTAAGTAATCCGAGTCCAATCTCGTCTTTAAAAATTTTTTCCAGTTTTTGTTTCTTTGATTACGCAGTGATCGCAATTCGCTGTTATACCAGGGGGGAACTATCCGTTTGTGTCTTCGTACAGTATAAGGAATGGACTGTTGGAAGCATTCAACTATCGCGGCATAAAAATTGAGAGTTTGGGTTTCCAGGTTGTGATTATTATCGAGAATGATGTTAAAATCGACGCTAGCTAATAATTCATTGAGCTTCTTAAAATCGGCTTTACGGAAATTAAAACTGGGTGAAGTTTCGCAGTTATCGTTAACTCTACATAGTTCACTGGAAAATGAAATTAAAAGAGGCGGATGATACAAGTCATTTGTACAGAGAACAAGATTTGTTTTCAAGACTCTGCAATTATTTATGCCGGAAGAGAATAATAAGTCAAGTTGCCTGTTGAGATTATTCTTGATGGTACTGATCTGCATCAAACCGGAATTAGAAAAATTATCAGTAATCAAAATCTCAATTGCAGATCGTGCATTCTCAGCAACGTAATGGGTATTGTCCTCGGATTGTGTCCAAATAAGGTCCGGGAGGTTAAAATCACCGACGACGAAAAGGTCATCTAAAATAGCAGTATTATCAAAAAGGAAATCGACAGCATCTACGAGAAGCTGGTAGGTGTCCGCATGACTATTAGGGCGTATATAGCAACACAGAATATAAATGTGTTTATTCGTATAACCCGTGTTGATTTTAACGCAAACCAGCTCGATATTGTCAGTATTTGGGATTATCCCAACTGAGCTATCAAACTTAACATGCACCGCAATAAGAACGCCTCTACCATGCAGTACACCATCGAAAACCGAACCATCTTTGCGGAAAACGTTGTAATCTGACGTAAAATATTCATTACTGTTAAAGTCGTTAGTTAAATTTGTTTCAGTGAGCGCAAAAATGTCGTAAGAAAGGGCTTGAGTTTGCAGAAATACTTCGCGGGATTTTGTTCGAAGTCCCCTTACATTCTGGTAATAAAGGGACCAATAATTCAGTTTTTTTGGTTTGTTTTGGTGCGAGTATAATTATTATTAGCACGGAGATCGACAAATTCTTGCAGGAACGTTGATTCAGGCCATGATGCTGGGGACATTAGTGAGTCGAACAGAGCTTCTGGGACCGTCACTTTGAAGGAGGAGACATGACCATTATAGCGAGATATATTTTTACATTGTACTTGGTTCGAGCCAACTCTAATGTCAGGCAGATTCAAAGTGGAATTAATGTGTGCAAGAATATCTGCGTTTGTTGTCGAGATGTTGAGCCTGGACACGAATATATTCTTATGCTTAGGAGCTGCTCTGAGTTGACGGGGGGGTCTAGAGTTACTGATGTTTTCAGGGTTATTGGAGAAGTGAGCGGATATAGGGGCTATTAGTGTTGGAGGTGTAGAATTGTTGATTGAAGTAGTGTGAGAAACGGGAGCTGCCGATGTTGTAGGTGAAATACGGCTGTTGTTTGACTGAGAATTTGTTGATAGAAGTTCTTGTTGAAGGGAGATGGCATTTGGAGGAGCTTCTGATGCTGTAGGTTGGTTTGTTATCGCGCAGTTCATCAATTCGCTACAAATGTCTTTCGTAGTTTTAAGTTCATTCTCAAAGCTGGAGATAGATGAATGTAAATGTTCGGAGATGTTGATTGTTTTTTTTTCAAAACCATCACTAAGAGCGAAACTGAAATCATCGAATTTACGAGAAAGGCCCGCTATATCCTTCGAGTGTGATAATAAGTGTTCATTAGTGAGCTGGCTGTGATTCCTAAATTCACTTGTAAGTTGATTGTTGTGTTGTTTAATTAGTGACATATTCGTATTCACGTCCGAAAAAATTAAATCAAATTTGTTGCAAAACATCTCATTCACCATAGCGTCGAAATTATCGATAAATTTTACAACTTTTACAAAGTATTTATCATGACTGAAGTTGTTACAAGGTTTTATCTTATAATTCAAAACTGACAGACAAACAAAAATTTTGGAAACACTTGATTATGATTACTTTACTCATACGATATGCAGTAAACTCAAAAACATTACATAGACACACGATGTCAAATTTTCAGACCTTTAATAAACTGCAGAAAATTATGAGACTCTACAAAAAACCACAAATATAATTAACAAAATGTGTTAAAATTAAACTTTTCATTCACTCAGACAAATTGTTCACGTTTATTTGTTTGTCCAAATTACCAGTTTATGTTAGTTCCTATTTACCCTATAAACCGAATTTATCTAATTTTACCACCTTAGGTTGGCCCGCAGAATTAGTCGATTTTCGTACAATAAAATGACATAATGCAGGTTTTATTATTTTCATAAAATGTAAAAGTATTTCAATTTTACGAATTTTCTGTGTAACTAAACTATTTCCTTTTATATTCTCACTACGAGTGACGCTTATCGTATTTTTGCGCACGCCATTATAATTGTGTCAAATATGATTCGATCCGTTCAAATTTAGCTATTTTTTAAAATTACCCGATTAGAGCAATAAAATCTTTTTTTGTTGACAGTTGAATATTAAATTTAACAAAAGCGAACAGCGCATCCCCAATAGAAAACTTATGACTTTTGCCTTACAGAAAAGTATGAAAAATATTTTAAGAAAAAAAAAATTGCATTCGTTAGGTTGGTGTTTTCCTTATGAAAACAGTAAAAGGCAAAAGTCTTCAGGAAAAGTTTTTTGCATTTGGGATGCGGTGTAAGTCAAGCACTTCATGAAAAACTTATTTTTATCGTATGCGTGCCCAACTGATGTGAATTGTATTTAATACGGGTAAAATATTTCACCACGTTTTTCCAAATCTGAACCATTGAGCGTTCTCAGATCTCATCTACCAACTGTGGCAACAATTAATTTGACCGTATTAACCTTCATTTTCAGGTAAATAAATTTGTATGGTTTCAAACAATGTTTGATTTTAGAAAAATGATGATGGTTTAAAACTCAAGTGTACACATTTTAAACCGTGACATTAGCTTCTATTCTATATAGCTGTATTATTCCGAATGTAAATTGATACAAGGACAACACCAAGTCCAAATTAACAATCTCTGATCTGGAACCATCTATAATTTTTTGATGAAAGCGCGCTATTAAATTTAATTTCATTGTCAAGTTTACTTTTGTTTAAAATTCAAATCGAAATGAAAAATGTGTGATGAGGTGTTTTAGTAATTTTATTACGCTCCGGAAATATTTGAAAACGGTATAGATAATTGTAAAATTATATAATGTTTAGATCACCTTAGTTATTTAACGGACAAATAACTTCGAGCATTTCATTCAGGTTTATTATCATTGTTGTCTAATTTGAAAAAATAGTTTACCCACAGGCAAGGCACATTAATAAATTATAATATATTTCAGTTCCGTATATTTGTGTGTCGGTTACATACGAGTATAGCAGTTTTATAATCGTGCCGCGACAAATCGGTATATTGCTACAATGTAAATGTATCTCGGTTATTTTCGTGCAGACTATATTACAAAATCATTCGATATGATAGGAAATCTTTCATCAATATTTTCAATATGACTTCCTTTTACATATTAAATTCGCAATTTCTTTTGATTTGTAAAAAGTGCACAATTAATTCCGAAAAGGTTAATAAAGCAATTTAGCTTATAAATATACGAGACAAATTTTCTATTTTTTGCGCTTGCAATCTTTAATTTGCAATTTCGTTTTTTTCTTTATTTTAGTTTATTAATTAAAAATACAAATAAATTAAAATAATTCGAAATATTTTTGCATACATTACAATTTTGAAATTTTTTAATTTATACACATGTTTGTCGCAATACGTCTTGAGTGGTATATGGTCAGTTCCTCTAATACATGGACAAAATTAATTTACAATATGTGTAACAAAGAAAACGTGACTCATTTGCGAGATAATCTTAAGATCTCATCAATAATCGAAAGTTTTGTACTCATTTCTATTAATTGACATTAGAAATTCCGTAGATTTCTTGTTTTTTATGCTGCTTCTATATCTCGCGCACTGTATCACATTTCAATTTCTATATGCACGTGAAATTCATCTCCATCTCCTTTCTAATTTCATGTTCGGTGCTCGTCTGTATAATGAGAATAAACGCTAAGCAAAACCCCGTAAATATCAAAACAACTTGCATTTTTTAATCAATAATTCGACGTAAGACAACATATTTGTGACGTAACACATTATCATTATACACATACTTCTGTTACTGTTACATCATAAATAATGTAATCTTATATAATTGCTTTAATAATAATTGTAATGTGTCGAATCGGGTAATAAATAAATATAAGAGTAGATAATTAAGAAATGATCGATTTAGATGCTACGAGTATTGGTGATCATGCTGTTAGTATGCGCAGGTGGTATATGATTTGTATATAGGTGCCAAAAATTAATTTTGTGACGTGTGTGAAATGTTTAAAATATCTTTTGTGGCTATGGGTTAACTTAAAAAATTGTGATAGGTTATTGATAAAAATTTTTGTTTAGGTGGGGAGTGTTAATTTCATTCTCACATGAAATAGATTACGTTTAATTTGTAAATAGTTTAAATATATTAGTTCATACTGAATCATTTTTATAAAAAGAGTTATCATTCATTGGCACATTTAAACTATTTACTCCTTAAAGACGGCTACTCATTATACAGGTGGCGAAAAATACGTGAAATCACAAATTTTTGTAAGTCATGTTGTAATTTTATGGTTTTTATGTTTTGAATGTGTAGCCTTGATTGAAAAAAAAAATTTGAAATACTTTAATTTTTTTTATTGTTGTTGTTGTTAAAGATACAGGGTGTCAAAATTTGAAAAAAATTAAAAATTAAGATTAATAAGAATTTATAAAAAAATATAAAAATAGTATATCGTTTAATTCTTTCATCTTTAAATTTCCCGACAAAATGTTCTTTTTAAATTTTCTCAAAAACCTATTTTTTTTTTTTTTTTTATAGAATTCGACAATTAATATTTTACAACATATCAAAAAACTAGAATGCCTTTATTTTTTTTTTTTTTGCAAAATGCGTTTAAGTAAGAGCAGTATTTCATTTTTATATGGAAAAACTGTATTTCAGTGGATATTTACCAGTGTTTTGAAAATGTTTACAAAAAGGATAGTTCAGTTAAATTATTATTATTTATTATTCGAATTTAATTGCATATATTTAAAATTTGAAACTAAAATTCTTTGTTCTATAATTTTATTTTATTGTTTAACATTAAATCTTATTCTTATTATTCTTATTATTAATGAAATACAATCCCGGTAGTGCGCTATCTTTCCGTTGGTAATAGTTTCCAATTTGGTGCCATAAATAATTAATTTTACATTCTGATGTATGGTACACACGCAGACTGTGTGCGTTCCACTACTACCTGGTTGTACACAGTATTTTGGACGAAGTAGTGAAAATTTAGAAAATCCAATTTTTTTTGATTCATCATCCTGATACATCGTCTTATATCCTTCGTAGCACTCTTTCAAAGTACACATCATTAGCCGCTTTTGAACTTTAGCTTTATCGACTGTTAAACAATCATTTTTACCTGGCATTATCCGACTAACATCATTATCAGTATAATAAGATAATACTGCTTGCTTCAGCTCATCACTTATTCGTTTCCCTACTTTAGGTGCTGGACGACTTAATGGACCATTCTTGTCTCGTAGATCTTTAGCGGTTCGCACCATATGTTGCGTTGCCTTGAACTCATTCTGGATTTCTTGAATGGTTAATGATTTTGGCAATATAGTAAGTAGCTGAATCTTGTCACTGGTTTTCTCCAGTTCCTCGAATTTAGCTTTTAGATCACCAATCAATTCATCATATAGTGCAACCTTCCTTTTATCTTCGGCTGACTGATTCAAAAGCGGCATGATTCCTGGAACCAAAGATGTTGATGGTGTTATTGAAGCTAAATCTATTACTTTTTGCTGCTGATGTTTTGGCCTGGCTTCTAACGTACTCGGATATATAGGAGATTTTCCAAGAAAGGGTAACACTTCATTCATTTTTTCCAAAACAGACACATTTTTTAAATAGCACTCTTCACTATCACTGCTATTATCGTTATCGGCTATTTGCGGTGTTAGAGGTAATGTTGTTGATGGTCCTGCAACTGGTGACAACTCTGGTTCTAATTTTCGTCGTTTGCAGGTAATATTTATATAGCACGTTGAACAGAGATACAAATTATCTTGATTCTCAACTGATTGTGGCATAAATTGCTTAACATAATCCGTAACTCGTTTTAGTTTACTCGAACACTTTGAATCGCGATATGGTTTACAACAATTTCGAAATTTATCCATTATCAAATTTAGCGCACTAGTACTTATTTATCCACTTAAACTTACATTCAATTTTACACACTGTTACTTTTTCAAATTTTAAAAAATCTTGCTCCTTATTTAAAATGTTGTCTACAATTCACAATGTCAACTAATCAAAAACTTAAATTTTTACTCTTATTTATATCAACAATGTTCATTTTTTGTTTTCAAAAGAAGTACTCATCGTTTAACACGTACGCCTGCGTCAAGTAAAAATAATGAACCCCCAATAAAAAAGGGGAAAGCAACATTTTAATTAGTCTTTTATAAAATAACCCAAGAAAGAAAAGGAATTTATGGTACTACGACTAACCAAACGGTATAAACCAGGTGGTGGCACCTCATAATTCTGTGACTCATACTTAAATATGACGTAATAAACTGTACAATAAATAATAAACAAAACACACAAATTAAGTGAACTTCTTTTGTAAACAATTTCAAAACACTGAGAAATATCTATATAGCCTTCCATATAAAAATGAAATACTTCTCTTACTAAAACGAATTTTGCAAGAAAACAAAAAATAACGGCATTCTAGTTTTTTTATATGTTGTAAAATATTAATTGTCGAATTCTATAAAAAAAAAAAAAAAAATTAAAAAAAATAGGTTTTTGAGAAAATTTAAAAAGAACATTTTGGCGGAAAATTTAAAGATGAAGGAATTAAACGATATACTATTTTTATATTTTTTTATAAATCCTTATTAACCTACCTTTAAAATGAGCCTAAAATCATAATTATCGGACAATTATTTTTCTTTTTATTGCGATAAATACAATACCATGATTATCATTTTTTTCAAATTTTGACACCCTGTATCTTTAACAACAACAACAATAAAAAAAATTAAAGTATTTCAAATTTTTTTTTTCAATCAAGGCTACACAATCAAAACATAAAAACCATAAAATTAAAACATGACTTACGGCTCCATAGAGTGAATTTGTGAGTTGAAGAATTTTTCACCAGGTGTAAACTTAATAATTACATAATAGCTGTATTTTGTTGAGAATTAATTATTTCGAATTATTTTGGAATTATTTAGTTCTCAACAAAACAGCAAAAAATTTTTTTTCTGTTGGTAGTATTTTGTATTTTCCTATTCTTAATTATAACACAAAATATAATATATAAATTTTAAGAAAATATCGACCACAATACGAATAAAAATGTCGCTTGTCATAAATGTCATTAAATTTACAACATCAACTTAAAAACAATAAAAAACAAAAAAATGTTTTCTTGTGGCAAATACGATAAGTAACTTTTGGAATTAGAATTAAATAATTCCAAAAAAAATTTAGAATTAGTTTATTCTACTGGGAATTATCAAACGCAATTGTTGTTGTAAATTCTCAACAAAATACAGCTAATATAATTTAAAGAGCCCGTCGAATTCGGCTTGATCTAACCCAAATATACCAAATCGAATTCCGTTATAAATTTATTGAATCCAAAAATATCAGTTTAGAGATTTACTTGCATTTATCGTTTAAAATTATCTGATTGTTCGGTTTAGCACATATCTAAAATCATATCTAGTCTCAGATCTTTGGCTCTCAGAGTCTAGTTTAAATTGTATACATAAGTCGTACTTTCAATCGAATTTCAGAAATATTATTAAGAGACTGAATATAAATAAAGCATTACATACTATACATAATTCGTCATTACATATATATGAGACCTTACATAAAAATATGGTTGTAAAAGTTCAAATATACAAAACCTAATTAAAATAGCTTTATAAATATTTTTTTAAAGAGTTTTTAGTTAAATCGATTATATCGTTAAGTCACGACCCTAATGCTGCACCAGCACTTATAGCATAATCCAATAAAAATGGTACTGGAATTTTTTACAAATTAATTACAAATTTGTAACACAGTTAGAAAATTTTTTACAGGTCCCGTTATCCTGTAATTCGTGCATGGGCTGGCGTTAGACAAAGCTACATCACACTTTTCGTATTTTTGTTATTATTTATTGTATCGTACTGGGGCGTGGTACTGTTATTCTTTACAAATTAACTACAATCTATTGGCATAGCTCAACTCCCAAAAAACTTCCCCTAAGGGGTCCAATTTTTAAAAACCTTATTTTTCGTCACTCCACGCCTTTCGTATTTTTGTTAATATTTCTTGCATCGTACTGGGGGTGGTACTGGAATTTTTTTCAAACTAATTACAATAAAGTGGCATAAATATACCCTTAGAAAACTATCGCAAATGGGAACGACCGTTTAAAATCATTGTATCGTACTGATGTTGACACAAAAAGTTTTTACAAAATAACATAATATATTAGTATAGTTGAATTGCCAAAATCCGCTACTAAAAATGCCGCTCTTTAAAACAATATTTCTCTGTATATGTCATACTCCTCAAATAGGTACCCTCTGAATTTATTACAACAGCCCATACCCACAAAAATCTATCATAATGCATCGAATTTCCTTCCAATGCAAGAAATAGGTAACCATAAATTTATATGGGTGTGGGGTGTTGTAATAAATTCGTGGGTACCTATTTCTTGCATAGGAAAGAAGTTCGATGCATTATGATAGATTTTTGTGGGTGTGGGCTGTTGCAATAAATTCAAAGGTACCTATTTGAGGGGTATGACCTATACAGAGAAATATTGTTTTAAAGGGCAGCACTTTTAGGAGCAGATTTTGTCAATTTAACTATACCAATATATTATTAGTTTTTTGTAAAAACTTCTTGTGTCAACATCAGTACGATACAATGATTTTATACGTTTGCTCCCATTTGGGGTAGTTTTCTAGGGGTTTAATTACGCCCTTTTATTGTAATTAATTTGTAAAAAAATTCCAGTTCCACCCCAGCACTATACAACAAAAATTCACAGAAATGAAAAGTGCGTGGTATGACGAAAAATAAGGTTTTTAAAAATGTCACCCCTTAGGGGAAGTTTTTTGAGAGCTGAGCTGTGCCAATATATTGTAGTTAATTTGTAAAGAATTTCAGTACCACCCCCAGTACGATACAAGAAGTATGAACTGAAATGCCAAAAGTATGGTTTAACGAACAATATGGTTTTTGAAGAATTGCACCCCTAAGGGGTAGATTTTTGGGGTTGAACTATGCTGATATGTTGTAATTAATTTGTAAAAACTACCAGTACCATTTTCATTGGATTGAGCTACAAGTGCTGGTGCAGCATTATATGATGCAGGATATATGATGAGCCGATGTGCCCCAGCAATGTGCGTTTGTTGATATGGAGACCTAACGGAAACCGGGAATTCAAGTTGCTTGTTGAAGCCGAGTTGATTGTTGTATTCATTCCGTTCGTTGTGTTTCTTTGTAAACCAATAGGATTTGTCGCAAATGACGTTTAATTTCTTCGGTATTTTGTTCATCAAGTTGATCTATCTTCAACTTTTTTACCGAAGGAACATGGCAAGAAAGAGAAACAAATACATTGTTCATTTTGATGTTTTGATGTTTTGTTTATGAAAAACTCCAAAACTACAAAACGTCAAACTACAAAAGTCAAAATTTCATTTTTTCGACGATAGGTAAAATAAAATTGTTCTGTAATTTTTTCATCAACAATGAACCCAAAAAATAATAATGCAGAAAAAATACCGAACAAAAGGAACGGAACGAACACAACGAACTACAACAATGAATCCGCCTTAAATGTCATATTTTCTACAAATGTGACTCCCAAATCACGAATTCATTATGATGATGAATATTTTTAGGTTATCGGCATATACAAAATCATTAGGGTTTTGGGTAATATTGATTATGTCGTTGATAAAGATGATAAAAATCTATGGTATGGGAACTCATGGTACTCTAGAGTTTGCTATAATGGAACTTGATTATTTACCGCCAATTTCAATATATTGTTATCTGTCGCATTAAGATGAGATCCATTTGACAAACCTAGATTTTGATGAACTTTGAATTACTATTCCATATTGAGTAAAAAGCTTTGCTAAAATTTGGTTTTCAGTGGTTTTATTTACTTTGCTATATTAGTCTCGTTCAAATTTAATGATATAGACCTTCAGGAAGAAAGCCGTGTCGAACCACTAATAAGTGACATGGTATAACTTTATTAATTGAGTTGGAAACGACTAATTCAAAGTGTTTGGAAATTGATGAAAGTCATGATATTGCCTTGTCACATTTTTTTCCATTCATAAAGATTACCGTTATTTTAGCTAGCTTCAAATGAATGATTTGGAATCCATTTGTCCCCGTTGAGTTATTCTCTTGATACTCAGATTGAAAAAAATCAGCAAACATATTCATGAAACACTTTTGGTTCCTTGGTTGCTTGTTTTTGTAATTCATTTTTGCTGGACAGCCTTTAGTCTAGCGTTCTATGTTAAAAAAATTAAAAAGATCTGCACTCCAACTTAGGTTCTTAGCGGTGGTTATTAAACCATTTAACGCAATCGATGAGAAAATTTCACTTTACATCTTGAGTCTGATGGGATTCAAACCCAGCACCTCTTATTCAAGTGCCGATCCACTACAATACTTGGTCAGTAAATTTGATACAAACCAAAAGTACAAATTTTATCTAACTCTATACGAAATGTGCAAGTCTAATATTTTAAGGTAGAAATTCTCAACTTCAAACTACAACATAATTAGGCCTAGTTTTCAAATTTTTAAAAGAAATTCAGTATTCAGTTAGGTCAAATGTCTTTATGCATTTAAATTTGGCCTTTAGATATATTTTTCACGATAACAAATTAACTAACCAATATATGAGCCATTTATTTTGATAGTTGACATTTTCCAAAAATCAAGTTAATGCTAAAATTAGTTACAATTTAGAACAGTCATATTGTATGGAATTTTGTTTTAAATGGAGAGATACTAAACTACTTTACCGCTAAATTGTAACTAATTTTAGCATTAACTTGATTTTTGGAAAAAGTCAATTATACCACTTTCAAAATAAACAGCTCATATAAAGACGTTAGTTATAAGATTGAAGGAAGTATTATTTGCAAGCTTTATGATTAAATTTTCCGAAATAGTTAGACAATCTGTCAAAAGTGCTTCGTTTCAAACACATCAAGAAATTGTAATCGCAGTTTGCTTAAAAATCGCAATATAATCTAATATAATTCTAAATCTTCATCTAATATAGTTTTAATTATTCTCGGCCAATTTTTAAACCAATCTTAAACACAAGCTTGGTTGCTAAAAGATGTGTTCTCGGCAAAATTTCAAACTTTCAAATCATTCTGGTTCCTAGCGCAGAGGGATTTTGTAACTGCTGTACAAATTTTATTTCTGTGACATCAAAAACAATTAAATATTTCGCCTTGAGCTGACTATCTGATTGTTATTTTTGCCTAAAAAATATTTTCTCACGGAGTCATAATTTTTAAATAAAGATAATAATCCGATAACCGAAGGCAAAATATTTTATTAGTTTTGAAATCACAGAAATGAACTTTGTAAGCGACTAAATTAACACTGAGAATTTCGTTTTTGGCAACTATTTTGGGTTATTAAATAAAATTAGAACTCCTGTATCTGTTCATGTCAAGCAAATTGGTCGATCAGAAGTCAAGGCTCTTCTCAATTTCGAAATTATATTTTGATTTATGGAAAATGGCCCAATACCATATACAAGAAAACTAAGTACATAGTTATTATTCGGTACTGTATTCGGCACGTAAATTCCATCAAAATTGAGATTATGCGATCCTACAAGTACTGTTAGTTTTGAGTTTGATTAAACACCATCGTAGACATATCCGAAGTTTAATAATTTCGAATGGTTGAGTGCCACGCAGTTGTATACACATCCCCAAACGAATAACATCATTCTTTTTACATAATTACGAGTACATACATTTTCGCTTTGTGCAATGCCATCTATTGAGTGACATCAACAACAATATTTAAATTTTCGGCGTATCTCTGTGTACACAAGTGTCCTGGGGTGGTAGTTGTAAAACATTGTGTGGGAGCCATTAAAAATAATATTTTGTCCGATAAGGCCGAAAATATTCTTAAATACATATAAAACAATATCATGGACGTTTTCAATAAAATTTATATTCTACATAATATCCAGTCGAATTATAGTCATATGAAGTTTATATTACATTAAAATTAGTTTTTTGAGAAGTCGATCACCTTTCGCTTTAGTTTCAAAATATTCCGTCAGATGTCAGCCACTTTGCATTAAAAGACGATCGGTTAACTTTGGCGTATGTAGTTTGTAATAAACGATTTTTATAGAAATTTCTGGTCAATTTAATGTTGTAAATGTGTTACTTGTACTTCATTACCGACATTTTATGTTTATAATCTCAATCTATATTATCGACATTTCATAAGGTAGGTATATTTGTTGAGAAATAAAGCATTTTTGCTTTAAGTGTTTCAGTGCTATTCACCTATTACAACTAATGCAAATCTGCATTATCTTCACCTAAAGCAAAATTTTAAAATGGTTCAGTTTTTGCTTTAGCCATGGTGGTGTTGTTGTAATTGTCTTAACAAATTACACTGAATGATAAATTGAGTTTTAGCTAATAATATAAATTTTTGAACAATACTATTTCACTTGTTTTCGTTCTAGAATCGAAAATAAATTATTTGGTGATAGAAACGCAGTAGAAATATCACAATGTTACAATCTAGCAGACAGGTAAAAGTAATAAAAATTGAAACAGAGACAAAATTTATTCTACAGAAACGAGAAATAAACTTCGATCAATTATCGAAAATTGGTGATTTGAGAACATCCCAGCCCAGTATTAATCATAGAAACAAAATTTCTATCAAATGTATTCAAACGGTAGTTGTTATAAATAAAATTAAAATTGTGTCAAATTCTTTTCGAACAAAATAATACAAATTCTATTTGACCCTTACACTAGAAAATCGACTGAATCGATCTTTTATGAAAAAATTTACATTCTGAGTTCCACTAGCTAATTATTTATTATTCATTAAAGTGACATCTATGGTTCGACATTATGCAACAGCTCAAATGATGAAAATGGTGCTCTGTAGCGATCAGTGAAATCTCGAAATAAATTTTATATTTATGTTTGTTACATTTTTCGTCAAATTTGTGTGGAATATTTAGTCTAGCTAGATCTTCGAACCGACTTCAAGAAACGCTATAGAATACTGAAACTATAAAAACTGAAGTATAGTGAAATAAAATATCTGTAAGAAAAAGTTTCTATGGTTCTGTCAATAATTCCAAGATTTTTTACTGAGATTACTTTCTTCCGCACTTTCGATTTGAGGGGACGATCCGAATTATTGTAAGAACCATCATATTATATCCAAAATAAACTGTTTTCAACATTTTTATATTCTCATGACAAAAAAATAATAGTTCATGTTACACTTTCTTAATTCAAAAGAAAGTATTTTTGCTTATGAAAATCATCATGTCAGTTATTGCAATTGTTTGGACTACATGCTGGTAGAGAAATGTATAGTGAAGACGGAAAATAACACAATAAAGACCCCATGCATTTAACTATCTAAAAAGAATTAACGAGCGTTTGAACTGTCGAAATCCGTTGACTTTGCTAGCAGCTTTGATAAATGTTTTATGTGATTTTCGCATGTCCCTAGCGTCCAAAATGTTCACGCATTGCCACAAACTGTTTAATGGAAAAATACCTTATTCTTAGGTTTTAATATATAAAAGTAATAATAATATTAGTTTAATAAAACAGGTAGGTAAATCACGTTTACAACAACAAACATCAAACAATAATCAATCAACGACAAAAATCAATTAATATTTAAATAATAGTAAAATGTCGAATGGAAGTTAATGTTCAATTAATAATCTCACTTTTACACAAATACATTCATAAAGAATATTGTGTATTATACTAATTGTTAGTTATTCAGCTGTTGAAGTTGAAGCACTTAAGTTATTTTAATATTGTAATGCGCCATTGAGGTAGGTTGGCAGTCTTTTAAAAATTTAATTGTTAATAGTTATGGAAGGCATAGGTACAAGCATATTCGTCATGTACGAGTACATACTTTACATATACCGGAAGGGAACTTTTTAGTTTTCAATTTTATAGCTGCCTGACATTGATACCTTAATTTGATTGAAATGTGAAGAATATTTATTTACATTATAGACAACCAATTTGGTGGGAAAGGTTGAAAGCTAATTATATTGTATATTATAACTAATTTGTATACATATGGAAATGATTTGATAATAGTTTTTGTTTGTTGATTATATTCTGAAAATAAATAATATAATCTTACGTACCCACTTATTAACACAGAAATTAGAAAGTTTTAATTTTAATTTCGAGGAAATGCAACCGTTATAATTACATGTAGAAAAATTTGTTAAATTCATAAGAAAATGTCTGACTCGTGGTAAATTAAAACGGTGGGTGTTTATCGGTCAACTATTATTAATCATAACTGGTATGGTAAGATATTTCCGACATTTTAATTAAAAATACTAATAGGTCAAGAGAATATGTTAGGATCAAATGAAATTAAATATCGAAAGTTAACATGCAGACGATATGCGAGTATATAGTGTAACCCGAGAGAACTATTTGTGCTTTTCTATCCGAGGTTTGTAGAGAAATTATATACCACGCCACGATGAAAAATTATATCTGGGTATATTTTTGGTGAAACTCAAATAATATTTTCATTATTTTAAATTTAATCTGAAGAAGAGCAGATCTTGCTTGAAATTAGTTATTTTTTATAAAATATAAATTATCACAATAAACAAAATTAAAAGTTTATTTGTTACAGATACATTATTGTTTCCGTCACGGTTTATATCATCCATAACCAGTTCCTCACAATCAACTGATCCTTCACCTTTAAATTTTAAGTCGATCGACATGTCACATTAATCCATTTTTCATTAAAAGTATTCATGATACATTAATGATTAACTTAAATGATATTTTTAAAATGTACAGTTTGTGTGATCGTATATTTATATAAAATTAAACGTTTAAATTATCTTTTATAAAACTTTAACGAATTTTTATTATTATTACAAAGTTTTAGATTAGCATCTGTTTACGTTTACAGTCGTAAAATTAATGACTATCTCAGATCTCACTAACAATAACTCAAATTAAACCGTTTTATGTAAAGATCCTGACATCACAATCAACTCTGGTTGTCCGTACGACACGGCCTCATGTTGAAAGCAGCATATAAATATGCTCAATCACGTAGCTTTCACCTGGAAGGATCTAAGTTACTTTATACAGACCTTTAAATCGCAGGGGTGGGATGTTGTAACATTCTTTCATGATATTATGTAAATTTGCGTCTTTCGTAACGGTTTTACAATTTTCAAAATTACACCTCTATTTGCAAGAATACTACTCTCCAATTTTGTACGAATATGCTTTAATTCTTTTGCGATTAAACAGCGATTTTTTCGTATTTTGTGATATAAAATCTTCGAATTGACATTTTTAACTTATCCATCGCTTTAGGGAGAGTACGCAGCCGTTTCTACAATATTACGTTCATTTATAAAACTCAAGGACTGTTTTGGCGTAAAACATAAACTGTGAGTGGACATAACGTTTTGGGACATTTAGTTGATTAATGCCCGATTGCACAGAAAAATGACTAATGGCCGGTTAGTTGTGCGCAAGTTCAATGTTTTATATGAAATCTGGGCTGGAATGTTCTAACATCACCATTTTGCGATATTTTATCGAAGTCTACGTCTCTTTCTGCTAGAATTAATTTGACTTCTGTTTCGTTTATCGATTATTTCTTCTCTATTGCTATCACAACCTACTAGAATATATTTGAACAATATCTATTTCAATTATTTTCATTCTACAATCGAAAAAAAATTATTTGGTGATAGAAACACAGTAGAAACATCGCAATATTGCAATCTAGCAGGCTGGTAAACGATAAAAAATTGAAACAGAGATACATTTTATTCTACAGAAATGAGAAATAAACTTCGATAAATTATCGAAACATGGTGATGTTAGAACATCCCAGCCCTGTTTTCGCAAGCAGAAAACACTCAACTCAAACTAGATTAAATATATTTTATTACATGGAAGTATTGAACGATTAGTTGAAAAGTTATTCAATCAAAATTGGCCATTTAAACGCAAGCTAAATATTTCCATTAACTAAAATATATTTAATCAAGTTTGCGTTGATTTTTTTCTGATTGCGAAAACAGGGGCGGCATGTTGTACCATCACTATTTTCGACTTTCGACTTGGTTTATGTCTCATTTTTCACGAGTAAAATGGCAGCCTATTTAACTTCGAAAATCACACACTTTGCATCTAATGTGTTCTCAGCTTGCTCGAGTAAAACGTCAAATTGAGACATAAACTAAGTCGAAAGTCGAAAATAGTGATGGTACAACATGCCGCCCATTTCATATAAAACATTTAACTGACGCACAACTAACCGGCCGTTAGTCAATTTTCTGTGCAACCGGGATAATTATGTGTTTCAATTTGTTAAAATGCCTCATAAAACATTAAAAAATTCAATCTTTATTCTTGATATTATTTTTAACTTTCTATCTATTTCAACCCCTGTTGAAATTTTTCGAGCAATTATGTGATTGCTTATTTTACGTTATTGTAAACGAACAGCCAAATTAAAAATGGAAAATTTGTAAAATTAATATTATTTCAAAATATATTTTTCAGTTACGGTCAGTTTATAACTATTTCATTGCTATTTATCGCAAATTTTGTACATGACAAATTTCTGTTTGCACGCAAATATTTTATGTTGACCAAACAAATGCTTCCCATATAAAAATTTATCAGCTCTTGATAATATGATTTTTTATTCACCTCAATTTTAATGCTTCATTTATACTATTGTTTTCGAGCAAGCTTTCAGGGTTGTTTTCAGCTTATCGTGAAGCAACAACAAAAACTACTGATCGTTTTCGATTGTATCCCTATGCTCCATATTTGTTTTGAGGTCAAAGTGTCAAAAACTGTTTGTGAAAATTAATAGTAGTAGGAGCAAACGAATTATTAAATGAAGTGGTAAAAATTGTTAATTTCAGCTATTATTATATCGTTTATAGTGATTTATTTTTGTTTTTTATAGAATATTTATTAAATTCATGATCCAGCCCGCGATAAGGAATTTTTACTTGAATTAAGCTGGGTGGACGAATTGACTAATGGCTTGCATGTAATTCTTGATCCCAGCGATGCTTTATACATGGAAGCAACACAGAGTGGCGAACAAACTAGTAACGATGATCGAGATGATGGGAAAGATGATGAATAAGATTTTAAAATTTACTACGCTGTTTGCTAATTGCTAGGTTATGTCAACACTACAGTATGATTTGTCAGCGTCTCAATTTTCCCCCGATGCTCGTGTATTTCAAGTCGATTTATGCTGCTAAAGCGGTCGAAAATAGTGGAATCGCCATAGCTATACGTGGATAGGATGGAGTGATGTTCACAGTTGGGAAAATTGTCAAAGTTATATGAATCAATTCATTTACGCGAATTTTTACAATTGGCGATGGATGGTACTGGTCTGGTAAGTTTGTTGTAGTTAAGGTAAATTCCATAGATAATTTAATTTTTTATATTAGACTAGCCGGGGTTATGTCCGATGACCGTGCTTTAGTCGACATTGCTAGGCAAGAAGCAGTAAACCATCGTATGTTCTTCAATAAACAAATTCCTTGTTGAATGATCGTGTATTCAATGCTGTTCGACTTTCCGGTGCTTCTGTTATGTCATCATCGTCGTCGGCTCAAGGAACTGAGCTGAGCTCTATATTATATGCTCGAACCTTCGGGTTTCTCATGCGAATATTACGGATATGCAATTGGCAAAGCTAAGCCAACCGCTAAAAATAACTTTGAGTCAATGATTGAAATTAACACTGAAGGAATATTAAACGAGCAAACGAATTATTAAATGAAGCGGTAAAAATTTATAATTTCAGCTAATTATTATGTCGTTTATAGTGATTTATTTTTGTTTTTTACAGAATATTTATGAAATTCATGATCCAGCCCGCGATAAGGAATTTTTACTTGAATTAAGCTGGGTGGGCGAATTGATTAATGGTGACTACAGTATGATTTGTCAGCGTCTCAATTTCCCCCCGATGCTCGTGTATTTCAAGTTGATTATGCTGCTAAAGCTGTCGAGAATAGTGGAATCAACATAGATCTACGTGGACGGAATGGAGTGGTGTTCGCAGTTGAGAAAACGCAGTTGTACAGTCAAAATTACATGAATCAAATTTTATACGAATATGTATACGACTTTAGAAATATATTTCGATTAAAAAACTAAAATTGTTTTTTTGTATTTCCCGCTATTTATATTTTGAATATTTTGACACTTGGTTATATCAAATAAATATCGATGTCGATAAGTTTAATTAATTTTTTATTTTTACAAAAGTACCAAAAACAATTAAATATATATATTAAAATGAATTTTATTTATTTAATATATCAATTTATATTAAAAATAGCAATAAAAATTAAAAATATATTTGAAAAATCGATAAGTATCGCTATTTCCAACTATTTCGATTTTACGGAACGGTCACGTACCATTTTATTAAATTTTTTTACTATGAACCGCGGAACAAAAACCGAAAGTTATGTAAAAAAGATGTAGGCGCTACATCTTTTTTTGATTTCGAACGTTGTTTTGGGCCCAGTAAGCTTTATAATATCGATAAGTTTTTATATGGGAAAACAACAACAAAAACTAAAAACTGAAAACAACCTCGAAAACAAAGCTCGAAAACAATAGTATAAATGCAGCATTAACTTTTTATTTTTTTACTTTTTTTAACCTAACACACTATAAAATAAAGATGTTACAGCACTTGTCTCTCTCTACACGTAAAACTCAAGCCGCACCTGTCTGTGTATGACTAAAATTATTTTCATTTTATATAGGGTATTTAAGAGCGTTCTTTACTAAATTAGATTGGTGTTGAACCTAACCTAAAAATTAAATTTCAATGTGTCTATTTATACATTTTTTCTTTACCATTCGAACCTACCTAATAGAAAAACTTCTTATTTGCCCACCAAACAATCCCCGGCCTTCTATCGACAATTATATGAGATAGTTTTCATATTTTTTTTTTGGAAATTATGGATAGTCTGTTTTTATTTAAATTTTTACTATAATACAAAATTAAAATTTTAAGAACAAACAAAACTAGGCACAAGATTATAGATTTAACTTTTTTATTGCGAAAAAAATTGTGTATATTGTTGTTGTGTATTCCGATCGAACTTGCATAGCTTCTCTTAGTTTGAGAGCTAATAACAAAATATTAAAAGAAAATTTCGGGGAAAGGAAAAAACTAAGGACGAGTTTTCCGTAATAACTATTGAATATCAAAACACTCTAGAAGAAAATGTTCCCACAGATGCTAATCGAACCTGCACAACTTACCCTAAACTTACCCTTAGTAAAGAACACTCTTAACGCTAGTACGCAGCTGACAAATGAAATTTTATGTTGAATTAATATTAATATTAATTAATATTTTTTATAACTTCTTGTCAAATTTTCATTCAAATACATATGACATTCACAAAATTTTCGTCCGCCAAACACAGTATAATACAACAACAAATAAAAATAACAGTCGAAAAGTCAGAAATGTATCTTACTTTTAACACGACAAATACCAATTTCACTATAGATAAACTGCGTACCGCAACATAAAATTCAGCGGTGAATTTTCATTTTCGTTTTTGCTTGTGTCATTTTCGGGTCCCATTTGAAACACGATATTTTAAAACGCGAATTATCAAAACGCGATATTTCAAAACGCGATAATTCAAAACGCGATACGGTACAAAACGCGATATGGTACAAAACGCAATATTTCATAATGCGATATTTCAAAACGGGATATGGTACAAAAAGCGATATGGTACAAAACGGGGGTTTATGATCGGGTTATATCAGGCGGGTGAAGGGGAATTTTAATTTCACTTTATAGGAATTTAAAAATCGATAGGAGCGAGTGTATATATAGGATCGGTATCAATTGGCTCGCTGCGCTCCCGTCGCTTCGCAATGCACATTCTGTATCAAAACGCGTTTTGAAATATCGCGTTATGAAATATCGCGTTTTGTACCATATCGCGTTTTGTACCATATCCCGTTTTGAAATATCTCATTTTGAAATATCGCGTTTTGTATCATATCTCGTTTTGTCATATCTCGTTTCGAAATATCGCGTTTTGAAATCTCGCGTTTCGAGCGGATCCGGTCATTTTCATAAAGTAAAATTTCATGTACTATGCATTAAGCGAAACGGATGGAAAAACAAAAAATAAAATTTAAATATTCCAATAGGTGTTGAAGTTATCTACGTTCATATGGCTGAAAACAGATGCACATTATTATGCGTGCATCGAAATTAGAATACACTTGTATCTATGAAATGAATTACTTGTATTCTGCATGACATGCATAATTATGCAAGTTGTCCCTATTTCTAAATTTGATGCACATCAGCAGTGTTGACAACAACAAAAAACAAAACAGAAAATATATTAGTTCTAACTTCAAAGCTTATTATACATTGTTTTGTTGTGTTTACCCGAAAGAAACGTCAAAAGTTTTACAAAAATGGAGGAATTACCGGCATATTCGCATGCGAAATCCGATTCACACGGAATGTTGGCAATTTTGCGTTCGATATTGTCTCTGAGCTCCTCTAACTCTTTACGAAAATTGGCCACAATGTGGTTTGAGAGATCTCCAATTCCCGTGAACGGCGTGGAATCGACTGATTTAGCTTATTTTGAACTTTGGTACTTCCACCGGTGTGTAGTGAGTAGAGTGAATGTTTTGACTCGAATTTACCCAATACTGCTCGAATTTACCCAATACTACACTCAAAAAAAAAAAAGACCTTGAGATTTGAACATCTGAAATTTGACATCTTCCCTTCACCAATTGTTATCATGATTGTGTGTGTGTTGAAAAAATAATAATGAAGCCCGGCCTCCACCGGATAACCCACTAAATGAATTTATCCTGCCGAAAACAGGATCCACCACAATCGGTGTCTGGTTCTCGAAAATTCTCCTCTACATTTTTTTAAAAATTATACGAGCCAAATGAAATTTAAACTAAGGGAGCCAGACCGCACCGGATGGGCTCTGAACGAACTTTCCCAAACTTTGGACCAACACAATGGATTCCTGGTAATTGAAACCCGTACTCATCAACTTTTATCTAAATTGTGCGAGCCGAAAAAAATATTAAAAAAACTTGACCCTAAATCCTAATTGAGTTCTGGTACTCGAAAACCTGCTTATAGAAATTTTCATACACATTGTCCGAGCCATTCCCAAAACCCTTGTTGCAAAGGTATAAATAATATACAATTGTATCTCGAATTATTATTATTTTAAATGAAAAAATCAGCCCAAACCTTATCGGCTCACATATTTCAAACACAGCTTCCTTATGGACAAATGTTCATAAAAGATAATGTATACACTTCCTTCTGATATCATTAAAGTGCCATTTATCTCGCACAACTTCACTTTACATTGTGATCATTTTAGGGATAAGATTGTCTGGTCGGAGAAACCTTCATGCGTGATCTGGCTGTCACGTTTAAATATGAGTCAAGTGTCGGAGAAGATGTCATTGATTTTTCACCATCTGAGATAGAGCAACGGGCAAGTATTTTTGCTTTTCAATGAGATTTTAAGTATTGGTTTTTCGTTTGATAAGAGTGAAACGTGCTTATCAGCATCATGTTTCTAGTTAGAGTTGACATGATAACTCGCGTAATCACGGAAATAAATTTTGTTTAATAATTTTTTCTGAATGAATGGTATCAGATGATTCCTTAGGCTGCGTACCAGTCCAAGGGTAAGAAGTCAATTTTAAGTAAATTTTTCGGTAAATTCAATTATTTTTGAAAAACTCCATGGTAAACTGATTGAAATATCTGTACTAAAATCGATTTTTACCGTAGTAAACGATTTACCCTTGGATTGGTACGCAACCCTAATCATCTAATTTTTTCGAACATTATTCGTGTTTTGATATATTTGGGTACTAGAATCAACCACTTGCATCGTAATTTCCCGAAATGTTCGAATTATTGCAGCAACTCAATTTGATTCAAATAAATTATGCTACTCATGACATTAATCCGTTTCGAAATCCTTAGGCTGTGTGTCAAACTTAAGGTAACTAATTTACTAATGGTAAAAACCGCTTTTAAAACAGATTTTATGATCAGTTTGTCATAGAGTTTTTGAAAAATAATTGAATTTACCGAAAAATTTACCTAAAATTGACTTTTATCTTAATTTTGGACAACAGCCTTATGGATATAATTTTTTCGATGAACTTTAAAATCTCCATAAGAAAACTGTTTGGGAAGTAATAAAGTCGTTGGTACGATGATCTTGTTTACGATTAACTGTTCATACGATTAACTGGCCTTACGATTAACTGGTTTTACGTTTAGGTATAGTCTTACGACTAAGGCTGCGGGCCAATAGTCGGGTAAATAATTTACTATGGTAAAATCGGATTTATAACAGATTATTCGATCAGTTTGTCATAGAGTTTTTGAAAAAAATAAATAAATTTAATTAATTTACTTAACAATTTACTTAAAATTGATTTTTACGCGACAATTGGCCCGTAGCCTAAGTGGTCTTATGATTATTTGGTCTTACGTTTAAGTGTTTATACGATTGAGCGTTTTCAGTCTATAAATTTGATCAGCTAACGTCAAAACGTCAGTCAAGGTTAACGTTTTTATCATGGTGAAGTTCACGAACAAGAGACGTTTTGGAACTATTAAAAATTACTACCGCAACTGAGTCGATGGTCGCAACTTTAAGAGCGCTTACTCCAATTTTTGGTCGTAATAATCTTCCCACCGTATTATACGAGGTAAAATAAAAGAATGCAGAAATATAATTAAATAAAGATAAATTATTGTGTTTTTAGGACAGGTGTGCCTGAACCATGCACACCTGTCCTATCAACGTATTTGGAGACTGAATGATTAAAAATAATCGTAGAAAAGGCATGACGGAAACGATAAGTCTTAAACAATATCGATGGTGGAGTTCAAAATAATGAAGATAAAATATTTAGCCTCCCCAAACATGCAAAATCACCTTAGAAAGGTTAGTGTGTGAAGGGAATTGTTTCCACTTAACAGAATTTCACTTTTCTGTAGATTGCCCTCGAAACAAAAGCTCAAAAATAAATTAATCACAAATGACTTTCATTTACTTCGAACAAGTTACAATAATATGTAGTTCCAAAGGTGAATAACTTTAATATTCAAATACGGCAGACTGCAATTTGTAAACATGACGATTATTCAATATTTAAGCCTGTTATATCCGAATATATTGCATAATTTGTACTCCACACTATTGTATGAACAAACAGATGGAAATAAATATCTGTCTGATCGATTTGTCTACCATCACCTTCGATCGATGATCCATTTCGATATAACCAAATGATATCGGTCGACACATTTATGAGTTGATAGCTATAAATGCTCCATTAAAATTTCATGTGCGCCTTTATAGCACTAGCTGTACGCTCAACGTTTTCCTACACTATGAATACTCTTTAATTAGCTTACGGGGTAATTTAGATGCATATAATATTAATTTTATAGAAAATTTATGTAAATATTTTGTAGGCAGAATAACTGACGTTGATTGGAAAAGTTGTTTATCATGTAAGGGGCTCGGCCTTAAATAAATATACGAGTGTAGATAGACAAAAAACCAAATCTTAGTTTATTAAAAGTTCTAAACCATCGAGTTTGATTATAAGGTTGATATGATGATTACTCTTTACGTAATCTACTGTGATGTTACATATTTTGTATAAAACCATTATATTTGTAGAATGGATTAATCAAATTTACATAAATATGATTAAATTGTGGCCATGAATCACTGATAGTTTACAAATTCTGTCCACACAACATTCCATTGATGATTTAAATTAAAAATTTAGTTGTCAGTTTTGGTCTGATATATACTACATCATATTATATATAGTCACACCCGATATGAATAGTAAGTAGGAGTGCTTAAGAGTGTTAGTCAAGTATATTTGCCAGCTGTGTCAAAGTATTTTTAAATATATTCGCGTGTGGAAAGACTTTTGATTTTATTTATATTTATTAAAATTAGTAAGTAAAGAGTATGTATGTGTAGTGCACAGAAATAACACGTCTCTAAAGCAAAAAGTTACATTCACTTATCAACAATACCAACTTAACAAAAACAATATCCAGGTATAATTGAAATGTTTCAATTATCTTAAACAAAAAACGTTACAAATTATTGTTAAATCAATTTGATTCACATTTTACTCGTACTCGTGTATATTATACACAATCAGCACCGTCTAACTTTCATAAATTATCAATTTCTATAACAAATATATGGATTTCTGTACCGGTCCACAAAACATAATACAAACGGTCGCAGAGGATTAGTCTAAATATGACTGATATTGCGCGATCATCAACCAATTTGTTTGTACCATTTTATACTTTCACCAACGATACATCAAATGTACAAGAGATCGCATCTAATTTAATTAAAACTTAACCATTTTAATCAGCAACACACCTCCATCATAAATCATAATCCACATCGCGATAAGTGGGAAAGTAATAAAATCGCAGACAACCGTAAACACATTCGCTGAGTTGTTTATATAGTTGAGAGTTACGGTCTTGTCGATGTGTATAGGAAACTCCTTCCGTATTTTAATAATATAAGTGTCGATAATCTCGTAATCGCTGAAGGACACAATCATTTAAAAAAAAAATATCTGATTTAATTAATTTATGCAATTCGGTAGCAAAATGTATAATATTGTTGTGCGGTTTGTGGTTTTCCTATACGGAAATAATCACATTGGGTGTATATGAATATGTTAATGTTCTGCTTGTTTAAAACAGGTAGAACTACTTTATTTATTACGAAGTTTTTATAGCCCCCGGAGACCTGACAACTGGCTGTACTACAACGCATTAATTTATTACTCGTTAGTTACACTGATATTTTTATGAAAACGGTAATTTCCTAATTATAATAATGGCACGTGCTTTTTAATTTCATTGTGTGGCGCCTGAGAACTATAGAAATTTTTAAATAATAATTGTCGTTAGGTATATGTATGACACTTCACGAATGAGAAGGCCTATTACTTGGGGTTGGCAGAAAAGTTTTCCTTAATTTTTATTTGGCTGAGGAGCGGTTGAATTTGCATAAAAAAATTGTTATAGTTATTGGAATCGGTCATCAAAGCATCGATTTAGATGAAACATTTAGCTTTATGATGATTTTATTTGTAATTTTTCCACACCTATACAAACCAAACAAAAAATTTGTTATCTAAATTAAAGATATTTGCAAATTATAGGTCCTCCAAATCATTCGTTTTTTTCTCTGTTTTTTACCCGATGTTCGATCCACTATCCTGCTAGATTGAAGCAGCATTGTTGATCTTTTTAAGGTTTTCCAAAGTACAGTCAAAAGTGTTTTTATGCGGACCGCATAAAAGCTTTCACGTAAAAAAAAACTCAAACATTATGCAACCTGACGACAATTAACTAATTAGAATAATCACTAGCTGAACCAGAAATATGCTGTTAAAAATAGGTTTTAGGGGTACATCCTCTATCCGGTTGCAAATTATTTAATTGCGAGGCGAAATATGATTAGTAGATTTATTTTTCTATGCCGATTGACACATTTTTTTAAATTTAAATTTTATTTGCGATTGTAAAGTAGAAATACATGAAAAGACTGCAACCTCGGAAAATGCGTAACATTCTTTTCGTGTATTTCTACTTTACAATCGCAAAACAAATTTCAATTTAAAAAAATTGTCAATTGGCATGGCAAAATAAATCTACTAATCATATTTCGCCTCGCAATTAAATAATTTGCGACCGGATAGAGGATATACCCCTAAAACCTATTTTTAAGTGCATATTTTTGGTTGCCCTAATCATCACATTCAATTATGTTCTAATTTGATTGAAATTTTAAAAGAACAAAAAAAAATTTCATACCGCACAAAAAATAGTCGCACAAAAAAAGACCGCGCAAAAACAGGTTTGAATGTACATATTTATAAAGTAAATGTCGTTATTGTTAACTTGCTTAAGTAGAATTTAATCATTTTATTTTTTAATTTCTGTATTTATGATTTTTGTGCAAGGTCATTCTAAATTTTTACCAACCATAACGGCACAGTGGTTAAAGCTTTGGCGTTTGGATCCTAATAGGGGCAGGATGCAAAAGTGAGTTTTCATATATTACGATCTGTGATGTAAATGAACACAACTAAGACCTCCAGTCGGAGTGCAGAACTCGTGGGCCGACCCATCATGCATGCCAGTACTACGGACTGGTATGGAGAAATGCAATGTGCAGATGGTTCTACGTAGGTCGGAGCTTTATAGCCGTACGTCCCCGAGTAAAGCTACTGCGTAAGGCAGGGAGTTAAAAGTGGGGGAGTGGTCCGGCCCCAGAACAGATTCGTTAATAAAAATCATCGTTAATAAAAAATAAAAATAAAATAAAAATTAAAAACAAAAATTTTAAAATTATATTTTTAGTTTCTTATATATGGCTCTTTATTGGATAACATTCTTTCAGTCTTTTTATTGTTCGTATAGATTCTCCGTTGATCATTATTTAACAACGGTGTTTTCTCATGACTGCGGACTCTATTCCATCGCCAATACTTGACTATCACACGAAAAAATAAAGTTGTAAAGGATCAGTAGCCCAATTGTAAAATAAATCTACTCAAGAATATACAGCCCCGTAAATTAAGAGCTCTACCGACCAAATGGCACAGTGGTTAAAGCTTTGGCATTTGGATCGGGAGGTACCGGATTCGAATCCCGATAGGGGCAGGATGCAAAAGTGAAATTTCATAACAGATTACGATATGGGATGAAATGTAACACATCTATGACCCCTTGTCGGAGTGCAAAACTCATGGGCCGACCCATCTTCCATGTCAGTATAGGCTGGCATGGAGCTTGCAATGTGCAGATGGTCTTAAAATCGGTCCCATAGCCGTACGTCCTCGAATTGGCTGACTGGCGGGAATGTAAGGACGGAAATAAGCAAAACCGCGAAAGAGCAGAGAGAGCTGAACAGGCCTCAGAACAGATTGCAGGGATAAAAACAAAAAACAAATTAAAAGCTCACAACAAATCGACTTTTGGTTTTGGTACAAGGATCAGGGTCTGAGCGAGGGATGTTCAGTCATTCCCGTATTTGTGGAAACTAGAACGAGTCCGCTATAAAATGAGTAACTATACAACCTACACAAATACTAGACCTCAGGGAAATAAAATGGAAAGTATCGGGCGACTTCCTTCTATAAGAAATATTTCACTTCAATACAGGAGCTTATAGAACTAGAATTATAGCGGATAATTATAGCGACCATCATTTGCTGGTTGTATTATTTAGGATACGACAAAACTGTTCAAAAACTATAGAAACTTACGCAAAAGTATGCGTTATCAAACTACAAGATCCACTATACATGGTGAATTTAGGATGAAAATAAGTACCCACCTCGTGGAATTTATGCCATGAGCTTCTTGGGATAGCAAAGAGTCTTTTGGAAATATTGGCTAGGAATTATACTGGCTTCTTAGTCGAACATTATACAAAAAGTGCTGATGTTTCACAATTTTCGATCGTATTTTGCCAAGAGTCGAATTTCTGTTGCGAACGAAACAGACAGGGTTAGCAATATATATATATATATATATATATATATATATATATATATATATATATATATATATATATATATATATATATATTTATATATATATATATATATATATATATATAAATATATATATATATATATATATATATATATATATATATATATATATATATATATATATATAATAGGCAGGGCAAAAAATTCGTGGCCTTTTTCCCGGTAGATGGCTTTACATTCATATACCTCAGTAACCATTGATCGTATCCAGGCAGTTCTTATGTGTGTTTGAAAGATGAAAATTTAACTTTACTTTTCTACTTTACTTCACTTCGGTGAAGTGAATAAAAAGTTACAACATTTTAAACATGGCTATAAATTACAATTTTACAATTTTATTACGACAAAGGTGAAAACGCGTCTCAGGCGTGTGATAAAATTTTTGTTGTTTATGAAGGTGCTTTATCAAAATCAGCTGCAAAGAAATGATTCGCGCGCTTTCGTTCTGGAAATATGGATGTCAAAGATGCACCTCGCTCTGGTCGACCAACCACTGAAAACGTCGATGAAATCATGCAGAAAATTGAAGAAGACCGGCTTATAAGTAGCCATGCAATTGTTAAAGAACCAAATATTGATCACAAAATAGTTTTAAACCATTTGAAAATGACTGTATACAAAAAAAAAATGGTTGACGTTTGCGTACTTAATGAATTAACAGTTAAAAATTTAATGGACCGGATTTCAATCTGCGAAACGCTGCTGAACGGAAAGAAATCGATCCATTTTTAAAGCGAATGATTACTGGTGATGCAAAGTGGATAAGATACAACAACGTTGTGCAAAAAAGATCATAGACGAAAAGAGGTAAAGCTTCCCAAACGGTATCAAAGCCAGGATTGACGCCAAGACAGGTTATGCTGTGTGTTTGGTAGAATTGGCTAGGAATCGTGCTTTATGTGGTGGTGCCACCAGGCGAAATGATTGATTTTAATCTTTACTGTCGGCAACTAATGTGTTTAAGACAAGCAATTCAGTTAAAACGGCTAGAATTGATCAGCAGAAACACACATTATTGATGATCCGGCAGAAACTGAGAGAGCTTGGCTGGGAAGTTTTGATGCACTCACCATAAGCCCTGACCTTGTACCATCGGACTACTATTTATTCCGATCCATCCAGAACTATCTTAATGGTGTTACATTAAATTCAAAAGAGGCCTGCGAAAATGAATTGTCTCGATTTTTTGACTCTAAACCACAGAAATTCTATAGTGATGGGATCATAGAACCACAAAAGGTCATCGATCAAAACGGCACATATTTGGTTTAATAAAGTTTATGTGAAATAAGAACACCCTTTGTTTCAATGTCACCAAAAAAAGGGCCACGAACTTCTTTCCTAGTCCTATATAATTAAAACGATCTTCGCTAACACTCACAGAAAAAGTACAAACATCAAATGGATATAGAAAGTCTCATTTAACGATGCAGTGTAATACTGTAAAGCCCTATCACCTAGATGGATTGTGGTTCTGTAGGCTAAAGTAGCAAACCTGCGTGCATCTTCGAGCTTAAACGATCTTCCTGTAGAATACGTTCACAAAATTAGTGAAACTGCTATAAACTCATCAGTATTGGAAATACCGAGTTTAGCAAACACCTTGTAATAAGATGGGACTTCATAGGGGCCTCGATCTTTGAAGTAAAATAAGACAACGTTATATGATGCCACAAGACCACAAATAACCTCCATGTGTTGTTCCATTGAGATAGGAGTGGGCTCTTGAATAACAGATATTTGTCGGTTGACATATTGATATCTCGCCAGCGAAATGAGTTTCTTCAACCAGCTTAACCCAGAACTCGAAAGACCAATTGAGCTCAAGTATTGTAATGAAGCCTATCGATCACGTTATTATGCTGAGACATTGATGTTTAATGAAGCATCAGCACAGATGGCGAGGTCATTGACTGTAATCCTCTAGTAGCCAAACATTGCGTTGTATTACACCGTGTTGAGAAAGATCTTGCACCATATAACCTAATTCAAGGTAGTCTTGCATCATCTTGTGGTATGCAAAGAGGAGTTGATACTGACCATCCAATGATCCAGTGACCATTCAGTGATAAGTTTTCAATGAATGGTAGGAAGGCTGCCTGCATATCTTCCGTCTTCGTTGCGATAGTGTGGCGATTCGTAGTGTCATTTGCATTCTGACTCATCGTGCGTTAGTTCTCTAGACAATTGATTGATTAGCTTGAAGGTTCGTATTACCGAAAATGACGTAGCCCAGATTCATATTATTGGCGAAGGGTGAACCGCTAACACCGCTGATCCAACCAACAGTTTGAAGCATCCCAATGGTATCAGCTCGAAGTAAAATGTCTATCTTGTTGGATAGTAACGAGGATTGGCAAGTTGCAACTGCTCCAAGTATATGATAATTGATGCATGTCAATTGGTTGGGATGGCCGCGTGCCAATGATCTTTTCAATTACAAGGGCTGTGACCGATGTGATGTACGGCACTCTCCGTTAATTCTCAAATCCAACAGAGCTCGAACAACAAACTTTTGATTAGAGAGCGATACGACCGCGATTGCAGTACACCTTTGAATGGAGATGCAATGTGGGTCGTGATTTCCTGAAATTGAGATGATGATTCAACGGACGATGATTCAGCATTCGGGTTCAAATTTTCTAATAGCGTGTGATGTCTTTTGTTGCAAGCCGAACTGGTGTGGCCAACTTCTTTTTTTCGGACGAGATTTGAACTTTCTTCGCACTGGAATACTTTGTGATTTTCAGCACAAATATGACACATGAGGATGCAATAGTCTGAAGTGACGACAAGTGAACGAGTTGATTGTGTGTCAGATTTATCATGTACTTGACTGTGCGACGAATACAATGATGACGGAGTTTTTTTTTTGCGACTGTGATGAATTCACTTTTGTTATGGTCATATAAATCATCTCCAGTGATCATCAAAAAAGATACTGCGTTCGGGTTAATGAAATCTCTCATTGTCGATGTGTTTGTGAAGCCAACATATCGGTGATGATATGAATTATGATGTTATCCCAGCGAACGGTGTCATTTATTCAAGGATCTTGCAAAATCCAAAAGCTGATGCGACGATGATTACATTGATTTCGAAGAATGCACCATGCTTCCTCATAATTATCGTTGGTAATGCTCACAGACTCGAACAACAACTTTGCATCTCCAATTAAATTCGCCTTGAGCTAGTGTATTTTCTGCGAATTGGCCAGCTGTTTGTGAATGTGGACTCCCTCCCTGTGAATCGAACGACTGCTGTACGTACTCTGATTTGACGTCGCCTAGTCGGTTCTTTACAGAGGCTAATAATGGTCTTTTTACGATTTTGAGTTCTAGATTGCGTTGAGGTAGTAATCTTCCACTGGAGTACGTTTACTGTACTCTCGCTTGAGTTCCATATCACTGTGCAGTTGTTTACTACTGGCGTGTTAGTTGTGAGCTCCTTACTTTTCGCAATGGTCTTTCAGGAACCCACTATAGCGACGCTTACTTCAAGTCAGTTGTCATTATGTTATCTCTGATTAGCACTGTGTTGGCTCTATATCGATCAACGAGGTTGCTTGTGGGCTTGTGGCACGACACGAAGATCCGAATTGCGAATGAGTAATGAATGATACGGCGGTTGCAAAATGCGAGTTTCGTTGAACTGTCAGTGCTGCTCGAATGGATTGAAAAACTTATTTTGACAACTGTATTTACGTGTTGCCCGATGTTTGTGTTTTATTAATGGTGGCCCGACGGTTGTTAAAGGGTGGCCACAGATCGGTGCCAGCAATGAACAACAACTATACCGCTCTCAAATATTTAAACTCTTTCAGTTTCTCATATTGCTTGTCTCTCGAAATAATTTCTCTCAGTTCTGTTTTAAAATATTAGCAAATGCGCTAGACTATGTTTAGCTGGCAAATGACATATTTTAAAGGTAAGTAAAATGTATTTGGGCGATAGAATCACTTTGGCGTACGCCTGATGTTATTTCAAAGGCCTCCAAATGTTTCCCCGTTTTCCAAACATGGATTCGTCATTGTGGTCGAAGCTAAATATGTATATACATAATTATACGTCATTAAATCTCCGCGATTCCTTTAATAGCGAGGTAACTCCTTAATTTTTGAAATGAAAATTTATAATTTTATTTTTAGTTCATTTCAGGTAAGTTGAAACAACTGATTAAAATTTGACAAAGTGAGTAACAAATCTGCACTTTCACTGCGGTTCACGTGATTAGACGCACTTGCAATTTTACTTTAAAATGTAAATTTTACTGTAATTTCTCGCGGAACCAATAATATATTTTTATTGAGAAGAGAAAGAAATAAGTACTCAGTAAAACAGGGCCACAGGGGCCAATAGTTAGGCCCCAGTAATGAATAAAAATTTAAATAAAGGATGGTTAAATTTTAAGGGCCGATGTTGATTTTGAATAAAACACAAATTATTTAGGAAATTATTGTCAATTCTTTTTATTATGATAATATGGTATGGTTCAATTATGTATGGAATAAAATATCGGCCAAATGGCCGCCACGACCTCGGCGGCGCACCTCCACCCGATGGTCCAAATTTTCGATGACGCTTAGGCATAATTGAGGTTCTATGCCGTTAATGTGTCGAATTATCTCATCCTTTAGCTCTTGAATTGTTGCTGACTTATCGACGTACACCTTTTCTTTCAAATAACCCCCAAGAAAGAAGTCCAACGGTGTCAAATCACATGATCTTGGCGGCCAATTGACATCGCCACCACGTGAGATAACACGGCCATTGAATTTGTCGCGCAAAAGACCCATTGTTTCGTTAGCTGTGTGGCAACTGGCACCGTCCTGTTGAAACCACACATCGTCCACATCCATATCTTCTAATTCGGGACATAAAAAGTTCGTTATCATCTCGATAGCGAACACCATTCACAGTAACTGCCTGACCGGCCTCATTTTGGAAAAAATTCGGCCCGATGATGCCGCCAGCCCCTAAACTGCACCAAACAGTCACTCTTTGTGGGTACATTGGTTTTTTGACAATCACTCTTGGATTATGATTCGCCCAAATGCGGCAATTCTGCTTATTGACGAATCCACTGAGGTGAAAATGTGCCTCATCACTGAAGATGATTTTCTTTGAAAATTGAACATCCACTGTTGCCATTTCTTGCCACCATTCTGACCATTGACGACGTTTGGAATGGTCAAGAGGCTTTAGTTTTTGAGTCAATTGCGCACCTTATAAGCGTGTCCATGCAAGTCTTTATGCATAATGTTCATCAACGACGAGCGTGAGAGGTGCAATTGTTGGGCACGACGACGAGTTGAGCTGGACGGCTCTTCAGCCACACTATCGCGAACAGCAGCAATATTTTCTGCAGTACGAGCTGTACGAGCATGCACTGGTGTTTTAAAATCTCCTACAGACCCGGTTTGCTCAAATTTTTGCACGATTTTTCCGATTGTACGCACATTTGGACGATTAAATTGACCGAAAAAATCACGAAGTGCACGATATGCATTTTGATTTGAACGTCCATTTTCATAATATGCCTGAATAACTTTATCGCGTTGCTCGATTGTGTATCTTTCCATGGTTCAAATTGAGTTAGTCTGAAATTGAGAAATGTCAAATTAAATGCAGAACTAAACTTGACGTTTAGGTGCGGTTCACATTCAACGTCGGCCCTTAAAATTTAACCACCCTTTATAGTAATCCAAATGCACTTCTCTTTGTTTTTTGGAATAGAGTTTATATTAAACGCATTTCGGTGTAAGTTGCTAACATTTTTTCAACATTTTCAAAATAAGTATTCAGTATAGCTGATTGAGAATTAAAATGGGTATAGAAGGCGAAAAGAACTGTAAAACACAAAATCTTACATTGCGCTTAACTGGAATATGTTATCATACCGGTATCACATTCATCGCACGATCACGAATTAAACATTAGCAACTTATCATTTTTTTTTTTAATTTAAAGAACTATTGCCGGTATGCCATCACAAAATTTTAATTTAATTTCTTGTTTATTTTTTTTTTTTTACTTTCGTTCAAAAACAAAAAATTAACCAAATTTATTAACTATTAATTCAAAAATAAATAAAATATTGAACTGGTTTGTGTTTAATGAAGCTCGTAAATATTTCTTGTATATCATAAAATGAAAGTTTGGTTTCAAGATTTAAGTTAAAACTAAGAAGATTATTTTTTCTTAGCACAAATTGTGTCTTGAACAGTAACTGTCTTTATAATTGGTGGAAAAGATGAATCATTGAGTTGAGAGGTATAATTATTTAGTTAATTCTTGCGACATCTAGTTTCATGAATGTCTTACATAAATTTTGCTATAACACTGTACAATTATTCTACACCATAACCAATAAATCGTAAAAATGCTAAATAATAAACCATTCACTAAACATAAATAATAATATTTAGTAAATTAAAATAAAACAAACAAACCAAACTTAAAATACCTTCTCTCTAATATTAACGTCGAACAATGTATAGTAATTGGTCAATTTCACTATCGAACATTCGAATTTATTCGATTTCTTGACCTTTTTCCCACACAGGCAGTCATCAAAACTGCCAAATGCAGAAACCTATCAATCTACAATTATTATTTTTCGTTTGTCTTCCGCATTAAAATAGAAATGTTGAATTGGACAACAACAAAAACAAATTTAGTTACCATTACCACTATTACACTCGTACTATGTATTCCCATTAATAGTGATTAGTGCGGTAGCAATTTTATTTTGGCAACAAACAACTATTGTTGTATGACGTTAACTCCAAACTGTGTTGTTTTATAAATTAAGATGTCGCCTTTTGAACAACAACAATGCCTATCTAGCTTGTAAACTGAAATATGCTAATTTATATGTAAAATTAAAATAACAGGCCATTGAAATGAAAAGTGAAATTGAAGTTTATTGACAATTTACATAAATTAATGCCACTAATTCAATGTTGAGTCAATACAACTAAACTGCTCGGGGCGAAATCTTAAACAGACATTATTAAATATTGGATGGCCCTTTGGTTCTTTTCAGTTCCTTATTCTCGTACACTGGTCTCATTGCCTGGCTGCATTGTGCTTTAAAACTTGCATTCGGCCTTTGAACTGAGTAACAGAAAATTGACATTCAACATTATTTTAGTTAACTGATCTCGGTAATTTAATAACCGCTATACATTTTCGGAAATTTGCTTTTACAAACATTTTAGAGTGACTAAAGCTGCGTTTTTTTAAAACAATCGAGTAGAGTTCGCGATAGATATTTTCAAATTTTTCCAATTTAAAATTAAAAATTTAATTTTTTTTAAATTAAATAATTTTGATTTCATGGAAATCGATGTATAACCAAAAAAATCCATCATAAAAGTTGTATGGTTTTGTTGTAATATGTTGTTTGTATAGCTCTGTATAATAACGGAGTGTTTCAGAGAAAAATTTGAAAATATCTATCGCGAACTCTACTCAATTGTTTTCATAAAAACGCAGCTTAAGTGTTCAAAAGATACCACGATGCCCCCATTCATTACCGATAACATTTTGGTTTACAAAACTAATAATTATGTCGTGAATTTTCCGGTTGAAGATTGAAGGTTTTTAATTTGCTTTACTTCCTATAACTAATAAATTAATGGTCGTTTGGTAACAAATACTAAACCTTATTAATTAATAATTTTATTACCTATAATAACACAAATTTAAAATCGCTGACTGTTCTAAGTGGAAAGTTATCCCATTTGTAACCAATGTATCATTTTCGCAACACTAAACGCAACGTCGGTTTTTCCCCGGTTTATATAAATACACAAAATTTTTACCGCAAATGGTTTACAGATGTTCGAATAGGTATATAAAGGAATAAAATGAACGATAGTTTTATATTAAAAATAAAATTAAATTCTGTGAAAGTGCAAAAATGGATCCGGTGGTAACGAGGTATTGGCACAGAATATACTACAGAAACGAAAGTTAGAAACCTTTTATTTTACAATACTCCGAAAATAGTTCCTATGTACGCCAATAGATGGCTCTAAATTTGAAAAAAAATCATTTTGTAAACATTAAATGTTTTTAGAAGTGTAAAAATAAGTTTTCTCTCTTCGACTATTTGTCAAATTGTTCGTGATTATTTATCAAACAGTGATTATTATTATTAATGGAAATGATTCGATTGAGGCTACAAATTTAGCACGGGCACAGAATGTATAATATATTCTGTGGCACGAATGTCAAATATTTTTAGTCGAATATGCCCAGATCGATTAAAAAAAATTGTCGCATTTTTCCACAGATTACGTGGTCAGAATCTACCACACCGACAGTCCGTCGTGGTACAATTCAGCCGAGGCAACCCAATTATTTGAATTCGTCATCAAGCTATATCAGAATGGATTTAATTGATTCGACATCAGCATAATTACCCCTTGCAGTCAACAATGTCACGTTCAAGTAGTCTGACATGGGAGCCCCAAAACTTGGGGGATCAGTCGAAGATTTCCAGGGACAAGAAAGACAGGATATACTCATTTCAACAGTACGCTCAAAAACAACAATTGGCGTTTAAAAACTGACAAAATGCTATTGAATTTGTGCGATTTCAAGAACTTGGGCATTTTACTTGTAATCTTCGGAAAAATAGGCTAACAAATATTACAATGGCGAAGAAGAAAATTTTTGAAAATGCAACCAAACTTTATCGTTGCTATCCAATTTTTTCGGAGAACATCCTGTACTCTATACAACTTAAAAATCTAGCCCTTTTAATGCGCTATGGAACATTATCGACAGTGGAAATCGGATAACACGAAATCGAATTCGAAGGGAAACAAAATGTTTCGTGTTAAGAGAATTTTGTCTTAAGCGATAATATCAATGAAAAAATTTAAAGTGAATGCATACATACTTGCTTACATTTGATTCCTTAAAATTAATAAAAACAATTACTAACCAAATCACATATGTAATTTCATTTAAATAAAAACATTATTAATCATTATGTATAGATAATGAAAAATAAAATTCATAAAGGTACTGTTAAAAAATTGCACATAATGGGGTAGATACTCGATCGGCCAGCAAGCAAGCAATTTGCTAAGCGAAATCCTAACTACTAAATCAATACCAAGGAAATTTAAATTTCAAAATACATTTTTCATAAAATTTTTGTTTATTTTTGCGACGTTAAAGTAAAATTTACGGTTTCAAAAATTAAATAGCAATTATGTTTTCCTCCAAATAATTTTTCAAGCCATCTGGTTGGGCTTCAGTAAATCGACGCAAATCCAGTAAGCACTTACAAACGGTTTCAACTGAAGGTATCGGAACTGGAACATCATCTTCATCCTCTTTACCGCTATCCTCATATCTTTAGGCGGTTGTGGATTTTATAATGTCTCAAATTTCGCTATCACTTAGAAGCGGCGTGGTATCAATACTATTATCCAAATTCAAGTAATATTCAACCGTGATATTTTGAAGTAAATTTGTACCCAAAGAAATACGATCAAAAATATTATTCACGTCATCGTTTACAGTAGTCTCACATATTATCTCTGGCTGATCATCGTCTGAAGATTTTGGAATTGGAAAACCAGAATGGTGAAGGCAATTTACATCTTCTTACATCTAAGAGTGATACCTGTTTCATATCTTCCTTAAGCTCAATACTTGCTAAATATTTTTGAAGGAACATTTTTCGTAAAACACTTTTTAATTCTTAATGATTTCTTGATCATACAAGGCTGTTATACACTATAGTAGTACATATTTGGAGGCAGAAAAATTAATGTGACACTTTCTAGCTGGATCTTTGGATATGCTGGGCAATTACTTATAATTAAAACTACCTTTCTCTTTTCCTTTAAAAAGTTTTTGTCTCCACATTTCAACCAACTTGAAAATAAGACCGCTGTCATCCAGGCTTTTTTATTTGCGGTGTATTGAAGGGGTAGATTTTTAACGTTTTTAAGACATCTTGGATTTTGGAACTTTCCGATAACAATAAGAGGTGGTTTCTCTGTTCCCTTGGAATTACATCCAAAAAGTACTGTAAGACGTTCCTTAGATTTTCTACCACCAGAACAAGTTTCTCCTGTAAATGTTAAACTTTTGTCTAGCATGCAATGAAAAAATAAACCGAATTCATCCGGATTAAAAATGTCTTTCTATCGTAATCCTTCAAAACTGTAGGTAAAGTTGATGGTATCCAATCGAAAGTCATGTCAGCTGATACATGTCTCGCCTCTTCACCTCGTATAGCCATCTAGGATTAGATTCAAAAGTAATTCCCATTTCGATGGCTATTTTATCAGACTTTTCCATTAATAGTGGTCGAGAAATAGGAGCATTTTGAGATCGCGCTTGTTTAAACCAAAGCAGCAATCCCGAATCTAAATCTTCATACTTTGGTAAACGCAAACGTTTCCGGCATCCTACGAAATCACCCTTTTCATATGAAGATTGAATTTTTAGACGATTTTTTATAATCGTTGGTAGAGTAGAGTTTGGAAAATCCAACATTTTCCAGAATTTCAATTTTTTTTTTACCGTTAAAGTGTTTGTTTTTTACCTTTGCTACTTATAACTTACTTATAATTAAAACTACCTAAACTAGCTTTACTTACTTATAATTAAAACTACCTTTCTCTTTTCCTTTAAAAAGTTTTTGTCTCCACATTTCAACCAACTTGAAAATAAGACCGCTGTCATCCAGGCTTTTTTATTGGCGGTGTATTGAAGGGGTAGATTTTTAACGTTTTTAAGACATCTTGGATTTTGGAACTTTCCGATAACAATAAGAGGTGGTTTCTCTGTTCCCTTGGAATTACATCCAAAAAGTACTGTAAGACGTTCCTTAGATTTTCTACCACCAGAACAAGTTTCTCCTGTAAATGGGCGATTTCAGGGCACCCAACAGTTGGGAACATGTTGAGTAAAATCGCGGCCAACGCTATGAAAATGTTTAGCACTATGAAATTTGTAAATCAAATTGGCAATGATTTTACTAATCATGATAGGGGACCTGAAAGCGCCCAATGTTAAACTTTTGTCTAGCATGCAATGAAAAAATAAAACGAATTCATCCGGATTAAAAATGTCTCTATCGTAATCCTTCAAAATTGTAGGTAAAGTTGATGGTATCCAATCGGAAGTCATGTCAGCTGATACATGTCTCGCCTCTTCACCTCGTATAGCCATCTAGAATTAGATTCAAAAGTAATTCCCATTTCGATGGCTATTTTATCAGACTTTTCCATTAATAGTGGTCGAGAAATAGGAGCATTTTGAGATCGCGCTTGTTTAAACCAAAGCAGCAATCCCGAATCTAAATCTTCATACTTTGGTAAACGCAAACGTTTCCGGCATCCTACGAAATCACCCTTTTCATATGAAGATTTAATTTTTAGACGATTTTTTATAATCGTTGGTAGAGTAGAGTTTGGAAAATCCAACATTTTCCAGAATTTCAATTTTTTTTTTACCGTTAAAGTGTTTGTTTTTTACCTTTGCTAGCCATTAATCACTGAAGAAGCAACAAAGATTTTAGAGAATTCTAGAGAACACAATTTAGACAACAAAAATTAATTTTATATCTCATTCACCAGCACGGTCACCTTTAAAATTAAAAAAAAAAAAAATACTTAAAAAACAAATTTGGCCACAAATGGGTTAAAGAGTAGTGTAGTAGTGTGTGGTAAACATATAGCTGATTGTCAAATTTTAAACTCAGGTCAAATTTTAAAAACAGGTGCATTGACTGTTAAATTATTATCGTCGATGAATAGTTTTTTCATGCAGCAGTTACTTATGCAACAACGTTATAGAATACAGATGAGCCGCTATACTAACGCAACTAAGTTGCCGAAAAAATTTCCAAATGTTCTGAAAGTGAGTAAGCCTTAGAAAGTGCGTAACCCATGTGCATTGTGCCGAAACCAAGCTTTAGATTGAAATATGATTACGTATCGTATAAAATCATTATCCCGCAGTGCCGACATGTTGTAACATTTTTCGTGAACTCTAATGGTAAAAAATATTTTCTTCAGATTTTTCACTTTTACGCCAAATACTGATTGTTGCATTTACGACAAGAGGAAAAGCTGTTTCAATAAAATCGCATTCATTTTTAAATTTAAATTTAAAATCTTTTTAAAACTTGAGTATCTTCAAAATGAGGAAAAAGCTTTCTTAAGTTTAGTTTTCTACAGCAAGATACACAAAACATATTCTGGTACTTAATCCCCAAGTCACTCACATTTGCTTACAATTTAGTGGCGTAACACAACTAAATTTACACATTAAAGCGAACTTTCTTCCGGTTTCTGATACAATTATTCAAATTATCTTAATAAATCATTTCCCACCATAAATTCTATAAAATTTGCACGATTAAAATCATTTAGCAACAAATATTATAATTATCATACCTTTTCTGTAATCATTTCAAGGGCATTCAAATCGTTTCGCGCAAAATAATAATTAACGTTACGCAATTACAGTGAATGCATAAAGAGTAACGTAAGAAATACGTACGGTCACATACCATAATAAATCATTTATATTTTTATATCATTGCAGCGTTACCAATATTGTATAACACCAAGACAAAAATGTTGAGAAATGTTTTAACATTTTATGGACTCATCTGTATAAAAGCAATTCAAGCTGGTCCCATTGATCCGTTCAGTTGGGCCAGAGCTGATCGTATACCAATCGACGTTAATATACCTTGGTTACCATGTAAGTAAATATTTACAGATTTTCAAATAAAGACGTTAATGTATTAAATCAACTGTTACAATTATAAAATATTTGACACCGATTACAAAAATTCTCATCGTCCTTGTAAGTTAGATAGAGAGACGCATATCATTACTTGATATTGAAAGTTAATCACATAAAATTGATGATCATCATTCTGATCGACATAATTATTTGAATAATAGGTGAAGGCAAGTAAAAGTTGAATAACTTGAGCCCTTTTACTTTGGATATATTATCTACATGAAAGTAGCTCAACCATGAAATATGGCCGGCGAGATGTTCGCAATGCCAACTTCCCAAAATATGCACATCACATTTCACGTTACCAAACACAAGACTCGCGGCATAATTTATTAATATGTAGGTCAAGGTGTTGTCTCTTTCAATTTCTTTTGTATTGTAGTTTAATGCTTTTATAATTCTAGTGGTGTTCCCTTTCACTCTTTTCGTCGGCGCTGTTATATCATAAACGTATAAAATGTGCAAATATCAACAACAAAGTCAGCAATAGAAAGATTATCTAATACATATAGTGTTTTTACATACTTGGACGCAATTATATTTTATGTAAAGAAAATTCGCAATTTTAACTATAATTTGATTTTAAATATCAATGGGTTCTTCTGTGGAATGGTCTGGTGTATACGAAATAAATAAGACACTTTGTGTTTTCGAGTGCTAAACTTTAATATATTATGATTGATGATACTGCAAAAAAATATGCGCGGCTAATGCGGTAACCGGCATTTGGTGAATGGTAAAGTGACTGTTTTGAACTTTCGATTGCAAAAGGTTATTTTATTATATAATAAATTATTCATTCTTATAAATTATTAAGATGTACTTAAAGATGATACTTTCAAATGTGAATCGAGCATCGATGATGTTTAAACTATTCAGGTTTCGCTGAGAATGCTTCAAATGCTTACGATACGGCAAAATTATGCTAAACTGCTATTAAATGGTTTATTTTGATCGTAGAAGGTTTGAGTAAATGTGCACTGTAATTCCGAAAGGGAAACTAATCAGCGAAGCTGTATAAAAACTAATTTAGATGGCCTTAATTCAATTTGTTCCATTATTTCGTAATCATAAGGAGAATAAGGTAAGGTATCTTCTTCCCTAGGTCCCTTTACACGTCCAACAAATGTACTTTTACTATTTCTGTATTCCCACCTATCGGAACCAACATTTTGATAAAATACACGTTACTGGTTATTTAGTGATATTCGAGTTATTCTGCCGATATGGAAACATCATTAAAGACGATAACTGAAGTGATTCATAGAAATGTGACAAAGATTAATTAAGAACTTGCCACTTATTTTGCGCCTCATGCAATCCGAAGGTATGTAAAACATATGCATTGATGATTGACAATGATACGAATTATTCCCTGGATCATTGGCTTGAACGAATAGTGTTTATATTTCTATTTGTGTTTCTCGCGGTACCAGTACAGCTTATTTTATATTTTGACTGATACTGCACAATTTGGCGTGTGAAAAGAACGATTCCTTCAAGTTAACATCACAACATTGGAATGTTTGGCCTAGAGCTTTGTTAACCTTCAACTCTAGGCGTATTTCACTCGCTTTTACATTTGTTCTGACCTAGCATCATACGAACTAACTTGCGCTCATAAACGAGAAGCTTCTGGCTGTACCGCGTTGTTAGACGATATTTAATATTGTTGGCAGTTGAAGTTCTTTGAGAGACACGATGTTAAGACCCAGTATGCGTATGTCTTTCGCGTAAGCTAATATGTGGCTTGATTTATAATATAAACAGCTGAGCCAGGCTATATATAGAGCTGGCGAATGACATATTATAACGAAAGGTGGAATAGAATCTGGACTATTGGGTTTTCTTGCCGCACTCCTGATATTATTTCGAAAGTCTCCGAGATCTGCCTTCCGTCTATCTCCTTGTTTTGCACAAATGTGACAAGACACACAATTATGTCTTCACCTGGATGCTTTCATATGCCAGTTGAATATTTTATGAATTAAGAAATATACAGGGATGTTTTGTTTGAAAAAGTTTGATCGCTTGAGCAAAACTATTCCGCAATACATAGTTGTTATCATCACCAGGTATTTTACAATTTTTCATTTTTGTACTTTCGCTTTGCATTTCATCGTAAGATGGAAGCGGATGGCGGTATCATATCTACATTAATATCAGATTAATACAATGATATGTTGTTTGCTCGCTAGAGAGCAACGTCTGGCTTAGGACGTTGCTTTTATCCATTTGTAACTCTCAATATTCAATGCGAAAAGCGCTGCTACGTGGACAGAAATTAGTAACAATTTCCTTTAGGACGGTATCTGTATCTTAAACTAGCACATTTCATAACTCCACACTGTCGGTTGGAGTATTTTCTCGTGATCATGTAGTCATTGTATGACTGCCTTGTTGATTGAGAGAGGTTCCGTTTAAAAGCGCAATCCTTTGCTTCAATTGAAGCTACGCAATTCTCATCCGGCCATATATGTTTCTAGGTGTACCTAGAAAGCATTCGTTATCACCAATTTTATTGCGATCCATTGTTCTTCCATATAGACAGGGGTAGTGGTTAGCTATCCAGGTTTTCTGATATACTAGCAGCGAAGTTGGCCCGGGTTACTTCATTGTTTAATCATCCGGTATTCGAAAGTGAGGTTCGTTGGTATCGATTATTATATAGTACATTGTGGGTAGACGGACGACACTGGTTAGAATCGATGTTGAAGCAGTGTTTGGTCTTAATATCTTTGATGTTAGAGAAATGCCTATTGGACACGAGGATGTGGTCAATTTGGTTGGCCGCAACTCAATCGTTTGATTTCCCCGTGCCTTTATGAATTCGCTTACTGTCAAGTATGTGCTTGCTATCACCAGATTATATAGGAGGGCTATCCTGGTGGTGCGGTTCCGTTTGTTGTTTGACGCCAAGTGTAGAGAGTCTAATTTTATGATACCACGATGAAAACAGTCTTTACATTGTATTGGGGAATTTTTGTTTAAAACACTTACGAAGCGGTCGTAGAAAGTGAGGCATGTACAATCTATCTTAAATTTTCGATGTTAAATCTGTTACGAATTGGTGTAAATAATTACTGCTCAGAAAACCAACTCCAAACTCGTGTCCTTCGAAGTTGTTTAGGAGAGAAGGATTGCATCAGGGCTCTGTTGAAAGTTTTATCTTCGATCTTAATTTTGAAATCCGGCTTTTGTATTCGAAGTTAGTTCGCATTTACCGTTCTCTAAATATCCATTTAGGTTTTCCTCATGTCCTCGAGTTTGTCTTGTTGTCAACCGTGTGAAGTTAAATGTAAGATTTTTGATGATGGATTTGGCAAATTTGATATGTTCGTTATTAGTTGAATAAACTATTTAAGTATATTGTTCGTTACAGCTGAATGAGTTATTTGTTACCGTGGTTGATAAGCAAATGCATGTTATTTGTTTTAGCCTTAATCGATATGGTACTCGATGCGGCGATTTCTACTCTATGGATTAATAAGAATATTGTACTTTGAACAGTGTTTCTATTCGAATGTCTGCCATTATATAAGCCAATCTCAGTGTATATGGAATTAATGATGATAAATACGTCATTCATTATTAAAACTTGGGTATTTAAACGAGGTTTTGGGTATTTAATAATAATAAGTAATAGAATTTCTCTATTCTTGAAACGCTTGAGCTGTTTTGTAAAGAACTCCTCCGGTTTTTTCCTCACGTAGTGAACCACCAACATTGAAATTCAAAACTCAGCTGGCTGCTGGTAAAGTTTTTGGCAACAATTTTTTGGAATGCTGAAGGAATCTTGACGATATATTATATGCCACCGAAAAACACAATCATAGGCATCTATTACGCAGAGGTTATGCGAAAATTGAAAAAAGCGATCCGGGAAAAACGTGAAAACTATAAAACTAAAACACATTATATTGACTCAATAAATCAAGTAATAGTATAGCTGTGTATAAATGGTCGACACAGTGTGTATAAATATGTTTAGATACGATAAAAATGCGGAACAAAATCACTCTACCATAACAATAGAAAAGCAAGTTAACAAATTGTTTATAGTAAATAAATAGTAAGTTATAATAATTAATAAATGTCTAGAAGTATAAAGCTCATTTCCTCAACACAAAATAAAATCGTAATTCTGCACAAATAAATTATATTCGTATGTCCGTCACATACAAAAAAAACTAGGTCTCTCGATATATTTTAGAGATTATTTGGAGGAAACTGGAATGATGTGCATTGAATTGAAAGGAAAAAACTTATTAATCGAAGTACAAGACATGCGATTTCGAATTATTGCAATAGTTGTAACCTAAAAACCAGAGTGTGGTTTATTCATAACAAAACAATGCTAAATTAGCTATACTCGTATACGTGCATATTTATAACCAAGCATCACATTCTGATAGCAATTTCTCTATTGATGATGCTGATGGTGATGGTGATACCACATACAGGTAATTTACGAAAAAAGTTGATCGTATTACACTTTCCCATATAACCGACCGAAATCGTATCATCTCATGAAAGTTTCTTTACATAAAATTTCTAACGTATATGTATTTACGTTTATGCGTTGTCCAGTCAACTTAATTAAATTTGCATAATCTGGTACCTGTAGATCGACTAACGTCATATTTTGCAAAAAATAAAAAATGTTTGACATTGAGCTGAAGTAATTTTCTACTTGTAATTGTTCATATAACTCTATGTCATAGTGAAGTTCTACTGTAAATTTTATTAGCTCTTGCAAAGTTACCAAAATTAATTGAAGCGTACGAGACACACATTTGATTGTTTTTATTTTCATGATGTTTAAGAAATATTATGTATACGACGATTACACCATTTTAACATTTTTTTTTTTTTTTACCTGTGTTTGGCTTTATTCTTGAATTTTTCCTATCTTGGGAAACGCACAAGTTGTTTTCAAATCTTACAAGCTAATTGGACAAAAAAATACGTCTTAACCTACATTAATTCTTAATATTAATATGCACTATTTGGTTTGTTATTTATATGAATTAGTGAGCTAGATCTAAGGATCTTTTCTTTTAAGGCGACGATTTTAACAAACATGTGTTTTAGAAGCACTGGCAATAAAGCTTTTTTATAATAGATCTAGTATTCATATAATATTAGGGGTACAAATAGGTTTTGAGGGATTAACAAATGATGATGTAACTAGTATTAAATCGCATCGGGCCATCTTGTAACTAAATTCATGCTAAAGCGACATCATTTCCCTCTAAAAATAAGTATGTGTCATTTCGCTGAATTGTAAACAACATATTGTTTGTGCTCTAACCATGTCAACTTTTGTGCCACCAAAACACAATTTGCGGAAAGCGCTGCTTTTTCGTTTTAGTTTGAAGAAAATTGCAGCTGCAAAGCACAACACCACACACACATATAATTTAATAAAATATCTTTGGTATTAATTTTTTATTTTTTATTTTTTTTGTTACAGTTGAGAACGAAACACGCTGTTACGGTGAACTTGGATGTCTAAACATAACAAGGGAATGGTATCACTTAATACACCGACCATTTAATGTGTTTCCATTGCCACGTGGTGTTATAAATACACGTTTCCTATTGTACACTGAAATAAATCCTACCGAAGGCCAACTGTTAGTCGCAGAGGATAAAGAAGGCATCTCCGAAAGTAATTTTAATTCAGAATGGAAAACAAAATTTATTATTCATGGCTTCATAGATACGCCACTATCGAATTGGGTAACGGAGATGCGTGACGAGTTAATTGCTCGTAAAGGATTAAATGTGATATTAGTGGATTGGGCGGGAGGTTCCCTACCACTTTATACGCAAGCAACATCTAATACTCGACTTGTTGGACTAGAAATTGCCTATCTTATAAAACGATTACAAGAGGATCATGGATTACGGCCTGAAGATGTGCATCTTATTGGACACTCGCTTGGAGCACATACGGCGGGATATGCAGGTGAACGCGTTCCAGGGATTGGTAGAATAACAGGGCTTGATCCAGCTGAACCATATTTCCAAGGAATGGGGCCTTCCGTTCGATTAGACCCAGGTGATGCGCAGTTTGTCGATGTTATACATACGGATGGCCGAAGCTTCTTTTTACTAGAAATTCCTGGGTACGGAATGTCACAATCGTGCGGTCATATTGACTTTTATCCAAATAATGGTAAAGAACAACCTGGTTGTGCACTTTCACAAGAAGGTGGGTCATTAATTCCATTAACATTAATCAAAGATGGAATTGAAGAAGCATCTCGAGTACTTCTGGCCTGTAATCACGTACGAGCAATTAAGCTATTCATAGACAGTATAAATGGAAAGTGCCCTTATGTAGCACATCGCTGCCCGTCATATCAACATTTCCTAGCGGGTCGATGTTTCAAATGCAATTCTGGAAATTGTGCTGTAATGGGATATCATGCAACAATGCCACTATTAACTTCGGGTAATTCATCTGAAAATGAAATATCAGATAATTTCTTACCCCAGTCGCCCTTACCAGGGAAATATTTTCTTGCCACCGGAAAGGAGTTGCCATATTGCCGTAAGTACTCTTCTTTTTCAACCTTTATTAATATAAAAGTTGGTAAATCGATTTTTATCTCTAGAACGCCACTATCGTTTTACAATTGAAATGGCAAAACCCCGAGTTGCCGAACAATGGGTTCAAGGATACCTCATGGCTGCATTATATTCGGATCGTGGGGCTGTACGAAATATAGATCTAACTCCAAGAGGAACTGTGCGTTTAGAGCATGGTTCAACATACCAAGTTGTAGTCACAAATCCGTTTGACTTAGGCGATAAAGTGCGAAAAGTTGAACTAAATTGGTCACACGACATGAATGTTTTAGAACCAAGAACGCTGTGCATTTTATGGTGTAACGATCATTTATATGTTAAATCAGTGACCGTCGAATTAATGCAAATGCCAACAAGAGAGTAAGTATTTGAATGAGCCGTGTGCAAATAATGGTTTACTAAAAGAGACCGAATCACGACTATTACTTAGACTTTATTTATTGTACATACTTAACAAACGCTTTATCAAGTATTTTACAGACTTTTACAGAATCTTTAAGGAGTAAAGTCATTTACCGTGTGTTTAAGATAAGTTTTTTTTAATAAGTAATTTACCTTCCCTCAGGAAACGAAATTCGGACACATCGAATAAGCTGTGTGCACCGAAAAAAGAATTTGCTGATATTGCCAATCGTGGATCGTCTGTATTCTATGACTGCAAAAGATAGCCGAATAGTAGAGATCTACTACTAAGTTTAAGCTAATTATATTTGTAAATATAACTATGATTAACCGCAGCGATATTAGTCCCAAGCCCAGAAGTAGTCCCCACATGGAAAAACTAATTTCCCTACAATTTTTTTTGATTATTTTTAATTAATTAGTTATTTAGTTATTATTAGATTTTTTGTTGTTTTTATACATAAATGAAAGCGAGAAATGAACAATGTACGTTTTGTGATAATTTAATTAAATAAATTAAAATAATTTTTATAAAAAAATTTTATAAGACTTTTTTTACTATATTATTAAACAGTATTTATATTTTAAAATATATGTACTAATTAAAAGATAATTACAAGAAGTTTTTTTATACTTTTTTAATAAAGTTGAAAATAAAAATAAGTGTTTAATCTCATTTGTAATATGAACGATTTGACACTCAGAAGCAAAAGTATAGCACGTAGGAAAACCCGAGATCTAACTGAAACGAAATTTGAGCCCTATCTTCTAAGAAATCTATAATTTTCTTAAAACTCTATAATAAATAATAAAAGTTCAGAACACAAAACAAGTTTTTATTTATAAATTAATTTAAAATAAAATACGCCATTACAATGTTGTAACCAAAAATTGTTGCTGTTTCTTTGATAAAACTCGCGAAATTCTCTAATTATTTTTTTTTTTTTTTTTAAGAAATGCACCTATTATTTACAGTTGTAAAATCTCACAATGGTTAAACAAAACAATTTATTTATAAGCTTTTTTGGTTGTTAATATTTCAACAATGAAACTTGACAACACGACTACTGTATTAGTATTAGAGATGCCTGGCGTCAACTAGCGATAATTTTAAATATATTTATTTTTGAAAGATGATTGTCCTGTCGATTTATGTTCATCTTGACAATGCGAAATGATCTATAATTGATAGGAACGGAATTTAATTCTTTAGTATGTATGATTATAATATGTAATTTAGTAAACCATTATTAGACACTTGACTAAATAAAACAACATGCATAAAAAATATGACACACATTATTTTTTGGGCAGAGGAATGCCAGAAGCTGATATACCGCGTTTTCAGATAGGCCGCATATGACTCGCTGCATGAATAAAGTTCAAAGTATTGCCGTTTTTTATCACTAACATTTATTTTCTAGCCATTTTCCAATAAATGACACCATAACTGAAATAATAGTAGTCTTTATGAGTAAGTATGTGACACATATTTGGGTCATACGGTTTTAATGAGAAAGTTTTATTTATTGAATTATCTTCATATTTCGAGAAACCCTCGATATTGGTTTAAAATAATGGTTTTAATAACTTTTCACTGTTCAACAGTTTATATAAAACAATTTTTTGTGTTTAATTTTATTTATTCATATAAAATTATCACAATGTACCTATTGACTAACAACATTTGATTTCTAACCTAATTTGCTACTTTGTTATATGTTTTAGGATGTCCCCATTGGTTTCTCCTAAATTGTATCTAGTGCTGGTTCTGCCTTGCGCTGACTATAAACCTAACTCAAACGGTTTTACCGTTTTGAGCCTTCTTATTATTTCTCGTTTGTCAAGCAGTTGGCTAGATTCGACGTTTGGGTGATTGTGTAGCCTCTCATCAAGCTTTCGTGCTTCTTCAGGTCAATTACGTGCGTATCAAGGACTAAGAAGCCTTCACAAACTAAGTATATTGTTTTGGAATTTTTGGCTGATGTTTAGGTTACTCGGTTTAGTACAACCTTTCAGCTAAATACCATACGTCCATATGGACTTTAATATCTGCTTATATAGCATCAGTTTATTATACATTGACAGTTGGTAGTTCCTTCCCAAAAGCTAGTACATTTTTCTGTATTTGAGGCCATTCACATTTACTTTTCATAAGCACCTTCACACCAAATATTTTGCTGAGTTGGCATGTAATAACGTGCATATCCCCTAGTGTAGGATGTCAAATTAACCTAGTGTGGAGATGTACAATGGGACATTATTTAGTACCACTGGCAATTGGTTCACTTTTCTGTAGGTGTAACCAACCAGGTTTTGTTCAACTGGACGCGCGGGCGTAGCGATGTCCGTACTTAATTAGTAGCTTCCCCTATGGAGTCACGTCCTGATATAATAGCAGTGTCATCAGCAAACGTACCCATTGTTGTCCATTATCAACGGGTTTATTTGTGGCGTTTTCTACTCTCATCAGTGTTTTCGTGACTTTTATCAGATTATTAAGATTCCTCTTTTTAGCCTGTATGCACCAAACACAATTGATGATTTGTTGAATTTGTGGTTTTTCTCCGTTTATTTCTATGCAACATCCAGCCGACTTCCCTATTCGATTCGTCTGAGTCCATCGCATATACTTTCTGTCAGTTTACCAGTTCAGCAACATTAATATTAGGCTTCTGGTGATCATTTCTATCTCTTGAATCCTTGCTTCTAATTGTTTAACACTTTCTATAAGAATCATTTTTCTGTTCTTTTCAGACACAGTACATCCTCTTCGAATATAATCATTGCTGTTTCTGATTTTTTGTATCTTCTATACCCCAAAAATATGTAAAGGGAAGTACAAATTTCTTTATCAAACACATTTTTTTTTAATTTCAAACTATTTTTAAGCATATACCAAATGATGAAATACGTTTACATAAGTACGTTCACACCATAAAATTATTAATGAAATATAAGTAAAAAAGGAGTAGGGATCATTTTTTCCTTTTGGCATAAAAAGTATAAACTAAAACTAAACTATTTTTTCACTAAAAATCATGACAACACAACAAGAAATTGCTCAGAAAAAAAACCAACGGGGTTCAAACTCCACCTGAACCGCAAATGTTTGATAAAATATAAGGTATTTCTCATAAGGGTTTTTAAGGAATCCCATTTCCATCTAACATAACCAAATCCCAGATCATAATCGGTTGAAAATTGATCGAGTTCCGTGTTAGGTGGTCATATTCCAGAAATTCTTCCAACAATCATTTAAGAACCCTATTTCATTCCAGCATACTCCATCCCATCATAATCGGTTAAAAATTGATCTAGTTTCGTCCCAGGTGGCCATATTCCAGAAATGTTTCTAAAAATCATTTTAGAATTCTATTTCCATCCAACATACCCAATCTCATCACAATCGGTTAAGAATTGACCGAGTTCCGTCCCAGGTGGCCATATTCAGGAACTTCTTCCAAAAATCCTTTAACAATCTCACTTATATCCAATATACCAAAATCTCATCATAATTGGTTAAGAATTGATCAAGTTCTGTCCCAGGTGACCATATTACAGAACTTCTTACAAAAATCATTTAAGAATCCCACTTCCATCCAACATACCCAATCCCATCACAATCGATTAAGAATTGATCGAGTTCCGTCCCAGGTGGCCATATTCAGGAACTTCTTCCAAAAATCAATTAAGAATCTCATTTCCATCCAACATACCCGATCCCAACATAATCGGCTAAGAAATGCTTGAGTTCCATCACAAATTAAATTTGATCGAATAGATTAAATTTAAAAACATTCAGATTTCTATTTCTTATCTATAGTATTTAATGCAGCGTGTAACATGAACCCAAAACTAGTCCCCTAAATGTTTTACCAAACATAAAAAATCGGGTGTGTCATTTTCGTAAATAGTCCGTTTTACTAAATTAATAGTTTACTTTGATTTCAGTGAGGTAAGTTGCATCGTGAAAAATTTTAGTGGACTGACCTAAATAGTGACCTATTTTAGTCCACTTAGCAACCGGTTTCAACGCAATTATTATAGACCACATTTGGGTCACATAACAAGATTTATGTGTGCCATCTATTGAATAATACTAAAAGTATTGCTTACATTCTCATCGCAATCAATAATATTATTTGCTCACAAATAATTCCGTAACATTTTCGAAATTAAATTTATTCATTTTCATTGTTTAAGTTTAACTAATTTAATAACTGTAAAACTAAATTGTATGCCGATATGTTCATTTAACATCAATGCAGCTACCAAATCTTTTTTTTAATGCGAGCCCTTTAAGAATGAAACATACCAAGCAGCTGCAACGAGCAGCAAATTTAAATATTGGCTTATTCGCTTATGTAATGATACAAAATCATAGTCCTTCGATGCAACTTCATTCAATATAATTTTTTTAAATTTAAATTTTTCTATTAAAATTACAAAATATTTGATTTCTTTTATTGGAAATACGTATATTTACAATCAAAGTATGATTTTGTATCATTACATCAGCGAATAAGACAATATTTAAATTTACTGCTCGCTGCTGCTGCATGGTGTGTTTCATCCTTTAAACGAAATACACATCGAATTTTAGTGTGGATTATTTCATTTTTGACGCACCGCGTTGTATGTGTCATTTGTTTAGCTTTTTTGTTTTCGGCATTATATCCATACTCTACTTTTCCGACGATTTCTGTTTGCTGGGTTTATTATTTTGTGGCATTTTAGTAAAATTGCTTCATCATCTGTCACAGAATTATAAAGCAGTGTTGATTGTGGAAATAAAAAATTTATAACTGATATTTATCTAATTTAATTAAAATGGATGTAACAAGATTTGGATCCCTTTGGCAACATGGACCAGTTCCCGGTGAATTTTATAATTATCCAACGGCTCACGTTGGTGGTCAGGACGTTTTAACAAAATATCAACATGATTCACAAAGAACTAGGTTAGGAATTTTTGTACAATGATTTAACTAAAAAATAAATTTAATTTTTATTTTAAAGTGGCCCAATAACCACGGGAACATCCGTTATTGGTATGGTACATAAGGATGGTGTCATAATTGCCGCAGATAATTTGGTCTCGTACGGTTCATTAGCTCGATACCGCAACTGTGACAGAGTCTACAATGTAAATGATAAAATTATCTTGGGTTGCGGCGGGGACTATGCCGATTTTCAATATATTCGATCCGAAATCCAGCAACACACCATCCAAGATTTGGAGCTTAAAGATAACAATGATTTGAAACCCCGTGCATTGTATAACTGGATGACTACATTCTTGTATAGACGGCGTTGTGACATGAAACCACTTTATGTAGATTTACTTATCGGAGGAATCGACACTGTGGATGATAAACCTTTCTTGGGTCATGTCTCGATTCGTGGTAAGGCATACAGAGATGATGTGATTGCTACTGGATTTGGATCCCATTTAGCCTTACCTATTTTACGTGATTTTCTGCAACAGAAAAATGAAGACACTGATAATATTTCTAAAGAGGAGGCGCAAGATATGGTTAAAAAATGTATGGAAGTTTTGTATTATCGTGATTGTCGTGCGTATTCTCGTTACTCGGAAGGCTCGGTAGTTCGAGAAGGCAAGAACATTAAAGCTTTGCCTCTAGAATCTAAAATAATCGAGGAAAATTGGAACATGGCCAAACTAATTAAAGGATATAATTAAAAATTTAATTCATTTTACCTAATATGTTCTATTTTTATCATATTAAATAAACAATAATTAATTTCCAATTGAAATTTTAATTTATATTAATATTTACTTAAGCTTGGGCTGACAACCAAACCGAAAACATTGAAAGTGACAACATTCTTACATATTTGAAATAAGAAGAGCGATCCTTTATTTTTTCATACTTATCATGTTGAAGAATATTTTTCACACGTTATTCACGCATCATAGCACACACTAAAATCACCCAATTACCCTTAGCAGATCATAATGTTTAGCAATCATCCTTTACCACCTTGTAATTTTAATGTCCGCTGATTTAACAAGCATGTGGACATTGGAATGAAATGATGTTGATTGTGGAAATAAAAAATTTATAACTGATATTTATCTAATTTAATTAAAATGGATGTAACAAGATTTGGATCCCTTTGGCAACATGGACCAGAATGGATACGAGCGAAAGAAATCCTTATTTTATCGTATTAGTGATGTATGTGGACGGCTAGCGATTTTTTACACAGAGGACAAGTACGTCTATTATTTTAAATTTTATAATATAAAACTATTTATTTTTGAAAAAATGTTTAATAAAATATAATATCATAAAAAATATCCCAAAAATTCATATTTAGTGTAGGTATTACAATATATGATATAAGTACTTAAAAGCAAAAAAACTAAGAGGAATTAAGTTCCCTCAATGTACTACGAACTGCGGTAGGAGTATGTAATTTCGATAATCGTGATGGTGTCGCAATTTGTGATTTTCTTTTACCATTCGGTGTTGAAGCCGGTATGCATGATCTTCGATACTGTGATTGTATTGCAGTTAAGTTGTTCGATAAAACTGCATTGCTTGCTACAGGAATCTGACGATCGGAACCAGCTGTCACAATGATTTTTTGTGGTCCAGTGGTTGACGCTCGTGTGTGCGGATCCAATGCTTTGAGCGGCCCACCTGTCGATAGAGTTTGTGTTTTGGTCCGTACTCGAAGTCGAGAACTAGATTCAGTTGCTGGCTTTATTAGTTTGCTGGGCGTAGTATATAAAGAACGTCGGACCATATTGACCGATGGTGATCGATTTTCTTTTTTACTAGCACTTACAGGATGCGATATTGACAGCCGGTTATTTCTAGGGGTTGTTTTCGGTGTTGAGACAATGGCTCGGTGGCTAATACTTTCGCGCCTCTTTGATGCAGGTGCCACTAGTGAAGGAGTCTTTACTGATTCGGACACCTTTTCTGTTACTAATTCGAATGTCTCCTGCCGTAGTATTTTGGTTGATTTATTTGAATTTTCTTCGGGAAGCTCTTTCCCCTCAAGCAGATCCATTAAAGTTTTTAACACAATTTTAATTTTATCACAATTTTTGGTTATCTCGAATCTCTTAATAAAATCTTCTACAGATGATTCGAAATTATTTAAAAATATCTTCTTCTCTTCAAACTCATTTGATTTTTTAATGTTTGCCAAAATTGTATTAATTTCCGATTTCGTATGTTGTTCACCGTTAACTCCTGCCTCATGGCATTGTAAATCCGAGGGCGAGCTAAGCAAATCATTATTTTCACTGTTCTTTAAGAACGGAATTGTTAGGGTTTCAATGTCGGACACATCATCTAGTTCAACCCATTTTGGTATGGTAGAATTTAAATCTTCATTGTTCTCCACAACATTGACACACATAAGCTCATGTGTCTTCTTTGTAACACTCATCAAGGTATTATTATCAAATGTTATAGGTGCACGGAGCTTTTCAAGTATACTTCTTCCTTGCGCTGCTTTCAACATACTAGAGTCCAAACCGAATCGATCACGTTTTAACGAAGAGGGTGATGGACTAGCGCTGCTCGACTTGATCAGTTTATGAGCCATTTTCACACTTCCCGGAGTTAACAGGATCGAACTGTTACCACTACGTTCGGCACTTCTATTTAATGAACTATTACTTACATTAAGAATTTTGCTATTCGACTCACAGCTACAATTCATATTAATTAGTAAATTATTCGTTTCTCTGCGATCAAATTTATTAATATTTTCGGCAACAATATCGAATGGATCCTCTAAATTCTCTGCGTTATGTTTTGCTATCCATTCATACTCATCAAATGGATTGTTGATTTGCTCTACAATTACTTGTGGTGGTGCTTCACTTGGCACATCGAATAGTAATAAATGCTCGTCCATTTCGTTTGATTATTCTGTTTAGGTTACGGTAATATTTTACTGTAATTAACTTGAAAAATTATTCGATGAAAAGATAAACGAGTTTTGAGGTAAATTTTTGACGGATTTTGACGGAATTTAAAAAAGTGCAACAGGTAAACGAATTAGCAACTACTTCATATTGGTAACGATATTATTTGCTCTATTTTCATTTGGTAATACAGTTAGATTCTAGTACATTTGGTTTGCTGGGTTTACTATATTATACGTATAGCCGACTCGAGTTCGACTAGGTTATCTACGATGTTTATACATAAACGCACTAACGCAGTGATTGTTGAATACTTTTCTTCTATACACACAAACTTTGAATAGTGTGTTAAACGACGTTCAACAAATAAAAGGCAGCATGCCGGAAAATGATAAAATTCTAAATGAAATCTACCTTAAAATTAAAAAACAATTTACCAAACATAATGAAAAATAAACAAAGTTCGTGGAATGAAAATTTAATTTTTTGCCGCAATTACGAGATATAGATAAATAAAGTCAAAAAAAAATATTGAACAGAAAATTTTCATAGCATTCGTATGAAAGTGTTTTTTCGTATTTACATTATTTGGGCCTGCAATCTGCATTCATATAAACCGTATTTTTTATATTTTTTTTCTACTTCGCCGTATACATACACGCAGTGATAGCATGCATATTTTGACGTTTCAATATGGCGATATATCAATATTCAATTATCAATTTCAATATTGCGTCTACTAAATTTTTTCGCTTTCATACTGGTGATACATACATATTTCAATAAATAAAAAATAAAAACCAAATAAATTTTAAAAAATTATATTTTTTTTTTTTTTTTTTTTTTTTTTATAAAAGGAAGTATTAATTGTCCAGTGGATTTAATGTCCTTTGAAGGTCAATTAATACCCCCCTTTCATTCACGCACAGACCACCCATTCACACAATTACAGTATACCACCTGCACATTGCAAGCTCCATGACAACCTGTACACTGACATGGACATAATAAAAAAAATGATACAAATATTTTTTAAGAATGATTTCTAAACGTCAAATTATAGCAAGTTTACCACACCAGACTCCATCTTGGCAAATTTTGACAGAAAGAGAAAGTAGATTGCAATAGCATTCAGATAGCAGGTGGAGAAGCCGTGTTAGAGCGTGTTTCAATTGGTTTAAATACCGCATAAAAAGTTAAAAAGTTAAAAATTGTGGTGAATAAAAATGTCAAACTTTTTATCCGCTTCAAGAGCTGATAAAATTTTTATATAGAAAACATTTGGCTGGCAAAAATATTTGTTTGTAAATAAAAATTTTCCATGTAAAAATTTTGTGAAAAATTGCAATGATATATATGTAAACTGACCATAATTGACTAATATATATTTAAAAAGTATTTATTTTACATGTTTTCATATTTAAATTGTCTATATATGTTCACAATTAAACGTAAAATAAGCAACCATGTTGTTGTCAAAGTTTTATCCAATTGAAACACATAAAAAGTTAAAAAGTTAAAAAATATTTACCACGAATAAATTTTTAGCTTTTTAACTTTTTATGCGGCATTTAAACCAATTGAAACACGACCTTAGAAATTTGGTCACGTACGTACTCTAATGTCGATTTTCATTGAAGAAAAAATAGTACCCTATGGTACTCCAACTGCTGTCAAAATGTTTCATTGAAAAAAAATATTACCACGGGTAATATTTTGTTACTCCCGGGGTAATTTTCTATACTCTAGGTTTTTTGGTGGAGTATACGATTTTGTTGTTGTTATAAATACATCTATTCGCCATTTTTTTCTGTCATTTGTCAAAATATGCGGCGCGTTGGTAATTTGTTTAGTGAAATTATAAAAATCAAATATAAATAATAAAGTAAAAATTAGAGAGAAGTAGAGTAGTACCTTTTTGTTCCATTGAAACAAAATGGGAGTAAAAAATGAGGGTAACATTTTGGGAGTAAGAAAAAATCAATGAAAATCGACATAAGAAATAAAATTCAATTCAGTTCGACATACTACGAAAAATTAAAAAATCTACTAGCAAGTTTTAGTTTTTTCACAGGATACTTGATTTAATTTTGCTAAACCAGCTGTATAGGAACCATGCGCAGATTTTAGCGAAAAAAAAATTCGATATAATTTCTTTTAGTTGCTAGAAAAACGCACGTTCAATTTTGAATATTTCATTTTTTGAAGCAGACGTGTGTGCAACGTATGTTCATTTTGTTTATGTTTCATAATTCAATTTGACGTTTCGCATTGGCGGTTAAATTTTTTGTTGTGTTTTAAATTTAATTTATCTTAACACACTTAAATAATTAAAAAAGTATCTAAGTTATTATTTTATAAACTAATATATTTAAAGCCTATACTTTTAATTTAATCAACAAAATTAGTGTTGTCCATTTCGAGTGCCATAAATATTGAAATATATCGCATGATACATTGAATAATTTTACTAAAAAGGATGTGAGCTAGATTAAACTCTTTCGATATACTGATAAAAAGTAAGATGATTTTAATTTTCATTTCAATAAATTTATCTGAATATGATTTCCATTTTTTATTAGTTTTGAAGAGATGGACCCATTCAATTAAATGTGACTGTTTCTCGAAAAAACAAAATTAAATATAAAAAATTGTGTATTTTTAAATAAAGTTTATATTACTTAACATATCGAGTTTTTATTTTTTTATCAACCAAACTAATTTTTGTTTTGAAAATAACAAAAAAAATTTTATCTGTACCTCCATATGTACTGATAAAATTTTTGTCTAAATTTATTGAGTTTTTATGTTGGTTGCATACACAAAATTTGTATAGCAGGTTGGCTGCAATCATTTATTTTTATTTAATCGAAAAAAAATTATGTCTAGTTTTTTTTCGCTAAAATCTGCTCATGGTTCCTATACAGTTTAACTAATCCTCAGTCTGTACAGGCTATTACGAAATTCGAAACCAAAATATTATTAACGAACGAAACTCGTTCTATTGTCACGCTCTTAATAATGACTATACGTCGGGTAATTTAATGAATTTCAATATACCTTGAATTGGTTACTAAGCTGATGACTAATCGCATACATGCTATCAACAAACAACAGATGGTTTGGACAATCAATAGAGTAATTTTTATTGCCTATTTTTTATCTCCCCATCTTTTATTCTTAATAGCTAGCACTCGAATTAGTTTTAACAGAATAATTTTTGAAAAACACTTAAGTTATTTTTCCGCAACAATTTCTTCCGTGTCATTTAATGCTGCGCGCATGAAATCGGAAATAAAATCATAATACTCGCTCCCGAAATTAAAGCCAATCAAATTTCGTGAAATGGTTTATGCTCCGCCTACTAGTCCCATACTCGAGTTGAAATATTTTTAACTTTGTTATTGTTTTAATACATTCAGTGCGATACCATGGTATTTTTTCGAACTAACTACCGATGTCATGTACGCAGTCTAACTGTTTATTCACTTGTGTATTAAGTGATTTTTATGATTTTTTATCTGAATTTACAAAATCGAATATTATTTTAAAACGCAAATAAGTGTTTAATTTTCAAAAATAACAAGGTAATATATAATGCAAATCGGTGGCTTGGTTATAAAAGATGCTAAAAGGAACAGAGAGAAAAAAAATTTGACAAAATTACTTAAATGATGTGTGGTATTAATGACCACTTTATTTATTTATTTTTTATTTATTTACCATGCAATCTATTTTGAGGTTCGAGGCTCATCACTCTGCTCTTTCGCGGTTATGCTTTTAACGTCCTTACTTTACGCCTACTCAGCCAACTCGAGGACGTACGGCTATAGGACCGATTGAAGACCATCTGGAGGCATGGAAGATGGGACGGCCCATGGGTTTTGCACACCGATAGGGGATCATAGATGCATAGATGTGTTACATTTCATCACAGATCGTAATCGGTTTATGAAATTTCACTTTCTGCCGCTATCGGGATTCGAACCCGGTATCTCCCGATCCAAACACCAAAGCTTTAACCACTGCTATTTGGTCGGTGATGACCACTTTTAATACTAACTTATTTTATTCTGCGAGTATACCCTGAAAATAGTGATTTTGCAGATATTCATCAAATTCAAATTGTTGAGTGTTGATTTCAATTTTGTTAACACATTTAATTGAAACGTACTGTATTACCTACTGATGCTCGCACCACATTTAAATTTCTTTAAATAAAACAAAAAATTATTTAAAACAATATTGTATTTATTAAAATATACATTTAAAAAGATTTTTCTCAAAAATTTTATTTGTTCATAAGGAAATAGAAAAACAAATCTGCAAAATGATTATGATTCATACACCACATAATGTTCAATTGATTGATTGTCTTGTGTGCACATTTTTTAAATATTCTGAAACCATTTCTGACAGGGGTTTAGTATATTTTTAGAGATACATATTTTATGTTTGCTACTGAAATAGATTAGGTACACTAATTTAATATTAATGTATAGACATTTTACGTAGATTAAGTAAATGTTAAAGCGTCTTCTAAAATTTGTAATCAATCGACCATTGAACATCTACGAGTACATATGTAAAGAGGTATGTTTAACATTTTTCTTTTAATTGGGAGAGTAATTAAGTAAAACTTAATAAAATATATTATTTATTTATAACAATTATTTTAAAATATTGAGTATAGCTAAATTTATATCAAATATCTATAGCATCTAGATTAGGTGGTGCTGACATTGGACGATTCTCATCCGTAGTTAGTCGGTTTGTTTCATTTTGTTGAAATCGCTCATAAATCTTTGCGACAATTGATGATGGTGAGATATGTGGATTACCTATAAAAATATAAAATAAAAAATAAAATAATTAGTTGCTGGATAGTTACATAAACTAAAACGCGAATTTACGAAAATTTCTATTACAATTGTTGTTTAGAAAATCAAAGCTCAAACACACATGCTCAACATATCGAAATCATAAACTTAGATAAACTTATTGGCTTCACACTTAATAGAGAGAGTTACTTTAGGATAATTCACTTTTAATTTTTTTTTAATTGCTGTCTTTCTGTTAATTTCTATTAAATTGGTAGCGTGAGAAAACATAAAGTAAAAACTTTCAAAGCATAAACTATTAAAAAAATACAACAAAAATGTACATATATATTTGTTAAAATACGTAATTGAATTTTGCTGAATATAAACATTACCACGCGAAATAACTTACTTTTTGTATAGCCACAACTTGAGTAATTTTTGTTACCAACATTAAAAAGATTAAAATTTCTCAAAAGTTACCATGGGATATTTCCGAAAACGCCTAATATACTTACGTTTAAAAAATTTAAAATGACTCATGTACTAGCTTTTGGCAAGGATAAAACAAAAAGTTTTTTACTGGATTGTATAGAATTCACTAAAATAAGTTTAAGGGGTATATCCTCTATCCGGTCGCAAATTAATTATTTGCGATCAAAAATATGGTTACTAGATTTATTTTGCCATGCCAATTCTCACATCTATTTTAAATTAAAATTTTTTTTGCGATTGTTAAGTAAAAATACATAAAAATACTGCGACCTCTGAAAAGGCGTAGCAGTCTTTTCCTAGATTTCTACTCTACAATCGCAAAATGAATTTAAATTAAAAAAAATGTGTCAATTGACATGGCAAATTAAATCTAGTAACCATATTTCTGATATTTCTGAAATAATTAATCTGCGACCGGATAGAGGATATACCCCTAAAAAGCATAAACATGCAAAATTAAGACAAGTAAAGAAATTGTTAGACCATTTTAAACCTACATATACATAAATATTAAATATTGAATTACAACAGCAAAAGGGAAGCAACTCATCATATGTATTAGTTTGCACTTGAAAGTGGTTCAAGTTCTGCGCCAAGCCGATACATCGTCAAATCGTCTTCATTTGTCTTGTTTTACTAACTTGATGTCGCCCTCTAGAGAGCAAGTCAACCATTTTGAGATGCCGAAACCTGGATTATTGGTTGGAGATGCATAAGAAATACACCACAATGAAGAAGACGCGCTTCGCCAGATCGAAAATTAGAAGTTTCCCGTTTATAAGTACTTAAGGACCTTCATCAATCTGATACTAAAATTTACTTCATCACGGAAGAAGTTGGTGGCTCTGGCTCCATTTTCAGTCCTGTATTGCTTTCAAAATTGGTAAGGGATCAACTAATTTCGAATTGTATATTATAAAAAAATTTAAAATTACAACTACAATCGAATGATCTTGAGATGCTTATTAAAGTCAAGAACAATTTCGCAGTTGATTTAACGATCTGCTTATCGGTTAAATGTTAGACTCACATTCGTCAAACTGATTTTGATAATAAAGATAATTCTATATTCCGAAATTCAAAAATCAGCTTTCCGCAGCTGCTAATTGAAGGATACTTTGGCAAAGTACTTTTAAAATAGGTTACGCCAAAATACTGTTCATCAACACATCAACATGACCACAGGTTAGTCAGGCAATCGAACAAAAACAAACAATGTTTCATTTTTTATTAATCAGCGATCTTCGAAATTCAGCAGAACTAAAATTAACATGTTTTATCGGCACTAAGGCCGTGTGCCAAACTAAAGGTAAAAGTCAATTTTAAGTAAATTTTTCAATAATTTTAATTATTTTTAAAAAACTTTATGGCAAACTGATCGAAAAATTTGTCCTAAAACAGGTTTTTACCGTAGTAACTCAGTTGGAAATTTGTCAACATGCATGTGAATTATTTTTTATGAAAGGCATACGTTTCTATTAGCTACATTTTTTCTAAATGTGTATGAGAAAGAAAGAAAATAGTGTTTTGTCTATTTTTGAGGGTATTTATGACAAATCACATAAGTTTCCCAAAAGAATCATCTAATTACTGTCCACGTTAGACGAAAAATATGTGACATGTCCTAAAACCGTCCTTCTTTAATGACAATGTCTTAAGCGAAACATAAATGTATATGACATGTCTTCGACGTTTCTCATTTTATAACGTAGTTTTAAAATGACATATAGGTAAACAATCGAGAGAAATGGAAAAATTACAATCATTTTATGCTCACTGTTTCTCCGCCGTTGCAATTTATTTATTAATTATTAATATTATTACATACGGTATCATCTTGTTTGTCGAATAGGTAAGTCAACAATTGTTTTGTTCGGAAAATTTGAACATATTACATTTTTCTAATTTTGTTTATAGTCAACGAAATTTCAAAGATTATCCATCTGAAACACAACATATCTGGCACCGGAAAGATGTTGTAATATTTTTTAAGGCAATAGCCTAATATTATACAACAAATAATATATATTATATTTCAAATAAATTAGGAAGATTATATTCTTATCTAAATAAAATGTTTTCATTATATATTCCCATACAAATACATACATAAATTAATCTCAGACATCTCATATAGGATTCATGTCAGATATATCACATATAATTCATCCTAGACAGGTCACATGAGATGAGACATCCATGATTTATCACATATGATTCATCTCAGACATGTCATAAACGATTCATCTCAGATATGTTACAAACGAAAATTAGTCCCATTTGCTGTTAAATTTCTATACATAATACGTGTCATGCTTGACTGTCGCTAATGAGTCATTAGTGTGTGTCATTAATTTTCACAGACCACTTAGAAATTAAAACGATGACGATAATTGACAATCGCGCACATTTTAGTTCACAAGCGCTTACAAATACGTACATAGCTTTTCCACAATGACATTAACAAATTTCTATTTAATAGAAATTGATCGTTACGTTACGAATAATTGACTTATCTATCGTACTAGTAGGAAAATGGCACCTTGAAAAACTTTAGCTATTCTTAAGACGGGATATTTATATATGGAAATACATTTAATAATCTCTTTACTTTTTATTACTACCCTTCCCTCCTCCCAAAAAAAAATAACGACAACATAAGAAATACCCAGACCCGAAATACCCAGACCCGAATACCCAGACCCGAAATTTATGATCGCCCTGTAGAATGTGCAGTATCTTAGAAATCTTGGTGATTTATAGAAGGCCTAATCACACGCATGGGGGAGTAACGACAAGAATTTCTAGCTCAAAAGACTCGTCGTCTTAAAAGTGGAGACCTATATATAAGTTGCCTCACAATGCAGATGGAAAAGGCAATTTTGGCGATTCTTTCTTTATTGGACTACAGGTAAAAAAAACCATTTATAGGAATTCCAAACACTTAATAATCGATAACCTGTCGATAATTTGTGTAAATGTACTTGCCCGTTGATGTTAGTAAATAACAGTACAGAAGATCATTTTACCACACTTTGGGCAATATGAGATGATGGTCATTCAGCCTTGAATGTCAGAAATCAGATAAGGATACTGGATTTGGAACCAACTCTATTACAAATCCTATTGAACACCGGAAATTCTTCACATAAATTAAGGGCTAACCTCCAGAGTCTCGGCACGCCGATTACAGTAAATTACCCTAAAGCTGCATTGCTTTCGTAAATCCCGCTTATCATAACTTTTGAATCTGAAAGCAACAACTTTTGACTTTAATTTTTTTAATGTATTTTAATTTTTCATTTTATTAATATTTATTTTAATTTTTTTTTCTTTTATGAAATAGAACAAATTAAATTCGGTATTTTGCTGTCAAATAACAAATGCCTTGAGACTTTTTTACAACAAGCTGACAACCCTTCGAAAATAATATAAAAAATAATTGCTAGGAGCCAATTTTCAGCAGCAAAGCGCCAAATCTGAGCGTAAAGCACCCAATTGAACTACGAGCGAAGCAAGGTAGAGCTGCGTAAAATTACGAAATGTGATCAGCAGGACCTGAAACTCGATCAAATTAAGCAAGCCAAAAAGCTTCAAATACAAGAGCGAGTTGAGAAATAAAGAACGTTAAAGAAGTTGACGGTTCGATTCAAGGAGATCGCAAAAAATGGAAGTAGAGGCATGCGTAGAAGTTCATTCCTCACTACAGGTTCAATAAAGTTAAGTAAGCTTAATTCCGAATCAAGAGTGACAATAGCGGCGATCAAGTGCAGAGACCGCGAATAAGGGAAAACCACAGCGGATGCAGGAAATAATCAAGACCAGCGACGAATTGTCCTTTGTATATACAAAGGAGCACAGCTCTAAAACAGGCTAACAGGTTATTTATTTAGAAAAAGGCCGACGGCCTGAAACTATAAAACAGCTGTCATTCGAGAACGGGATAAGCACGTCTGTATCAATACTGTTGTAGCAAACGATACATGGCATAAACAATTTTATGGGTTTTATATCTAGGACATACAGAAACTGATATGAAATTGTGCACATGGGGAGGACAGCATTAATTTGGGACTCTAGATATTCAGAGGAGAGTCTTTATGGAAGTGGATTTTCGACTTCTTCAGACAGTTTTTTCAAATAATTGTCAGTTTTGCTTTTAGCACCATGTTATTGAAATTTAATCAAGGACTGAAAACGGAATGCTTATAGTTTGCTTTAGTATCTAGTAATTCAAACAAACGCAGTCGTAATGCTGCATCAACGTTGAGAACAAACTAGACAATTCTTGCTTCAAGTAAACTCAAGAGCCCTGTCTCTGTCTTGTCAACACAAGTTTTTATTGTAGTCTAATCAGATGCTCACACAAGCAGTTCATATCTGTGTGATTTGTTTGTTATAATAGAGTAAGCTTACCTAGGGAATTATTTCGAATCGAGTCCAAAATATAATTCACGTTTGATCGTCTGTGGAGTAAGGAGATTTAAGTCTGGGGCTTCTTATTACTCATGATAACAACGTGGTTAAGCATATCAAAAAACCATTGGTAGCTATCCGTACAGTTTTTCATTTTCTAAGACGAGATCTTTGTGATGTACGGATGTAAAATTTTAATGCGGGCAGATGAGTACGAAAGATGGTTTCTGATATTCAAGAGACAAGATCGAGTTCCAAAATCGTATTTCATAAACGAACCAAATTTATTAAACGATTCTCAAAATTTAAACTTAACCAAACTCTACTTCATGGAAACGTTCAACACCAATTTGGAATTAACGAAAACCTAATTTCAACTCCAAGAAAATTAGCTCCAAATTGATTCATGGAAACATGGTAATTAATGTCAATGTGAACTGAATTAAAAAACCTAATTTTACATAAAATTGGCGGACGATTATTCAATAAGTCAATAATAGGTGGATCGTGCCCAAGTAACTATTATCGTTGGAAACCAAAACTAGTGAACATCTTCGGATATACATAATTGAAATTTAGTGTAACGTTGACATATAATATTTAATAATTTTGACACGCTCAAACATGTCGCTTGACATGGCACACACTAGTCTTTGTGCATCAACAGACATTGTGCGGGTCATTTGAGAATCAAATGTGGCTTGTCATAAACTAGTCATTTGTTAACACACCATCAAAAAACTACAAAAACTAAGCTTTTTTCTTTTTCATACACAATTAGAAAAAAAAGTAAGAAATAGAAACATAGGTTTGCGTAAAAAATAATCCACATGGATGTTGACAAATTTCCAACTGGGTTATTTTTATGTCATACGTAGGGTACCGCTGAAGTCGTTTTTTGTATTATGTAGCAGATTTCAATTGACCCCTTGTGCAAGAAAAAATAAAAAATCTCATAATTTGCATTGTTGACTAATTCAAAATTTACTTTTCTTGTCAAGATCCCTTACCCAACCCATAAATTTATAATTTTCGGAAAAGGTACTCTAGTGGTCAATAGGATAACTTTGCGTACCATAATTTTATTCCTACTAAAGGTGGGTTCCATTAAAAAAAATTTAATTTTTGACACAAATTAATGTAAATTTGAACCCTCCTTTACGAAAATTTGGAATACAACTAAATTCTGATTGGAATGAAATGTATCGCATTGTTGTTGTAAAATTATCAAAGAAAGACGCTCATTGTAAAATCATTCCCTGAAAGGCCTAAGCCAAGTTAACGCGCATCCCCAATAGAATTCCTTTTACTTTTTCCTTACAGAAAAGTATGAAAAAAAATTTCAGAAAAAAAAAATCTCAAATTTTTTTTCATACTTTTTTGTAAGGAAAACGTAATAGGAATTCTATTGGGAATGCGCTGTTAGTCAAATAATAATGATTCCCAAACCAGGTAAACCAGCAAAGCATAAAAAGTCATATAAAGCGAAGTCATTCAAAAATATTTGAAAGGTTCTGCTCACAAGGCTCAAGCCAATATTGGAAGAACGATGTTTGACACCACAAACCAATTCATGAATAACTGAGGTTACCCGCGGTCTCCACTATGCAAATTTGCTGATATTTTCTATCATGATAATTTATGTTTGTATGTGTTTTTTTCAATAAAATAGTCGTCGATAAAATATCATATCTGGGAATATTACTATCATGATAATTATTATTATCATGATAATCGTTACCATGGTTATGTCAAAAAATTAGTTTGTCATGCGTATGTCCTACCTACAATATATGACATTTCGAAATAATTATCATGATAATTTTTGAGAAAATATCAGCCTGATAATTTGCTGCTAGTAAAAAAAATTGTATAATATACTCACACATACATTAAATATCAGCAATTTTGCATAGTGGAGACCGCGGGCTATTGACGATACATTTGCTAATAAAAATATATATATACAGTGGGTCACAGCCAAAATGATGCAAGCAATATTTATTTTTTTTAAGTAAATATCCAAAAAACAACTATAAATATCTATTTTTAATTTACATTTATTATAAACTTCAGTATTAATTGTTTTTTCATAATACAAAACAAATAAAAAAATTTAATTTATAACAAAACAGTAACAAAAAACAAAATGTATAGCTGTAATTTTCAATGAAAACAATTTTGAGTATTAGTTTTAAGCAACTTTTTGTGCGATTATAGTCAATATAAAGCGTCAATATAGGCAAATAAATGAAATTTTATAATATATGAAAAAAATGGGTCGCCTCACAAGTATTGAAACACGTGAATTAGTTATTAAACACTTTAAAGATGGTAAAACTCACAGAAAAAATGCAGAAATGATGAAAACAAGTTGTTCTACTGTCAGCATATTATCGGACGCTTCATTTATCAACACCGTATTGAAAATAAGCCTAGAACAGTGCACAATAAAAAATTATCTGGAAAAGATTGTCGATAGATTTGCCGAAAAATGAAAGAAAACCCCAAATTAAGTGCTCCAAAGTGGACCGAGCAGGCTCAAAATATTTACATAAAAAATGCCATCCAGAAATAATACGCAGAATATTAAGAGAACCAAATTTTCATGATAGAAGAATGCGGAAAAAGGCATACATCAGTGAAGTTAATCGTGAGGCTAGACTTAAATTTGCCCAAGACCATAAAGACAAAGATTCAACATTCTGGAACATGGTTTTATTTGCTCATGAAAGTAAGTTTAATCTTTTTGGATCAGACGGAAGAAACTACGTATGGAGAAAGACTAATGGAGCTAGCAGCTAAAAATTTACTGTTAAACACGGTGGAGGTCATATTATGTTATGGGCTTATATGGCGTCTCCCGGAGTTGGAAATTTAGAGTTTATCGAAGGCAATTTGAACAAAAGACATACTAAAGACAAATATGGAGGAAAGTGCTGAAAAGTTGAATATTAGGGATCATTTTCGGTTCTACCAGGACAATGATCCGAAATAAAAATCTCGAATTGTTCAACGTTGGCTCATATGGAATATTCCTCATGTCATGAAAACGCCTGCCCAATTACCAGACATCAATGTTATTGAAAACTTATGGTCTAAACATAGAAAAATCAGTTTAACATAGATTTCTTATTTGTATAAAACGAATTAAATTCCAATGTCTTGATTGTATTTGTGACTTTACATTGCGCTTAAACTAAATCACAAATACAATCATGACATTGGAATTTCATTTTTATCTCTCGTTTTATACAAATGAGAAATCTATGGTAAATTTATTTTTCTATGGTCTAAACTTGAAAGCGAAATCAGAAAATATGAGATTAATAATGTAGCGGACTTAAAAAAGGCATTGTTAGAAGAGTGGAGTAAAATAACTCCAGAGTACACGAAAAAACTCGTAGATTCGATGCCAAAAAGACTCAAAGCGGTTCTAAAATAAAATGAATATCCTACCAAATATTAATAAATTAATTATACAATCCTAGTGTTCAGTCGGGCAAAAATGATAAAAATATCATGATATTTTTTATCAGCTTTTGCCATTACACGCACTCATTTATCACAAAAAAAAACCAAGAATATTTTCGATTCTGGCTGTCAAAATTTGTGTACATTTTATTTATTTATTTATTTATATAATTTATCTACAGGGTTACAATCGGTAATTATTACAATTATTAAAAATAAGCGACATGACAAAATTGAAAAAGTTATTTAATTTAAGAACGGTTATTATAAAATTTAAATAGTTCGTTCCTCAATGAATTTCTTGACATGTTAAAATCAAACCTATGAAAAACTAGATTAAAAACACGCGATAAGTTCAACTGGTTCAGATGAACAATAATTTGTGGCCACCGCTCTCGTAAATATGAATTCGTCCCGGCGACGCAAGCACCGTTCTGGAACATAAAAGCCGAAGCTGGTGAGTATCTCGGCACAATCTAAACGTGAACATAATACGTCACGGACGAATATTGCGGATGAAATATCACGTCGGTGATCTAACCGTTGTAATCCTAAGAGAGCACAACGATCGCGATAAGGCGGAAGTACGTGCTCATGTGCCCGCATTGAAGGTAAACCTTTAAGCGCGTAGATAAGAAACTGTTTTTGAACACTCTCAATTCTCTCGGAATGGCATCGGTAAGAAGGTGACCAAATCTGTGAGGCATACTCCAAAATTTTTTATTTCTAATATTTTTGCGTTATGATTTTATATGGACAGGAGCAACATTTTGTTCAACTTTAATGTTATATTTTCTTTAATGTTATATTACACAATAATACATTAAAAGCAATGAATGGATCAAATCAGTGTCTTGAATAAAATCAACAACAAATATTGTTTGTGTATGATTTGTGTGTGTAGTTTCTTTTCTGTGTTCAATGTTCTTGTCCAATGTCCATTTCACTTCTGAATGATTGATTAGGTGACATTGGGTGGTTAAAATTATTCGTGTATTCACGAATTGGGCGAGAAGTGATTTCCTTTACACTTATAAATGTAGCCTAAAAACGATTTGTGAAAATTTTTAGCGCAATCAAATATCTCTAAATCTCCGCTACGTGAATTATAATTGAATGGATGTTTAAATGAGTGAACATGTACTGCGCGGGTTTGTTTTATTAGCAAAGAAAAGATTTGAAGTGTAGTAACTATTGTGAAAGACACTTAGGCTAGAGTAAAAGTAAATTTTTGTTATGACAGCGTCAACAATGTTTTGACGTGCAGAATCAATTTATAATTATTTTTTTCGATTTGATTGTTCACTCGGGTTTGACATAAAATTATACGGAGTGAAGTTAGGGTCACAAAAAATTTCATGATAATTTTTATCATTTTGGTCGGACTGAACACGCCGAATGTGATAATATTAGTTACAAACAAATGAATTAATTTTTTAAAGAATTTTTAAAACTGCATCATTTTAGATGTGACATGTTTTTACATAGAAATTTTGATTTTTGTTACTATTTTGTTATAAATTGAAATTTTATATTTGTTTTGTTTTATGAAATTAACAATTAATACTGAAGCTTATAATAATAATAAATTAAAAATAGATATTTATAATTGTTTTTTGGATATTTACTTAAAAAAAAAAAAAATGGCTTGCATCATTTTGGCTATGATCCACTGTATATATATCGAGACTTGGAATTTTAACTGTATCGAGGGCTTTTCAAAATAAATTAAAAAATCATCAGCAGCAGTTTTGCTCAATAATCTTAAATCCTGACGTGTAGTTTGTTAAAATGTTATTAACTCAGTTACGATTGTAAAATAACTATGATCGTTCGGGATAATAAATAAGCAAGCAAAGTTTAACCTATGGAATTAATAGTTTAGTTTACTAACTTGTATTTAGTTCAACGACTTCATTTAATCATTACGATCACCACACACAAAAATACTATTACCACACATAAAACTAGGTCAAAGTTCATCGAGACTTTTAAATCGATAACAAACAACCGCAATAAATGCGATAATAAATTTAAGACGAAATTTGATCAAATCAGATTTTTATTTTATTTTTATTACTCGCTACTTCTTTCGAAGTGTTAGTGTACTACGTAAATATTGTCATTACATCTTCTTATGTGGAAAAACAGGAATCGAGTAAAATTTATAAATGTTTGCTAATTATCCAAAATGTTACGATTCAAATAATAAAGTTATTAAAATATCATTAAAAAACAACTAAAGCTTGAAAAATAAGAAGCCCAGGAATAAAACATGAATGCTCATGCCAAAATGTTAATAATTTTCTTACGTGTTCTTACTTTTAATATGAAGTAGGAAGAAAACATCTTAAATCAGTTTAATACAGATAATACCCTCATAAATTATGTACATATGTAATATACATATTGTATTACATACGTACATAATTTATGAGGGAAGAATACAAATAATTTTCAATATAGGATTTGAGGTTCAATAATTTATTATGATCATGATGATTATGATTTTTTTATGTTTTCGCTGATTTGATTATTATTTTGATGAAATCTTGATGGTACACGTTGATAGGTATCAAAATCTAAAAGATGATGATGGTAATAATAGTTTTTTTTTAAATATGTATATCCAATTTATTGTTTGTAGGCATTCCGGAAGAAAATTGGAAAATTTATTATATTTATTTACTTATAATTTTTAATTTGAAAAATATTGATTTTATACTAAAATACAAAAAAATTGCGCCTCTTACCTACTAGACCTCTATAACCAAGAACACTATTTTCATACACGTGAGATGCCAATTTTTGCTGCCTGACAAATGCTTCGGTATCGATTCCCTTTAATTGTGATGGCTTAAGAAATCTGAAAATAATAAAAACACAAAAAGTATTATTGGTAAGTATTGATTTTTGAGTAACGATAAAGTTTTTCCTGTTATCCTCATAATACCAGCCTTCTTTTCTTTACAACACAAAATGAATACATAATTAAGTTTTTCTTTTGTTTTATTTTCAAGTTATTTCGAGAATTTACGTTGACTTATTTTTTCAAAGTTTTTAACATTTTCTTTTTATTTAATTTTATATAGTGATTAGATTTAGTTTTATGTTCTGCATATATAGTATATGTGGTCACAACCAAGTCGACTTAAGTCAATTTATTTGTTTTGATCAAATTTTTCAGGTTTTAGAAATTTAGACAGAATTCAATGTATGGCTATTTTTATATTGTCCTAAAACGCGACTGTATTTCTGCTTCAAACAATTCCTGTACATTAATTTATTATTTGACAGCGGCTGATTGGCAAAAATGCTTTGGAAAATAAACTCGACTTAAGCAGTTGTTGGTTGTGACCACGGAATATCTCACTCGTTGTAAGATAAGTTATCAGGTTAAAACTACCTATTGCATAAGTTACAAGGGGTAGGGCTAAACCAAGGGGTAGCTAGCAGAAAAAAAAATTTAAAAACTGATTTTCTGGGGTGAATTACAAACATTTTATAAATTGAATTGACTTTATTTAAAACGTTGTCGTAGGACTACTATCGTAAAATTACAAAATCAAATTGCTATGAAAATTTTGATGTTTTGTCCTGTTTGGACAACGTCGAGTATATTTTGTTTCTTGAATTATTTAATTGTTAACGGCCGAAAGGAAAGGTAAGGTTAAGACCAAAATTTATAGTTGTAACCATTGCTATAAATAGCGCAATTAACAAACACCATGGAGGTATTATATTAACGAATTTCAGTTTGTTAACCGGATATGAGGTTGTGAATCTCAAATTTCAACCAGGATAAATAGTAAACACATAGGCCCGTATTTTTAAACGTGGATAGAGATAAATCGGCAGCCTCTCTTTCGTATTTTTAAGCGTATAGATAAATCCAATGATTGAAACCTGGATTAAAAACGAATTCACAGATTTATACGTCGATATCGATAGCTAAAACAGTGGCTACATTATTTTCGAAAATTCAAAAAAAAACGTCAAATGTTGTGAATAATCAGTATTTAACAGATATGAAAAATTTCGGTAATTAACAAACGAACGGAATTACGGTAACGAACAAAACGATCAAAAATATTCCATGAAAGAATTGATATGGATTATTATAATGCTGAAGAATTTAGGATGCGATTCCGATTATCAAAAGAAGGGGTTTATTATTTGGTACACATTTTAAAAAATGACATTGAACCACTTGACTTTTGCGGGTATTCGTTAACTACAATACAACAAATTTTAGTTTATTTGAGGTATTTTGTAGCGGGGTCAGTTCAAGTGGTGATCGGGGATCTAACAGCAATAAGATATAGTACGGCGGGGAATATAATCCATAAAGTATCGAGGGCTATAGCCAGGAAAGCCAAAGATTTTATAAAAATGCCTATGGCTGACGAAGCGAATAAAATCTCGCTGTACTGGCTGCATTGATGTTACTCATATACCAATAACATAAAATAAAAATGAAGTCAATAAAATATTTTTGCGTTTTTTTGTTTAGGAGGTTTGGATCATTGCATGATCAAACCATTTTTAATTTCTTTCAATCGAGCGATTACATCAACCATATTAAATAGAAAGAACTTTTGGGCAGTAGAAGAGAAGGTTTCCAGTTCTGCCAATAAGTAAGGTTTTATTTTACTTTTCATTTACTCTAATCGTTTTCCTTAGAATCACAACTAAAGCTACAAAATACGTTAACAATAATTGTTGCAACGGCAGTGTTTCTCGTACTTCTTGATATGCTTTAAATTAAATTAAATAAATTAATTTCAAATAGATTAATTTATTCATATTATGTTTTAATTCAAGTATCACATATAAGTTTCATCGCATCCCAAGTTTCAAATTTGAATCGAAAACTAAAGATTTTAGCCTCATTCAAAAATACCACAAAAAAAATCCGTGGATTTATCCACCTTTAAAATTACCAAGAGAAGCCTTAGCTGATTCAATGGATTTCCGAAAACCACGGATTAATCCGATGATTTATCCACGTTAAAAAATACGGGTCTTAGTAACTGCATCTATTTAATTGTGTTGCCTTTGAAGAAAAATTGTAATCTTAAAAAACACCTGTCGCGAAACGGACGTAAACTTCAAAACTTCTACATTAAATCCGTCAATGCAGCTACAAAGGTTTATAAAATTGCATCAATCAAAACTCATTGTAGTTATCTAATCTAGCTCTAGTAACTTTAACATCTTACTTGCAGCAACGAAAAGAGCCTTTCACAATTACATTGGATGTTCACCACCATGTCAACAAGCTTTTATCGGTGTTGGATTATATTACAAACTATCCATTTAACAACATCAAATGGGTTTTAAATATTCCATTCAATATGTTACCTTATGAAAGAGTGTTATCTTCCCGGTGGATTACAGGGGATCTCTCAAAGTTCTCATATAGTAACTGTATGGGTTTTCCACATCTCCGACATTTTACAAAGTGTTGTCTGCAGAGTTCGGCTCTATAAAAATTCGATCATGGAAATAATGATTTGCATGAAACACTCAAACAGCCTAATTAAAAGCCACCTAAAGGATTACTACATCAAGAATATCCATCTTCTGCCATTCTCGGCATTTTCCTTACGAAAATTGAAAATATTTATATTTGATAACGCCACCAAACAAGCAGATGCGGAGTCTTTATTTGTGGACTGTTCATTTGTTGGTTATAATTTGAAACAAATAAACACCATTGATAAATTGCTAATAATCGTGATAGATTATTGGATCTTATCTTCAGCAACAACATTGACACTTTTAAAATTTCTGAATCCGTTTCTGAATTTCTAGATTTTTAGATGTTGTATTTGATTTAATTAATTTAGTGGCGAGATCTTACAACTTCAAAAAAAACGTGTGGGGCTACAAAGATACCTAGAATCTATCAACTGGCAAATAACTCTCAATGATATAAACGAAAATGTTGACAAATTTAATGACATTATGCCGCAAGGCTTCGAACTTTATGTACCTATGTGCTGTGAACCACAAAATGTTCACCTCAGTGGTTTGATGATAGACCAGTTAACTTAAAAAATCGGAAGTCGAAAGCGTATGCAAAAATATTGAAAAGCGGGTTAGAAGCGGACAAAATTACGTTTCTACAACCTAGTAATGAATTTGAAATGTATTCCAAACCAATATACAGGTCGTATCTCGATCAAATTCAGCAAAATATCAAAATAAAGCCAAAACAATTTTGGAAATAATTTAGGAATAAATGCGAAATTGAAGGATACTCTGCTAATATGACCTACAACAATAAAACTCGGCTAATATTGTTCAATGTTATATTTTAATAATCTATAGTTTTCTAAATACACATAATCGGAGTTTAATATTAATAGGAATTAAAATATTAAATAAAATAACAAACATATTTCATCAATGTTATAAAACTACTTATAAAAAGAAATAATACCCTATTGCAATCCTTTAAACGCCATAATTTTAAAGTCTTTAAAACCATACTGCGATTCGTTTTTTGAAAAACACTTTTAATGGAATTGTTAGCTAAAGGTTGTTGAATAGTCGTTAAAAATAAACCCATAAATAGCACCAAAATTCTACCAAACAATGATACCACGTATAGACCAGACCTACGAAAACGACCAAAACTGCAATCGGCTCTTTCTATTTTTGAGTGAATCTCATTTATTCTCACAATAACAAGACATCACAGAGATTGAACCACAATGAAACCATATAGGAATCACTCCTACGGGGTTTAGCCAATCAAATAACGCTTGTACCGTTTCATTACACACTTGCTCAGTTCGAGTTTTTTTTAACAAAACTATAGACATCCCAGATATTAGATCAAAATGCAAACATATTATAGAAATAATTCCTTAGCGCCTTACCGATCAAACTATGTGTGAATCACTTTAATATAAACTTCGTTCCAACGTAGAAACGTACTGAGCAAATCTACGTTGGAACGAAACATACTTCGTTTGATAGGTTAAACCCGTATGTGATTTCTATATGGTTGCATTGTGGTGCAATCTCCGTGATGTCTCGTTATTTGCAATGAGATTCATTCAAAAATACAAAAGCTGATGACTGTTTTACTTAAAAAAATATTTTGCAAGTCCATTGTGATTTGATTCTCCTCCGCCATTTGATAAGTCAGGCCCTAAAAACAACTTATATGATTGATTTTTGGTGTAGTGTCCGTGATGTCTTGTCATTTGCTAGAATTGGATCTGAAAATCAAAAGGAGCCGATAATAGTTTTACTTAAAAATATTTCTGAGCAATGTGAGAGTTTTCCGGAAAAATATATACATATTCGCGCCATAGTATTAGAATAATTAATTAATTTATTAAATATTATTCTATTTTTAAATTTCATGAAATTAATTTTTCACTCAAAATTCCTATAAGAAATATTTTAACAGTGTGATTTCTGATATTTTTGTTAATTGATTAAAACTTCAACCTCATAATATCGTGCTGTGATTTTAAAACACGATCTTGTGATTCGAAATTACTGTCAGGTGGTACGAGTACAGTAATTTCGAATCACAAAACCGCTTTCAATATTTTCGACTTAATTTGCAAACCATGTCTTCATTAAATCCCTTACAGAAATTTAATTAAACAATTGATTTACATAGAAGAGACTGGAAATATTTCTCACCTTTGTAAGCACTCTTTGCTAAGGATACGACAAATGGGGTACTTTCAAAAATACATGCAGTTATTATTCCGGTGATTTTAATACCACAACCCAAACATTATTTGTATAAACCATAAACTATACATAGCACGAAAAGCCTTGAGTAAAGTTAGGTATGCAAATAATATTGTTGGAGTAAACTACTGAAACGAATTATTTCATTTATGACTAGACTCCCCACTTCAAAAAATTCAATTTCAACCGCTTTTAATGCGTTTTCACTATTGTAATACTCCAATTGTAAAGAACTGTAATTTTCTTTTTTGGCAACAACTGCTATGTTATCCAACGAAACAACTATCCGTTATCAATACAATTTCCACGTTCATTCTATTTGATTTTATAGTCCCAAATGAACAATAAATGCTTAATTGGACGATGTCTGTATGAACGTAAAATGAAAAAGGTTAAAGACTATAAATTTATCGAAATACACACTAAGATGTCTGTCAATGCTGGAAAATTGACAGTTGCGCAGATATAATAGCCACCACACACTCTGGATAGGTTACCTTAGTTACGTTTATAACCAAGCTAAAGTTTGGGATACCACATCAACCGTACAAAAAACATTGATCAAAGTCAAACGTGTGATTTATTTATGTAGAAGAAAATTCAATTAAGGTTTTATTCGGTAGGAATGTTTTGGGTGTAGCGAGAAAATTCCCTCATTCCCACTCCATGAATTTGCATACAAATTCAAAAATGTATTAAGCCACACCGATCTGCGAAGTAAATTCATATATAGCTGCCTATCAAAGTACCACAAAAGGTTATTAATATAAACATGATTCGATACCGGCGAGTCCAATTTCGTATCACTTCACGAGAATTTTTGTTCATAATAAAAACTTTATCTTCTATAAAATCGTTAATTTAAATAAAACAAAATATGTATGTATGTACTATAAAAATCTAATATACATAAAATTAAACATGAAATTTTCCGCCATAAAATAAAACCTTTTAATGTACATACGTATTCGATAATTAGAAATATGTTTATAATAGAAACCATGTGTTCCCACACTCGCGGATCATTAAATACGAGATTTGATTAATAAAAAATAAGCAAAAATAAATCTGAATATACAAAAATCTTAACCGTGTAATTAAAATGCAATATCTAGACGTATGTTACATGAAATACAGCAAGAACATTTTATCTCTACTCTGATTACGTAAAAGTCTCGAGATAAATTAGTAAAATATTTGCTTTGATTATTATGTACCGGAGATCAAAGTGAGTCTACCGCTATGTTTAAATTAAAAATTTCTTTTTAAACATAATTAAATACTTTGTTTTATTTGTAAAATTGACACATAATCTTGTGCTGAAAGGAATATTTATTAAGCAAAATTTCAGTTTGACAGCCTTTGTGTTAAAGTTGCCGAGATACGTTAGCAATTGCTGATATGGCACAATCTGGCGTGAGTTAAACAGTTGTTACAGGCTGGCTGCTGCCAACCTGCAGATTTTCACTAAGCACCTGCAGAGGCCTCCACGGTGATGTTTTGCCGGCTACGTTCTCAGTGGAGACGTGCTAAGGTCGTGGGGTTTGAGGCATGCAGGGCTCCTGGCTTACACCGTGATTAATTACAGAAAGTTGGGGGGGAACGCAAATAATAATAATAACCGAGTCCCGCCGAAATTCGTCGGCCGGAACCTGAGGAACGAACCGAATAATCAAAATAAATTAAAATAATAATAATAATAATGGTAGAGGTGCCCTGGTGCGCGCATCCATCCGAATTCAAACGGGATCAAGCCCTGGTTACGGAATTGGATGCGGGCACCAAGGGACCGCAAACACTAAGCCGACACAGAGGGAGTCTCCGCTCCCATCATACCGACCAAAAGAACTTTAGTAATTCATTTTACGTTGGAAAGTACACCAATAGAGTAAACTGTAATAACCAGAACACTGACGAACGGGAAACTGTAAACTAGAATTAAAATAATTCCGACACAAGGTTCATCCCCAAAATTTTTATATATTTATGCACACTCTCTACCCACCGCTCTCAAGGTCCCGCTCCGCACTCAAATCAGAATCATAACAAGGTTTATAGAGAGAAGAAGAAGAAAAAAAATAAAAAAATAAACACGAATAATAACGTTCAACACTAATAACGGCCACCTAACCACCGTATTTACACTCCACGCGACCTGAACCACGCGAGACTCCGAAAGGAATCAAATTCGAATCTTATTGGTATAATCGTATTTTGGGAATTCGATTACAATGATAAATAAAAAATTATGAAATTAAAATTTTGAGAACGTAAATATAAAATAAAATTTAACTATAAGTAAAAAAAAAATATGTTGGTACCTTGACTGATGCAGCCTTGTAGCTGTACTGCCACGAGTGATGCCACACCCTGACCGTTGCGGCACTTCCGCCGGTATAAAATAATTCGGCTACCCGAACGTTGCGGGGCCTTTCCCCGATACCAAAATAAACTACAGCTGGCCTCAACTGGCCGCCAATATACCATAGATCGAACAGCCGGTTGGCTACCCGAACGTTGCGGGGCCTTTCCCCGATACCAAAATAAACTACAGCTGGCCTCAACTGGCCGCCAATATACCATAGATCGAACAGCCGGTTGGCTACCCGAACGTTGCGGGGCCTTTCCCCGATACCAAAATAACAAAAATTGAGTAGCCGCGGTGAAAATTTCTGTGCCACACCCGTGAAGAAAACACCGTAGAAATTCGGTAACTGTTGAAAATGCGGTACTCTTCAAACAAAAAATGTGGTACCGAACAAATTGTGACGTTATCTTGTCGTACTGATGAAGCTAGCGGTTGATATCGCAGAATGCGTCCGATTGTAACGCCCCGAAAATGTGTCGCAACTCGTTTACACCAATATACAAACCGCACAAAAATGCTAAGATAACTTAATTTTTTTTTTTTTACAACGCAGAGAATTTTCTGCACACTTTACACATCAATCTTCACAACAAAAAGAAAAAAATGTGGTAATGTTTATAATATGTATTTATATATCAAAAAAAAACTTATTATCAGATTTCTTTATAAACAAACTGTTTTGCTATTATGCACAACACTAATGGCCGACTCTTTTTTTTTTTTTTAAACAAGAACTAGCCTGCACAAAATCCAAAACTCGACTTTTTTTTTTTTCATTCTCATCAAAAACAAACTTTTTTTTCGCATTCCCAATAACACGAATATCTCTTCTTGTTGTCTCCGTTTTCCCTTTCATCTGTTTTTTATAAATTTTCATGGTGCGCGGCACTTTATTGTATATATATATATGAGAAAAGGAGACAACAAAAGAAAATAATGTATACCAATACAACAAAAAAACACAAGTTCCATAACGTTGGAAACAGACGGGATTATAGTATTATACCAATTCAAAGTGTACACGGTGGTGTGGTGAGTAATTACGAGGTAAAACCGGAAAAATTAGTTTTAGAATCTCTATTAAAATATAGATGGCAGGGCTATCAGTAAGATACATTAAGTATATGATTTTATCAAAACAATCGTATTTTATGCCCTGTTATGACCCCAATGAGTCGTAACAAACGTGGGAACGTCCCACACCCTGAGATGTCTCATATAGCCGGGCCTAAAATACAACAACAACCAATAAATACATAAAAATTAATCGAAATGTACACCGATTATATCGCGACGATCTAATATTGTGATTGAATGAATCAGGCATCATGTGCGGATATCTTTTACATGATACGTACCTAGTGATTTGCCATTCAAATCTTCGACTGCGTACGCTACTTGTCCGACTTTGCAGGTAATAATCGCGGGTTTAAATTTACTAGCCAATTTTGCGGAGAATTTGTTCGTCGCGTCGCTCAACGCAAAAGATCGTATGAAAACGGGTTGACCGACTCGGAAAGAGCGCTTATTACTGCGTAGGTTGTAATGTTGAGCCCCCTTTTCGTGTGCTACGCGTAGATAATGGATGATACGATCTTTTAGGAGATTTACTCGATCTGGCTTAGCCCATACCTGGACTTCGCTGGGATCATGTTCATCGAGTAATCGTCGCAATGAGTAATCCGAACCGTGCAACGACATATGTTGACCGAACACGACATAATGAGGGGAGTAATGTATCGAATCGTGTATGGCATTACGTAAAGCAGCCGCAATTTCTTGCAAATTTTTGTCCCACTGATTATGATCGTGATCGCTCAAATATGATCGAATGCTAGCAATCAACGTTCTATTAACACGCTCGGAGGCGTTGCTTTGCGGAGAATACACCGGCGTGCGAATATGGGTTACGCCGTATTTAGATAGCAAATCCTTAAATAAATTGGAGGTAAATTGCTTCCCGTTGTCAGAGGTGATTATTTCGGGAACCGAGAACAACAGAAATATATCGTTTTCCAAAAATCGACATAGTAAAGATGAGGAAGCTTCACGCAAAGGTTTTACAACTACAAATTTAGAGTAATGATCCAAGATGATAACGATGCAGGTATTACCGAGTTTCGAACGTGGATACGGGCCCAAAAAATCGACATATAGTTTTTGAAACGGGCGAGTTGACGTGACCTGAGCTCCCATGGCTGGTTGCGTAGAGAAATTAACAGCTTTGTTCATTTTACATTTAGTGCAGCTAGCGACGTATTGTTTAACTTGTTTTACCATCTGAGGCCAGTAAAATTGCCGCTGAAGGCGCTCGAGAGTTTTGCTGCCGCCTAAATGTGCTGAAGTGGGAGGTACGTGAGCCTGTTCAATAAGCGTTGAAGTTAAGGAATTAGGAATAACAAGTTTCCAATTCGAAAGGTCGGTATCCGTATATTTAAAACCGAACGAAGGGGATATCAACAATTTATCATCCTGGATCTTATAGTTGTGCGAACAATCTTTTAATGAGCGAATTTTCGCGATCTGATCGACGTAATCTGGATCTTGAAACGCCACCGAATTTTGATCAACGTGCAGAATTGGGACTGAAGAAGGTATTAACGCATTCACGGAAGGGTCGATGTTTTTACTCGACAAGACTGGATCCTCAAATTGGGCACCAGGATCAGGCGTGCTCTTACTTTCGGAATCATCCTCACAAGGAGCGGATTCATCCGGAAAAGCTCGAGACAGCGCATCAGGTACAACGTTAACTGAACCCTTTCGGTATCCAATTTGAAAATCCAGCGCTTGGAGTTTAAGACTCCATCTCGCCAAACGTCCGGAGAGGTCTTTTTGACTCATTAACCAGCGCAAACTGGAATGGTCGGTATAAATGACGAATGGATAACCTTCCACGTAGGGACGGAATTTTCGCACGCTGAGGACGGCAGCGTAGCATTCCAGCTCGGTCACCGAGTAGTTTCGCTGCGCCGCATTGAGCTTATGGGAATAAAACTCAATGGGCCGCTCTACCCCCTCGGCGTCCACCTGAAATAAGACACTACCGACCCCAACGGCACTGGCATCACACTGAATAAAAAAGGGTTTTGTATAATCAGGATGCGTTAAAACTGGGGCAGTTGACAAGGCGGTTTTGAGAGCGTTAAAAGAAGAATCAGCAGCTGCAGACCAACATACTTTAGTGTTTTTACCAGTAAGATCGGTGAGAGAAGAAGCTAAGGAGGCGAAATTAGGAATGAAGCGACGGTACCATCCGCACATTCCCAGAAAACGTCTAATCTGTTTCGTCGTTTTCGGAATAGGGTACTCCAGAATAGCTTTACATTTATCTGGGTTTGTACGGAGGCAGCCATCACCCACAATATAACCTAAATAGTCTACTTCTTTCAACACAAACTTACTTTTGGTCAAATTGATTGTTAAACCAGCGTCCTTCAGATATCCAGCAACCTGTTTTAGCAAATCGAAATGTTCAGCCAGAGTGGAGGATGTGACCAGAAGGTCATCGAGGTACACAAAGACCTTATCGTGTAGCTGGTACGGGATCACGCGGTGCATCAAGCGACAAAGCGTCTGCGGTGCGTTGCACAAGCCAAACGGCATCACCTTGAACTGATACAAGGGCCGTCCAGGAACCGTAAACGCTGTCCTATCGCGGGATGCTGGGTCGAGTGGGATCTGCCAAAAGGCATCCTTCAAATCAATCGCCGAAATGAATCGGGTGTGTCCCAAACGACCCAACAATCCGTTGATTATGGGCAGCGGATACGCATCCTTGACGGTGGCCTTGTTCAGTTCTCTAGCATCCAAGCACAGACGAACCTTGCCATTGGCCTTACGCACCAACGTGACCGGTGAACACCAGGAACTTTGTGACTCCTCGATGACCCCCAAAGACAACATCCTATCCAACTCGGCATACATGAGTTTCTGGATAGCTGGGGACACGGAATAAAAACGTTGTTTGACTGGTTTTGCGGAACCGACATCGATCATATGAGTGATGAGGGATGTGCGGCCCAAACCTAAAATATCGCTGCTCGGAAAAGATTCGCGAATGAGATCCAATTTACGACGATCATCAGATGTTAAAATATGGAATTTGGGTGTGTTGGTAGTTTCACCTAATTCATCCGAATTACTTAACGCGGAGATTTTTGGGGAAATTCCAAAACGATTCCAAAAATCGATACCCAAATAAAGCGGTTGTTCTAATGAAGGAACAACATAAAAATTCATGGTTTGAGTAATTCCGTTGAACTCGACGTTAGCTCGTATGTAACCAAATACTCGTTGGACTTGACCACTCGCGGTAGTTATCGTGGATGGGAAATTATGAAACTCTACGAATGGATTTGCCATGATTTTCTCCGCTCCATTCCCGAGAACACTGACACTCGCCCCGCTGTCAAGAAGACCCTTAAAAGGAATCTTATTTATTAAGACCTGGGCGTAAGGCCGAGTGTCACTACCCTCGGAGAACAAAACGGAGGAAATCACGTCGTTTCTCATTGTAGCGCGGTGGTTCCAATATTTCTTGGAACGTTTTAAACGATCTAGCTTAGCTAACGACGGAGAATTATAGAAAAACTTTAGAGCGACAGGAAGAGAAAAAGGATTGGATGAGGAAGAAGGATCGGGAAAGGAATCATTACTGGCAGACGAGCTTACTTCATCGTCGGATTCGAATAGGAGCGGATTTCCGCGTCCGTATTGCTCGCTGCATCCTCCAGAATCGGTTTGAGTGGATTTGTCCGTGGTCACATCAGTCTGGGTTGCGGTTGTGGTGGTTTTCGGGGTATCTCTCCAAGAACTACTGCTCAGGTTTTCCGACATCTTTGATTGAGGAATTCGTTCATCGCCACTTCGTCTACATCGTGCAGAACTGGGTTGTTGTCTGTAAACTAACCTCGAACTGTCTGCTGGGACTTGTCCACCAAGACGTCTCGCCACTGCCGATGGAAACCTGCTCTCCGTGTGAATTGCGGATGCTGAGTTATCAGGTAGTACATCAGTAAAGGGGTAATTCTCGTACGAGTCATACGCTCCAGCATCATCATACGGACTGCCTGATGACTCATTGATCACGCGTCGTGAATGGATTGCAGGATCCGCCGGAGCTTTGAGCCGCCGGAAAGACTCCTCCCAAGCAGAACAGCTTTTGATTAGTTCGTTGATGCTGCTGAACCGACGATCTGTAAGGTGGTATTGTAGCGTAGGCTTCATGTTGTTCATCAAAATTTGAATGAGCTCTTCGTCGGAATACGGTGTGCGACATTGTAGTGTAAGAGTCCACATTTGATCAAAGAATTCTAGGAAGCTTTCGTTTGGTTGCTGTTTCCGGGCTTCGACCATTCTGCGGATTTCGTAGTTAGTGCGACGATCTTGAAAGCGCTCGATAATTCCGCTTCGTAGTTCTGACCAGGTCGCGTGCGGGTTGTGTTTACGAAATGTCCAGTACCACTGCAACGCGAGGTCTTTCAGAATGGTGTGGAGCTCTAACAATAAAATTTGTTCGGATAATCCCCGAGATGAAGCGATGGTGTCCACTTGGAATAAAAACATGTCGATGTTGATTCCCGAGGGAGATCCCGTGAAACTGAGGCCACTCTCAGACAATAATGGTCCATCAATATAGCTTTGCTCCAATTCGTCTTGCTCGAAAAATGTTATGTCCATGTTGGATGATGTAGGGATAAGAAAATATTCTTGCTCGATTGAGTATGGCAAGGAACAATAACGTAGTCTTTATTAAATTTATTAACAATACAAAAAATTTGAATTCAAAATAACTCTAACTTAAACGGAAGGTTTCAAGTTAAAGAAAATTACAACTAAAGATATTCCACACCCACTATAACTAAATAACAAAAATATAAGCACGAAATATATTTGATGAATAATAATAATAAAAGGAATGGTTACCTTATAAATGGGTTGTGGGGCCCGTATTCCCACAATTTGTTTAACGACGGATGTAGACGAGATACCCCCGAAAGTGGCGCTGTTCGATGAGAACCTATTTTGGGGGGGCTCGTTAAAATCATTTTAGTACACAAACAAAAAAAATAGTCAAAAATAATAAGAATGATACGAAAATCAAACTACCAACACACCCAATAGTAAGCTGATAGTGAAATTATACAACTTAATAATGCAAGATTGCAAAGGAAAAATCCAATAAGAAAATAAAGAAAGGAAAAAAAATAGGAACCGAAACTACCAACACACCCAGCGGTATGCAGGCAGAACAGAAACAGCAAAATACAACCAAAAGAAAAGTATAATAAATTGAAGTACTAAATACCCGAGGGTTTTCAATACAACCCAAAATTAACCAAAATCAAAAATATAAGAATATCAGAAAAAAATCAAATAAACATATCGGATAAAGATTTAAATTAATACAACGAAACGGATGGTATGATGAGAGTGGAAACCCCACTCCGTGTCAGCTAAATAATAAAATAATAAAGAAATAATAATAATAAAATAATAATAACAGTTGTTGTTCCTCAAATTTCGGTCGAGAAATTTCGGGGCAAGGAAAATGAAGCTAAGCTAAACCCCAGACAAATGACATCCAAGCTCCACCACAATCGGACACAACATAGTGGAAATGGGAAAGAGCTCGGAAGTCGGATGTCTGAAGAATAGGGGATGACACCCCCCATCTACGCGCAATCAAACAGCCCGTGCTGGTTGCGATCGTAGATAAGGAATGTCAACCGGGAGACTGGCTCTGGTGTGCGCGTCCATGCGAATTCAAACAATGCGAAACACCGGTTTCGACACTGGACGCGCACGCCAAAGGGAGTGAAGCTACAAATAATAAAAAAAATAAAAAAAATTATCAAAATTCGCGAAACAATTTGGGCGCCACTGTTACAGGCTGGCTGCTGCCAACCTGCAGATTTTCACTAAGCACCTGCAGAGGCCTCCACGGTGATGTTTTGCCGGCTACGTTCTCAGTGGAGACGTGCTAAGGTCGTGGGGTTTGAGGCATGCAGGGCTCCTGGCTTACACCGTGATTAATTACAGAAAGTTGGGGGGGAACGCAAATAATAATAATAACCGAGTCCCGCCGAAATTCGTCGGCCGGAACCTGAGGAACGAACCGAATAATCAAAATAAATTAAAATAATAATAATAATAATGGTAGAGGTGCCCTGGTGCGCGCATCCATCCGAATTCAAACGGGATCAAGCCCTGGTTACGGAATTGGATGCGGGCACCAAGGGACCGCAAACACTAAGCCGACACAGAGGGAGTCTCCGCTCCCATCATACCGACCAAAAGAACTTTAGTAATTCATTTTACGTTGGAAAGTACACCAATAGAGTAAACTGTAATAACCAGAACACTGACGAACGGGAAACTGTAAACTAGAATTAAAATAATTCCGACACAAGGTTCATCCCCAAAATTTTTATATATTTATGCACACTCTCTACCCACCGCTCTCAAGGTCCCGCTCCGCACTCAAATCAGAATCATAACAAGGTTTATAGAGAGAAGAAGAAGAAAAAAAATAAAAAAATAAACACGAATAATAACGTTCAACACTAATAACGGCCACCTAACCACCGTATTTACACTCCACGCGACCTGAACCACGCGAGACTCCGAAAGGAATCAAATTCGAATCTTATTGGTATAATCGTATTTTGGGAATTCGATTACAATGATAAATAAAAAATTATGAAATTAAAATTTTGAGAACGTAAATATAAAATAAAATTTAACTATAAGTAAAAAAAAAATATGTTGGTACCTTGACTGATGCAGCCTTGTAGCTGTACTGCCACGAGTGATGCCACACCCTGACCGTTGCGGCACTTCCGCCGGTATAAAATAATTCGGCTACCCGAACGTTGCGGGGCCTTTCCCCGATACCAAAATAAACTACAGCTGGCCTCAACTGGCCGCCAATATACCATAGATCGAACAGCCGGTTGGCTACCCGAACGTTGCGGGGCCTTTCCCCGATACCAAAATAAACTACAGCTGGCCTCAACTGGCCGCCAATATACCATAGATCGAACAGCCGGTTGGCTACCCGAACGTTGCGGGGCCTTTCCCCGATACCAAAATAACAAAAATTGAGTAGCCGCGGTGAAAATTTCTGTGCCACACCCGTGAAGAAAACACCGTAGAAATTCGGTAACTGTTGAAAATGCGGTACTCTTCAAACAAAAAATGTGGTACCGAACAAATTGTGACGTTATCTTGTCGTACTGATGAAGCTAGCGGTTGATATCGCAGAATGCGTCCGATTGTAACGCCCCGAAAATGTGTCGCAACTCGTTTACACCAATATACAAACCGCACAAAAATGCTAAGATAACTTAATTTTTTTTTTTTTACAACGCAGAGAATTTTCTGCACACTTTACACATCAATCTTCACAACAAAAAGAAAAAAATGTGGTAATGTTTATAATATGTATTTATATATCAAAAAAAAACTTATTATCAGATTTCTTTATAAACAAACTGTTTTGCTATTATGCACAACACTAATGGCCGACTCTTTTTTTTTTTTTTAAACAAGAACTAGCCTGCACAAAATCCAAAACTCGACTTTTTTTTTTTTCATTCTCATCAAAAACAAACTTTTTTTTTGCATTCCCAATAACACGAATATCTCTTCTTGTTGTCTCCGTTTTCCCTTTCATCTGTTTTTTATAAATTTTCATGGTGCGCGGCACTTTATTGTATATATATATATGAGAAAAGGAGACAACAAAAGAAAATAATGTATACCAATACAACAAAAAAACACAAGTTCCATAACGTTGGAAACAGACGGGATTATAGTATTATACCAATTCAAAGTGTACACGGTGGTGTGGTGAGTAATTACGAGGTAAAACCGGAAAAATTAGTTTTAGAATCTCTATTAAAATATAGATGGCAGGGCTATCAGTAAGATACATTAAGTATATGATTTTATCAAAACAATCGTATTTTATGCCCTGTTATGACCCCAATGAGTCGTAACACAGTATAGCATATCCCACACCAAAGAGGATATATTGTTAAGCAGTAGAGATTATATATATATATATATATATATATATATATATATATATATATATATATATATATATATATATATATATATATATATATATATATATATATTGTGAATAGTTTGTGTCGTATTCCGTCACAGTCGTAAGTTTTAATCAAAAACAGCAGTATACGTTCCTACAGTAGCTACTGCTCGAGTTCCTAAAATTTTAAAAATTTTGGGAGTTATGCAACGCACAATTATTGCATTATTTTGAAGTAGGAAGAGGGTAGGTTGAAAGGAGCCCGGATAAGTTAAGTTGTTGATATCAGTAATTTGGTGTAAGTAATATGCTGTATAACCCTTTCGAGTTCAAAAAACAATTTTTTTTTGGTTCAATTTAAGTTCACCATACACAAATGTGTATGTAAATTATAACGGGCTGTAATGTTTTCCGTATTTTAACGGATCTTAGTTAAATCGGAATTCTTTTTGAAAAAAGCATAATAATTTGTAAACAAATTAATTATATAACATATAATTTATTTGTTCTTGATAACATATTAATTATTTTATCATTATTATAGTTACTGTTATTTTTCGGACGAAAACAAAATTAAGTGGTTTACACAAATGTGTACACTGGTCTTCAATTACCACCGAATTCTATGTTTGACATCTTCGTTTGTTGTAATCGAAATTTACATACACAATTGTGTATGCGGGTCAGGAAAGGGATAAGATAAGATATCGCAAATTTCCCAGTAGAGAATAAGAGGTAACAATACTGGTCGTAATAGACAGCCCCGCAAAGGAGAATTTCTGTTGTTATTTTAAGCCCAGCGGAATTATTCAATCAATTTTTTAGCCTGAATTTTGTACAAAACAAAATATTAGAGCGGAATCTTAAAAATGTTGCTTAACCCATTTGCTGCCAAGGCTAAATTATATGAAGTTATTCTCATTGCCATTTATACTTTGAGTGGTATTGTATTATCATACATAAATAATAATTGAAGTATGTATAATTTTTGAAATAAATTTTATTTGTAGTATTTTTTCAAGTTTTATACATTTGAATATTTATGTTTGTGGCCACAAAAAATTTGCTAATTCAAACGCCTGTATGTTATAACATATTGAAAGTAGGACAAGTATACTCGTCTTGGCTATGCAGACCACTCCGCCAAAGACGAGTATACTCGTCCTTGGCAGCGAATGGGTTAAATTATGAAAGTGATAAAACTCGATATAGGGAATTTTAAAAACTTAAAATGTATGGCAGAACTCGGCCATTTCTTAATTCTAATGAAATGTGATTTATCATATTGGATAGGGATTCTAAAGTGAGTTTCACTCAATATTGTGGAAACTGCCTATGCTGGACAGAATTCTGCCTATTCTAAAATATTTTGATGAACATTTTTTTGTAAAGTATTATTGGATTTCTAACAAGCTTTTCGGATGTAGTTCAGGATTCTGTTCGTGCAGTGCCAAACCCCACCATTTCGTAATCAATTCTGATAACAGCAAACTCCACCTACGTATCAAATTTCATATTTAGGAGGAGTTAATTTTTTACTTTTTGTGGTAATATGTATATTTTATGAGTAAATGGCCTCTTTTTCGCTGACTCGAAAAGTCGCAAACATTGTTGAATGTCATAGTAAATAATATTTGTCTATAAAAAAGCCGAAAATCTTTAGATTTTACAGTTATACTCACGAGATTTAACAATGGATATTTTCGATCTACTATTTATAATTGATTTTTTAAATTTGTTCCCAATTTATTACTTAACGACTGTCGCGGTATTGAGAGAATAATATCAATCTATGTATGAGGTAGTATTTTATTCGTACCCGGGAGGTATACGAGTTATTCAGAGAGCAGAACTCGTCCCATGAAGCTCAGTGGCATCAATTATTTTGACGTGTTCAATAGATCCGTTCTGGGACGGGGCTGTGTCGAGCATTTAAAAGCGTATTTTAAAATTTGGACGATGAAAAGTGTAGGAAGAAGAATTTATCTTTTTTGCGTACAAAGCGTTTTCAAGATAGTTCCCGAGCTCAAAAAGTTGAACAGTGTTGAAATTCCGGAATATGTATAAAGTAATAAAGTGTTGCTTTTAATCTTCAATTCACAATCCAGTAATACAAACCAAAATTGGTGATTATACGCTAGAATAAGGATTAGAGAAGTGAAGGAGAAAGTAATCAAAATTATTTCTTAAGAGGTTAGTGAAAAGAAAGATCATTAGCTGCGTGAGTAGTAAATTTAGCTTCAAAGGGTGTTTACCTATCTTGGTCGCATATCGATTCAAAGAGGGTAATGAATAATTTTCAAATAAATAAATAATAAATAAATTTTAATTTAATTTAAACTTAATATAAATTCCTAAATTGCAGTTTGCTAAAATGTACTACTACAGATTTTCCACCGCGAGTTTTTATCTTCTGGGTAACCGAAATTTCAAATAATCTAGATGTAATTTTCATTCCATTGATATACAAATTTTATTTTAATAATCTAAAGTACAATACATATAATTTGAAAACTATTTGTACATTGATTTGAAATCAATTCAAATATAGAGTGTATTTTTTAATTAAACTCGAGCAAGCAGGCTTGCCCTTCTAGGTATTATACACCGAGCACGTGCTGACAAGTTCTACCATCACATTTTCGATACTTTATCGAAGATTATGTTTCGCTTCTTGAGAATAAAATGTGACACTATTTCACATTTTATATCGTTTACCAGGTTGCTAGATTGAAAAATTGTGATATTCTACTCTATTTGTATCACGAAATAATTTGTTTTCGATACTTGAACGAAATTAGAGAAAGACAATTTGTTCGCATTTGTACTAGTAGGTTGTGATAGCAATAGAAAAGAAATAATTCATAAATGAAACAGTTGACCATTTTAGTTTAGGAAAACGAGAAATAAATTTCGATAAAGTATCGAAAATGTGATGGTAGAACATGTCAGCACTGTATAGGAACCATGCGCAAATTTTAGCGAAAAAAAAATTCGATATAATTTCTTGTAGTTGCTAGAAAAACGCACGTTCAATTTTGAATATTTCATTTTTTGAAGCAGACGTGTGTGCAACGTATGTTCATTTTGTTTATGTTTCATAATTCAATTTGACGTTTCGCATTGGCGGTTAAATTTTTTGTTGTGTTTTAAATTTAATTTATCTTAACACACTTAAATAATTAAAAAAGTATATAAGTTATTATTGTATAAACTAATATATTTAAAGCCTATACTTTTAATTTAACCAACAAAATTAGTGTGGTCCGTTTCGAGTGCCATAAATATTGAAATATATCGGATGATATGTTGTATAATTTTACGGGAAAGGATGTGAGCTAGATTAAACTCTTTCGATATACTGATAAAAAGTAAGATGATTTTAATTTTCATTTTAATAAATTTATCTGAATATGATTTCCATTTTTTATTAGTTTTGAAGAGATGTACCGTATCCATTCAATCAAATGTGACTGAAAATGTATATTATCATGCACACGATTTTCAAATGTCATTCCGTTTCTCGAAAAAATTAAATTAAATATAAAACTTTGTGTATTTTTAACTAAAGTTTATATTACTAAACATATCGAGTTTTTATTTTTTTTATCAACCAAAATAATTTTTGCTTTGAAAATAACAAAAAAATTTTATCTGTACCTCCATATGTACTGATAAAATTTTTGTCTTAATTTATTGAGTTTTTTTGTTGGTTGCATGCACAAAACTTGTATAGCAGTTTGGTTGCAATCATTTATTTTTATTTAATCGAAAAAAAAATTATATCTAGTTTTTTTTTCGCTAAAATCTGCGCATGGTTCCTATACTGTATAGGAACCATGCGCAGATTTTAGCGAAAAAAAAACTAGATATAATTTTTTTTCGATTAAATAAAAATAAATGATTGCAGCCAAACTACTATACAAATTTTGTGTATGCAACCAACATAAAAACTCAATAAATTTAGACAAAAATTTTATCAGTACATATGGAGGTACAGATAAAAAAAATTTTGTTATTTTCAAAGCAAAAATTATTTTGGTTGATAAAAAAAATAAAAACTCGATACTAACGTAATATAAACTTTATTTAAAAATACACAATTTTTTATATTTAATTTTATTTTTTCGAGAATCAAAATGACATTTGAAAATCGTGTGCATGATAATTACATTTTCAGTCACATTTAATTGAATGGATACGGTACATCTCTTCAAAACTAATAAAAAATGGAAATCATATTCAGATAAATTTATTGAAATGAAAATTAAAATCATCTTACTTTTTATCAGTATATCGAAAGAGTTTAATCTAGCTCACATCCTTTTTAGTAAAATTATTGTTCAATCTTGAACAGTTTATTTCACACGATAACCAGAAACAATGTAAAGCGTGTGAGCGGATGATCATTTGATATGCATAGACAGCGCAACACGTATATGTGAAAATGATACATCCGCTTGCATTCTTTGCAGTTTCTTGTTATCGTGTTTTATTATAAGTTAGTCATAATTTAGGTTTTCTTTTGTGTATAAAAACCTAGAAATTAAAAAATAAATTGTTAGTCAATTTCAACAACACATCGAAATAGCACGGAGATTTTTAATATTCTATTTTGTCTAACATAATTCTAAACAGTTTGTTTAGAATTTACATTGGTCCTTCGAGCCGAATCTCAGCACAACGAGATTCGAAGTCAATTATAGTCCACATAGGCTGGCTTAACAACAACGATATACGACAACCGCCGTATAAACCGCAGTCTATTATAAACAAATTGTAAGCTTGGTATTTCGAGTAAATCTGCCTGCCCACAACATTGAGCGGGTGTGACCAGCATACAACAACGGCAATCCGGTAATACCACGCCATCAAATCTAACTCACCTTAAATCGTTGACACGAGTTTTTTGCGCCAACCATCAACAAACGGCAACATCTCGAATCACACTTAGCCAGTCAACAACAGGCCATTCGAGATGGAACAAATATTGCTCGCACAACACGAAATTGCTACCAACATAAGGCAGTTGCTTTCCAATTATAAAAAGGACGGCAACTCCCGGAAAACAAAAAGCTATTTGGAGAAGAAAATAGCATATGTGAAGGCGGCACATCAGGAGTTCATCACCAATGATGAAAAGATTCTAGCGATATCCCCTCCAATGGAGAATTCGCACCCATATCGTTCAACTAGACAAACTACACCGGATGAATGCACCTGGCTTCTAGGAGACATGCGCCAACGCTTGAATGCAGCACCTCCAAGCACTCCAACGGGTACAGCGGTCGAAAAATTAGGCTGGACCACAATTTCCCAGCCTGATTCCATCGATAACGACGTTCATTCGGAGAGCCATCAAGAAGAGCCGGAACCAACTTCTAGCAGGGACAATCAAGAATCCAGTAAACCTCCGCCTTTCAAGGAAACCGATTCCTCGTCACACTCTAGCAGTAATGAGCATCATAAGACGACAACTGCATCTTTAACCCTCGAGTGCAAGCGACAAGATTTCTATATGCGTCAATTACATCAAGACATATACGCAATAGAATGCAGATTGGATAAAGAAAGTTGTCCGAAGGAATACCTTCATCTAAAAGTAAATCAGCTGCAGAGACAAATGCGTGATATATATCAACTGCATGCAACCATCATGATAGAAACGGATGAAAAGGACAAAACAACAAACTATTTCGTCCAAGATTTCTATGGCACCATCAAAAATAGAGTGGAAAATACGATAATAAGATTACAACAGTGCCAGGAACTGGCAGAACGTATTACGAGTAAACCACATGTAGAACAAAAGGTCAAGTTGCCTCAAGTAGAAATACCAACCTTCTATGGTGACTACGATAAATGGACCTCGTTCAAGGATTTGTTCATTGAAATAATTCATAACAATGATTCATTGTCCAACACAATGAAAATGACCTATTTAAAATCTAAGCTGCAAAAGGGAGCGGCTCAGCTCATCGCTCATCTAGCCGCAACAGGTGATAATTATGATATGGCGTGGGAAGCCATAAAAGCTAGATATGACAACAAGAGGTTGTTGTCCAGCAATTACTTCAATTCAATATTGTCGATGTCTACGCTACAACAAGCAACAGGGCCAGCAATCCGCTCGATGCATGACACGCTTAAGGAAGTGTTGCATAACATCCAGCAACTCGAACTGAAGTCCACATTCGAAGCATTTGTGGTATTTTTAGTCACTAGAAGGCTCGATCCAGAGTCAATAGGATTGTTTGAGACAAATTTGCAACAGCCCAAGGAAGTTCCGAATTTGAACGTGTTGTTTGACTTTTTAGAACGACGATTCCAGTCTTTAGAAGCCATGGGTAAAAACAAGCATGTAGCAACACCGCGTCAAATCGTCACACAGCCGATCAAACGTGTAAATGTCGCGACAGCTTCAGTACGCTGCGTGGTACCCAATTGTAGCGGAAATCACAAGTTAGAGATCTGCCCACGTTTCAAGAATATGCCAACCTTGGAGAGGGCTAAATTGGTCAACCATCTACAATTCTGTGTGCGATGCTTGGAAGGTCATGATAAGTTCAAGTGCTCCGCCACGGAATTCTGCGTAGTCTGCAATGGTAAACACAACACCCTCTTGCATTGCAACAACTCTGCATCGAAAACCGAGCAGGGTCCGAAAACATTCATGGTGCAGCAAACATCGGCAGTGCTATTGCCAACTGCCGTGGTCCTTTCAACAACCGCCAACGGTCAGCTCGTAACACTGCGAGCCCTGATAGATCCTGGATCTCAGGCAACGTTAATATCATCCAGAGCCGTAAATCGTTTCAATTTCAAAAAGAAGAAAATTAATGTTAAAATTTCTGGCATTGGTGGTCAAGCGGCAGGAGTATGCAGACATGCTGTGAACACTACGCTATCACCCAATTTCCCTGGGAGTTTCACTTTAGCTATTGAGGCACTAGTGTTCGATAACCTGGATCATCAACTACCACAAGTCAAGGTTGACGACAGCAAATGGACCCACCTGGGTAGACTAAAATTGGCCGATCCGAGGTTCAATCATCCACAACCCATCGACCTAATAATCGGTGCCGACTATTATGCGTCCATAGCTATCAACAACATAATCAAGATGGGTCCCAACGACCCGATGGCTCAAGAAACTGAGCTGGGCTGGATTTTGATGGGTAACATGGGTCAACGTTCTGGAGAAAAGCTTACAATGGTGACCACTAAAGCCATCGAGAATCAACTAAAACTCTTAGTGGAAAACGACGATATTCCAGACGAAAGGGTCCGTACCGAAGAAGAGCAGAGAGCGGAGGAACACTTTTCATCAACAGTTCAACGAAACGGTGACGGCAGGTACTCGGTGAGCATTCCGTTCAAGGAGGATCCCCCAAAGTTAGGAGAATCCAAGAAAACGGCTGCCGCTCGTTTATTACAACTAGAGAGAAGATTTAAAAAAGACGCCCCGTTTAAACAACTATACCAAAACTTCATGAAGGAATATCTGGACTTAGGCCATATGGAGCTGGTTCCCAAGTTAGAAGAGCAGCCAAACTATAATAGTTACTACATTCCACACCATGGTGTAATGAAGCAGGACAGCACTACTACCAAATTACGTGTAGTGTTCGATGCGTCATCCAAAACAACAAATGGATCATCCCTTAATGAGAAAATGATGATCGGCCCAAAGTTACAGCAAGATTTGGCGGACATAATCCTTCGTTGGCGTAAACATCAGTACGTGCTGACGGCCGATATAGAAAAAATGTATCGGCAGGTATGGATTCACGAGCAAGATAGAAATTATCAACTAATTCTATGGAGGACGGAACCAACAAACCCCATAGACATCTACAGGTTAAAAACGGTCACATATGGCACCACAGCCGCCAGCTTTCTGGCTGTGCGTGCTTTAAGGCAACTAGCTGAAGACGAACGGCGATCGTTTCCTATCGCCTCCGAAACCATATTGTCTGACTTCTATGTGGACGATTTGCTGACAGGAAACGACAGCTTAGACCAAGCCTCGGCCATGATACAACAACTAATAGGGCTCTCCGAGAAAGGTGGACTAAAACTAAGGAAGTGGTCTTCCAATAGTCCGGAGCTATTAGCGCAAATACCAACAGAATTGCAAGCTACCGGTAACGTGTTGTTAAAATTAAGCGATTGCATCAAAACCTTGGGGATTCATTACAACCCCACGAAAGACACCTTTGAATTTCACGTAGACAATTTGGAATTGTCTGAGGGGACGGCCACCAAACGTTCACTCTTGGCTGATTCATCAAAATTATTTGACCCAATCGGTTGGTTAGCACCCGTCACCATTGCTGCTAAGATTCTGATGCAAGGTACGTGGGCCTCCGGGATCGAATGGGACGAACCACTACCAGAAGAAATAGGTAAAAAATGGTTGATCTACAAGAAGGAAATGCCCGCTGTGAAGAACATAAAAATATCTAGGTGGGTCAACACAACAAGAAGCACCAGAAAGGAACTACACGGCTTTGCTGACGCCTCCGAACTTGCATACGCCGCTGTAGTATATTGCAGGACTACCAACGAGGCAGGACAAGTAACCACTAATCTTGTAATGGCCAAAACACGGGTGGCTCCCATCAAAACAAAGCTGTCAGTTCCTCGATTAGAGTTAAACGCAGCTAGACTACTAGCTAAACTATTAAGGCATGTGCAACTTGCAATGCAGCTAAATGAGTGTGAAACGCACGCTTGGACCGATTCGTCCATCACGCTAAGCTGGATCAAGGGAGAACCAAGGCGCTTCAAAACATTTGTTGCAAACCGCATCTCGTGCATAAAACAAAAGCTACCAACAGCCACTTGGCATCACGTAAGGTCCCACGAGAATCCCGCAGACCTCGCTTCTCGAGGAACATCTCCTAGAGAATTAGTCCACTGCAAGTTATGGTGGCATGGACCAGAATTTCTACAACATGATTCAACTCTATGGGGACTCCCTGAAGATATCGAGCAAAACAGTGAGACGGACCCACAAGCCTATCGCCCTGAGGAATACGAGGAGAAGATAACCTTAATAGCAACAACGAATGTAACCAACGTCTGGTGGGGATTGTTTCAAAGGATTTCCAGTTATGACAAATTAAAACGAGTAGTAGCAATCTGCGCAACGTTCATTAATCGGGCTGCACGGAAAATTCCAACATTTAAGGCGATCGCGCCTGAAACCATTATATTCCGCATGAGTCAAGAGGAAGACTTCTACCAGGAGCTGAGATGTCTGAGAAACACACAACGATTGCCGAATAACAGCAAGCTTTTATCTTTGAACCCCTTTCTAGATGACAATGGTGTATTACGAATGCGAGGGCGACTGCAGAACGCGAACATCCCAACAGCCACCAAAAATCCCATTATTTTGGGTAAAAATAATTCAATTACTCGGAAACTCATCGAAAGAACCCACAAGTTAATGTTGCATGGAGGAGTACAGCTGACGCTATCACACCTAAGAGATAGATATTGGATCCTGGATGGAAGGCGAGCTGTACGACTCGTGATAAATAAATGTGTTACATGCTTCCGGCACCAACAACAAAACACGAGACAACTTATGGGTGATCTTCCAGGTTCCAGAGTATGGCCAGGCAGACCATTCGCTAAAACTGGGATCGATTATGCTGGACCTATTCAGCTGAGAACAACAAAAGGCAGAGGTCATAAATCATATAAGGGATACATAGCCCTATTTGTTTGCATGGTGACCAAGGCCGTACATATAGAAATAGTTAGTAGCTTAACAACGGCCGCCTTCATTGCCGCTTACCAACGATTCACGTCACGACGAGGCTTATGCACGGATCTGTATTCGGATAATGGCACCTACTTCGTTGGTGCCGATGCCGAAATGAAGAAGAACCTTCACGTCGCCTTGACCACATTGCCAATCGATATAACAAATGCAATAGCCGAAGGCGAGACAACTTGGCATTTCATACCACCATTCGCCCCTCATTTTGGAGGCATTTGGGAAGCCGGAATTAAATCCGTAAAGGGTCATTTAAAACGAGTCATAGGTGCCACTACTCTTACCTATGAAGAATTAAGTACCATCACCGCTCAAATAGAGGCTTGCCTAAATTCGAGACCATTGACGCCGTTAACCAATGATCCATCCGATCTTAAGGCATTAACTCCTGGCCATTTTTTGATCGGGGAAGCTCTCAAGAGCCAGCCTTCTGGCATGGTCGAGAACATACCTCTGACCACAAGATGGCACCTAGTACAACGGATGATACAAGACTTTTGGAAGAGATGGTCAGTTGAATATCTACACCAATTACAGCAACGCAGCAAATGGAAAACGCCGCAACCCAACTTATTGATAAACGACTTAGTCCTCTTGCGAGACAATCAACTACCGACAACATATTGGAAATTAGGTCGAATTATTGAAACTCAAGCTGGTGCTGATGGTCTAGTTCGTGTGGCCACGGTTAAATGCAAGGACAATGTGTACAAACGACCAATCACCAAACTATGCAAGCTCCCCATAGAAGCGGAGATGACAAATACTCCAGAACTCGAAGCCGCCAACAACGAAGCCCCACCTATCAGGAAGCAACCGCCGAGAAGAGCAAAGTGTGGTTTAAGGGCTAGCAATTTAGCCTTGGCGCTATTATCAGTATGCACCATTCTAGGTTTGGCGCGCGGTATCACTAACATCCGCCCCTTCGACCATCCATCAGGCATATACTTTGAGGAAATGGGAACCCTAGAAGCCGTCGCCATGAAATGGAAATTAGTAATTTTTTACAACTTGACCGACTATTGGAAAGAGGTAGAAAACTGTAAGCAAGCCGTAGCCCAACTACAAGGAGCTTGTAAAGATCTGCCAGGATTCAACTGTAATACTACCCTACAACATTTGCAATGGCGACTCAACAACCTAATAGCTGAAAACAAGTTACTAAAAGATAGCAATAAGGAACGCAAGCGATCCAAGCGAGGATTAGGAGATACGTTGGGGATTGCTTTGGGCGATATATTTGGCATCTTGTCGCAACGCGATGCAGCCCAATACGAATCCCAGTTTGACACGATCAACACCAACGAAAATCATCTACTGACATTAATACAGAATCAAACATCAATAATAGATAACACGGTAAAATTGATAAAGCATAATTCCAATCTCACCATGATGTCCATGAACAACCTATTACAAGAGCAGAGGCGATTAAGGGAGGAGTTAAAGGTACTACAAGAGTATCGAAGCTATGAGGACAAGGTTCGCTCGGTGGTAATGAACATAATCGAGTTAACCTTGATCTTACAGAACTTGGAAGACACCCAACACAGTTTGCTTAACATAGTGTACTCCGCTCATCATGAGATTTTGCATCCCACCATACTCACGCCGGACCAATTAGAAGAACAACTTTCGCTGATTCGGCAACATGTACCGACAGCCGTCAGCGTCCCTGGTCACCAATTGTCTGATCTGATACATGTATATCAGAGTCTAACAGTCAGAAGTAGAATGACCAAGAAGAACGTGATCATCGAAGTCATCATTCCACTGGCGTTTGCAACAGAGTATACGCTTCTCTCCGTGATTGCCGTGCCGGACATTCTGCATGACCACACACAGTCAAGCATAGTAACTTCAACTGAGTATCTGGCCATGGACAGCCATCGCGAACATTTCGCGTTCTTCTCTACGGAACAACTATCTCGTTGTCAGATTGTTTCCTCAGCACATTTCCTATGCGAGACATCACCCGTCTTCAACGCATTCTCTAACAACGGTCGATGCGAGGTAGCCATCCTTCAGCGGAAAGCCGCTCTTGAGCAATTCTGCAGCTTTCAAACTAGGAATTCCACTAATAGATGGATTCCCCTCAAGGCACCCAATCAATGGATTTATGCAGTTCCCAACGAAACTACGGTCGATGTCTTATGTGGATCCCAATCTAGTCCGCTCACTCTTCAAGGCTCGGGAATAATTAGCATTGATGCAGGCTGTATATTACGCGACAGGGAGTCATACATTGTAGCTGTGGGCACAGCAACCAACAGTATAAGCAAGGCGTTTCAAAGATCAACCTCGGGCATCACCACTTCCAAGCAGTTGAAAAATCTTGGAAATCACATCAAAACCAAGGTGCGTGATGACGCTGCGGCTGACCTCATCTCCGGTCTGGACACTAAAAAGTTGGAAGATGAAATAGCAGCTCTTCGGGAAAATGAGCACCTGATCCAGAGAAATGAGTTCTTCACCAACCAAAATCAACATCATGTTCATCACTACACCATGATTCATATTTTATTCTGGAGCGCTCTTATCGTCGGAATAGTCTGGATCATAGCTTACATACGGCGCCGGCGTCCATTAGATCCACTTCGACCACAATCAACGGCCGCTACTGCATAGTACAACCTTGCCATAGTCGCCCGGGAGTATGTTCAATCTTGAACAGTTTATTTCACACGATAACCAGAAACAATGTAAAGCGTGTGAGCGGATGATCATTTGATATGCATAGACAGCGCAACACGCATATGTGAAAATGATACATCCGCTTGCATTCTTTGCAGTTTCTTGTTATCGTGTTTTATTATAAGTTAGTCATAATTTAGGTTTTCTTTTGTGTATAAAAACCTAGAAATTAAAAAATAAATTGTTAGTCAATTTCAACAACACATCGAAATAGCACGGAGATTTTTAATATTCTATTTTGTCTAACATAATTCTAAACAGTTTGTTTAGAATTTACAATTATTCAATGTATCATGCGATATATTTCAATATTTATGGCACTCGAAATGGACAACACTAATTTTGTTGATTAAATTAAAAGTATAGGCTTTAAATATATTAGTTTATAAAATAATAACTTAGCTACTTTTTTAATTATTTAAGTGTGTTAAGATAAATTAAATTTAAAACACAACAAAAAATTTAACCGCCAATGCGAAACGTCAAATTGAATTATGTAAACATAAACAAAATGAACATACGTTGCACACACGTCTGCTTCAAAAAATGAAATATTCAAAATTGAACGTGCGTTTTTCTAGCAACTAAAAGAAATTATATCGAATTTTTTTTTTCGCTAAAATTTGCGCATGGTTCCTATACTGGTTGTGCAGTGCCAAATGATCCAGTGTGCATAGAGTAATGATTTGTTTTTTCTTTGCATACTCTTTGTACACTGGCATTCTGTTCAGAGGGCCTATTTTTTAATTCAACCTGAGCAAGCAGTGCACTGTCAAAAAATACTCTGTGTTTTTTTATTCAACCTGAGTAATTTTACTCTGCACACTGTGTTTTTATTTGTGAACTGTGCTTACACCGAGCATACTCGGTTCTTTAAATTTTACTCTGAACATAATGCCGGTGTATGAAGAGTATGCAAAATAAAAAACAAATTATTACTCTATGCACACTGGATTATTTGGCACTGCACAACCTGTGCTCGGTGTACAATACCCAGGGCAAGATTGCTTGCTCGGGTTTAATTAAAAAATAGACCCAGAGTAAAATTTGACTTTCAGTTTGAGTGAAATTTGACGTTTAAGTTAAATATTTTTGATCTATTATTCAGAACAACTCTGTAATATTAGTCTCTTTTTAAAATAATCGAATATCATTATATAAGTTTGAAGCTCAGTTTCAAAAGACAAAATTAATTAATCGTTAAACTGTTGTACCATATTAATTTGTGAGTATAATTTAAAATTCCTTTAACACAAGATTCGATCAAATTTTGAGTGAAATTTGAAACTAATTTAGCTCAAATTTCGAACAAAATACAAACATAGTGAAATTTCATTGTGTATGGTGCGTATCAAGCGAATTGTTTAACCCATTTAAATTGCATAACCAATGCATTTTTTTGGTGAAAATTTTTCCTCTGTTTTGTTACTCTTTATAACATTACATACTCTTTGTTGAAAGGTAGCATTGCTATATCAAACCTTTTAGTAAGGACAATGAAATCGACTTTTATCATATCGCAACAACTGCACGCACGTTGAGAAATGGCCAAATTGATCGGTTTAACCTAACCAGTCACCATAAATGTTTAATACGATGCTATTCATGAAATCGATTGAATTATCGACACTTTGAATTTGAATATACGACGACACTTACTATCTCCCACGGTGGTAAAGTGGTATTTAAACACACATAAATTAAATAAGATTCGGTTTAATCTAAATCACCTACTACTAGTAAACAACGAAACACATCCAATAAAAAGTGAATTTCTATTCCAAATAATTACCTAATCTAATTAACACCACAGACAAGAAAATAAAATCGACAAAAATTTCTAAAAAATTTGAAATAAAAAAAACTCACCGTTTTGGTATTTTACTAAGTACATCCTCCGTTTCGACGGGTCCAAATCCCAAATTAATTAAAATGGCCTCAGGATCCGGTTTCCTGGATTCCAATAAACTTTCGACACTCGAACAATGGCTCGAATCCGATTGCGTTGAATTATCACGAATCAATTGATTTTTTATACTTTTATCCGAAAACGTAAAATGCTTCCGTACGGCATCGTGATCAACTGATTTACTTGTATTATGCATTAATTGCAGCAACAAACTGTTATTACCATCGTCACTAAACGTCGATTGATTTATATTTGAATCGGACGCCGGTAGTAATTTTGTATTGAATTCATTTTGTGCTATAGCTTGCTGTTTATCGTTCCCGACGACATCATTCAATGTCATAAGAAAATCACTGTCGGAATTTGTATGCTCGTAAAATTTAAGGTCACTCGTGCTCAGCTCGGTATCATCGTGTCGCGTTTCACTAAAACTTCGCCCAATTGTGCCCAGATTCATTTTACGCTTATTAAAAAATTTATTTTTATTTTTAATTAATAGTAAATCGGCCGAGGTGTTTATCAAAAACTTATCATTATCAGTATCGTTATCATGCAATATTAATTTATTATTGGTATTGATATTATCACCGGTGGCAGGAGCATCTGTTTTATTATCAATATTCAATTGAGCTTGTGACATAACTACATTATCGAGATTTTTATCAGTACAACTAGGACTATCTGTTACTACTACACTATTATCACTATTATTATTTTTACTATTCGGCGACTGTTTAATCTTCGAAGATTGTAGAATTTTTCCATACTTTTTCTTATTATTCTCGTAAAATTCATTTAATTTGATTTTTCCTAAATTATTTAAATTTTTTAATTTATCACGTAAATTATTATCATTACTATTATCACTAATATTATTATTATTATTATTATTACTATTATTTAAATTATCACATTCAATTTTATCATTTTGTTCATTTTCATCGGTAGCCTCCTTATTCGATAGTGATGACACGGCATAGCTAAAATCACTGTTATCATTATCATCCCCGATGCTTACTCCCTCAGTTGTCAGGCGTCCTGGTACATTACCAACCTCATCCTCTTCACCGATTACTTCATCTAATTTTATTGTACTTATTCGAGACTCTTTTTCGCTACAGTATGATGTCGATGGCACTGATGTCGATGTTGATGGTGTCGCCATAGTATTAGTCCTAAAATCTGAATTATCGTGCTGTATCTCTTGTTCACTTTCGTCATTTTGGCCACTTATTGTTATTGAATCAACCCATTTCTGAACAGCATTTGGGCTTTTACGTTTCATTTCCGATACAATATTTGATACGAAATGACGAACATTTGTTCTTACTAGATGTTTTTAGAGATAAATGAAATAAACAAAAATTTAATCCATTAATAAATTTATTTGTTTAGTGTGAGTTTGTATATAAAATATAAATTCGTTTGAGACAAAACTAAATACTAAATTATTTTTTGTGACATCTAAGAAATTATTTATTTCTAAAGCTACATTGTGTAGGTAGGTATATGTATCTATACATAACCCTTTTTATTGTATTTGATTAAAATGGTGGATAGATTTACTGGATACAAGATTGTTAAGCTAGAGAAGGGTTGCGCATTGAAAATAGATTTGATTGACTTAAATGCAATTTTTATCTACAGATTAAGACAAAGTACAGAGAATGTGACTTTTAAATTGAGTGCAGATTATTGTGCATTACAAGAGATTTGTTGCATTTTAAAAAAAATGTACAGAGGTAAAACTTGTAGAATACATTTTTTTCTAAACAATCAATTTTAAACGTGCTCATTTTGTATTTAATTGCAACCAATATAAAGAAAAAATTTGTAACCCAACCAATAAAATATTGGTACCAATAAAATATATACAAACAAGTTCTTTTAGTTTTTTCAGTTTAAATTGGTTTCCTCTAACTGTTTTTCTGGAATTATTGGCGAATTAATAAAACGACGATGCGTAAACGAACATCTTTTAGTACAAATGTTTCAGATGACTACTATGATGAGCCGATTAGAATATAATTATTTCTATCATTTTAATTCTCACTTACAAGAGCACACGAGAAAATTAATTTTAAGATGAGCGTTTTTAACAGTAGACTTCTCAGCTCGCAATATTGCATAATGTTTAAATGTCATGCACACTTTCTATCTTCTGTCTCGTTTGCCGCAGAAGTTCTTCGTTTGGGATCTTGTTTGGCCTTCAATCGCTAAAGGCAATTTCTTTACAATTATCTGGAGTATTCTTGTAATCATTCTCTGCGTGAATTTTATGTTTTACAAGGCAAAACCAATGTTTCTTATAGCAAATTCTTTCGAAACAAAATTTTGATCTTAGATCAAAAAAATGACTGACAATGCAATAAATTTGCACGAAATGTCATTGAAATGCATTGCTCTGGCAGTCATTTTTTTGATCTAAGATCAAAGTTTTGTTTCGAAAGAATTTGCTATTAGAGAAATTTTGGTACCCGAACACTTTGGTAGCAGTTTAGGGGATTTAGTCGTGTGATCTTTTTTTAAGCACTTCAAGACATCGGTGATCCATGGAGTCCACAAGCTTCTGGCCTTTAATAACCGGTATTTTTCTCCATTCTTCTTTGATAGCATTAAATAATTCCCGCTTATTGCTGTATTTTCTTTGGCTAATGGCTAGTTTAAGTTGATTCCACATGTTCTCAATCGGATTCAGATCGGATGATTTGCTGGCCATTGTAAAACGTCCACTACATTTTCACTAAACCAAGTTTTCGCTTTTCTCACGATATGCTTTTCTAGTTATTATCTTGCTGAAAAATCCAGCCGTGCGGCATGGCGTCTGCAGCATATCCGAGCAACACGTCGTCCAATATTTGGACGTAAACATCGATGTCATACGATCTTTTATGCAATATATATCGGTCCATATTATTTTCCTCCATTTTTCGGCGTCTGCATTAGCTGAGTGATTTTTAGCAAAATTAGTCTGGGCTTTTATATTTTTTTTGTTGATAGAAGTGGAACATGCTGGAAAGAGCTAATAAAAGGATCTTTTTTTGCGGTTCGGACCATTAAAGCATCCTCTTTTTTGGTTGCCTTGCGTCTACCACCATGATTTTCGACTGGGTTCTCCTGTTTTAATGCATTTAATACTAGTTTACGTGATCTAGCAATGGTTCCCGCGATTTCGGAAATTGATTTTCCCTCAGATTTTATTCTTCTGGCAATTTGTCTTTTTTCTTCGTTACAATGATTTGCATTTCCGCAAATAACCAATTTTTTTTTATGTTTTATAAATTTAAATTTAAGTTTTGACCACTGGCCACCAAATTTATTTATTTTTTTAATTAATTATTTGATATATGTTTCTCACTAGTACTAATGTTCTATTTCATTGAACACGAACAATTGTTTTCGGTGATTCCCTTAAATGTATGAACAAATTAAATTTTCCCAATAGGCAGTTTTTTAGTAGGCAACATTGTTGTTATCCTCACCTGCATAAAATTGGTAATTTTTATAATAAAATTTGAAAAAGTTAAATGCCAATGAAAAAAATACATAGTGTGCTATTTCATTGAACACCCCTGTATGTATTATTTGTTGTCTAGTATTCATTTCAGCGATAATTTAGTTTCGGATTAATGAATGATTGGTCTATTGACTGCTGGATAAGGCATATTGGCATTTCAAGCTGTTTCGAGATTCGTTTGGTTCCATTCTTCATCTTCTTCTAAGATTTTCCCAAAAGGTCGCCCAAATTTGTACTAATCCAAGCAATCGTTGTTTGATGTTGATGATGTTGTCTCCGTGACGCAGACAAAATAATGTAGTATTTCTAGAAGTAAAGCTACTAACAAATCATATACATACTAACTATTGTGGCCACAAGATCTAACTTTCCCGAAGAAAAAAATTGAAAAAGCGTTAGCGTTTAGTTAGTTCTAATCTAGATTTAGTTAGTTCTAATCTACACAATATATAACTACTACTAGTTATAAACAACATAATCAAATTTACATAATTGAATAAATCGTTACTAAATAACTTTATGCCTCTTAATCAAGACACGAACTATACGAAAAATACAAAATTAATTTAAATTTATAATAAAACACTTGTATTTAATTGATGTGCGGGATTTAACTAGAAATATAGAAAAACATCGCGTGCGAAAATTAATTTTGCCGTTAATCTAGCAAATTAAGTGAAAATCTATAGCGATCCTAGCATGGATACAATTAATTATTTATGTTCTAATACTAATACAACAGTAATTTGAATTCTTCCAACTGTGTGTAATTCATGTATATATAATACATAGTGTACATACATGTGACAGAACATATCTAAATTTTTTGTACAAATAATCGACACAGATCAATATTTTTCTATTTAAATTCAAGGCCACGTTTACGCGGTTTATTAAATTTATTTGCGCGAAATGCAAATCGATTGCCTAAACATATCGCACTATGTCTTATGAAGTGCATTTACATTCTTTTAAACAGCATCCAAGTATCTCGTTAATATTTTTAATAGAAATTATTAAAAACTTCACACAAAACTTAAATCAATTAATAAAAGCTAATCAAACTATAAACTGTGTGAATATAGTTATATGTTTTCATTCGCGCGCGCCTTATGATTTTATCAATAAACAAACATTTTATCGTATATTCTGTAATCTTAATAAACATATACAGAAGAAGCTAACCACCATTTTCGATTTCAACGACTAATTATGTTAATTGGCTTAACTCCAACCAAAGAATTTATAGCATTTATAAACCACTTTAATAGAGTTCTAAGTTGAGGAGAAAGAGTTTCTATTTTTGTAATCATGATTATGTTTGGAAACAAGGAATTATTAAATTATCTATGATCGTCCGAACCTGTTGTTATATTATATACTCAGTGTCGAACAAACCATATGATAAGAATTGAAGCAGCATTTCTTATATACAAAATTAAAGTTCGGCCCTGTTTAAAGAACATTCACGCTATAGTTACGACTATATTTCATTTTCATTTACATAACGGTCGGAATACGATTTGATAGTGTCGGGCGTTCGCTTTTCCATTAACCATGAAAATGTAAACAGTAAACGATTATGCAAATCATCACGAAATAGCGAGTAACGCACGTTTTCATTTGATTCAATTAATACCAACTGGAAAACCTTTAAGTCGATTAGTCAAATCGACCACCAACCACGCTACTAATTCTGTTACATTTGAAAAATAATTTATCAAACATAAATTAAATTATATATACGAGAAAAACATAACACATATTTTCCACAATTAACTTAAATAATTTTCGTTTTCGAGAATTTTGTGGCGCATAAATTTTGAACATAAAAAACATATTTGTTCAAAAATGGCAAAATTTATAATTTGTTTGTTTTGATGTCGACGACAGAGAATACAGAAATAACAACAACAACAACGGGCACAAATCTAGTAAATTGACCGTTTCGTCATAAGCGCGGGTATCGCTGTACACGATGATTGCGTCAATCAATTGGTATACGAATAATAAGAAACGGAATTGCGATGAAGACGATTAGTTTGATTTATTTGTATTTTTTCGGTATTTGTGTTGGCGGCTTACAACTAGATATGAAGAAATTTTAATCGCTAATCTACTGTTGAAACAAAATCAACGGTATTCGTCCACTAATCTTGAAAACCAGCATTTTTTTGTTTGTTTATATTGATTTTAAATATTATATTTAGTTTGTTAGTATTTTTTAAACTAAAGATAAAATAAAATAGAAGAAAACAATTTCATTGTTTTCGCGGCGCACGTGGCGAAAAAAAGACCTGTCGTTTAACTAAATAAACTGTTTGTTTGTTTATTAACTATGTAATCTGTTCTGGGGCCGAAGCACTCCCGCTCGTGGTTTCCTTTTACCGTTCTACCTTACGCAGTAGCCAAATCGAGGACGTACGGCTATAGGTCCGATTTACATAGAACCATCTGCACATTGCATTGCTCCATGCCCGCCTATAGTATTGACATGGAAGACGGGTCGGCCTATGAGTTCTGCACTCCGATAGGGGGTCATAGTTTCCAGCCATCGTAATCAAATGATGAAAAATCCCTTTTGTATCGTGCCTCTATCGGAATTCGAACTCGGTACCTCCCGATCCAAACGCCAAAGATTTAACCAATGTGCTTTTTGGCTGCTAACTAAAGGTTTCTTAACCGGTGTTTATCGTTTGAAAAAAAAACCGGAAAATGGAAGCATTTTTGAATTACCGAAAACCGGTAAATTAATCAACAACATTCTACTTCATTATGTAATACTACTTAATGCTAGAAGTATGTTTAATTTGTTTTTACTAGAACAATTTAGTTAAAATAAATTTTAATTAGTCTTTTTTCAATAAATATAATATAGATTTTATGAAAAAAAAATTTAACAAAAAATCCATACAAAAAGTTGGTTTATCGATCATTGTTCTATAACTTGAGATTAGTTCCAATCACCGGTTCATGTAATTCAATTACTACATAAAATATTGTTGAAGAAAAGTTATTTGAAATCGGATTATCTTTGCTTAGCATACACCAACAGGTGTAAGAAATGATGGAGCTTCAATTAAGGTTAAGTTTGGGAGGAACTGTTAACTTGTCAAAGTTAACTTGTCAACTCTGTTTTTTCGAAAGTCTCCTCTTCGAAATGGACTACCGACGATAGAACGTTTCCTGCTCCTGAAATATTGCATCAAAAATGGTGCAAGTGAGTTGAATTCTCTTTAGCTTTAGAACAAGCAATATGTAAAAATTTAGTAGATGTCCTGGATGCACTTAAGCCAATTAAGGTTGCCGTTGAGGCACTAAATAGAAGAGATGTTACTATTAAAATGAACCCATCATGAAATTTTTGTTCAATAAACTGTCAGAATTCAAAACCGAAATAAGTACTGAACTTAATGAATCTTTAAAAAATACATAGTCACACCGTCGCAACAAAAAATTCGTTTTATTAATAAAATATTTACTTAAGATATAATAGAGAGAAATATTTAAGATAATATTGATTAGTTTTTGAATATTCATCGGAAGCCGTAATTATTAAGTACGCGAGAAGTTTCACAGAAAGGCTTTTTTCAATTCTAAATGTTAATGGTAATGGCTTTCAATCAATTTCAGTTGATGACCAACATCCTTAGGTGAATCGGCTAATTTGGCATCATCTAATCAGTTTCATTATTGAAAACCCCGATATAATTTCAAACAAAACTGAGATTCGCTTAAAATGCATGTAGCATCCCAAAACCTAATTCAAATTATGCTGATGATTTAGATTTGATATATAAAAGAATTGCAGAGGTTTCAATTAAATATCAATTCCATCAGCCAAATCGAATTTTATTGAAACAATCGGCCAAATTCCATTTAATAGGGCCATCTTCCAGATTCGAAATATATGTATGTAGTTCGATATACGGGTTAGAATTTCAAATTCAATTATACAAACCAAAAGTCATGTAAGAATTCAAAATATGTACAAATCTTTTAAACGGGCCAGAATGTAAACCAAGAAATTTGAGAACAGTATTTGAACCATGAAACTAAGAATAAATTTGTCTGACAAAATGTAAACAGCAACAACAACAACAACATATTTTTAGTTCATGATTATTTTAAAATTTTATTAGAACCTCTCCTGTATCGGTACGATCGAGACTACAGTTTCTACAAACAGTGAAATGTTGGTTATAAATATGTGACTTCGCTTAGAAGTTGATAGCAGGATAACTTTAAAAATTTTATAACGTTATTGATTAGCACCAGTCAGATTATTTTTAAGCCAAAAAGTAAAATTTGAGAACATGACATAGCAATACCCAGCTGTATATCAGAAAAGAAAAAGCTAACCCATGATTAACGAAAATAATAATGAATGTATAGGAAATAAAATTTTGACAAAACTGGAATTTCCATGAAATGCGATGATTCTTTGTTCTGAACCAGTTTGGGGATTTGGGATATCCGTATTCCAAACACAAAACTAACACCAAAAATATATTTCCATGTACATACTTTCGTATACAAAACATCTTTTTACATAAAATAAAAAAATTCGTAAATAGGCATTTGCTTACATGTACATACAATGTGTATACAGAGGCATCAAAACACAACACAAATTCTGAGAATTCTCCCGATGGCATTTTAAGCAAATAAAACGAAATACCAAAAAGCAATTCAAATTCACAAAACTTAATAACCATTTCAATAATAATATTTGTTTTGGTGATTTAGTATATTTTGAACGATAATACAAATCACCAAAATGGCCTTTGCAAATCACATTACAATTACATTATCTTAATTTCTCTAATAGTGTGTTATATACAGCTAACTAACTTATATAAGAGACACAGATTAAAATGCAATAAACATTTTATTATATCAGACAGACATTTTGTTTGCTGTTAGATTTCTCGAGATCATAAATTAATTATACTTGAGATTAATTTGTTCATTTTAAAAATATTTCTTTTTATAGAGTAAACATAAATATTTGATGTAGAATTTAAAACAATCTTTTGTGTTTGCCAAAAATCTAAATTAATAAGATTTCATTTCTAGCTTTTGAATGAAAATGTTTACAAATCGAATTAAAATTTTATGGTGGCCGTGTTAAATTGTGACAATTCGATTAACGAGAATTGTTTGATTGCGTATTTGAAACAGTACATCAAAGTGCAAATTACACACAAGTGATATGCATTATTTCATCTCATTAATTCATTATGATGGATTTATTGCGGTTGAAGCTACATAGTTTGTTGATCGTTTTCAATTTCGTTTCAGTATACATATTTAGAAAGTGTTTAGCTGTTTTTTATATATACAACACGTACAACCTCGCGTAAATTATTGACACACAAAAAACTTTGGTTTGGTTGGTAGAAATATTGACAAGGGTAAAATGGAATTGGATGGTGTATCGAGTTTATGAAAGTTCTGCTTTTTAACAACATCGCGCACAACGTAAAATACGCATAACTACCGAACATGTTTCGATTTTATTTTAAACCCAAACAGAATGAAGAATGATAGTATGAATTAATATATACATAGGTAGCTAGCATAAACAAATTATTTTTAAATGTATTTTAGTTGATTGAATTGCAGCCGTCCTAAACCACTGAAATTTTTAGAATTTTTAGAAATTTTTTGCAGCCGGATTCATAACCTTATTCATCCAGTCAAGGTAATGTCAAAACATTTAATTATCATAGATACTCGCACATTATAAAATACTATCATCACTCAAAAGTGAAAGCTGCACCCTGATCACGCTTGGTTGTAGAAAACTTTCCACATTTAAGAGGAAGGTCATGCGAATGCAGCTGTAAAGGACAGCAGAAAACTGAGCTTTCGCTTTTTACCGAGCCAAGCAGCACTATCACAAAAGAGATATTTTTCTGCTGAGATTTTTAAAATTTAGCAGAAAATTTATGAAATCAATTTTCATTGTTTTCGAATGGAAATTGTAAATTTACCTCAAAAACACGATTTGCAATATGTAAGGTCTCTTTGATGGTACAAAAGTAATAAATATTATTATAATACAACTCCATTGGCAATATAAAAAATGCGACTAATCTGTTATACCAATGCACCTCGAGTCCGTCAGTTTTTTTTATGAACTGTAGATGGCATTAATGTTCGTAAAAAGTTTTCAAGATTTAGAGGTTTAACAAAATGTTGAATGCATAATTAATAATAAATTAATTCTTACCCCGTAATATAATTTTTAATTGATATTGTTACGAATTCTACTCTGCATAAACATATTACTTGGTGGTGGTAGTTAAGCTATACTCAACCAACTGCTATCAACCCTAAGTTACGAATTCCAACCCAGTTATGCAGACTATAATTTTACTAAGCGATTATTATTCTTAATATCATCGATGTTGTCGGATCAAGTATTCCTCCAATACTGATGGGGAATTGGATTTTAGAATGGCATTCCAAGTGGAGGGGAATATGGAGATAACGAAAGCAATTGTAAACGACGGCGATAATCAACATAGAAAGTACTAGAATTAAGAACGGTGTTCATCAAGATAGGGGAATTGATGACGTAGAATGTTCGCGAATACAACTACATGAACGTGATTTACAAAAGAAAAACGCATACACATTGTCAGGTGCAATAAAAAATAATCTCGAACAGCGATAGACAGGTATATTATGGCGAGCAATTTGGGACGCAAGTATACCTGTATACAGTTGTAATTTAACTATTGAACAGTGCAAATAAAAAATGAAAAATAAACAGTGCAAAAACTCGGTAAAATTGATTTAGTGAACAGTAAACTAGTGACATTTGTAAAATTGCTGCAGAAATTAGTGTTGGAAAATAAAGTTTATAACTTAAATCGCCAGTAGCATCATGGTCGGTCAATAAATGGCCTAGTTCCGCTCCAGTAGTCCAGGAATATAATCATCCACAACTTTCTCGAAAAACGAAAAACTAAGATTTATCGCAATCGATTTCTGGCACTCGAAAGCCCCCCTTACCACATATATGTATATCAAATTCGTTTGAGGAGGAAGAAAATGTAAAAAAATGAACAAAGATCAAAACATTAATTAGTTACCGAATGCTACAAATCAATATTGTTACTCATAAAATAACAATATTAGCTGTATTGCATTGGTAAAAATGGATTAGGATTTAGTTTTGGATTTATAATTTTTCAAATCAACAACCATTTTCGGATTTAGTTTTTGGCTTCAAAGTTTGAAAGTAAAAATGTTTTTTTCCTATGTAGGTATATTAGCATATTTCGTGATTTTATTAATATTTTAGTTTTATTTTAAACCTAAATATGAGGTCGATTTTGTGGTTAAATTTTAATATTTTAGTACAAACCTTTAGTACTAAAAATTGAATTGGATTTACGTAAATCCTAAATCATTTTGTATTTAGATGAATCCATTTGGATTAAGTTTTAATGCGATTGTTATTGTAAATGACCAATGCAATACGCTAATTGTAGCCGTGTTTCTTTATTAGCGCCCGATAAACGTATCGTCGGGAGCGCTATCCATTTCAATGGGAAATTTGAAAAGGGCTTTATTTTGCAAACCCCTGAAACCATTAGAAGCTTAGTCTTACAATAGAAATTTAGAACGCAGCAAGATGAATTCTTGTTTATAACGTCATGTCAAAATAAATGTTAATTGGTATATTTCAGGTCGTTAAATGTTTGTTTTATGGATGAATTTATTTTTAAATTTTTATAGTACAGCGACACCAGTGAACAATAGCTGCAATTTCAGTAGAAATTTCTCATTTGGCGTCAGATAGATAATAAAACACGGCTTGTAACTAAATGCTGTGTATCTTTATTCACTATCCGGGCGGGCTATTGAGCGCTTAAAGTGAAATTATCTATCCGAAATTCCACTACTACCCGCACTGTCGTCGTACTGTAAAAATTAAAAATAAATTCATCCATAACACAACATTTAACGACCTGAAATATACCAATTAACATTTATTTTGACATGACGTTATAAACAAGAATTCATTTTGTAACGTTTTAAATTTTTATTGTAAGATTAAGTTTCTAATGGTTTAAGGGTTATACAAAATAAAGGCCTTTTCAAATTTCCCATTGAAATAGATCGCGGCTTCCGACAGCGGCGCCCGATAAATAGGCAGAGAAAAATATTTTTATATCGATTTTTAACTGAAAAGTTGAATGAAAAATTTTAGTTTAGAATTAAATAAAAAAGTAACCAGGTGTGTTAATATGAAACCGGAATTTTTTAGTAAAAAGTACACGTTCATCATATGATAATGATTAAGAGTATTTATTCAAAGTATTGTCTATTATTAGTTGAACATTTTCCCCATCTTTCTGGCAGTGCTTAGATGCCACGTCAAAAAAACTGTTCCTCTTTTGAGGCAAACCAGTTATCGAACCATTTTCGTCGGAATTGAGATGCTCTTCAGCAAGTCCGTGCCCCATCGATACAGATAAGTGATAATCGGACGGAGCCAAGTCTGGCGAGTAAGCCACATGTGAAAGTATTTCCAACAATTTTCATGACCCAAGTATTAAGTGCTTCTAACATTTCCATGACCGGTTTTGCTTTGTGTGATGGTGCATTATCATGAAGCAAAATCACTTTGTGTTGCCTTTTATCATATTCAGGTCGTTTTTTTCACGCAAAGTTCGATTCAAATTGATTATTTGTTGTTGGTTCAGTATTTACGGTTTAACCAGATTTTAGCAGCTCAAAATAAATCACGCACTCTCCTGATCCCACCAAATACAAAGCATTGTCTTGAAAATGACTTTCTTTTGTATCTGGCGAGCAACATTTCACAAGTGGTTTTTCTATTTTCGTGTTGCCTTTCATTCAGTTTATGCGGAAGCCATTTTCCGAGCTTTTGGATCTTTCCCATGGCTTTTAAACGTATGGAGACGGCTACTTGTAACACATTCAATTGATTCTCGAGTTGCTTTTGCGCTTGAGCGTCATCCGCATCCAACAATGCTTGCAGTTCCCTGTCATCAAACTTTTTTGGTGTTCTTCCACGTTATTTGTTTCTCATGTCAAAATCACCACTTTTGAATTTATTAAACCACTCATAGCATTGTGATTTACCAAGAGCATGCTCACCGTAAGCATTGACTAGGATTCGATGTGATTCTGCAGCAGTTTTCTTCAAATAAGAAAATTAATTTTAATTCATTAATTTGAGGAACTGTACAACAAAGTACAAGTTGGCGACATTTCGTCTTGACGTGCAGTGCCAGCGGAAGAATAAATAATTTAATGGGTTTATAGTTGAACTAGACCCATTAAATTTTTTTCTATAAGTTTTTCTTTTGTTGTTATAGACGGGTTAAAACAAGTTTCTACCCCCCGCAACAAAAGAGGAGTGACACTATTAATGAACAAAAATTGTCCGATTTCAAACTACTGAGGCGAAATTTAAGTTGATAAGTAAGGCTAAAATGTGTCTTGTATACATAAACATACAACAATGGTAACGTACATAGCGCTACCGAAAAACCCATTAAACCCACAAAATATTATCGACCGTAACCTGAATAAGCCGGTTAAATTGATTGGTTTAATCAAAGACATATTAATAATTAATGAATCCATTCATAACACAATCAAATTGTAATATGAGACATAAACATGTTTTATTACAGCTCAATGCTATTTTCATTTTCATATTTCGTAATAATATGTGTTCACAACATAAACTTCACACAGAGTTCTTCGTTTTATGTAAAATTACATGCGTGCTATATACAGATATACATCAAGACATTAAAAATTATATAAGAAAACCATGTCCGCAACTACAACATAACTATATCGTTAAAAAAGATTAAAGCCAACTTGTTGCATGTGCTAAATTGCCTTTTTTATGTCTAGGGTAAATGGAAATGGGTTTATAAATGTTATGTTACTTTTAATAGCAAATTAACAAAAAATTATTCGTAATTTATTGATTATTTTTCATAATTAGAACACATTATGAATTTATGATGGAGTATAAAGCGATTTGTTAAAATAAATGTGATTGATTGTGTTTATTATGAAATGTGATGCGATGATAGCTTCGCGATAGTACTATGTGATACGGCGGCTCGGTATCATTTTTATTATTTTATATTTTTACATTCCATTCAAATAGTTGTACATATTGATTTTTTCGCCTGCCGAACCGAAATCGAAAAAATATCAAAACATGCAAATATTTTTTATATACAATATGGTTTACTGAGAAAATTAAACAGTTAAATTATTTTTAAAGAATTTTTTGTAGAACATTACCATTCCCGCATTCAACTCGAATAATTTTCTGACTATCCCAAGCACTTTTTTATTTGTTTGTTCTCTGGAGGCGTTCAAGAAAAGTTATTACAACATGTACAAATGTTCTTAAGTTCCTAAAGGCATATTTGTGTTTTCCTGCTTTTAATTTTCCAACTTATTTCGAACAAAAAAAAATATGTGTGGAGTTTTCTGGGAAATTATTCACATGAAAAGGCTTGATACATAAATGAAAAATAAAGATTTTTATTTTCGAAATCAATTTAATGTGAAATTTTCCAAGGGTTACAATGACGTTGATAAGGAAAAATGTTATGCTTTTATCATATTTTCTTTTATTTTTGAATGTCATAAACTTACTTGTCACTTGTTTGATATCACTCCAATATCAACCTACATTTTTAACTAAATATCGATTACGATACATATCAACAAATAAACTACGTGCAAAACCAATCTCTAGCGCCTGATTTTACTTAATAGAGAGGTTTTAATCATTTTTTAAGGAATAATTATTTAGTGAAAACAGAAGGAGCTTGGTTCATTATTTATCTAAACCATTATTATTTATCATTTTTCATTATTTATCTAAACTTAAGGAAGAAATTATCAAATGATGTTTATTTCCCAACTCTTCTCCCAAAACGACAAAATGATTTCGAAAATATTAAGGATAATTTTACGAAATGATTTTTTCAAAATGCAGATTGGTTACTCATATTTTAGTGACCTTCATTAATCAAAAATCAAAGTATAATACTATTATGGAGTGCCTTTACCGTTTATACGAAGATCGTGAATCTAATTAACAGAATACCATTAACAACTCTCAAATATAAAGAGAACGACAAACACAACTTTTGATGTTCTCGGCGAATTAGAGATGAAACATCTGAAATTGTAATGAAAATCAATTTAGAAAATTAGAAATACTTTTAAGAACAATTTCATACTTCTTCATTCTTCTAGAAATAACATAGACGTAACCGTGATTAATCTTGAATCAAAACGCACCAAAACGTTTCTTAAAAATATTAGGCACAAGTAGAAACTCGGCTCTGAACTTGGTTGCAATTAAATATACATACTTGAACGCATCCAAATCGCCCGCCATTAGTCATTGCTGTTTTTATCACATAAGTTTCAGTCATTTACAAGTGGTCGTTCCGTGACAATTTTAATCTTGAAGGACAATCCACGTCCAGGTGCAGTAAAACAATTTGAAGACGAAAAACTTAAAGTTTTACTGAATGAAAATCCGTGTCAAACTCAAAAGGAGCTTGCAGAACAGTTAGGAGTTGCCTACCAAATGGGTTCATCATAAGCTGACGTCATAAGCTAAACGAAGAAAACAAAAACAGAAGAATTGACATCTGCATGAATTTACGTTTTCCGTATAAAAGGAAGAATTTTTGAACAAAATCATTACGGGTGATGAAAAGTGGATTTTGTACGATAATCCTAAACGATAACAGCCATCAACATCAGTTGCAAAAATGAATATTCATGTCAAGAAAATGTTACTATAAGTCAATTGCTGTGTTTTTTTATTAGCGCCCGATAGCTGTATCCGGAGCAGCCAATTTTCTATGTCAAACTTATATTTAGCGCGCTATTATTGCATATAATTAATTTATTTAACTCTAAACTAAGATTTTTCATTCAACTTTTTAGTTAAAAATTGATAAAAAAATATCTTGCTCTAAATATTTATCGGGAGCCGCTATCGGGAGCACTATCCATTTCAATGGGAAATTTGAAAAGGCGTTTATTTTGTAAACCCCTGAAATCATTAGAAACTAAATCTTACAATAAAAATTTAAAACGCAGCAAGATTAATTCTTGTTTATAACGTCATGTAAAAATAAATGTCAATTAGTATATTTCAGGTGACAAATGTTTGTTTTATTGATGAATTTAATTTTAATTTTTATAGTACAGCGACACCAGTGAATACTAGCTGCAGTTTCAGTAGAAAATTGCCATTTGGCTCCGGATAGTGCTCCAATATTAAAACACGGCTATTTACTACAGGCTTCTGGAACCTGGTCAAACTGCTACAGATGTACGTTACCAGGCCCAATTGATCATATTAAGTGATGCCTATCTAAAGGAAAAAAGACCAGTTACGAGCCAAAGAAGGCGGAAGGTGGTATTGCTGCATGACAAGACAACGCTTATCCACATACAGCAAAATCAAAATGAAATATAACCAATAGTGGTAACACTGACTCTACTTTCTACGACAAAAACTCTTTACATCTATTCTAAAGCTAAGCCTAATTGTTTTCATAAGGAATGTAACCGCATTTATATTTTCCAAACAAAAATGGAAAGAGGTGTGCGAATGAAAAAAACTACATTTAGAAAACACGATTTGTTTAGCACAGACCCATATACTTTTTAGTATGGTAATTGAAATTATCAAATACTTACTATTAAAAATAATATTTACATATGTAATTAATTTTAGCGATATAGAAGTTTCCACAACACAAAGGCACTTTGGTTTCAACCTGTCTGTTTTTAAACGCCACCGGAATTTCGTAGTACACTCGAATTGTACTACGAAATTCCGGTTTTCAAAATCCCGGTTTTCAAAATTCTGGTTTTCAAAATCCCGGTTTTCAAAATCCCGGTTTAAAAATCCCGGGTTTCTTTGCTTCTAGTTCTAATTGCACAAAATAATTAATAAAGTTTTGTAATTGCAAGATTTGGTACTTGCAACATTTTGTAATTGCAACATTTTGTAGTTGCAAGATTAATAATAAAAGCAATATTTTTATCGCTGCGCCTCCCTCCTCCCCTTTCGCCTAGTCCTCCGAGGGGCTTTAGATTTTAACTTCGGAGGACTAGGAGCCGGGATCAGCAAACATGTCGCACTGCGTGCCGCATACGTAGGAGCGGACTATATAGAATCTATTAATGACACCTACTAAAAAGAAAAATAATTACACCATTTTGTTATGTGAGATTTTGTAATTGCAAGATTTTGTAGTTGCAAGTATAATAAAAAAGAGCAATATTTTGTTAATGCAACATTTTCAAATGCAATAATTGTAGAGGCTAACGGCTTCGATAACTCTCACGGACATTTAGCCCTCCATCCAAATTAGCCATTTTTTAGAATTTTATCGCAAACTCATTTTTGAATTTTGTCAAAAAATCATTTAAGAGTCCCATTTTCCCACATGCTAAATTTTAAAAATTCAAGCCGGGATTTCCTAAAAGTTGAGTTTTTTTATACAAAACCGGGATTTTGAAAACCGGGATTTAGAAAAAAACCAGGATTTTGACAAACCAAGATTTTGAAAACTGGGATTTTGTTACACACCCCTATAATTCATAGGGACCTCCAGCAAAATGCTAGAACTAAAGTCATAATTACTTTCATCAAATAATCTAACGAAAACTCATTTTTTCAAAATGTGACGAAAATTCTAACCTTATAGTAAGTTACCATAAATTTAACAGTATTTCATTTTCACAATTGAAAAATTACTCAATGTGCCGGGTTACGGCAGTATTGGACACACATCATGAAAACAAAAAAGATACTTAGAAAAATGTACAATTCTGGCGGACACTATGGGTCTATATGTATAAGAGGCGAAAGTTACAGATGAATGGAAATTGAAATAGATTGACGCTAAATCCAATTGAGATCGCAACAAAATAAACAAATTTAAAGAACGGGTACGTATTAAAATGTATAATTCCAGCTCAAGTTACACGGTAAAATTGAAGTACTAATGAGAAACCCAAGGTCGAACCGAACTCAGCGGAATAAACATTACACTTTTGATAAAATTAAATAAACAAAAAATTAGTGTCCAAAGTTTCAGGAATCTTTTTCCAGTGACCCTTAGCATAAATAGTTTGACAAGTTTGAAATTTCTTAAAAAAACAGCTTCGTTATCATTTTTTATACAAATCTTATGCATATTACCGATATGAATGTTGAAAAGTTTTGAGCAACACCACAGCTGAAGATTAGTGATTATACAAAGCAGCTTTATTTACAATATCGATAAAAACACATAATGCAAATTTATTCTATACAAAGTATTTATACGGTAAATGGAAATGCCACGCTAATTTTAGAACTAAACTTTCAATTATTCCATTTTAAAAATAAATCATATTTGTAATTAAAATACTGGTTTATTCAGATTCGAATACATATACATTGTATATATATTGTACATATAGCTTCTTAGGCCTACCATATACTAATAAAAAACCAACAAGTCGTTTGCTCCATTTCGCACTGTTTATTTATTATCAAGTCACACGACAAAATCGTGTACACAGAAAAACTATCATTCGCTCTTACGATTTTTTTTTCCACGTATCAATCTATCTTTCGTATATTTGCATTAACCTAAACAAAAAAATTATAAAATAAACAGAATGACCTACACACAACAGAACAAGATTGTGGTGTACTTACTAATCGCACAACCCAAAATCGTGTACAATTTTCAAGAATAATAAATTGCAACATACACAAAATTTTGTTTAATTTTATTTGCAAAGAGATTCGCACCGGGCAAATTTTCAATTTATTTCAAACAAATGCAACATAATTAATATCAAATTTGTCATAATTTTAAACACAGTTTTTGCGAATTTTAAGGTACAACATTTATCATTTTTAATAAGTTAGAGAAATTAGTTTTGAGGTGATATTTATGAATGTTATGTTATGATGGAAGTGGCACAGGTGCAAATAGACAACTAATTAAAGAAATATAATATTAAAAATATTTACATTAAACATTTAATTGTGTGTGTATTTAGCTAAACTAATATAAAAGATGAAGACAAGAAAATAATATAAGACTTCTTATTTTTTGCAATTTTAATATGTATAATGTAATAGAGCGAGGGATGCTAACTAAAATATGTAACGGAGTGATACTCAAGTACGAATTGGAGCTGATTATAAAATTACTAAAAACAGGTAGAATCGAGTCGCAACATGACGTTACAATTGGCATTCAATTACCCGATAACTATATAATGGTCTGGTTTAAAATGAATGAGTTCCCCCTGTAATTTAGAAACGTCGGTCCGAAATTTACTACATCAAGAAGGAAATCTACGGCTCCATGCAACTAAACCCCTATAAAATTTGACCTAAAATCACAAGTTCACTGAAAGTTAAAATTGACCCCACTTCAAACTTTTGAGTGAAAAGGAACTAAACATTTTTAGCCAGCGAACAAAATCGGCCTGGCATATTTATGTAAAAAGTACAAGCTGTGCCCCACTAATTATGACTCTAAATTGGATTCTTTTCAAACGTCAAATCGAAATAATTAAAAGTAACAACGAAAATTGGCGGTATTTTTTCATATGTCTCCGCGTACTTCCAGATAATAGAGCCTCTTTTCAACTCAAAGGCAATTACCACAAATTTCCGAAGGATCTCGCAGCACTAGATAGTTGTCATGGAGTTGAGATACCACCAAAGCTTCATAACAATGGGCGCTTTCAGGTCCCCTTTCATGATCAGTAAAATCATCGCCAATATGATTTGAAAATTTCATAGTGCTAAACATTTTTATAACGTTGGCTGCGATTTTACTCAACATGTTCCCAACTGTTGGGTGTCCTGGAGGGTAGATTCCGACAAAATAACAATTTTTTGTGACATTTGCTTACTGGTACAAATTGAAGTCACTGAAAATTTACGATTCGTATAAAATGATTTATGACATTTACAGCAGCTAAATTTTTGTTATATCAGATATATTATAAGGTTTTTAGAATTATAAATACTCATACAAATTTTGTATGAAAACTTATAAGTCACGATAATAAAAACCAATGACAATATTATTAAAATTCTCAGCTTATTTTTTGTGACATTTCGGAAAAGTCACCGCATGCTAATCGCGATTACTAACAAATATTTGTCACAAATTTGTAGCAGAATTTTTAGTACAAGGTCACAAAAAATTGTCATTTGTCAGTAGTCACTTGATCAGAATCTAGGTCCTGAAAGCGCCCAATATACAAGCAGCAAATTAGATTACCGAAATTGCCACCCGAATCCGCTAGTTGTGCCGTTTGTCGTTTCAAGTGTCTCATTTACTATGAAACAAACATGATGCCTTGCCAAAATATACAATACGTCTATTAACGGCACTCCAAACGACTAACGGTGTATTTTACGTTTTTTTGTCACCCCAAAATATCACACAACTTAAAATAACATTTATTAATTGTTCGCCTCAAGTCATTTATTGGCATAGCAACAGGAATTGTGCATACAAATAGCGGACTTCTATATAGTCACTAGCTCGATCGGACTATAAATATGAAGGACCTAATTTTAATTTTGAGGGATGTTCTCGTAAAATTACCGATTCATTTTAAAAAGTGGTTACAAGTTGATCATCCAAAGTATTGTCCATCATTAGCCACCACTGTTTTTCATCTTTCTGGCAGCAAACGGATATCATGTCGAAAGAATGACTCGTCTTTTTAGGTTATTCACGAATCGACACATTTCTTGATATCTTCATAAGAAATGAAGCGTTGCTCCGGCAGACCTTGATGGTGTCTAGGTTAGGCCAGTTCATAGTACACTACGCCAAGCTGATCCTACTAAGTTAAACCATAGATAATCGGCTTTGCCGTCGATATGGATGTATGGCCGTAACAAACAACTTAGAAAAGTTACCTTCCTTCAATCATTCCCAGTACATGTAAGCCTCTAGAAATTGTTGAACGATCATCTACCAACTTGCGTTTTACAGGGCCCTCACCCAATTCCGTCTTCAATTCCTTATTTTCCATAATCTTTTCCGGATAGACTAGACTTTCTTTGTCTTCCGTCTCGAAATCACCACTTTTAAAGTGTACTCGAGGGTCCAAACCAGTACTCACACGTTTTAAGCGTTGACATATAATCGCCATAAGTTTCCGTAATCGTTGACTTTCAGCAGGCTATTTCGAATTGAAAAAGATAAGTAAAACTCCCCGCAAATTGTTTGCACTTGTTGTTTGCAGTAAATTACGGAAACAACGGAACGAACAAGAGAAGGATGCGCTGTATTTATTAAAATGACATTAAATGCCACGAAGAATTGCAAATAGTTAGTTTTCAAGTATGATAACAGTAAAAGTTCAACTGAGTAAGCACAAAACTGTAAAATATCAGCAATGTAGAAAGGAGATTACATGTATATATGATCATAAGGAGCGACTCAATATTGAAGAAGACTTCACTGCAACAAAAAAGTCTGCGTTCCAAGCAAATTGCTCGAAAGGGGAAAGCACTATTCACCCCAGAATAAAAGTAAACTGCGAATTCAACTCAGCAATAAAGTTTACGTATTGACCAACTGACATAAATAAAATTTCAGATCTAAAACTAACGTTTCTTTATCATTAATGGAAATCCTCAACTATTTAGAAAAAGTCTTTATTAGAGAAAGGTAATAGAACAATAAAATACGCACCCCAATTGAGAAAGCATTCCAAAACTATTATAAAAAAAGCAGAACTGTTAGCAAAATGAAAAATCAGTAATGTATCAAATAGAGATAACAAAACTAGTGCACGAAAAACAGGAGAAATAGCAAAACAGTCGTGACCCACAAGACAAAATATTGTAACAGATTGTATAACAAATCTCCCTAGACAGACACAAACTAGCTAATCGCGAATTCGAGATTACGTAGTTATGTTTTGCAGTACACTATTTTGGCAAAACAGGATAACTAAATAGGTTCATAGGTTTAGTTATAATAGAACATGTCGCACTATCAAGATTATATCCCTTTTGTGATTTACTAACACAATTGTGCGGGTAGGGCAAAAGTACCATGTCAAAAATTTAGTTTTGTATGTTTTTTGAACCAACTTGCACATTTGTGAATTCCTTTACGTCCGAAAAAAACACTATATCTATACACAAAATTGTGTTGGTTGTACTTCAAATCAAGCGAAATTTTTTATCAACAACGCCATTACATACTATGGTATATGACTCACACATTTGTGTGGGTTCGACTAAAATTGAGCCGATTTTTTTGTTTTCTTGGTTGAAAAAGGGATATATAAAGCGACCGTATATCTATCTTCAGGAATCAATATTTGTGTGATGCTAATAAAACAATGGTGTCTGTAATTTTGATGTGTTAACCTGACAAAATTTATAAACAACTAGTTTTGTTTAATTATTATGAAATTTTAGGACTGTTAATATTATAAAGATTTTGTCTTTTTTAATTTTGTCGTTTAGTGCTTCCGTCTTTTAGAAAATGGTCCTGAATCTTTACGTTAGTAACAAGCAACGTGAATATTTAATACTGTTATACATACCACGAGTGACCTGATTACATCCGCCCTGTGCGACATAGATGGTCATGTCAAAATTAAAGCACATATTAATGGTACCGGTTTAGATTAAGATATAGGAAACTATAAATTAATTAGCTTTCTTTAAAAAAATCAAGACCCTCTTTCTTTCAAAATATTTGGTAAATAATTATGTATGCTTTATGGATTCTGTAAAATTGCAGAATGTGGACGAATTGAAAAAAAAGAAAATCGCTTCACAAAAGCATATTTTAAACCTGGTACAAGGATTTTGTCGGAACTTGTAAGAGTCTTCTTCACACCACTTAATAAATGTAATTGGTCAAATTTTCATAAATTATTGTATCCCTTGAGAATTACGGAATATACCGTCGAGACGTCGGGGTTTTATTAATAAAATTATAATAAATTAGTGTTAAGTATTAATCCAGTAAAATAAAATAATACTAATAATAAAACTTAATATTTCTATCTAGAACCTCTATGAAATATCAACGGAGTATCGACTGTACAGAAGCAGTATACGGGCAAAATCATCAAGATACGAATTTTTAAAATATGGGTGAAATTGAAAAGAAAATTTTCAAAATGAGATTTCGATCGTCTCTTGACCATATTCTACAACTCTTACATAACTTTACGCAGAAATCATTTCTGGTTTCGGTAAATTGATCTTATTCTAGAATTTCATCAAGAAATCATCTGTAGAAATGGCCAGCTAAACCCTACTTAGTCATATTTCAGATCTTCGTCGTCAGAACTCGCTCTCATCTAGTAATTTTTTGAAAAAAAAAATTTAATTAAAATATTCAAAATTCAATTTTGGCGAAATAAAAAAACAAGTGTTAGTAAAAATGTGTTTATTAAGTGCATATGAAGTAAATGGGGAACATTGCCATTTATAAAATTAAAGTGGCCCATTAAAAAGAAGGAACAATAATTTCACGCATTTAGAGATAGATTGTTTTGCACTATCTAGAGTGATTTCCACTACTCGTGTTTCTCACCATTTTTCACACGTAATTTACGGGAGTAACTGGTTCACATTTTTGTTTAGTGTGATCTTGTCCTTGCCCTTCGCGTTTTACATACACTGTCTGTTGTAATAGCAACTAACCAACTAGAATGTCATTGTGCTGGAATTTTGGGAGACCGATGTGACAATAGCACCTTGACAATAGCAGACTAAACACGATTTATTTGACAAAAATAATGTATTAAAAACTCGGGCGTAAAACAACATATCCGTTGCAAAATTTCGCACTCATCTCCTCGACAATTATATTGTTTTAAGTTATGGAAAAAAATAATAGGTAATGTTAATCATGCAACAAAATACATACTAAACAAACAACAGAAGAATATAAAAAGGTGACGTTGAAGAAATAAATAAACGACATAGAAGAAGAAACATTTATAATATATAAACAAGGATTTTCACATTCTCTGTACACATTTTCCAAACAAAAATAAACAAAAAGAAAATTCATCATTTTTTAAACGAACAAACCATTCGAAGTGGAATTTTTAGTTTTAAAAATATTTTTTAATCCTTCGTTGGTACTATCCATCCTCTAAAATTTTAAATATTTTTACTATGTTTAAAAATATAGCCGGATTTATAATTAATGTAACATTTATAAATACAAATAACCATATAGAATACAGAATAAATAATTAATAAATTCATTCTCATATAAAATCAACTTTTTCTTTTCGAATCGTAGTTTTTTTTTTGTTACAAAATTAAAAATCACAAATTAATTAACCAATAAATAAATAAACATAAACTTTAATAAAAAAAACACTTTAACGTTTTCATTACACAAACCTTTAAAATTTTGAATTATTTATGGAAAAACTAAAAAATTATATACAACATAAACTATAAACATAAATAAAATATAAAAATAAAAATAAAATTTTATATGCGAGCTTTCACTAAACAAAATTATTGATGACAATCACTTTTCCAAGTGTCCAAACTACAACTGAATCAAATCTTATTGGAATTTTTAATATTTTTATTTTTTCTGTTGCTATAAAAATCTTAGATTTTATAGGAAATATAGCAAAAACAAGTTGGTGTATACTGGGTATATTTTACGCAAAACAAAACGTCAAAGTTTGTTTATCTACATTCTACAACTACAACATAAATTGTGTTGACAAAATTTTTGTAAAATCATTCTGTGCTTTTAATCAAAATGACTCTGAAAACTACGGTACCTATTTATAAAATATATTTTTAATAAACTATAATATTAAATATTGTTTTTTTATACAGATAGAATTTGCGGTTGAAAAATTGGATGATTCAGCGAGCAGTTTATTACAGAAAAATCTAGAACATTACGGTGAAGTGAATATAGATAAGGAGAAGGGCAGAGTGGTGGTTAAATCGGCCCATCCATGGGTGGAAATTAAAGAAAATATAGAAAGCACCGGTCGACGTGTTGTATTGACTGGGTTTGGAAATCAATCAGCTGTTGCAACCATAAATAACAAGGATATGAAAGGGGTTGTTCGCTTTACGGTGCCAGATGGGGAAGATAGCGGTTGCGCAATAGACGGTTTTGGACGGACTAAGTAATCAAGAATATACTATAAATATTCATGAGTTTGGAGATTTTTCAAAGGTAAGTTTATGATTTGAAATTAGGTCTATTGGGCAAAATTTTCGAACATCCCAATAATAGGCGTGTTTTTTTTTATTAAATCGGAACTAGCAGAGTTAAAAAACCTTTTATTTTTATTTTTGCAAAAAATAGTATATTATTCAATGAGCACATAATGACAGCTGTTATTCACGAGGAGTTTACAGCACGAGCCGGTAATGGTATTATGAAACTGGTTAGAAAGAAGTGCAGTAAAAAAATAAAACGGTGACTACCTAGGATAGGAACAATTAAAACGAAAGAGATAATACAATTTTTCAAATGTCATTCATTTGTTGGTAAACAAACATTTTGCGTACTAATAAAAATGTTAAAAATTATTTTAAGCTTAAATTGTCGATGAAGTTTTGTAACAGAAGTAATATCCAGTTTCGATCTGATAAGATCATGAAAAAATTCAATCATCTCATCAGGCCATGGCGACTGAATATTACTACGTAACGATTACATTTTGTGTTCTATATATGTAGAGTAGAGCTATTGTATATACACTCACTTTCATTAAAATTATGTATACCTATTATTTTTCTCCCTTCAATTGGATTTTTCACCGGCTGAAAAAATTGGAAAAAAGTCAGTAACATAATACCATAATATGTACTATGTATCCATATTGTTTTTCTCACTTCATTTGGATTTTTCAGACACTAAAAAATAGCCAGCGTCATAATAACATAAGTGAGTGAATAACAACCATTATTATGTACCTTGCTCACGACAATTATTTTTGATATCTTGATATTTGACGTTTCAATGTGATTATTGAAAATGATACTTGAGGACAACTACAGATGTATTGGGCCCGATTCTCGTGACATAAAATTGCTATTATGTTATTTTATTTCCATGGTTCCTGTAGGAATTTGTATTGAAAAACAAAAATAACATAAAATTTTAGATCCCGGAATCGACCCCATTATTTACATGTTTCAAATTTTATTTAGTAGTTTTTTCTTAAAAACCTGCAATAGGCACATTACTACCAATTGCATACATAGATCATTCATTGGGAACATATTTTATGTTCAACTTGAAATTCGAGGAACCTTAGTGTAAATCACTCACAAAATAGCCATACAACGTTAAATAAAGTTGTAAACTGTTATAACGAAGTGCATGAGAATGATCTGTGTGTTGTTGTCAAAAGAGTAATATAAAATGAATAGGCCCTTTCAGATCCGCCACATGTTGGCAACATCTCATAAAATATGGCAACACTTAGATGTTATTTTTGCCATCCTAACATGTATGTGCGTTTTACGCTCCAGCTAAAACAGCTTATCAGGCCCTACCCACTAACCGACCCTGCAATTGCAAGGTTAATTGTGACCAACTTTTGATTAGTATGGAGCAATTCTTTGTTCAACAGGTAAACTGAAACTTACTCTGCAAAAAATAATTCTGATTTAATTTTGTTCTGTATATACACACACTAAAATTTTACATACAAATATAAAATCAATAATTGATTGATAGCTTAGTCAGCAATATATAAAAACTTAAATTTACTTTAAAAATTTGTGAAATGTGATTGTTGACGAATAAAGGCGAAGATTCATGTACAAATTGTGTCTGGCAAACATAAATAATAATCGCTCTGATTGGTTGAAGGTCGGCAATATTTTTTTATCGTACGACAAAAATTATAAATTGAGCATTGCTTAATTTTGTAGACGATTTGACGGTAGTGAGAACAAAAGAATACATATTCTAAAATATATAAAAAAAATTCAAAAAGAACAAAAAAACACTTTTTAGGTTAATTGCTTTATAAAATGTCTAAAATATCCATACGACAACATTTTATTCATGTATCGTTCCAGTGTGAATTTCGTTTTTATCATATAAGACAAAGAAATATTAACCAATCAGAGCGATTATTTTATGTCTGTCAGACAAAATTTTTACATGAATCATCGCCTTAATATTACAAATACTACATTTGGGTCGAGGTAGTTTGCCCACTTTTCTTGATTATCAAAAAAGCGAGATTTTGATAGTCTCAAGATCCGAATTAAGGTGAATAGGAATTATACAATGAACGCTTGAAATAATTTTGAATTTTGGTCAAAATATTTCTCTTCATTTCTTAAAAAATGGTCAAACTTGGTTTGTAAAGCACTCCGATATAGGGAATGAAACACCATTTTTTGGCAGCAAAATATTGATCCCGGTGACGTCATTTTTTACGTCATTTTTGATCCAACATGGCTTCTAGTTAACATTTTTTGTCTTTTTATTTTTTGATCCCGCATCAATTAAAAAATCCAAAAAAATCGTTGGATTTTTTTTGACGTTTACTCACACATATTGTGAAATTGTGTGAGTAAACGTCAAAAAAATCCAACAAATTTTTTTATAGATACGGGATCAAAAAATAAAAAGAAAAAAAATGTAAACAAGAAGCCATGTTGGATCAAAAATGACGTCACCGGAATCAGTATTTTGCTGTATTTTACAGAAAATGGTGTTAGACATTATTCACCCGATTATATTTAACATTAAGAGTTTGTAGAGCTGTAGTGGAATTTGAACATGATTTTTGGATAAAATTCTAAATTCGGCCATGCTTAATTGAACCAGGCAGTTTCTCTGTTCTGATAGTTCTGCGGGAATAAGGAACTGGGGAAAGAATTTACATAGAATTTCTGTTTAAATTATTTTTTTCTGGCATACTAAGGTAAAAAGTTAGTGGTCATTTCAGACCAGAAAAATAATAATTTAAACAGAAACGATGTAAATTCTTTTCCCGGCGAATTACCAGAATAGGGCCACAAATGTAAGACACTTAAAAGGCTAAATAACTTAATTCTATATTTTTCCTCTTTTACTTTATAATTGAATTATGCTGTGAAAAGTACCTATAACATTCAATTTATGTACATACTTTTTATTGTTGTTTTCATAAAAATTAAATAATAAAATTGAATTAAATAATAATTCGTTAAATCCACTGCGCTGCCATCTACCAACGTCTTCCGTGACTAGCAAGAATGATTCGATATTTTGAGCAATTGCTTTTATATATTAAATATAATTTAATTGAGCAAAGCTATAAAAAGTTTGACATTCACCTCAATGTTGTGTTTTTAATTTTGTATGCCCGGTTTACATGAGAAAATTGTTTTCTTCTGCAAATTTTTGCAGGTAAATAAGAAAGAATCCGCTATATAAAAATAGTCAATGTGCCAGAAAGAAATAAACATATATAGTAATGGCGTAATTTTTTTTATAGGATCATTATTAATTTACTTTCAATGAATTCAAATGCGAAATTTACATTTTTATTTATGGCGTCTGTTTTTATTATGAATCCTCAACATTTATAAATGCGAAATAATTTCTTTTCTTGTTGATTTTAAAAATGTTGCCATAAAACTACTCGGATCGAATATATTTTATGGCAACATTTTCATTTTTATGGTCATTTTTGCTCAAAAATTCTTCTGCAAAATTTTGTTGGGATATATTGCTTTTCTTGTCTCTCATGTGCAAAAATTCAATGTTATATCTTATTCATTTTGTAGAAGAAAAATGTTGGTCTTATGTAAACCGGGCATTATACGATTTTTTTCATACGTTAAGCATTTAAAAAAACGCAGTAAAAAGTAGTAAACTGTTCTCGAAAAATGGAGCGGAATGAATCTAGTGTACCTATCTAGCGGATTTTAGTTGCGCTCCAATAAAATTTGTGACCGAAAATAATAATAATGAATATTTTTTTTTTATAGGGATGTGAAAGCGTAGGTGACATATTAAAAGTCGACAAGAAACTGGTCGGTAATTTAGGCACAATATCATCCGATGCAAATGGTCGTGCAGCATTCAAATTTAAAAATGAATCAATATCAGTTCCAGATATAATAGGCCGTTCGTTTGTCGTAAATTCATTGCAAGACAAAAGTATCATAAGTTGCGGTATGATAGCGCGATCCGCGGGTATACTTCAAAATTATAAAAAATTTTGTGCATGCGATGGGGTTTCATTGTGGGATGAACAGAACCAACCCAATAAGTTATAAATGTAGTTAGGGTACAATTCAAATAAACTAAACTATGGTATGCAGGGCAAATGATAAAAACAACAACAATAGTGTTGAGATGTCATTTGTATCGTTCACATTTTGTAAAAATTAAAAAAATTTGTAATGGTGTAGAAGTGGCACACGAAAAAAGAAATGCAAGAAAATGTTGTGTGAAAAAAAATAATTAATCAATTAAATACTATATATTAAATATTATTGTGTGTGTTATTTGTTATTATTTTGTTGTGTTATATAAAAATTATAATTTTTTGAATCTATTTACCTGTTCTTATACGACATAATCTTGAAATACAAAATGGATAGTACAAATAGCACTAGTAACAGTAATTTAATAGTTAATTGGACACAAAATCACGTTATCGATTGGGCTAAAACGGAAAAACTATGTGATGATATAATAAAATGTATTGAATGTGAGAATTTAAATGGTATTTCGTTGCTTACAATAAATGAATTTGATTTGCATGAGCTTCGCGTTCGATGCAATGGCAAGTGTCGCCTGCTTAAACTAGGCCCAATTAAAACATTTTGGCTTTCGATCAAAAATTTACAAAAACAAAATCAGGAAAGTTTAAATTATTTGGGCCTTAAATGTTTGAATAATTCGAATTATGAATTATATTATAATGCGAGCAAATTATATGGCGGTTTACATTCATCGGTAGCAGGGCAAACTACGACGCTTCATCACCATCCGCTACTTGCGGATTATTATAGTGCAAGTGATACGGATAGAATCTCACCGCCCGTTTCGATTGGCGAACGAGCTACAAGTATACAACCAGAATTGTTTAAGACTATGATAAGTTTAGGTAAGTAAAGTCAAAACTAATGATTAAACCTTAATTCCAAATAAACTTTAAGTATATGCATTACATAATGGATTAATTTGGGTGTGTTAAGTAGTACTACTACTCCAAATTTTATTAGACACATCCTATTTAATCATTCTAATACAAATTCGGTCTGCATTTCTACATATCCAATCCAACTTTAGTATTTAAAAACTTATCAAAAATACAGTGAATTTTGTTGATGACGTTTATTGATAATAGCCAACCAAGAACTATACCTTTTCTTATTGCCGAATTCCTTTTGTGCCAACTCCAGTTATTAATCAAAATTCGTTTATAGATATAATCTGAAACTGAAGTACTATAAACAATTCAAAGATCGCTCGAAAAGGAAGCAATGTCTTTTGTTTACAATATAAAGACGTTTTGTTATTGTTCGTTTCGAAAGGTCACCCTAAGCGCTAAGAGATAAGACAATGAGTATTGTTCGATATCTTGGATGTGTGTAATCAACTTAAATTTTCGTTTACTTACTTATCTATTTTAGCACTAACCAAGCCGTTGCGTTCGGATATTAATTAACAGTCTGTATACAATTATGTTGTTTTATTGCCAAATAAAATGGATATTTACTGTTTCCCCTCCACATTCCACAATTGTTTACACGTAGACGTTCCTCGGCTCTTATCAGATTCCGCAAACTACATTTCCGGTTAATTAGCATTCCGAAAGCATATGACGTGTATTATGATGGGCCGATTGCCAATTTTTATGTAATGGTTATTCGATTGTTGGTGACTTTATTACATGCAATGGAATTTTACGTCGTTTAATAAAATTGCTTACATAGACTTACATCAGGGCGGATCACCTTTCCTTTTATATACTTAAATAGTATTTTTCATACGTGATTAGAAAATTGCCTAGAGTGTTTCTTTCATTATCTTTTCAACAAGTAGATAAAAATTGCAGTTTAATTACCATTTTTGTTTGGTTAAGCACGTCCGAACATAACTTTCTTTCTTTAGTATTATAAATTACAGGTGCCGCTTGATAGTTACGGATTCGTGTGACGCAAGTTGTAGAGTCAATATTTAATTCCGATAATAAATATCTGTTGCCCTTACGGCTCAAGCTCATTTAAAATTAATTGCGGCTAGCCAATTTATTGTTACAAATTACGTTCAGGCAGAAAGTGTGCGCAGAAAATCCTAAATCACTAACTTGCTCGTTTAAACGGAAACTATTATATACATAAAAGAATTGTATGTACCTAAGTTAAAATTGGCTATGCTGTCCCCAAACCAATGCAGGATGTGAAAGCGTGAAATTTACAGTATGTATTAATATTATCGGTTACAAAAAATTATTTAAGGAATTAGTCATACCATATCCAATGTTACAAGTACGAGATTATCGATAATAGGCAAGCGATACACATTAATCAGTACACGTGTTCTACAAGCGATATTTCCGAAACAGTATTTTACACATTCTATTAATAGAAAATATATTATCTGTGTGTAATTACCCACTCGACCTTACTAAACGAACTTTGCTAGGTTATATCGAATACAGCTGTATATATGTACTTCAAATAAATTTATTTAGGCACGATGTTAATAAATAATATCGGGACGGTAAAGCAACCTATCCTCTCAAGGTAAAGGGTGCAATTCGTAGAATTAATAAATGTAAGCCACATTTGTCAAATTTGTTAAATCTGTAAGTAAGAGATTACTAAAATAGAATATAGGGTTCACGGGAGGTTTCAAATTCATACTCTGTGACAAACAAGTGCTGCAACAACAGTATGAAGATCGATTGCTAAGGGTGGAAAAATGTTCATGGAATGTAAACACCAGAGAGAGCAATAAATAAGCTTTTGGTGAAAAAAAAAATCCAATTAAATGAAACCAACCCTTTTTAACTGATTGTGATACAACTCGGCTCGGTACCTATTATTAAAATTGAATTACAATATGAGTTCTCAATGTGGTTCTGGATAGCGAGCAATCAAAATGGGACTAAGCGATTTCTTCACGAATTGCAATAGTACTAGCGAGAATGCAATAGTATAAAACGAGAGATATGATACCAAAGATCATCTTAATCAATTTCTTACAATTTTGGCTACAAAAATCCAATTAACGACGCCTCAAAAAGATGCTTGGCTCTTCACGAACATTTTCGCGAATAGCTGTTTCAGTTATCAAACTTATTATATGTAATACGAGAAACGGCCAACGGGCAGCCTCAATTCTTTCATTCGCTTTACAAATATTATAAACAACATATGCATAAAGACATTGTGCACGCTTTCGTGGTTAGCATGTCGTTTAAAAGGTTCTTCAACCAGAGATAAAACAAAAATTATGATAAAACTTTTATTTTTTCGGAAATTTGAAATTAATTATTTTTTTTCGATTGTAAAATAAAATGTGTTTAAATATTTGTTGAAAGATACATCAAAGTCAATATTAATTGAATTCACGGCAAAATTCATTCGTTTGTGGCCGTTCAATCAAAACGCGATGAACACCATTCTGAAATAAATTCATTTTATATAGTATATATTTTTATTCATTAATGGCCATTGCGTTGTATCTACTTGGCAGTGCGATTTAGTGGTCGTTATATTGCAATTTGGCAAGCATACAACTATAGACTACATAAAATGTAAGAATTATTTTCTCAAATGAATTTCTTGGCCATCCAACCAAACTACCAACCACAAATGCTAATTTTTCCTCGAATTTAATGAAACTTTATATCCCACACCGATTGTTTGACTGTGATAAACTTAGTTTTATTTACAAATGTTGCAATTGATACCATTAAGCCGCCGGTTTGGAATGTCTGGCAGATATGTAAAAAAAAATGACGACCAAGATATAATGACACAGCTGTGTGCAACAAAAATTACACGATAATTATATCCCATGTTTAATGTGTGATTCAGCAAACTGATATGAAACGTTGTGTTATCAGCTTAGTGGTACGCCTATCTAATATAAATTTTTTGTTTTTAAATTCTAGGATATGCATTTCTAGTAACATGGATTACAGCTTTTGTTATGGTTGTTGTACATGAACGTGTACCCGATATGAAACGATACCCGCCACTGCCGGATATATTTCTCGACAATGTACCCCATATACCATGGGCATTTCATATGTGTGAAATAACAGGGACGATGCTCTTTTGTATATGGGTTTGTGTTTTTATTGTACATAAACATCGTATGGTGCTATTAAGACGATTTTTTGCTTTAGCTGGAACTGTTTTTCTATTAAGATGTGTTACTATGCTAATTACATCGTTAAGTGTTCCTGGTACACATTTGGAATGTACATCGACACGAACAAACGACGGGGAAGATGACAAGTGAGTTAGAGATGTTAGGTGGGAAATCGTTACTCTCATGTTAATTTTTCGTTTTCCGTTTTTCTTTTACAGTGTCAACCTAATAGATGCTATTTCGTTACGCGTGTCTCGTGCCTATACAATATGGAGTGGGCTTGGTATGTCCATCCAAGGTGTACGAACATGTGGGGATTATATGTTCAGCGGGCATACTGTGGCATTAACAACATTGAATTTTTTTATTACAGAATGTAAGTCATATTAATTTACGTTTACAGCATCAATTTTTATCATTTCTCATTTCCACAGATACTCCAAGACGATTATATTTTTTGCATACGATAACATGGCTGCTAAATATGTTTGGCATATTTTTTATACTAGCTGCCCACGAGCATTACTCGATTGATGTATTCGTTGCGTTTTATATAACGTCACGTTTATTTTTATACTACCACACATTGGCTAATAATCAAGCACTAATGTCGCGGGATTCAAATCGCACTCGCATCTGGTTCCCAATGTTTAGTTATTTTGAGAGTAGTGTCGATGGTATCATACCAAATGAATACGACAGTTTATGTGATTTACTGGGAAAACTGTTTTCGATGTTGCTATACGTTAAAGATGTATGTATGTTAACAGCCCGAAGATTTTGGTTAACCCACAACCAACTCACGCAAAACGTACCAAAAAGTGTTTTTGCGGTGCAAAATTTAAATAACCAACAGTCGTCACAAACAACCCAGCAGAAAACGCCAATCGACACGGTGGACGTATTATACACTAACAATGATATTAGCCATTTAACGGGTAGTGATGAAACGATTCCATTATTAAACGATGTGAATACGAATAAAAAAGATCTTTAAAATTAGACAAAAATATTAGTAGTAAACATTTTAGATATTAGGGAAACATTCCAAAAATTTTAGTTGTGATTTACAATTTTGTGTTTAAAACTTGTTTAAGTCCCCGGATAATAAGAGAATCTATCCGATAAACCATATCACCGAACATAAAGTATTACATAAATAGGTCTGTTTGTGTGAATTTACTCGAATCGTCGATGAATTTAGAAAAAGGAAAAAATCCCATCTTCCCAAAAATCCTCTAAATTCATGGATAATAATTATTCTGGCCAAATCATTTATAAATTATTTATATTTCTTCACGCAAGCCGCCCACCAAATTTAAATATTCTATTGAGTTTTTTTTTGACAAAAAAATTATCAAAAAATTAAATCCATTGACATTTTGTGTATAAATTCATCGTTGCTAAATTATTTAATTAAATTAATTTTATTTATCGAACAATTTATAGTATTTTTATAATTAGGAGATAGCGCTATGAAAACCTTTTAACAAAACCAGTGAACTGAATAATATTTATCGTATTATAAATTTCTAATAAATACGATTTTTTTTTATTATTATATTAATTAGAGTTATAAATAAATTATTTATCTTTAAATAATAAATTTGACATTATATTTAAAATGTAAATTTATATTTAATAAAAACAGCAAAGTTGATTATATAAGGTTTTGTGTTTTATTAATAAAATTAATTTCGCATCGTTGGACTTGTGATGGGCTTGTGACACTATAGGATATTACTAGGGCAACCAAAAATATGCTCTTAAAAATAGGTTTTATGGGTATATCCTCTATCCGTTCGCAAATTAATTGCGAGGCGAAATATTTTTACTAGATTTATGTTGCCTGCCAATTGACATATTTTTTTAAATTTAAATTTGTTTTGTGATTGTAAAGTAGAAATACACGAAAAGACTGTTACGCGTCGCAGTCTTTTCGTGTATTTCTACTTTACAATCGAAAAACAAATTTAAATTTTAAAAAATGTGACAATTGGCATGGCAACATAAATCTAGGTAGTAACCATATTTCGCCTCGCAATTAATACCGGGTTTCCATCGTCATAGTATACAAGTATAATAGTATTATAATATTAAAGTATTACGATGGAAAACCAAAGTTGATAGTATAATAGTTTATTAAAATATTTCAGTATACTAGCTATCAAAATATAATACGTAGCAAATATTATTTTTAACGTTATAAATTTAACAGTGTAAAACTAAATTTAATTTTCGTAGCTTATCCATTACCATTTTTAATATTTTCTCGCCACAATGAGAAATAATTTGTTGGCTGATTATCGTTATATATTATTCTTATATAGTATGTGGCAAATAAATTAATAATATCCTTTTTATCAAATGATCAATTCGAGCAGGCTTAATCCAAACCGTACGATGGAAAACCAGCTAGGCTTGATAGTATAATAGTATTATACTATTATTCTATTATGCTGTCGACGATGGAAACCTGGTATAAATAATTTGCGAACGGATAGAGGATATACCCATAAAACCTATTTTTAAGAGCATATTTTTGGTTGCCCTAGATATTACTAACTTCCCTGACTCTACAGCTGGGGAGGGGTGTCCGCAAAGTTTATGGCTTGGTGGAACAGTAGATGACATTTTAAAGAACCAGACATATCGTACGTACGATCAGTGAGTTGATTGAAAAATTATTGCAGCATCTTCTACATATTTCTTTGATTAAGCCTCCCCACCTCTGTGCTATTTCTTACCTTTAAGTGAAATCACTGTTATTATTCTGCTACTTATTGGTTTCCATTCAAGCAAATAGTAAGTAATTTTATAGAATAAAGAAACAGAGGAAAAATTTTCATCAAAAAATGCGTGGGTTATGCAATTTAACTAGGTTATACCAAAATCTACTTAAATATAAGTCCTGCTTACTCTTCCATTGACATATACCTATTAATAAAAAACTAACAAAGAGTGTGTTGGTTACACTAACAATGCAACGTAAATTTGAATTTTGTTTTCTACATTTTTTTTGTTTCTGCGCTAATACACTTATACTTACTTAGTTTTCCAACAAAAAAATTACTATGGAAAAAAAAATTCCAATACATCTTTACTTAGTTATTGTTTATTTCATAAGTGGGGAGTTAGCAGGACTTATATTTAAGTAGATTCTGGTTATACAATACACTTACACAACAATTTTTTTTTATTTGTATCGATTGAGAATGACAATTTCTCGTAGCTATTGATAGAAAACAATAAAAATCACGGTAAATAAAGATGTGTAAGTGTGTTGTATGCCGCCCCGGTGGCAAAGTGGTCAGCATGCTTGCTTCAGCGACCGGAGGTCCCGGGTTCGGTTCCCCGGTGGTGACAAGGAAAAATTGCACGGGTGGTTTTTAGGATCAATGAATTAATCACTCATTATCCGAAATGCAAGTATGATTATGAAACCTCATTTGTGGCGGCCAAATCCCTTTATGGGGATGTATAGTGCCATAAAGAGAAAGAGAGTGTGTATTGTATAACTTATTTAAATTGCATAACCCACGCATTTTTTGATGCAATATTTTCCTCTGTTTCGTTACTCTTTATAAAATTATATACTCTTTGATTCAAGTGTGTTTTTCCTTGCTGTTGATAAAATGATAGTGATTATTGTTTTGAATGAAATTTAACAAAAATCACCTTTATCACTGAACGTATTTAATTATGCATATAATACACTATAAATTTGTGTAATATTATTAAAATTAATTGAAAGGTTAATCAGAAAAAGGAAAATAAACAGTTTGTAAACACTTTCAAAAAAGTTACTTGTGAAAAGAAATTTCCATTTTTTTTTATAACTGTGTGTTTTCACACTTGAACACACTACACCTTGTCATTGTAATAAGATAGAGCACTTATTTATTAAATTATATTTTCTAAACTAAACAGTTTTCATTCAAGTAGACGTCACACAAAAAAGGACGAAAATTTTCCATTTTTCAGCTCATCTGTGTTTCTCTATTTTATGCATATGTTAACCATACATTTTTAGTACTTCAAGTTTGGTTTGTGTTTTGTATTGATGCGTTATCTATAGTATAATCTAAGACCAGAGCACACTAGATAGAAGCTCGTGTTCGTTGTTAGATTTCCACTATTCTTTCATTTAACATCACTGAAGCTTGAAATGTCGATGTTGCACCGCTTCATTTCTTTTTCAATTTCTGCTAAACTTGATGTTTCCGTTGACGTTTTATTCTCTAATTCACATCGGTACGAATTATTTCTTCTATTGTTCGTGAGTATAATCCATTTTGATTTTGAATTAATTAATAATTGGGCTATTGAATCATATCTTATGATAATGTACGCTGGGTGGTCAGCTTCAATTCGCTCAGTTTTTTCACTTTTATATGATGTCCCCACGCGGTTAAATTTATACTAACCCAAACAATAATTTCTACCATGCCATGTTTCGCAAATCATCTTTTTCAGCGTATGTTATTGGTATGTTTGTATTTGAAATCTAATTGCTTAATAATAAACAAAATCGTTACACATTTTGAATTAATTAAAACTCAAGTATTATTTAATTAAATAAGAAATATAACATTAGAAGAATAAATACGCAAAATCAGATCTCCTGCATAGCTGCTACCAAGTCAATTTTGAAACATGATCAGTCTTTTTCTTTGTAGTTTTAATAAAACCTAAATGTTCCAATTCTGAAACCGCCCGTGTAAATCGAGCCCTGTAAATAAAACAAATTAGTACCAATAATCTCTAAGTTAGTGCAGATGTGATTTTACTGTATTTTAGGATCGACATATGTCTCATCTTCGCTGTTATCAACAATCGATCGAAATGACTGAAGCCAATCAAATAAATTTATTAGTTTCCCACTTTCTAGATATAATTTATAAGCAATCGATAAATCGGGCAAAGTCGGCGTAATAGTTGCCAAATCTGTTAATTCGCAACAAGGACACATTAGATAATGATTTGGATTGTTTAGGGCTGTATGAATCGCACCTCGCGGCGTTCCTATAATATGTCGTTTAATCGATGCTATATTCGTAAATGTGTTGAGCTCAATTAGCGGCGGCCCTTGACTTAGAGGTAGTAAAAATTTTCGAAACACATTTTCATCTAAAAATTTTACGGTATTTTCAATTACTTGATTAATCTCATTCTTGGAACTTAATTGTTTCATCGAGTTTTGTAATAACATTTCTTTGAATTCGTTACGATTCGCTGGCACTTTATTAGCCGCGATAGGGCTCGATCCTGTGTTGGTTGCATTGCTGCTAACAGCAGAACCACTATTCGAGATTGTGTTAATTTTGAGTTTAAATCCCGCTAAACGGTTTTCAATGTCTCGATAAATTAATGTAAATTTTCTGCTGTTTTTTAGATTTTGGTCCATTCTGGAACTATAAAGTTGAAGAGAGTCAATAATTTGGTTTAACTTTACGAGAAAATCATCTCGGGACAAAATTTTAACTAAATTAATAGATTTTGTGTACTCCGGTGTCGTGACAAGATTTTTTGTTGTACAAAAAATGTACAGATTTCGAAGCTGGAAAATACAAAAAATAATCATTTATGGCCATTTTATTACTAAGCCTTAGTCTGCTCACCTGCTTGCCAAAATAATGTTCGGGTAAATTCTTAACAAAAACTTGTAATATATTTAAACCGCAGTAAAAGTTATACCAAAAGGCATCGTTCTTTTTTAAAAATTTGGTAATGTATTTCCGCAGGAATGAATCACTTAGGAAAAATCCGATAATATTCTGACTTGTATCGTCGTTCAAATAACGCCGACAAGATGGTAAATGACGAATTTGTGTTAAATCAGACTCCGTAAAGTGGTCGATATTGACCCTGGCACTCTCCCTGAATGAGCACAATGAGAAAATATTCCCTTGCGTGTAATGTTCGATCATACAATGCTTTAAATAAGAAAAAAAAACAGTAAACAAACAGGTAAATCAAATTTATATAATCTGACTCACCTTAATCCCTTGCACAAAACTGTTAACCGAAAAGTCGTAGAAAAGAAAAATATCAATTAAAAATTGAAAAGCCTCACCAGAAAAATGAAATGGGCAGAATGGGGACAGAAGCACGTTATCTACTATTTGGTTTAGTTTATTCGCCGATGGTTCATTTCGAAAAACTTTTAAATTCGATTTATTTAATACGTGATAAGGCAATGAGTTTCTTAAAGCAGACAACGATGTGGCTACGCCGATCACGATCGATATTGGAATTTTTCGTCGGTACGAGATTAACACGATCAGTAACTTTTTAAATATTTCAATATTAAACAGCTCAAAATCAGGTAAAATTATTAGGAGTTTCCGCTTATTACCGTCTGTGTTATCACCATGGATTTCATTATAACGTGACTCTAGCATTTTCATGGTGTACTCCGAACGGCGAAACGATTTCTCTTGAATTGAGATATCAGAGATGGTCTCCTCAACGAAATTTGCGACCAGCTTTTCGAAGGCCGTTTTTAAATTCGGGCAATCCCTGGACTGCAGCGTAACCACATCAATATTCAATGCAATCTTGAGCTTTTTCGATAAATTATTAAATTCGTCGTAATGATCGTTCTGATTTATACCGGTAAGCAGCACAGCGATGGGCAGCAACGTGTCTACATCACTATTATCCCGATCCACGAATTCAATTAATTCGTTACAAATATGAGACATTTCCTCTGTTTGGATATTTCGTATATTATTTTCCAACTGGCTCCAAGTATCCTTAAAGGTTTCATACCACATTTCTTTTCGATCGGTTTCATTTAGGAATGAGGTGACAGCATCCAATCTTTTATCACGGGAATTTTTTGTTTTTCGTTTTTTTGATTTAAATACAAAACAACCCTTAAAATTACAAAACTCTGTTATTAAATTTTATAATTTAGCATCTTTTACGATATTTACCTCAGATACAGAATTTAATTGGTCCATATTTTAAGATGTTTACATAAATCAACTGCTTAAGTTGTAAACCTCCCGCTTTTCTTTTATGACATATAAAAACCTACCTAGCCGCGGAAATTGATTGAATTATACCCAATAAACCAATTTGGTTTGGCGATCTCCAAATATAAACGATCGAACGGTTTTTTGGGCGACGTACCAAATAAAAATTAATCAGTCAAACTTCAGTAATGGATGCAATTAATTCAAAACATTAATGTCAAAGTTAAATAATTAAAGAAAATAAAATTTATTTCCGTAAATAAAGCTATATTTTAATAAATAATAATTGCAATAGATAAATGAGTGATTGTTTATTTTACTAGATTTATTTATATTTGCGTAATAATATTTTTATTGTGATAGTCGTAAAACTTATGTGGAAGATGAATGCAAAAATGGGATACAAATCTTCGCAATAAGCAAAAAGTGTGCAAATTTTGTATTTTTATTATTTTTAGTTTTTCGCCTTTAAAATATGTAATCAATTAATTATCTCAAAGTGATTTATATAATTACGATTTCTTAATTTTTAAAAATGTTCAATTTTGTTAATATCAAGCAAATACAAAATACAAAAATTTTAGTTTAATATTTTTATGGCGATTTCATAAAAAGTTATTTTCGGTTTTCTTTTTTCTTGTATTTCTTTTTTATTCTGTTTTTGCTTTAAAAATAATCATATGACGAAAATATATTTGCACGTGATTTATATATTATTCTTGTGTTAGTGTCAATTTAAATTTTTTTTTGTTGTGTATCGGTATACGTATAGAAAAGTACAGTTGAGGAAATAGTATGCGTTCCTGTGCGGTTAAAATTTGCGAAGAGCCAGGCAGGGTGAATAACTAGTTTAATATATTTATTGAACTATATACCTATTCTTCATAGTTTAAGCATCTGTGCAGGCCAGTTTAATTTTTAGTGTTCGAAGCTCAGGTAAACAGGTATTTTATACACCACCATGCTGGTTGCGTTAAACCGTTTGTTCTTCGTCGAAGTCGGACAATTCAATCACCCAATCCACACGAGCACGCAGAAGTCCGGTGTTTTTCTTCGTTTTTCCCCTTTACCAATGAAACAGGTTTTCTGAAATCTGGTTTCATAGGTAAAGGGGAAAAAAGAAGAAAAACACCAGACTCGTGGGCCCTCGTGTGGATTGGGTGATTGAATTGTCCGACTTCGAGTTAGAACGACCGGTTTAAAACAACCAGCATGGTGGTGTATAAAACACCTGTTTACCTGAGAATCAGGTTGAACCAGGTGTTTTGAAGACCGGCTTCATAACTGTTAAAAAACTGTTAAATTTAGTAATTCAAAGCAAAATGGTTAAGCCGATTATGCTAAGCAGTATCACGTTTACCGAATTCTGCTTTCTGAATTAACCTCCGTTAATTTTTAACCCTTTTTAAATTTATGAGAAATCGACATAAATTTTAAAAATAATGCAAAATCTTTTATTCAACAAGTAACCGTACAAATCTATGTAGTCACATTAGCATAGTAATGGGTTTTAAATGATGTCGCCCAGCATGGGATATGTTTTGTAACATTCGTTACTAAACTAAAAATACTGAACGCTTTCTCAATTTGTTTTACAAAGTAAAATAAATATAGCGTTTAGGAAAATGTTTGTCTCGAGATTTCACATATTTACCAACGCCATAACGCAGAAGTCCGAAAAAACGAATTTTGTGCTTATTTATGGAAAGTAAATGTTACCCTCGGTTAATATTACGGTCCAGGTTAATTTAGTAATCGGATTGGAACTTCAGACCTGACCTTTTGAATAAATTTGGAGGTTTCACTAGGTTATGGCGTAGTTGGAGGAAATCTGTCTACCGGAATTCAAAGTTTTCATAGTAGATTATGAGTCTTAAATTAAATTTACAAAAAAGCAGTCCTAAGGCCTTTCTGAAATTTAAGCGGAAATACCAATTTTTAATTTAAAAAAAACTAATTTGTAACTAAAAAGGTTTATTTTTCTCTTTAGAAACAAAGCTTGGCTTAAGCAGCTTACACCGTACTAAATTACTAAATTCGCTGCAAAACAAAGTCGATGTTGTCCACATCATAAACATCCATTTTTTATTTTAATTTTAATTTCATAAATTTATTTATTTTATGGGGGAGGAACCTAGAATAAGGTCACTAATTCCTTATTCCCACAGTGGCCCTATTCTGGTTTTACGGGGAATTGGGAATCAGGAAAATATTTAGTTGTAATTTCAAATTGCACTAATTCTCAAATATTTATTTCCCGTTCCCAAATGCATATTCTGTGGCACTATTCTGGTCCGGGAATAGGGAATAATTTTTTTTGTAGCAGCTATTCCCCAGACATTTTTTCCAATTCCCCGTTTTCCAAAAGTTAATTGTCAATTGGGGAATAAATTTACGGAAAAATAATTTAATTATTGGCGGTCGATACGCGATCGCAATAAAACAAGAAAACAAATATCTATAAATAATTGACGTCGTTTAATTGTTTTTCGTTGATATTTTAATTGAATTTTATTTAAAAAAAAAATTTTAATGAATTTGTTTGTTAAAGGAAAAATTGGATATTGATATTTCCAATTTATATTACCTATTTTCACTATAAATTTTCAGCCATAATTTAGCTATAAGTAAATACAATAATAAATTAAATTCTATTAAATATATCTTATAATAAATTCCTTCCTTTATATCTTATAATAATGTTCCGTTTAATTTTATTCACAGTTAATGCTTGCGTAAAATAGGTATGAAAAATAAACGTCAAAACTGCTATAATTGGGAATAATTTTCTCCCAAAAAACATTTTTCCCAAAAGCCAGAATACACTTTGGGGAAAAGGGAATAAAACTGCTATAAAATTTAAAATTTCTATTCCCCGGGAATTACCAGAATAGTGCCACTGGTGACGGAATAATTTTTCTGGAAAATTGTTTTATGTTTAGATATTTGTAATCTTCCCCCCAAAAAATGGGGAAAAATTAACGTTAAAATTGCTATAAAATGGAATTATTTTTTCCCAATAAAAAAAAAATCCCAAACGCCAAAATACACTTTGGGGAATAAAAAATTCCCAACTGATAGAAAAACGTCACTAATTCCCAATTCCCTATTCTCGGGGAAAACCAGAATAGGGCCACAGTGCTCACAAAACTTGGATATTGAATCCCCGTAGCCCAGAGTTGAAGAAGCGGCAATAACAAATAACAATGAATACCGTCATGAAAATGTTTCGCGGTATTATTGAAAATTTAAACCGAATTATCGATTAAATATCACTAGCTGTTTTTTTTTAAATTCCAGTTGTTTGCGATAGGTTTTATCGAATTTTAGCCAAGTTAAAATCAAATATGGGAAACACTAAATCGTATAAGATAAATAAAACAGTCTTTATGTATAACAAAAAAAAATCGATTGTTTCATGGTTTTCTTGTAAAATCCTTGTTCTCTAAAGTTCTGTTACAGGAAAACTAATTCTAAATTATTTAATTAAAAAAAAATCACTTTTTAATTGGGCAAATTAAACTTGAGGTTTCTCGACTTCGAACAATTATATTTAGAAAAAAACGCTGCTATTATTACTGCCTGCAATAAATCGGCTTCTAAAATTCATCACACTTCGTAGTATTCCCTAATTTATCAGTGGTTAGTTTTTAGAAATTTGAATGTTTTGCAATCCTAAATAATGATATGATTCTCACCAAACATCGAACGATGGAGTAACTTGTAACGATTTGGAAGTAAAAAAATGCCACTATATTTCAACACCCAATTCGCAGTTATAATTCCCGTTCGCAGCCGCTGTGCATTACCTGTTAGTAACTTTCGTTATTTTATTTGCAAACGTAAGTCTGGGGTTTTACATCCTTCCGATAGCACGGAGTTAAACTCTCTTAATAATTGAAAGACGAGATCGAACGATCAACCTCAGACTTAGCAATAGTATACATTTATTGTATATAAATATGTGGGTCTTATGAAAATATGATGGGTTTTTTAACCTTCGCTTGAACGGAAATTTTATTTTACTTACATGAACAGTATCTAACCCAGTAAATATTTTTATATATACATATCATGTAAATGATTTTATATCATATATTTTTTGGTGGTTTCAATGTGTTTAATTGCCTGTTTTGTGTGGGGATTCTTCAGTGAGTGTAACTTGAAGATAATTTTTTATCATTAATTGTTTAGCGCGAGAAAAATTTGATATTTATGGAAAAATAAAAACCGTGATATCTACCCGGGTAGATACTGTTCATGCGAAGGTTAACCCTTTGCATCCCTATTGATTCCTCAATTCTTGAAACTGATTTCGAATATCACGAAGACTGCAAAGCACAAAATGGTATTAGTTGCGATTCTGCCAATGGTTCGCGTAAACGTTTTTCTTCCGTTAAAGTTTTCTTGATTATTTTCCCTTGAATAAACTATTGTTTATAAAATCGGAAATAAAGACGTACGCACTTCACAGTCGTTTAAAATTCAGATCATTTGTTCAGATTTGTGAAGTTGTTTTAATAAAGATTTTTACGAACAATACGAAATGGTTTTATACAAAATTATGCTATATATCTTCAGCTTCTGTTTCGGGTTTAGTTTTCCTATGTTTCGTAACACTGCTTCACACCTTCTTATCTAAAAAGATCAGGGAGCAGGTATTTTATGTATAAGGTGGCCAAAGGCCCCCAAAATAACGTGTTCAAAACATCTTATCTTGAGGTGTAATTTTCCTACAATTTCATCATATTTTACATGGTCTATGTCTATTTTAAATTATTCGCGGTGCGCAGATCGAATACTTGTGAATTGCCTCTACTGTATTTTACTGTGTTGTTTTCTTTTGCACACAAAAGAAGAAGAAAAGTCTACGATTATTTATTTTTATTTTTTTTATTCGAAATTATTTAATTTTTTAAAATGTTTTTTTTATTCATTAATGCTGTACATCTTAAATTTTGTGGAATATAATTTTTTAAATTAAATTAATAAATGTTTTTTTTTGCCTTTTCAGTTATTTACATTAGACACGTTATAATATCTCTTAATTAACTAATTAAAAGAAAATAAATATAAATTTTTTTAAACATATTTAATTAATTATAATAAATGTTAATCAACATGTGGAACTGTGGTATAAGACGGAAAAAATTGAATAATGATTTATGAATTATGTTTTTTGTGTAATATTAAATTGTGAATATAAAGTTTCGGTTGAATTAAAATTAAAAAAAAAATATTATTGTCAAATATTAGTGTAAAACTATGGCATTATTTAATAAAATATTTTCATCTAGTAAACGGAAAAATGTTGATACATCGGTCCATTCACAAAATACAAGGTAATAATTTTTTTTGAGTCTTATGAATATTTTTAATAATAGTTTTATAATATTTTCTTAAGATGAAATGTAATAATTTTTCTTTTTTTTAACGTAAAACAAAACAATAAACACACGGATTACGAATGATAACGTGACATGGACCCCATAAATATTTATATATTTGTACATGCGCGCGAAAAATCTACAACACACTTCATAAAAGTTAAATGAACAACCATTTGTTCGACTATTAATCTTACCAAAGGCTAAATATTTTGAAAGATGAAGATTTAATTTTTTTTTTGTAAATTACTGGGTAGATCATACATTGTATTGATGTTTTTGAGATTTTTGCGAATTTGAGATCTATTTTTTATGGGGTATCGTGTCGCATGACTAGACATCGCTTAGACTTAATTTGTTTTAATCATAAGTTTAGATCCGGTTCTTTTTTGGCAAAATTTGTTTGTGCTTTAAAAATGTAAAAGCTTGTCTTGAAAAATATTACATAATTTTATAAATACACTAAGTAAAGTGTGATTCAAATTTATTAACCGCATGTGCGTGACGAATACGTAATTTGTTGTAATTTTGTGTAATATTTTCAGTTAAGAGCGAATATATATATCGTGATTTTAGTAGTTCTGTGAAAATTAGAAGTACCTGAATTTCATGCAAATAAATATTTGTTTTCTCTAAAGGACACTTTTGTGATTTAACATTTCCAAATTTAAAATAATATTGTATTCGATATTGTATATGAATTGAAAAATTACTTAGGGAAATAGTACGCGAAGCTTTTTGTGATTAAACAAGTAACCAGAACCTTTATTCAGTAAGCACAACAACTTGTGTATGTTTCATTATTATTCGGCCCTACAAAAGACAGCCAACCAATCAACTACCGGTTCTTAGTAATGGTAATCACTTGAAAAGAAAACATTCTAGCCGATTTTGAATGCTAATTAACCAACTTAAAATTATCTCTTAATTCGATGTTTAAGGTATTTTCAGATAACAAAATATTTCATGTCAGTAATTTTTTTCTTGCATTTTCTGACGAAGTACGTATAGATTGTAGACTTTCCTTTAATTTTTTGTTTAAAAACATAGATCATTTCAACACACAAACTTTAAAGCCGCGATCGGTATCATAAATATAGGATCATGTGTAAGAGGGCTATGTAATGGTATTAAATTTTAATTAGGGGATATAAAATTCAGACCTCTTTGTTTAGATTTAAAGCAGTGTTCTGGCCCCAATCACATATACGATCATTTTTCAACATTTTGGGTCTTTCAAGAGAAAATGTTGATTTCCGATCATTTGCTATCATTTTACGCATCTGAAAGGAATGGTGGCAAGATCAAATAAACTTAATTCTAATTATGCAAAACAAGTCAAAGTATTCTTCGTTCCTATTATATATTACAAAGCAAAAACAGGATGCGTAACCCATCTTAAACTCCCACTGTTCAATAATATAATTTCATGAAGCATGTTAGCTTGAAGATTATAAATTTGTTTTTAGATACTAAGACTAATAGACTCTCCCTATAAAAATAATTATGTAGAGAAACCTGCAGTCCAGTAAGGCGGATTAAGCCGGTATATAGCAATAGACTAACATTTTGTAACAGATGAACCTCATCCTAAAAATTACTAATTTTATTGACTGGGATTGATTTTTTTGGAAGACGCTTGGTTGTGTGAAAGGCTGGAATTGTTATCTCTTGCCGATATAATTATCCGATATAATTATAGAATTAATCACTCATTATCCGAAATGAAAGTATGATTATGAAACCTCATTTGAGGCGGCCAAATCCCTTGATGGGATGTATAGTGCCAGAGAGAGAGAGAGAGAGATATAATTATCTGTTTGTCATTGTCTTTTATGCCAACGCTTTTTTTCGTACGCTTCTTGCGTTTTTTATCGATCGTATTACGTCACTGTCCCTCAATATGTTCCATTGATTGAGTGCTAATCTCCCTGTGTTGTCTAGATTTGCACTAGCCATTGAATTTTCTTCCGCAAATTTACCTGGATCGCGTCTTCTTGCCCTACCCATATCATGTGATTGTGGGTACTTGGCTATTGGTAATAATTGTCGGTTTTATGATTTGTTCTTTTTTGAATGCTATGCAAGTTGTTGCGAAACTGAACCACGATTTTTGTGATTTTCAATAACTTTCGTGGTAAATTTCGAATTTATCTGTTAAATTTTTTTTTAATTTTATGATAATTTTTTTCAAATTTTTCATTTGTTTAAAATTCGCTAAAAATGTCTGTTAATCGTAATTTTTGAAAAAAGGGAATCTTTTATTCAAATTTTATGCTCTTTTGTATAGTCCCTTGGTAACATTATCTATTTTCTAGAGAGATAGGAAACTCTTTGGGTCGATGGATAGTTTTGTCAATGATGCATTTTTGCAACATCTCGAAGAAGGAATTTAAAACGATGTTTAATTCTGATCATTAAAAAACATAATTTGATTACAATTTTTATTGATATCACTGAATATGTTTGACACCTAGTTATTGTGCAAAAATTTTAAAAATATTCGCCTTAGCGACCGATAACAACCCGACTGTGAAATTTACAATAATTAACTTAATAGTATAGGGCACCACATGTTGGAGAGTTCATACTTGAATGCAACACAAAAGTTTTTGTTATAACGGTTGGGAGTACAACATAACCATTCATCAACTATATATAGACTTCCGGCAGACATATGACAGTATAAACCGCGACAACCTTTGGCCGCGCTCATTTGCATAGGTGTTCCAGAGAAACTTGTTTCTCTGAGTAAATTAACAACGTCTGGATCTGCATGTAGAATTGTAATTGAAGGGGCTGTATCAGACTCTTTTCAAATAACATCTGGTGTTCGATAGGGAGATGCACTCGCGCCTGTGCTGTTCAATTTAGAGCTTGAGCACGTAGTGACGAAAAGCAACATTGAAACTTCGCGCTGTATATTCAATAAATCAGGCCAAATTCTTGGATATGCAGATGATATGGTGTTTCTTGGCCGAAGACCTAGCGACATCAAGGACAGTTTCATACCGCTCAATCGCTGCGCAAGAAGACTTGGTCTGGAGTTGAACAGTACCCAAACGAAATTATTAACACCCAGGAACATCTCCATGATAAATCTCGAAATTGGCGACCATAAATTTGATAGCGTCGAAAATTTTAAATATCTCGGGTCACTTATAATATCCTTGAATGATATGCAGGCAGAAATAAAAGCCCGAATCGCTGCCCGAATCGCTGCCGGTTTTCTACGCCCAATCAAAATTATTATGATCTAAACACCTATCGCAGTCGTGCAAGCTCGCACTTTATAAAGCACTCATAAGACCTGTGCTGACTTTCGGAAGCGCGACCTGGACCATAACCTCTAATGACTGTAGATTATTATCTACCTTCGGAAGGAAGGTCATCCGTTCAATTTTTGGTCCTATTAAAGTTGCGAACAATGAATATCGGATTCGCATGAACCACGAAATAAAGCAACTTCTCGGAGGTAGCGATATTATCGGCTTCATCAAATCTAATCGAGTGAGATGGTTCGGCCACGTTGCAAGGTCTCCACAACAACGAATGATTTACAAAGTGTCCCATCAACAACCAGCCGGAGTACCTCGTAGAGGAAGACCCCGACTGCGCTGGCGTGACGACGCCGAACAAGACCTACTCGTATTAGGATGTCGAAATTGGAGCGATGAACCGAGATGAATGGAGGACCATAGTGCGGGCGGCAAAATCCCTTCATGGGATGTAAATGCTAGAAAGAGAGAAGATTAAAAATATTATAATTTTAAATATTGTTTCTTCACATCGCTTCAATGTAATTTACACTAATATATACCCAACTACATGGAGAAAATTAGTGCTTTGAGGTAAGGTTCAGTTATTTAGGCTAATATTCGTAATTTGTCATTCTCGGTCTATATTAGTTTTATGACTTAAAAAAATAATGGTCTCTGGTCTTCAATTAAGTGTTAAACGAACCTCACTCATATAGTATCGAATTATAGACTACAACCTTTAAAAAATTGTGCAGAAAGTTCCAGTTAATACAAATATCACTAAATTCTGAAATATCTGAAATATTCTAGCTAAAAAAAATAGCTCACATATTTTATCGGGACATGACAGTGACGACTTTTTTTCGATAACTTGAATTCAATAATATGATATTTTTCCAATGGAGGATCATATTGGAAGACTAGAGGGGACAGAATATATTATCCAATATGTAAAATAGTGGTAGGATATTTTCTCACGGGTTTTCCCAAAGCATGGGGAAAATATTCGGATATAATAATCTGCACAACATTAAGGAAGTTTTGGAGTTCCAGTTGTAGAGAACATTTGTTCTTTTGGACTAAAATGCCAGCAGATACCATTCGAATTATTCGAAAATGGTTCAAATTAGTTATTTGACTTAATCCCTGTTTCCCTTGCTGGGTTTATTTTCTGTAATAGGTCGGTACCTATTTAATTTTTAACTAACAGTTTTTAGTGATGTGCTCTACTTTGTGTTAGGTAAATATCCAAAACTGCAATTGAAATTTAAAAAATGATCGACGGGTTAAAGTTGTTAATATTGTCTTATGCTGATGAGTTCTTTCTATGTTTGATCTTATGTGAACCAAAAAAAACGTCATTTGTAACCAATGAAATTGGTTTAAAAAAATTTCAGAACAAAGGAAGGAGCGAAAGAACGCAACACTGAATCCGCCTTAAATCAATTTTTCTCCAGAATTTTCCACACTGGCGATTAACTAAAAAAATAAGTTGCTGTCCTTTTCTCTATAAAGTACTTATATTTTTGGAATTTCAACACTTCGAACGTGTTCTTTCATGTTTTTATCCGGATATTTTATCCTTCTAACTTCGCTCCAAAAAAATGTCTGGTTTTTCCCTGTATTTCCTGCTTTTAATGTTTTCAAAAATACTCGGTTAAAATCCAAGAAATAGTAGAGGTTTGTCAATATTCGGACATTTTTTATCCTGTTGTACATGAGACAACGTTCAATGTTTCAAACTCAAGTTTTGTAAGTAATTATTGGAAATTAAAAAAATACAAAATTTTTATGTTATGACAAAAAATCAAAATTCCAAAATGATTACCAATTTGTAATCGGCACATAATTTCGGCTGCCTTCTTATGACATTAGCCAAATAAAAAGTCTGTAAATTCTTCTTAATTTAATGTAAGCGATCCGGCTACTCAACTACTCACTAGTTTCGATTTTAAACTACAGGTTCATTACGATCAATCTATATAGCTGAATCTTGTAGATCATGCTATGACTTATTACATTTAAAAGAGTTTCAGCTAATATTAAGGGAGCCGTATATCGTTCAAAAACTAGAGGTAGTTCTGAACGGTTAAGTATTTACAATAATGTCATTTTAGACGTTACCACCGAAACGCCTTTCGAAAGATGTTTGACGCTTAACATGAGAATTTTCACTATGAAAATCAATTACTCCATCACGTGTGTCGTGTAACTTGCCATTCCATAAAACTGACGATAAATATCGAGGATTATGTTCTTCTTTGTTCAGCAATAAACACAAAAAAATTGTTTCTTTGTGGTTGTAATTATTGGACTGAAGAGTGTAATGGTATGAATGCTCCTAATTTTATTTTTACTCAGACTATGTCGAAAAGAAGCACGTCCTCGGATTTCATTAGTCGAATTTGTTCGTTTCTAGTTGAACATTTCCAGAAGTCGCTCGAGCATATGGAAGGGAAGTTCCCTTTTCACACAAACTTCTGAACACATATTCGAATGTTGTTAGTGACCTTGTGTATGTCGGAATATCGGTTAATATATTTTCACACTGTAACATATACATTAATATTGCAATAGCCAAAATACCACAACTCAGTATTTTGAATTTAAATTTTTTTTTGTCATTTTAGCGGTTGTTAGTATATTAACAGTCCACTTGCTTGCAGAACTGAATTTTGAGGGAAGCTTACCGTTTTTATTATTGTAATCCAAACAGTTGCGGCAAAAATAATAGTAGTGTTACATGATAATTGCAACATATTCGAATTTTTCATACTGACTATATCTGTCCTTGTCTTTTCTAGAAACTATTGGTTTTTGTTTATTTTTTACGGTTACGATAAATTTTCGGTTTGACAAAGATAAAATTTAGAAGAGACAATAATAGTAGTGAATATTAGTTGCTGTTGTATAGTTTATTCTGTTTAATTAAAAGTGGCATTTTATAATTATTTCCTATTTATCAGTGTGTTTTCCATTTAACAAATTTAATATTTATTTATTTACTATAAGAATTTTAGCTGTTTTTATCTGAATAATGGGTCGTGGTAAGCACTGTACATCCGAAAAGAAAGATCAAATTATCAGGTTGGTGGAACAAGGCAAAAGATATTTAGATTCAAAAAATTGTTTGATGCTCATCAACGATGATCTCTAATGTCTAAAAATATGTGGCAAACTCTGAAACGGGAGGTCGAAAACCGTTATTAACAGAAAAATGGGTAAACGTATTGTGTGATTTTCGAGAAGCCACCCATTTACCACCGCAACGGAGATTAAAAAAGAGTTGAATGTGCCAGCAAGAATCGAACAGTGAGAAATCGCCTTGTCGACAATAAATTAAATGCGCGAAGCCCACGAAAAGTGCCATCATTGACAAAACAAAAACTTATAAAATGGTCCATTGAAAGATCGAATGAAAGTAAAGTGGTATTATGTGGCAATCGAGGTTCTCGACTTTATGTTAGGCGTCCTCCTAATACTGCATACCATCACAAAAACACTTTTGCTACTTTTAAATATGGAGGTTGGAGTATAATGATATGGGGCTGCTTCTTTTACTACGGTGTAGGTCCATTATTCTGAACCAAGGGAAATATGGATGCCGATATATACGTTTGCATGTTCCATCAGATTTGTGTTTACAGGACAACGATCCGAAACATATCAGTATAGGAAAGCAAAAGATTGGTTTAGCACAAACAAAATTCAGGTCACCACAATCTCGATACCTGAATCCAATCGAGAACTTATGGACTGATATTAAGAAGGCTGTGTCAAAAGCTAAACCCACAAATAAAGAGCAGCTATGGCGTACTGTAGAAGAAGCGTGGCATGCGGTATCTGTAGAAAGAAGTCTAAAACTTGTTCATTCACAGGATATTCTATGAAATATTTAACTGATATATTTCAAAATTATGAAAACTGAATTTTAATTTAAGTTATTCTTAGGTTTTTTTTTCTATTCCACCCAAATGATGAAATATAATTAGATTTATGAAATATAATTGGAGTATTTTTTGTTATTAAAATCTGATTTAAACAAAATTATGAAATTATTTTCTTATTATGTAATAAATAATGGAAATTTGGAAAACAAAATTTTTTAAAAACTATGCTTTGTTTTCAAGGCAGTTTATATTGAATAATCTTGGTGCATTTACTACTATTATTTTTGCCGCAGCTGTATATATAAAAAAAGGAAATTGATATTTCCCATTTCAGATGTTTCCGATTTCAAATGCTTTAATTTCAAGGAATTTAAAAAACTTTAAGTAAATATTTTTAAAGATTATTAATTATGTTCAAGATCATCTGGGGTTCACTAGCATTTAAAAAATTCCAGGCGTCACCTGAAATAAATGATGAATCGATTGTCTCAACAAGATTTAAATACAGGAATCAGACTGGAAATATTTGTTGAAACTGGATTCGTTCTATGATTTTTGATTAATTCGTTCAAATTCAGTCAATACACTATTTTAGCGCTGGAAAATCCATTGTACGATAATAACAAGGTAATTACTGAAAACTTTACAAATATGTACAATTTACTTGACAAATCACACTCATTGGTGAGAATGCTTGAAATTTGGCTGTATCATGGTGTGTGTGTACTCCTATATATGAACATAAATCCGGTTTTATACTTTAACTTATTAAAATTTGGCGATTTCCGATTAAATCCACTACTTACCCAAAGCGTATTATGATTCATTATCGATATATACAACCTAATCTTAAGAAAGTTGATAATATGAACATAAAAAAACTAGATAACCGTTTGTTTTGAAATCAATAACAAATCAATATTTCGAAACAACGCAGTTTATTGCCTTGGTTTTTGTTTTTGGTCAGGTGTAGGCAGTTATGTTTTCGTCTTTAGATATAGAGTTCAGCTCGGAAGTGTTTTTTTATACTAAATCACATTAAAATGCTTAAACCTGTTATTGGTTTATCATGTGCTGTATGTAATACACAATAAAGAATAAATTCATTAATGATATCTTTTGAATAAGTTAGTTGGTTATGCATTGATTCACTTCGCTCGTTTTACGGGTAAACATTAAGATTTTATATCACGTTATCATTTTCCAATAAAAAATGTTTATAAAGAAAAACTATATTCTTAAAATCGATTTCAATTGTTTAATTGCGATTCTGGGTTCGAGAGAATATAAAAATTTTGTTTTGTATTATTTGCATGTAATGTTTCTAGAATTCGTTATTAACATTTGAATATAGAATGGCATAGAGATCCTGGTTATCAAAACTTCAAATAGTTACGAATGTTCAAAGAAGGCTCACGGAAGATCCTTTCATTAAACTTCTGGTTTATATGAATTATTTTACTAAAGAAAGGATCGCATAACTTTGTAGAACCGGAAATACTTATCCGGAAAAATATAAGACATTGAGAAGAATTTAATCGCATATAACGAAGAATTTTGGAATTGATAGGGGCAGGACTATAATATTTTCTACTATTAAAAAAAACAGCTAAAAACATCGAAGTGTCTGTTTTTTATATTCTGGAGAGGATGGACTAAAGCATGTCTAGCCTTACATATTTTTGGAGCTCGCGCTTTGGATACACCGGGATTTTATATGTGTATTTAATTAATCGGTTGTTCAAACGGTGAATCGGACACTTAAAAAAAATGCGGGTAGTTTGCTTTGGATAAGTACGTGAGTTATTTGTTACTTAACACTGCTGCATCTCAAAATTATTCGATACTAACTAGGCTTTCATTATCACATCGACATCCGGAGTGCCCAAGGTAGCCATGTTTGTTCTATTTTCTTCATTATATCAAGTAACGATCATTACAAGCATGCGATTAAGAATTCGATAACTTATAAGGCAGGCCACTGTCTTGAATTTGTTACTAATCGAATATAACACCTTCAATAAGATTTCGTTGTTGGATCCTGTTCGAGGTTCGGTTTCGTAATTTCTGACAACATACTGATCTTCATAGATCACATCGACAATCGTCTCTGCTTAATTTTCATAATTAAACTTAATTTTATTTCATCAATTCATTTCATATTAATTATACTCAAAAATTAATAATAATCCCAACGGTGACTCCCGGGGGGCGCACGATTAGGGAAGGGTAACTGGTTGTTGGGTATTGTTATAATTATTTTTGACAAAGTATGAGTAATAGAGAATTAGTGCATTCTCAAGGTATCGACACACTAATGCCGTTGATATTGATGATTAAGTTCCATTAGTTGTTTTTAAACCCCTCCTCAGTAAATGTGCCTATTTGCTTCATTTTAGTTCCTTGTATATTTCATATGTATACTGCTTTGCAACCGATATAAACACAAAATCTTAAATTTTTATTTACTTGACCTACATGTAAGGTAATGTACATAATTGAATATTCTAATTATAGCGAAGCAAACTCTATCTAAATTCTGTAATAAATTTGTTACGCCAGGTCATTGCTCCTAACCGTTCACCACAATTAAGAATGTAAATAAATTACTCGTAGTAATTCGACACATCAAACACTAATTTTCAACTCTAGGCTAACTTCATAATGACCTAAATACATTTCGTGTTGTTCGCAAAAACACATATGTTCATACGATTTTTTAGGTTGTCACTCACGAGATTAACATCAGTTCGTTGCGTGACACACGCAGCATGTGATTTGTACGCGGTGTAATTAATAGAGATTTCAGTGGGTGTATCATCAACGAATTTTTGCGTTTGTTTGTTTATTTTTAAGGAAATCTTGCTAATTGATAATCCAAATGTACCCAAAAACAAAATTAAGCGATTTGTTTCTATGTGTATGCATAATGACGAAATTTCTCTTAGTATAGTAAGACAAGACAGCGCACATGAGCACACAGAAAAAAACGCGAATTGTTTTGGCTTACACTTCACACATACTTGTACAAAATGGTCAGATGACTTTAATAGAGCACACACAGCAAGAGATTATTGTTATTATCTTGAATTTTGATGATTTGATCGCATTGTTGTCATCATGTGACTCTGCATATAAAGAAGAGGGCTTGTTTGATAATATGCCGAGACGTGCGAAAAAAATTTTATTTCGCCTATTTCTAATATCTAATCATAATGTGATTTAAAATGTAGTATGTTATACTTAAATAAATAAAAATTTCAATTTGATGAATTTAATTAAGAAAATTAAATTTGTTATTTGACGAGTGTGGAGCGGCTGAATTGAATTAGCGTTTTTAATAGATGTATACCGGTGAGATAATTGTTAGAATACGAAGAAATATTAGCATTCTAGGTTAAGAATGACGGTGATGAATGTTATCACGGTTAATGGAAAGTTTTGATATTTGCACGCGATTTAATCGTAACTTGGTTTAGTTTTGTTTAGAACATTACTTGGACTTGATGTCTAATACATAATATATTTTTGCATAACACACATATGTGTAAATTACACAATAAAATCGGTTTACAAACGCAAATAAATAGTTTTTATTATTACATGCCGCGTCAGAATGTTACTTTTCCTTATTTAATTAGTTATGTTTGAACGGATCTAAGTACAGCAAATCACAAAATAAACATAACTTTGAAATTTTTATTATTCTGTTTATTGTGTTCAATTAGATTCGATTGACTAAAATAGCTCACTTACAAATATACTGATCTATCAATTATCCTATGGTTAAATTTAGATTTTTTGTTTTTTTTTTGTAAGTTGCCCTCTTGTTTGTTATGTAAATATGTACACATTTTTTTAATTAATTGTACAGTTTTTATCAATCGCTTGTAGTTTGGTCAATTAACCTAGTTGTGTAGGCGGCAATAATATGCGCATTAAACGCAGTTCTGGTTGATATCATCTATAATCATTAATCTTATTCCATCCCAGCAACTCCAACCTAACACATCACGATTTGGCGTATCAATCAAATATTCCCAGACTATTAAATCTAGTTATGCTACACTTCCACAATACCTATAACATATTAGTAAACAGACTTTCGTAAGAAAAAATTTACAAATTCGGAAAGGTAACCTTCATTCCTATTGCTATATTGTTGGTCCGATTCTAGTTCTTCTGCATTCCGCAACCTATATGAAAATTTTCATTGTAGTTTTGACATCATGACACTGCATATATATTTTGTTACCGACTGTTAGACTTATTTATAAACTGTGTATCAGATATGGGTTGTTTGGTATCTACTTATAAATTTGATATTTCGTTCATTACTCGATTGAGCGCTAGCTATTTAAAATATATTTCATCAAAATGCGTGGGAGTACAATTTAAACATTTAAAAATATTCTGCCAACCTCATTTTGTATAAAACCAAAATTGAAATAGAGTAATCTTAGATAGATTTACAGAGCTCTCACAATAGAAAAACCTTTATTTTTGCCTTACAAGTTTGCTTGAAAATAAAACTTGAAAAAAAAAAATTCGTTTTTACCTTAAGGAAAAAGTTAGCAAACTCTAAACTTTTGCCTTAAGAAAAGACTAATGAAGTTAGCTAAATTTCAAAATCAGGGTTTTTGTTGTGATTTTCCAACCAAAACATGTTAAAATGCAAATAAGTTCTAATTTATCGGTTTAATATATCTTAACATTATAATTAATAATATAAAATACAATTTTAAAAATATTATTAGTATGAAGATAAATAAAACGAAGTTGGTTTCAATTAATTTTTTTTTTCTCATTGTGAGAGATCCTCTTAAGGTAAAAGTTTAAGGCAAAAGGTAAAGGCAATTTTTTTTTCTATTGTGAGAGCTCTGTTACCCATGAAAATAAAGGGTCTTTCAAAAGTCACGCCATGATGTCAGTAGTAAATAATTTCTAAACGCAACCTTTTTTTATGTCATCTTTGACATTTGTAAAGTAGGCATATGTATAATTTTAACGATGGATACTTACACGCTAGAAGAATGCATTAAAGTTATTCAAACTTATTATGAAAATCATCGATCTTTAAAAAATACGTATTGTAAAATTCGTGATTGTTTTGGTGTAAATAATCGTCCAAATGAGTCAACAATTCAAAGGTTAGTGAAAAAATTTGAATAGAATGGTTCTGTCGAGGTTCGAAAAATGCCTGGCAGACCAAAAAGTGGACGTTTTAGTGAGAACATTGCTGCTGTGACCGAAAGTGTTGCGGAGGAATCTTTAACATCGAGATATTACGATGTTCTCAGGAATTAGGCATTCATTTATCGACTATTTGGTGAATTTTACCTGCTGGAGATATAAATGATGTCATTTTTCACATAATTGTTAAAAGCCATATTTTTACAAAAAATAAAAATCACCAGAAAAAAAATCGAAGTATTTCCATGTTTTATTTTAAAAAGGCATATAGGACTTGTGAAAGACCCTTTATTACAGGAGTCAATTTTATCTAATACTAAAAGCTCGTTTTTGAAACTACCTATATGTCAAAAAAGCTTTTCAGTACTGGTTTTGCTACAGTTTCATCTGCAATCTAAAGCCCTTTTCCAAATATGATTGTGTCAAATAACTTTGAAATAATTCGTCAAAACAAATAAGTCGAATGAAACGAAAAATATCGAATGTTAAAATGTCAACAAAACTTAATCGAAAAAAAATGAAAATCGATTTCTTTTGTCTAATTTTTTACATTGTAATAGTTTTCAAACCCTCATACTAAAATAACCAACTCCCCAAAGCTCCTTAGCAGTAGATTACGCTGCGCGAGAATCACTGAATGATCGAGAAACTTCATATTGCTTTTAATTCGATTAAAAGTTGTTTAAATTAATTTTATTTGTGGTAATCGTTTTTACGATCAAATATTTTCGATCATTTTACTTTCGGTTATTAGATTTGCCTAAAAAAAATTATTCGACATTTTTGTAAATCGAAACTATTTTTTCGGTTAAATGGAGCGATCCCAAAATTTCATTAAGCTCGAGCGCACATTGTTTTCGTTTCGTTCCGACCTTAAGCTGAATATGTCAAAATGTATGGAAATGCAACGAAAATTGTTTGATCGAAAAAAATTATCGCAAACTATAGTACCGAAAACAAGTAAGATTAATCAAATTGAAAGCATTTTACGAATTTTTAAATTTTGTTTCTGTCATTCTTTACGCAAAGTAGTTCAACGTTATCGCTAATCGGATCTAGGGAGTTCCCGCTTTTAGGATAGACATTAATATAGGAATTAAAAACAAACAAAATCTTAAGATTTTCTGTCGCCCCTGTGCAAAATAAACTAATGGACCAATGATAAACAGCTTTGGGGTGTTGGTTATTTTAGTATAAAGATTAGAAATGAAGGTAGTATCAGGATAATTAAACATTTACGCACAAATCGATTTTTTTGTAAATATTGAAATAGTTTCATTTGTATTCCTCAAAATTATGAAATATGAAAAGCGAGAGATTAGCGATCGAAAATGCATCGAAAACGATAATTCATCAAAAACGTCAATTCACTGAAAACGACAATTATCGAAAAAAATATACAAACAGTTAATTAGGAATTGGTCACGTTTCTGCAAAATACATAAATTGAATAAAATAAAGCATGGTGATAAAATTAGGATTCTGATTTTTTTCATTCATTTGGAGTGAAACTCGGTTTGAAATTTAAAATGGGACTTCCAAGATAGTTTTAATATGATCCTGGAAAATCGGCAATATGAATTGAACCAAGTTATTTCATACCAATGGCAATGTGACAATCGTATGGCTAAACTAGAATTCAATTCTGATTTTGGAAGTGGTTCTGGAAAGTGGTAGTTTAAATGTAATTAAACATGGATTCTGGATGTGATTCTAAAAAATTCACTTGTAAAGATGGCCAAATTGATGGCTCAAACTCACATGTTTCATGGCATTGATCTTTTTTCGAGAAATTATCCTTTCGGTTAATTGTCGTTTTCGGTTATATACATTTTTGGCGATTTACTCTTCGGCGAATTGTCATAAATGCTTTTTGGTGAATTTTCAGTTCCGACGTCGTATTATGGAAAACTATTGTTTTTTCCTAATACTTTCCAAAAAAGTTTTTTCCACATTGTCGTTTGGCCAAAATTTAAGTCAATTTATAATACATCAATAATATGTCATTCTCATGATGAACATTTGAAAATAAAACGTAAAAAGATGATGTCTGTCATCTTTGTGATAAGACCGAACGCTAATAGCCTAAGGAATTACTTAATAGGTTAGTAAGACCGAAAAGTAATATACTACAACAGTTCTTAGAATTAAATTTTCTACAGATCTAGATTGGTTCGAAAATGGTGCAGTTAGTGTTGGTTATAAAATCATTAGATCCAAAAAAACTATCTGGTGTAGTAGTGGTAAGATCATGAACAAAATTTAAACATCTTAGTCGCAGAATGTAATTTCATACGTCATAAAAAATTATGAATATTGAATACTATGTGAGAGGTGTTGTAATGGCACACATTAGTTGTTATTAAAAATTTTAAAATATGAATGAAAAATTTAGGTCTGAGTTGGAATTGATCCAATAGATTTGACTGTCAGTCTTTAAGATATGCACAACATATTTTCTTCATGTGTTTTTCAGTCAAAACTTACCCAAAAAGACCCAAAATGTAACTGAAACATAAGCGTCATTTGGTTCCTAACTATTACCGTCTAGTCGACTAGTATTTCAGTTGCCTGAGTGACTGATTTATACTATATATACACTGCTCATATCTTCTAATTTCTTTGTACGTATCTTATAATGTAAATAAGTTATGAGCTGTCTGTCATATCATACCTCGTACTCAAGATTTAAAAAATCAAAATTTTAATTTATTGATTTTATCATATACCTATTTTATTTATTTAATTTTTGTTGACAACCGTCCAATTTTTCTAAATTGTTAGAATTGTCAAATTTCCATACACCCCCAAGATTTAATTAAACTTTTTAACAGATTGATTGCGCACACTGATAAAGGTACGCAGGTCGCGCACGAGTTCTGCTTTTTATATTTAAAGGCGCTTGCTTTATTTTTGTCGTTTAATTTTCTCCAAATCCATTGTCGTTTTGTTATATTTAACTAATTTATTATTTACTTACGTCAATTATTATACATACATTCGGTTTGCGGTGTCTGTAAGAAGAAAACAAGTCTATTTTTATAAGATATGTTTTTTTTAAATTTCTTTTTTTTATATTTCAATATTTTGTTTTTCTTAAAAAAATCACATGATAGTAAATAACTGATGATGATCGTTAAAAAGAGTCTTTGCTTGTTGTTTTTATTCTTAAGTCAGGTGATTTAAATATGTTTTGTTTATAAAAAAATGTATATAGTAAAGCTGGACATGGAAGAGTGTTCGACTACAAAGAAATATTATTAAAATTTGAATTCCATTTTAATTAATTCTAGTCGGTTCCCGTTCAAAGATGAGCAGGTCCGCATAATCCTGTATCGAGAATGTGATTGGCGCGGACGCCGTCTACTTTTCGACTCAGGTGCAGTACAGCGAGTACAAATTTCGGCAAACACAAACACGAATGCTGGTGGATTCATCGAAATTAAAGATGGATTCGGATATATGGTGAGTGAATTTGGTTACCCGATTTTAAACATATTTCTTAAAAAAAAAAATTGTTTACACAGCATACGCGCTCTGAAACTGATAACGTAAATTTTGAAGAAATGATTTTCGGTTCCGTTGCCATGTCATTTCGTGGTGCTGCCCTTAAAGTACATTGGCTGCGTTCCCCAACACGCGTTTTATGTTCTCAGGTATTTTTATCGCCTGTTCGTACAAGTACATTCCCATCGAACACATCCGATAATAACACAACTGGCAGTGATATTAGTTCGGCCGATACCAGTTCGGTTAATTCATTCTCCCTATCGGTTGCCGTTTGTGTTCCGCATAATCTTAATAATTTAGGTGATAAATCGTCTACGAATCCGTTGCAAGTGCCACAATCATTATCAAATGGCCGTTATGTTGCATATAGCGCCGATGATTCAGGATACGGAGGCACAGATCCATGGAATATGTCGATCCATAATCCATACTCGTTTGGCCAATCAAGTATTAGTTCAATGTCGAGTGAACAAGATAATTATAGGAAGTTGAGTATTGATTCGACGATTAGTGAGGCTGGTAACCAAAAAAGTAGTGGTATTAATTTACATAGGCGAATTTTGAAAAATTTGTCCACTTCGTTCGAGAATAAATCATCGATCAATGATTTCATTGGGTACATTCGGGATAATTTGTATAATACGAATGAAAATTATATGTCACGGAGGCGGAATAGCGAGTATGGGGATAAATACAATATTGAGAGTGACGGTCGGGTGTCTCAACTACACCATTCATGTCCTGGTTCGCAAAATACTTATAATAAAAATACGGCGCGCCGAGCTAAATTAGGATTGGCTGTTTGTATAACATTCAACGAGACGGATGAGAAAGAAATGAAAATTTTTTGCTCTGAACATATCAATTTAATCGAGTCGATGCTATGCCGGCTGCGGGCGGTCGTGGAAACCGCTTATATAAATCGGCAGAACTTCTATCAAATCATGATAAAAGGTTGGCACGCTGCAGTGACCTGGATCACGGATTTATTTACAGCACCGCGGCTCGACAAGCCGATATGGTTAACATTAAGCTCGGAAAATTCAAGTAATCCGGACAGCATTGCACAAAATTTTATGAGCGAATTATGTTGGTTGTTAGCTAGTGCCGATACCAAAGATACAAATTTGTAAGTAAATTTTTTAAATTATAAACCCAGTAAGAGAATCTACAATAATGTTATTAATCTCGTTTCAGTTTTATAAGCACACTTTTGACCGCCATCTTGACTAACCATTTGGGATGGGTGGGAACAGTAGCACCACTAATCAACCCATTACCCAATACTCCCGAGATTAGTACGCAATCGAACAAAATATCTGATATCTCAAAATCATATCCATACAGCGCGCTTTGGGCTCAGATCGGTGATCTCTACGGTTCAATCGGTAATCCACCGAAAATTTCAAAAACAATCATTTGTGGCCGACATCCCCAGGTGTTGAATAAAATTCTTAATGTGCTAACGTATTTTATACGGTGCGGCGAGATAAAACGGGAACACAAGGAGCATTACATCGATAAAGATGTAATTCGGAATATTATGGGTAATATTAGTGAGACATTTGACTCGTGCACAATCGGTAATGGTGGTAAAGGAGCTAAGCTCAATATTAAAATATCAACGGGTGGTACTGGAATAACAAGAACCTCAACCTGCGTTAAAAATTTAAGTATTCTAGATAATAGTAGTAATAATACTCAAAATGAAAAGACTGATAGTAACGTAAATATTAATTGTAATGAAATTATTAGTGATCAAAATATAAGCGACGTTAGAAAATTATTTCGTAAAAATGTTATGAACGATATACCAAATGTGGTGGCCTATCGGGATTCTCGATTCGTGCAACAAGAATTGCGGATCGGGAACTTATCAATGGATACGGGTATTGAAATGAATCAAAAATTAAAAACAGATTTAAAAACCTACCAAATAAAAACTAGTAATAGTGGAACTAGTACTAGTGATCAAATTAAGTTAACCCTGACCAATCCCGATAATGAGGAATACAATATTGAGAGTAGTAGTCTGGATGATAGTTTAAAAACGCCTACCGTGGGGACTTCGTTAAATTCGTCATTTTTATGGGATATTAAACCAATTGCTGAGGGCATAGGTTTGGAAAAAGGTGTAGAAATAACCGAGAAAGCGACTAATATTTATACGAATCCTAAATTGTCCGAATTGATTACATCAAATAGTATAGGAGGTAATAAAGCTCGCCTACTTTGGGGTATCGAACCCATAAAAGAAGAACATAATCTCGAATTAATCAAGCATTTGGAAAAAACTAACGAGATTACAAAATATAACAGTGACGATTTACTAAAATCAACAAATACCAATAATGTAGTATTTGTGCTGGGCGAAGATGAAGAGTTGATTGATTTGAAACATCAAAACGAGTCCGCTAAAAAAGAGGGAAGCATTGCTAAAACAGATGAAACTGGTGAAATTCTACCGCCCAAAAAAATTTGTAAACACAAATTTAAAAAACATTCCGGTGTAAAATTCAACTTCGAACAGTATCCCCAAATTGCCACAAATTACATGAAGAACAAAAATTTAGACATTTCGAATTATAATTTCCTGGAAAAGGGATTACGAATCGAAAAAGAAATGAAATTAAATGGTGGCGCTAGCACAAGTACGTTTACAACCTCTAACGACTGTGATGATGATGCATGCGACTGTGGCAGCTGTTCGAATAATATAAATGAATCGATATTTTTGACGACCCCGTCTAATGCATCCGAACTGGAGTATTCATGTGACTTGAACGAAAATAATTATCAGTCAACCCCATCTAATGCATCAGAATTAAATTATTCAAGTGAATTAAATGACTATGCGGTTATTACGAAAAATGTTATGGGTCCTGTTCTGGCAAAGGTAGAAAATAAGCCCGTTGAAAAAGTTGTCCCAAAAGAAGTAAAGATTAGCAATAAAATTGCGATCATAAGCATTCCAATGCCTAAGTCACGGACAAAAAATAAAGAAAAAACAAATTTACCCCCGAATATGGGATCTTTGCTTATTGCAAGTCCTGGGTTTATACCATCACTATTTATCGGGATAAGCGATCATTATATTCCGGATATGGTGTTACAGGGATTATCGATTCCGCCAATTAAATGGGAATCGACGTTAAAGAATGATTTGGTATTATCTTCGCACTGTGCAATTCTAGAGCAAACACCTACTGAGAATATCGCTATAATTGGAAATGTTGATAATTGGTATGCTGGTTTAATTGAGTATTTTAATTGACCAATTTAGTCACTAATATTATTTTTGTGTTATTTAAAGGGAAGTTCGGCTGGTCTCATCACAAACATTTGTCTTGCCAACAGGTGCCGTTTCTGGAGGTCCTGTCGGGATGTCACAACTCGTAGCCTCTATGCTTGAAACCGTACATGCAATGTGGGGTGCGGGCACCTCAGCATATCATGTAAGTTACCATTAAAGAAACTTAATAAAGTAATTATTTAATTATTTGTCATTTGTAGTGTATGTCGTACATGGAATCAAAACTCCAGGAAATGTACTTCCAATCGGAAACCTTGGCTGCATTCCTACTCGACACCGAATTCTGTTCGCTTAGTAAATTAACAACTGCTTTGAATTTATCTGCCAACGATGTACCGCTTCTAATGTCGGTCGCCTCGATACATACACCACAAGTTACTAAAAAATATGGTATTAGTTTTAGGTAACGCATTATTGAATAAAGCGTAATTTTAAGGTAATAAATTGTAAGAAAAATTACTAAACTATTTGATAAATAAAAAATCTCAAGTGTTAATTTTATAAGTAAACATTTATGGGTGTTAGAAAGCGAAACCAAGGTACAAATTAAAAACTGATATCAAGGAGTAATTTCTTCAGTGTCCGACTGTTTATTCGTCCATTAGGACAATAGTAACTCAATTGTTGCGGATTTATAAAATAAACTATAAATCGTATGAAAAGGTAGGTGGAATTTAAAGAAGATCCAGCGAAGTATAATAAATTGACTACTTTTAATTATGACCTATTTATGACCCTTTAATTATGACTTTTACAAAAACTTGAATATGTGTAGCATGTCAGGGATACTGATGTAATACGACGTGAATTAAAACACGTCATAATTTTGGCCCAAAAACAAACTGTACTATTGACGTAAATTCACTGACTAGTAAGAAACACAATTCTGAATTAAGATTACGATGTTGTTATGTTAACAAGAAATTTCTCTATGAGGTAAGTTTTTAAGAGTAGTTTAGTTTAGATAAACTAGTTTATCTAAATTAAACTAGATAAGTTTAGTTTAGATAAATAAGAGATACTCCTGAATGTGACCTGACATGTCGAAATCGATCGAGTGATTTTTTAAACTTTTTGCACAAAAAATTTTTTAATTAAAATATTCAAAAAACAAGTGTTTAATAAAATGTGTTCATTAAGTATTAATAAATAATGTTGCTAACAACGTTTACTCTTTGCAATATGTCCGAAGCACTACAAACTGTTTCTGAGTTCTCTTTTCATGTGTTACCTTCGGCCAATTCGAGGACGTACTGCTATAGATCTGATCTGCGAACGGAATCATCTGCGCATTGCATTTGCATAGCTCCTTAACATTCTATAGTACTGAGATGGCAGATGATTTGGCCCATTATTAACATTTTTTCATAAAGTTTTGAGAGTTGTCAGTAAACCGATCGAACTATACGAGTCTAATTTTGTTTCATCTTTACCAGGTTTATGAATCATTATGATCTGCGATATTTTATTAGTTTCCGAAAAATAGCCAGTTCTCGTTACAGCATATGCAGGTTATTAGTTACATATAGTATACATATTTCTGGAAGTACTTTAAACATTTTTCCGTTAATAAGCGTAACATGCTCAGTGCCGTTCTCGTTCGGAGTAGACACCAATTTGCTTTACCTGCATCGCTTCTTGTCCAGTTTTCATGGGAAAGTGAATCGGAGAGCCTGATTGCGCAAGACGTTTCAGCTTTCTTGTAACTTTCCACAGACTAGTTTGTTGCTTCTTTCCATCAGCTTCCAAGCGGAAGTAGGAAATTCAAGGGACTGTTTTGCCAATGCCAGGAATTCACTAAAGACTTCCACCCAAGAAGTATAGCCATCAAAGATGGGAATGGAGAATTGAGAACAAACGTAGCTGATGTTGTCTCAGTATGGCAAACCTACTTTCAAAATCTGCTAAATCGGAATGGTCTTTGTCGAATATCCCACAGCAGAGGAAGTAGACGCAGCTATTAGTCGATTGAAAACCGGCAAGGCACTCGGTCTCGATGGAATCCCCGCAGAATCGATTAATCTCGGAGGCGCTACTCTTGCAACAAGTTTATACGATCTCGTCGTTTGTATTTACGACTAAGAAGAGCTGCCGGAGAATTGGAAGACCGTTGCATAAAAAAGGCGACCGTCTTAAATGTGAAAACTATCTCTGGTATAGCCCGATTGAACACTGCTTACAAAGTGTTGGCTAATATTGTACTTGCCAGACTCATCCTTCTCGCCGAAAACATCATTGGCGACTATCAATGTGGTTTTCGTCCCAACCGATCGACCACTGACCAGTGTTTCACCATGACGGCGATCTTAGAAAAATGTTGGGAGTACAACATAACCATACATCAATTATATATAGACTTTCGACAGGCATATGACAGTATAAACCGTGATAGCCTTTGGGCCGCGCTCATATGCCTAGGAATTCCAGAGAAACTCGTTTTTCTGTGTAAATTAACAACATCTGAGTCTACCTAAAGAAGAAGTAGAATCGTAAATGAAGGAACTGTATCAGACTCCTTTGAAATAACGTCTGGTGTTCGACAGGGAGATGCACTCGCGCCCGTGCTGTTCAATTTGGCGCTTGAGTACGTAGTAAGGAAAAGTAACATCGAAACTTCGCGCTGTAAATATACAAATATAAATCAGGTCAAATTCTTGGATATGCAGATGATATCGTGATTCTTGGCCGAAGACCTAGCGATATCAAAGACAGTTTTATATCGCTCGATCGCTGCGCAAGAAGACTTGGTTTGAAGGTGAACAGTAGCAAAACTAAATTTGTATCAACACCCAGGAACATCTCCAAGATAAATCTCGGAATTGGCGACCATAACTTTGATGGCGTTGAAAATTTCAAATACTCGGTTCAGTTATAACATCATCAAATGACATGCAGGCAGAAATAAAAGCCCGAATCGCTGCCGCACAACGAGTTTTCTACGCCCAATCAAAATTATTGCGATCTAGACATCTATCGCAGTCGTGCAAGCTCGCACTTTATAAAGCACTCATAAGACCTGTGTTGGCTTTCGGAAGCGAGAGCTCAACCATGACCACTAACGATTGTAGATTGTTATCTACTTTCGAAAGGAAGGTCATTCGTCCAATCTTTAGTCCAATTAAAGTTGCGAACAATGAATATCGGATTCGCATGAACCACGAGATAAAGCAAATTCTTGGAGGTTGCGATATTATTGGATTCATCAAATCCAATCGAGTTAGATGGCTCGGCCACTCTGCAAGGTCCACTCAACAACGGATGAAGAATAAAGTTGTCCATCACCAACTAGCCGGTGTGCGTCGTAGAGGAAGACCCCGACTGCGCTGGCGTGACGACGTCGAACAAGATATACATACATTAGCATGTCGAAACTGGAGGACGAGAGCGATGGACCGAGATGGATGGAGGACCATAGTACCGGCGGAAAAATCCCTTCATGGAATGTGAAGCTAGAGAGAAAGAGAGGGTTTGTTGCTTCTTTTCTTAGTAGAGCCACAGAATATAGAATACTTTATAATATATGGTAGAGCCATAGAAAAATAAGTTTACCATAGATTTCTCATTTTGATAAATCGAAAGATAAAAATAAATTGAGTAAAAAGTTCTGACAATTCCAATGTAAAGATTTAATTGCGCGCAATGTAAAGTCAAGAATGTAAAGTCACAAATCAATCATGACATTCCGTGGTTTCACACTTGAATTCTTTCGTCGTGATTCTTTCCTCGTTTCTTTCCCCTTCACCCACAAACTAATTTTTTAGCGGGGACATTTTTGATTCTTTTTTCAGCAACATTGTTTTTGATTCCCTGATCTTTTCGTTTAAAAAATCACTCGATCGATTTCGAATTGTTAGGTCATCATCAGGAGTATCTACGTACATCGTTCTACATCTACATAAGTGTAGAATGTTACCATTTTCCGCTATGGTGTCTTTAATTTGATGATCGTCGTATAATATAAGAGCAAAGTTGAGTGTATGCATGAAGAATGGATGCATGGAGTGTATGCATGAAGAAAAACGAAAGAAATAACTACTTTTCATGAATGCACACAAACTATTCTGAATATATTTTAAATGACGATCATGAAATTAATAGCAAGTTCATTCGGAATTACAACAAAAAGTTACCCGGGTTTTTTGTAAATGAACACGAAAAAAGTTTACCCGACTTTTGTAGTAGTATTGGTGAAAAGCAAGACAAAAAATTGTTTATTGTTAAAAATGTCAGACTTGTTACCATCGGTATAATTATTATAAAGCAAAATACATAGTATTAAAATTTTCAATAGTGTCTTCCATATTTCAATTTTAATAATTTATTTATAACTCAATACCAATAATTTTTAATTAATAATATAAGAAATTATATAATTTCGCACATGAAAGAAATGTTGAGTTTGCTAAATCACAAATCGAATGAATAAGTGATAAATTGATGAAAAGTTTTGAAGGTGCCCGTAACAATCCGTTTCAATTTCGGCATTTGCAGTTGTGTCACAATTTGGCGGATTTAAGTAAAGTTCCGAGCCCAAAGGTCGTGTTAGCTCCGATATTGAAAGTGGATACGCACGTGATTTGTTTGTACAATGAGCTTCAAATTCTAACAACAGCATTATTCTAACGAATCGTCCTCGCCTGGGACTTTTGCTCGCGATTTAATAGAAAACGGTTTGAATGGGCGTAAAATTATTATACGAACAATATGCGATAGTATAAATATAAAATAAAATATGTATTTTATTTTTTATAAAATAAAGACAAAAGTGGAAAAAAAAATTTGATTTAATTCAGTCTTGTCCGATCTAGCCAATCCAATTATTTATTACTCTACCCTTCACTCTTCAGTTTATTATGGTAAGGGATTACAATTGGCACCGTGCATCGGTGTGATCATTTTACGGTGGCTAGCTAAATTCATTTGTACCAGCTGGTCGCCTATATTTGCACCTTTCGAATCCATTAGTAGTGCGTCCAAATCGCTTAAATTATTGCTGTAATATTCATTCAAAAGTTAAATGGAGATAATTTAGTGATTTAAACAAACGATCTACTCACATGACTACAGCCGTCAAACGCTTATTTAAAATTAGTTTTCAAGCACATCTAATTTACGTTTATGATTATCTTGTTTTACTGTAATATTAGCGATGTGGCACAGAATCGCTTGAAATGGTAAGTGATCGCATCGACTGTCCCATTTCCGAATTTTATTCAATGTAATAAATCCGCAGTTACACAACATTTTAATACATAAGATATTTTGAAAATACGTCGCACAAAATTACAAATTGTTCTCACAATTTTAATACATCTATTAAATATTAAAATTAATTCGAAATTAAATTGTTACAAATGGCGCGGAGTCTTGTTTTGATGTTTATATTTTGACGTTTACTTTTGTATATACGTATACAAAATACGTATATGTATGCGTAAAAATCTGACAAAAAATCGCGATTTTTTAAAGTTAACCCGGGTAACTAATCCGGGTAAGTTTTTTTTTGTAAATGAACGTGTTATGTCAAAATGTTACCCTGACAGCTCAACCCGTGTAAGTTTTTTTACCCTGACAGCTAAACCCGGGTAAGTTTTTTTTGCCTGACGTTTCGAATGAACTCACTATAAGACATCATAGCGTGAAATGATAAAATTCTAAATGAAAACTACCTTAAAAATAAAACAATTACCAAAATTAATGATAAATAATAAAAATTCAAGCTCCGTAGAATGAAAATTTAGTCGACGGAAACTTTTCCATAGCATTTGTATATAACTGTTTTTACGTGTTTACGTTATTTGGAATAACATACCCAAAAGCTCTTTTTCAACAAAAAAAAAAAAACATTTGGCTCAATTTAAGTTCAAACCACACAAATGTTTGAGTAAAAAACAATTTCGCTTGAGTTGAAGTAGTACCAACACAATTGTGTGTATCCCTTTCCTGACCCACATACACAATTGTGTATGTAAGCGACAACCGAATATGTCAAACATAGAATTAGGTGACAATTGAAGACCAGCATACACAATAGTGTAAACCATTTAACCCTTTCCTGACCCGCATACACAATTGTGTATGTAAATTTCGATTACAACAAACGAAGATGTCAAACATAGAATTAGGTGGTAATTGAAGACCAGTGTACACATTTGTGTAAACCACTTAATTTTGTTTTCGTCCGAAAAATAATAGTAACTATAATAATGATAAAATAATTAATATGTTAACAAGAACAAATAAATTATATGTTATATAATTAATTTGTTAACAAATTATTATGCTGTTTCCAAAAAGAATTCCGATTTAACTAAGATCCGTTAAAATACGGAAGACATTACAACCTATCATTATTTACATACACAATTGTGTATATTGAACTGAAATTGAACCAAAAAAATTTTTTTTCTTGAACTCGAAAGGGTTAATTTTGTTTTCGTCCGAAAAATAACAGTAACTATAATAATGATAAAATAATTAATATGTTATCGAGAACAAATAAATTATATGTTATATAATTAATTTGTTATCAAATTATTATGTTTTTTCAAAAAGAATTCCGATTTAATTAAGATCCGTTAAAATACGGAAGACATTACAACGTGTCATTACTTACATACACATTTGTGTATGGCAAACTTAACTTGAAGCAAAAAAAAAATTTTTTTGAACTCGAAAGGGGTATAGCCCTTTCGAGTTCAAAAAATTTTTTTTTTTGCTTTATGTTAAGTTCACCATACACAAATGTGTATGTAAATAATGACAGGTTGTAATGTCTTCCGTATTTTAACGGATCTTAATTAAATCGGAATTATTTTTGAAAAAAACATAAAAATTTGATAACAAATTAATTATATAACATATTAATGATTAGTTTTTGATAACATATTAATTATTTTATCATTATTATATGTAGTTACTGTTATTTTTCGGACGAAAACAAAATTAAATGGTATACACAATTGTGTATGCTGGTCTTCAATTATCACCTAATTCTATGTGTGACATATTCGGTTGTCGTTTACATACACATTTGTGTATGCGGGTCAGGAAAGGGATAGTCATAGTGTTTTTTTTTCGGATGAAAATAAGTTTAAAGGAATGCACAAATGTGTAAGTTGGTTCAAAACACATATAAAAATAAATTTTTGACATGATTCTTTTGCTGTACCCACACAGTTGTGTTACCGACAGGAACAGGAATAGAATTTCTTTTGAAAAAATCATGCTTTTCTGTAAGGAAAAAAAATTCTATTGGGGATGGGCTGTAAATTCTAATATGTAATCACACGAGAGTAAATATGTAGGTGTTAATGAGTATGGGTCTACAATAAGATTTTTAAAATATTTTCCCAAAGGATTTAAAAGTACAGAATGAGTGTAAGCAACTGTCAAGTGTTACAAATTCAGAGGGTTAAAGAGAAAGCATCTAAATCAACGGAATAACAAAAACGAAAAAATCTGTAAGAACCCCACGCCAACAACCAAAATTATTTTCTTAATTTTTTCTGATTTACAACTTAAATTAAAGAAAAATTTAGCACAAATCACTAGCTTCTTAACATTTTATTTTATATAAATTTTGATAATGTTTTCATAATTATAAGATTTGATAATGTTTTCATTATTTTAATGTATTTTAATTAATAGTTTTAATAATTTTCTAAATTTATAATTTATAATTTTGCTGCGCAAAATTAAAACGTCACATCATGCAAAAACAACAACTGGATTGGCGGGTTCTTATTTTGAGATATGAGTAAGCCATATGCATTTTTTATATAACCTTCCTGCTCTGCCATTGTGCAGATGAATTTTAAAAAAATTTTATATGAGTCTTCAACCTTGCCACCGTACTACAGTTTTAAATTCTTTGTATTTTCCAAATAAAAATCGTACTGAAAATTCGGACTTGAATTTAACTGTTTGTTGGGGAGCTCCTAAATAAATCAGTCTGCCATTCCGAAAAATGATGCTAGTAGGGTAAAATCTAAAAGCCCTCAAGTTTATTGCAATAATTTTTTTACATCACTTCCTCTTTCCTTTTGCTTTCAACATCGGTCGACATTGGTACGAAATTATTTTCTTTAAATAATAATAATTAATATAATATAATTGTAAGAGTTTATTGTTGAAAATATATATTATTTAAAATGTTACCAAGTTATTTTAATGTTGTGATTAAAACAGTTTATTAATATTTACAATTTTTAAACACGTGTTAAAATATGGAGTTCTATTAATATGGCTTTTTTTTGTTGATTTTAGAAGAATATAATCATGTCATCATCACATCTTAATTGGTTGATTATTCGAAATAGCAATGCCTATTTGTTAAAGAAACGTGATATTCCAAAACCATTCAGCACGGTAAGTTGTATTTTTTTATGTTTAAAGTTTTTGTTGAGCATGATGTTATATTTATCACCAAGATCTATGAGAGATATTGATTAAAAATACAATTCTGATTTGCTAAAACTAGTAGTTTATTTATTAAATCTTATTTTTCAAATAGTTTTTAATAAATTTTTATATACAGTTCATTATTTATAGGAACCCAACAATTTGACTAACTTGTGCTCTTACCGCTACAATGGATTAGTTCATAAACAAACCCTTGGAGTTACACCTGCTGCGGATAAAAAGGGATTTACCTTGGTTTACAAAAAAAGCAAATATGCGGTAAGTGTCTTAATTAACTGCTTAAATTAAAGTTTCATTTATAATATGATGTAAATTAGATCTGATCTAATGATGACTTCTTACTAAACCATCACCCATATAATCTGATTATGCATGTTAATGTTATTAGCATGTTAGAATTATTTATTTTTCATTCGAAAACTAACAGTTGCGTTTCTTTAATTTCAGAATCGTCCAGCTAAAAACACAGTCAAAATTACATTCAAGGCTGGTTCTCGCAGGTCTTTGAAAAAGATGCGCAATGTTATCAAGAATTCCGGACTCCGAAAAGATTTAACAAAGGCTGCTTTGAGACGTGCAAGTGCTGTTATTCGCTCACAAAAAGTTAAGCCAACTAAGAAAAAGGCGCGTGCTGTACCAGCTGCCAAGAAAACAGAGTAATAATGCATCTCTTTCTAAATATCTTGAATAAAAAGATTTTAAAGTAAAACTTTTTGATGACGTATTTCCTTTGCATTTTATTTTGTTCTATTCACTTAAAAAACCTTTATTACTGATTTGATAGGACAGTTAGTTCATAATTGCAATCATTAATGAGCAGAAAACGGTAACTCCGTGTGCGATTCGATTCAACCATGGATTCAAAAATATTTGATTATTGTATACGGCAATGACAATTGATTGACTTGTAAAGTAGTTAGAGACATCTATTGTCAACTAGCTTGTACATATTTTAAATATCGTGCTTTCATATTTTAAATATCGTGCTTTTCAAAAAATATATCTATATTTATAATTTTTAGCAGTATATTGCCCTAGTAAAATAGGGTGATTGTTAACTTTAGTGCCTGGGTTGAGATGTAATTTGTCTTTTTTCGATTCGAAATTTAACTTGTTTGTTAATAATCTGTTTTGGGCTGAAGAACTTCAAACTCTTGAAGTTCACAACCTAATTCAAAACAAAATTAGAACGATGCCTTTAGTCGTGATAATGAAGTACTTGGCCCGTTCCACACTGCTTCTTTGAAGCACTGCATCACGCTTCATTAAAACCTTATTTTACATTTAGACTGTGTGCCTGAGAGCGATTTTTTCGACTAAATTGCCGACTAAACTAAATTAATGACTGATTCATATCATTCTTTCAAAGGTGGCACTAGTATCTTTTAAATATGCTGTGCCTCCGATTGTAAACTAAACCATAAATAAAAGAGAGATAGATAGCTTATGTAGAAGAAATCTCTTCATTGACACCAGCGCGCGTGTTTATTTTTTGAACCCGAATAAAGAACGCCTTGAGTTGTTGTTGTTGTTCACGTACAATTGAAGATCGGTGCATTTGTTTTTATTTTATTCGTAAAACATGTGTCGACGGTGTGACGAAACGAAATGGAGAAATATATATTTTTGTTTTTTGTTTAGTAAAAATATAGAAAGGGGAAGTGAGGGACGAACAAATATGTATATAAAAAACATATTTTTGCCTGAGATCAGAAAATAATTTTTTTATGTATGTGAGATAATAAACTTTTATTTAGTACACACACATTCAAATATATTACGAAACGAAATAGAGAAATATCTGGTTTTGTTAGTTGTTTAGTAGAAATATAGAAAGGAGAATTGAAGGACAATCAAATATGTATATAAAAAAAAATTATTTTTGCTTTTTAGAGATCAGAAAATAATTTTTTAGTTTGTCCTATGAATGTATGTGATATGTACATTTAGTACGTACACACATTCAAATATTTTTTTTTTTTTGAAAATGAAGTAAAAGTAGAATGCATACATAATGTATTTGTTGTTTGTACAAAATTAGTTTTCCCTTTTGTTAGTCCCTTTAAATATTATGAACAGCAAAAACGAAATGTTAAATTGCTATTTTGTTTATTTTACCTAGATATTGATCGTGTACAAAATATTTTAATGATAAAATATAGATGATTATTAATATAACATATACAAATTATAATATGTAATATACATTAATAATATTAAAAATGCAGGTAGCCCATTTTTTAACGATTTAAATATAAACTGGAATACCGCAAAATTAAATAAATTTTAAATTTTTAATATTTCTTTAGTGGTTGAACAGATGATTGGATTATGTAACCAAAATTTCATAAATTTCGCCCTTAAATTATTGCTCATTACGAGTACTTTGTTAAATGAATGATTTCAATTTGGTTGGTTTAGGTCGGATTATTTCACTTATTCTGGAATATGGGAATTGTTTACTAATTTTAATTCGAATTGAAAATTCTAATTGGCACGAAATAGAATCTATGATTTTTGTTTTAAGTTGTGGAATAAATTCAAACCAAAGGGAACTGGCCATTTCATATAACCAAATTTAATAAATGATTATATTTAGATTATTTAACGATTGTTATTTAACTTCCTAGAATATGGTCAAACAATTAAATGCAAATTAATTGAATGATTTTTTATAAATTCGAGCAATTAAAAGAAACGGGATGAAAATGAGATTTTATTATTTTCCAGTAAAATTCCATAATACGGGTAATGTATTTAGTGTCATGTTCCTGACCTTTATACTTTGCAAAGCAAACTTTTGTTGAAATTTTTTGTAAACATTACGCATGAACCCTTGCGTCTGCGTTGCTAATCTTATTGATACAAAGTGCATTGATGTCGGAAAAAAGGGGAGAGAAAAAGGAGAGGTGAAAATGTTTTGGCCAACACCAGACTTTGTTTCACCACGAATGTATACATAGATCTTAGATACAACGCACCAGATTTCTAAAGCGGAAAAACTTACCGAACTTTTGGTTAAACTGTCTTGATAATGAAAAATCATTATTCCTGCTTAAATTTCAGACAACGAACAAGATCAACCCTTGTTAAAAATTTTATCTGTAAATTTATTTTAATTTTTTAATTCCTTGTTGTTTTGTGTAAATGCAAAATTCTTCAACATCGTTGCAAAATTGAAAAGGCTACAAATTCCAGTACATAAATTTCCACCAAATTTCGCAATAATCTCTTAATTAACAAAGAATTTAAGTATGAAGTTTCATTCCGAATAGTCCATCCGACTGGACTGTAGAGAGATGCCGAATTTTGGTGAAATAAAGTTTTTTTATCAAAACTCGTCATTTTCCGGTAATATATATTTAAAATATGAACTGAACTAATTTTTGTTTTTATTTTTTCGGCTTTTCGGACAAAATATCATTTTTAATGGACACCCATACAATTTGTTTACGAAAAGCCGAAAAAATAAAAACAAATTAAATTCACGGACGACTTTAATAATTCTTCTGAACTAATTTTGTTTGAAATTAAATTTAAACTCATTTTGTTTCGTAAAAGTTATATACTTCTCAAAATGCTTGGAAAAAAGGAAAAAACTCAGAAGAAAACTGTTACTTCCGATTTTGGCCAAACATCACTGGGACCTCTCAAATTATGGTAAAAGCTTAAGCATGAAGTTTTATTCCAACCAAGCCGCTATGCCATGCTCTAGAGGGACCGATTTTTTTGTTAAAAATAGTTTTTTTTTACCAATACCGTCATTTGGAGTGAATATTCTGTGGTTTACAACCGTCTTTCTTTTACCACAAATCTATCCATAGATCTCGAATTCACCGCACTTCATTTCTAAAACGGAAAATTAATGTTACCTGTCTTTTGATAAATTGATAAAACTGTTTTGCATAATCAAACATCACAAATCCTATTTAAAACTCAGAAAAGCAACAAGGTCAACCCTTCTTGAACATTTAATCTTTAAATTTGTCTGAATCTTTAATCTTTAAATCTATTTGAATTTACAAAAAATGGGAAAGAATTAATTCTTTCTTGTTTTTTGTAAATCCTAAAGTTTTCAACATCAGTACAAAAATTGGAAAATCTTCAGTGGAAGCTGCCATTAATCTCGCAATTAATGGAAAAATGTTATAGTGCTCATTCAAATGTCCGCTGCGGCTTTGCTTGGTGGCACGTATTCAGGAGGTTCAATTGTCGATGACTTTGTCGCATAAATCAGACTGAATTTGAAGGATGGTTCGTTATGTTGATTTTGAGGGCATCAATTGTTTGCGGTTTATTCGCAAAGACTTTAAGATAGCCCCAAAAGAAGAAATCTCAAGGCATTAAGTTACACGAAACCTGTGTCCAGTTAACATCACTGCCGCGCAAGATAACCATGCTCATATCGTTGGTATCCATATCATCCAGTTTAGGCTACAAGAACTCGATCTGTAGCACTTGCCGTTGACGGTTATGACAATACCAGTTTCGGAAGAAACACGGATCGGTGATTCCGCCAGATCAAAATCCACACCAAACAGTGACTTTCTCGGAGTTCATTTGGTGATGGTTTATCTCGTGTGGATTGGTAGTTGGTACCGCCAAAATCCACCAATTTTGCTTGTTCACATACATATCCATACATTCATAAGTGTGTCTCGTCGATAAAGATGAGTTTTTGGCGAAATTTAGGTCAACTTCCAATTACTCCAGGGCGCTTATTCTTGAAATCTACCGATATTTTCGCTTGCGAATTATAATTTGTATTAAAATTCTTTATATTATTCGAACTTTTCGCCGGCTACTTTAATCGTTTTCTTTTCAAATTTGCTTGCAAGTTTTCTTTTATTTATTTTACGACTAAACAAAAATCGGTGAATATTTCCGACTGGGTATAACCAGTCGGAAATATCCACCGACTTTTGTTTAGTAATGAAATAAATAAAAGAAAACTTGCAAGCAGATTTGAAAAAACGATTAAAGTAGCCGGCGAAAAGTTCGAATAGTATAAAGAATATTAATACAAATTATAATTCGCATGCAGAAATATCGGTGGATTGCAAGAATACGCGCCCAGAGCCCAATCAGCGAACACTTGTCTATATAGTCGTTTACCTTAAATTCCTGCGACAACTGGATTTTATACGGGCGCGAAAGTTCTTGTGAACGACGAGAAATTAACGGTCTCGGGTTTGCCGTACACTCTCGCACAGCAGCCTTCTTTTAGCAGACCTTTGAAATCTCGAGCAACCCTATTGAAGACCCTTTACTTTCCAAATTATTTGGAAAAAATAGAAAAACACTTCCATGGAAGCTGTCACTTCTGATGGACCGATTTCAACCAAACGTCACTATCCCAATTTCTGGTAGAAGCTTAAGTATGAAGTTTCATTCCAATTAATCCGTTAGGCTGTACAGGGAATTTGTATTCAAAACAATTTTTGTCAAAAATCATCATTTCCGCTTAAATTTTGGAAAACTGGTATGGGCCGATATTATTGCAAAACTAATTTATAATATTTTATGAAAAAGCTTCTATGGAGGCTGCCACTTCAGTAGGACCGATTTCGGTCAAAAATCATATAGTTCTCTGAAATTATAACAAAAGATTATGTATGAAGTTTCATCCCGATCAGTCAATCCGTCTTGTCATTCTGGGCTGTAAAGAAGCTTGTCTGTTAGTCTGCATGGAACAGCATATGCACATATACACATAGATTGTTTTAAAAACCACATTTTTTTCGTTTTCAATAATTTTGAAAATATTGCTGCCACTTCTCGTGGACCGATTTCGACCATCACTTACATCTCTTAATTTATTCTAAAATCTTAAGAATGATCATCCCGATCAATCAACCTATTTATGCTAAACAAAGGTTGAATTTTTGTTGAAAACAGTTTTGTGTCAAAAATCGTAATTTCTGCTTAAAGATCGAAAAGCTGATCTGTACCGGTATTATTGCAAAATTAATTTAGAATCTTTTAATGGTCGTTTTTCTAATAAATGATATACTTCTTAAAATATTTTCACGAGCTCCTATGGAGCTGCTATTTCACTGGAATCTCCTAAATTATGGAAAAGCTTAAGTATGAAGTTCCATCCCGACCAATTAATCAGTCTAGGCTGTACAAAAGACTAATTTTTTGTTGAAAAACAGTTTTTTGCCAAAATTATCATTTCCATGAAAACTGATTTTTACCGATATTATTGCAGATTTAACTTAGAATCGTTCACTTCATAATCGTTTTTCTCATTAATAGTACAATTTTCAAAATATTTGCAAAAAACGGGACGCTCCTATGCCACTTTCGGACTTTCGGCTAGAAACTACTGGGATCTTTCCCTCACCGGACAAATGGTGCAGTGGTTAAAGCTTCGGCACTTGGACCGGGAGGTACTGGGTTCGAATCCCATCAGAGGATAGATGCAAATCGAATTTTCATGATCGATTACAATCGGCAACGGTTAATAAACACAAATAAGACCTCTGATGGAGTGCAGAATTCAGCACCAGCCCACCGTCCACGTCAATATACAGGTTGGCATGGAGATGGCAATGTACAGATGGTATACTATTGCTGTATGAGTAGGTGGATAGGTGAATGGGTTAATGATGTGGCGTGAATGCGTGGTATAACAATGGGCCAAAATTGGCCTAAGTGTAAACAAAATATATTTTTGTGCTCTAACCATGTCAATTTTTGTGCCATCAAAACGAAATTTGCGGAAAGCGCTTTTTTGTTTTTATTTGAAGATAATTGCAGCTGATGAACATCGATTGCTGTGTGAAGCATATGGGGAACATGCTTCATCAATAAAAAGATGTGTGTACTGGTTCCGCCATGTGAGTTCTGGTTCCGACAAAATCGGAAGGGTTTTTTTCACCGAATCGTGACCATCAACTTCAACCGCCAAACAGAATATTCATGGCGAGAAGCTAATGCTGGTGCATCTGGTGAGATCAGTTCGGAGTGATATACTATGAGCTACTCCAGCCTAACGAAACCATAACTGGATATAACATTATCAACAACAATTAATGCAATTAAGCCGATCATTGAAGCTCAAACATCCACAAAATGCCAAAAGACATGAATACCGTGGTCTTTCAGCACGTCAATGCTCGGCCACATGTTACAAGAAATGTTTTACCCACTCGCCGTGTTCACCAGACATTGCTCTTTCCGACTACCACTTGTTCCGGTCGATAATTCATGGCAAAGCAACACTTCACTTTTTACGATGAAGCCATAAATTGGGTCGATTCTTGGATCGCTTCAAAACTTGAGGAATTTTTTCGACACGAAGTCCGTATGCTGCCTGAAAGATGGGAAAAAGTCGATGGACAATACTTTGAATAAAATACTTTGTGTCAATTTCTCTCAATAACGATTCGAATTTATAAAAAAACTCGAGACTTATTTGTACCCTCAATACTAAAACGACTGTACTTAATATTACCACGGTCATGGTTTACGGGTTTTTCAGTATATTGTGTATCGTGTTGTTAGTCTTTGGGAAGCTTATTTATATTTGCAGGAATTGTCTAATGCCCGTTTACACAGAAAAATGACTAATGGCCTGGGCTGGAATGTTCTAACATCACCTTGTTTCGATAATTTATCGAAGTTTATTTCTCGTTTCTATATATAAAATTTATCTCTGTTTCAATTTTTATATCATTTACCAGCCTGCTAGATTGCAACATTGCGATGTTGTTACTGTGTTTCTATCACCAAATAATTTTTTTTCGATTGTAGAACGAAAAAAATTGAAATAGATATTGTTCAAATATATTCTAGTAGGCTGTGATAGCAATAAAGAAGAAAAATTTGTGATTGAAACAGAAATCAAATTAATTCTAGCTGAAAGAGACGTAGACTTCGATAAAATATCGCAAAATGTGATGTTAGAACATCCCAGCACTGTTTAGTTGTGCGCCAGTTAAATGTTTCATATGAAATCTGTTTCCACAATCAGAAAAAAAATCAACGCAAACTTGATTAATATACATATGTATTTTATTTCATGGAAATATTTAATTAGTTAAATATTTTTTTAGTTAAAATTTATTCAATCAAAATACTCGTAAACTATTTAAATTTTAATATGCAAGCTAAATATTTCCACGGAATAAAACATGTTTAATCAAATTTACGTTGGCCGTTAGTCATTTTTCTGTACGACCGGCCATAAGTCAAATAAATGTATTTAGATTTCATCCGAACGTAAGATATTTTGTTATGGGTCTCACGGACAAATTAACAAATCAGAAAAAATCCATCAACAAAAATAAATTTATCTGAAGTATATTCGAATTTGATAGAAATCGGTTTAGAAATGCCTAGTTCCAATGCCACGACTTCAAAAAAATTTAATTTTAGAATCAAATTTCCGCAATTCATAATAAATTTCATTTAATCTCGCTAAGAAATACTCGTTACTTTTTAATTTGGAATCGTATTTTCGAACTTCGCTTAAGAATAGTTAAATTGATAATTTAATCACAAATAAAAAATAGAATAAAAAATAGAAATTGAACAGAAATTGAATTTAATTTGCCCATATTTCAGTTCATAGTTAAATCATATGTTATATTAATAATAACTTATATATTATAATTATAATATTTTCAAGTCAAAACTACAGGATCAATGTAAATAAACAAAATAGGAATTACATATTTCGTTTCCCTGTTCATAATATTTAAAGGGCGAGGAAGAATAATTTCGTAGAAACAACAATACATTTTATGTATTCTACGTCATTTTCAAAAGAAAAATATTTGAATGTGTGTACGTACTAAATAAAAGTATGTACATATATCACATACATTCATAGGACAAACTAAAAAATTATTTTCTGATCTCCAAAGAGCAAAAATAATTTTTTTTTATATACATATTTGTTTGTCCTCCAATTCTCCTTTCTATATTTCTGCTAAACAACTAACAAAACCATATACATATTTCTCTATTTCGTTTCGTATTATATTTGAATGTGTGTACGTACTAAATAAAAGTATTATATCACATACATTCATAGTAAAAATAAAAATTTATTTTTAACACATTGATCCTCTAAACAGCAAGAAAAAATATAATGATGTAATGAAAAAAAATGTCTGTTTTACTGTTGGTAATTTGGTATATTAAAAAGAAATTAAAGCAAAATAAAAAATTCCTTTCTGTTTCATAACTTTTTCCTTCAAGCCTTACATAAAAATACATGAGTAAAATGACACAACACGGTACCATTACCATGTCACAATATTATTATACACATACATATATAAATTGAAGAGGAGAGTTTGTTTACTTTATGTTATTTTGTAGTTGTTGTATTTAACGATCTTAAACTTAGTTCCAAAAAGTAATCTACTGGATGCGTCGCTAGCCTCGCTTTGGATTAAATAAATCATTCTTATTGGAATATCTATTTCTTTGTGATTTGTGACTAAACTAACTCATATGTCATAGATTTCAACAACACTGATTTGTTATTTTTTAAAATCGAGGAAATAGAAAAAATAAAACAAATATGGATATGGAAATCGCATTGTTCATGAATGTGATTATAAATTACAATCGGAATCTAAGAATAAGATATTTACCTTTAGACATTTTTACGTAAGCATACGAGACGATAAAAAAATAATAAAAACAAAAAATGAAAATGACAACTAAATAGTCAAGCAACCTCAGCAGGAGTCTAAATGATAAAACCTGTTGGCTAATAATCGCTCTTAGGCACACAGTCTTAGACACAAATTTTTTTGTATTGTGTTATTCTGCTCTCAGGAATAAAATTTAAACTAATATTTGCATGCCAAAAATGGCCTCGATTTTTTTTAATTTCATTTTTGTTACCCGGCCTTTCCACCTGACATAATTGTCTGCCATAACATTAATATAACTGATATACAAAATAATAAAAATGGCGTCAAGTGTGGTAAACATACCATAGCTTTGACGTTTAAAAGTTATTAGTGTTTTGGTATTCAAAAGCGTCGCTTGTTTTATTATATTAAACATCTATTGTAAAAATGCTCTATATAGAGAACTGTTTGTAGATCTGACGGCAAAAAAAATAAGCTGTATAGGAACCATGCGCAAATTTTAGCGAAAAAAAAATTCGATATAATTTCTTGTAGTTGCTAGAAAAACGCACGTTCAATTTTGAATATTTCATTTTTTGAAGCAGACGTGTGTGCAACGTATGTTCATTTTGTTTATGTTTCATAATTCAATTTGACGTTTCGCATTGGCGGTTAAATTTTTTGTTGTGTTTTAAATTTAATTTATCTTAACACACTTAAATAATTAAAAAAGTATATAAGTTATTATTGTATAAACTAATATATTTAAAGCCGGAACAGCTTTAGTATCGCAGTCAAATTTTTTTGACAGTCTGAGCGACGGTGGCGTCACTTTGACCAAAAGCGAATATTTTTACAACTAAAATGTGTCTTTGCTTATCCTTTTGAACCTAACGTTATCTATTGGAATAAAAATGAACCAACATTTAAAATTTTACGTTAAGCCGTTATAAAATAATTTTCAATAAATTAAACAACAATTAAACAATTAAAAGTTTCAAAATTTGTTTTAAGTGAAGGCAAATCTCTGCTTGACAATATTGAAATTACCGTATATTTGATTTGAATTTGTTTATGCTTCGTCAACCTTGCAGACACAGATCAAATAGATAGTATCGCGCATATCGCTTCTTCTGATAGATGTACCACAAATGTTAGCTTAATTCGTTGTGTAAGAGAGGAATCTACGAATACATAGAATCGAATTAAGCATTTGATTTGAATTTGTGTATGCTTCGTCAACCTTGCAGACACAGATCAAAGAGGAAGTATCGCGCGTATCGCTTCTGCTGATAGATATATCACAAATTCTAGCTTGATTCGTTGTGTAAGTCCCTATATTATTTCAAATTATTTTGCATCAACAGAATACAAAAATTCCTTGGGGTGAAGGGTGAATCGTCTCAAAAATTACGAATTTAAATGACGAATATTTAATAATAATCGCATGTGACTTAATAAAATTAATTTTATTTATAAACCATATATTTACATTTTGATTTTAAATTAATCATTTAAAATTATTTATTTTACTAAACATTTAAAAATAGTTCATATGTTACAAATTCAAATTTATTTTATTAATAAAAATATCTCTAAGATGGCACTCAATTAAATTAACAATTTTTTAGTTAAAATTATAACCACCTAAAAAAAATGTAGAAAAATTTATTCCAAAAGCGGAAAAAACTATAAATAATATATAAAAAATTGAAATTTATCTAAGATGGCGTCTGAATTGTTTACATTTTTAGTTAAAATTATGACCATTTTGAATAAAATGTCGCGGCAGTCAATTTTGACTGCGATACTAAAGGCTAGCCTTAAAGCCTATACTTTTAATTTAACCAACAAAATTAGTGTGGTCCGTTTCGAGTGCCATAAATATTGAAATATATCGGATGATATGTTGTATAATTTTACGGGAAAGGATGTGAGCTAGATTAAACTCTTTCGATATACTGATAAAAAGTAAGATGATTTTAATTTTCATTTTAATAAATTTATCTGAATATGATTTCCATTTTTTATTAGTTTTGAAGAGATGTACCGTATCCATTCAATCAAATGTGACTGAAAATGTATATTATCATGCACACGATTTTCAAATGTCATTCCGTTTCTCGAAAAAATTAAATTAAATATAAAACTTTGTGTATTTTTAACTAAAGTTTATATTACTAAACATATCGAGTTTTTATTTTTTTTATCAACCAAAATAATTTTTGCTTTGAAAATAACAAAAAAATTTTATCTGTACCTCCATATGTACTGATAAAATTTTTGTCTTGATTTATTGAGTTTTTTTGTTGGTGGCATGCACAAAACTTGTATAGCAGTTTGGTTGCAATCATTTACTTTTATTTAATCGAAAAAAAAATTATATCTAGTTTTTTTTTCGCTAAAATCTGCGCATGGTTCCTATACTGATTGGGTTTTTTTTTGTATGTTAATTTTTATTTCCATAAAGTATGCTGTGCTAAAATTTCATGTAAAAAAAGACCCAATCAGCTTATTTTTAATGCGCCAGATGTCACTACCCCGGACATTTATAGTTCTCAATACAGTTCCATAAGTTTTAATGCTTCTTGTTTTGAACTCATTGTCACAATTAAATTAAGTTTACTATATACAAATATAATAATCAAGTCCTCATAGTCAATATCTGGCATACAAAACAATTTAGACATCTCGGCAGCAAATGTTTGTGCGACATATGTCTACTAGCTGCAAATTTGCGTCTCCACATGCAACTTCGAATTTTAATGGTATAACTTGATTTTAATGGCAGGTGGAGTGCGTGTGTTAGCTAATGCTGCTTCAAAGGAAAAAATTTGGATGGAAAATGAGTCGCAATTAAAACCGGTTTCATAGGTAAACGGGGAAAGAGGCGAAGTTGAACCTTCTTCAAAGAAGTACAGTGTGACACGGCGGAATACATATGGCTAAATTTTCCAAATAGAACAATTACAAAATGTTGACTTACCTATTCGACAAACAAAATGCTAATACCGTATGTAATAATAAAAATAATAATTGCAACGGCGTATGTTTCGCTTAAGACGTTGTCATGAAGGAAGAATGGTATATGATATGTCACACACTCGTCGTCTAACGTGGACAGTTATTGGATGCGTCCTACGAGAAAGTACTGTGACGCCATTAAATAGTCTTTTAGTCAACATACCATCAAAAATCGACAAAAACCTATTTTCCCCTTTCTTTCTAGAAGAACTAGCACTTCACTCAAATTTGGTATATATTGGTGCGATTTTTTGATAGTAATTTCTATTATTATATATAAGGTACTTTTATTTAAATATTTGTTAATGTCAATCAATATTATAAAGATATATTTATTGTCTTTAATTGAGAATTGATATTTGCATAAAAATTCTCTTTTCTAATTTAGGGTCCTCTATACTAGACACATAACAAAAGTGGTTCATACTAAAAATTAAAATTGGATTCACTTATCTAATCTAAAGGTCCACCTATGAACAACTGAAATCTAGAAATAATTTCTGGAAATAGTCAAAAATTTGATGTTTCAAACTTTCTGAGCATGCCTATATTTTTTGGAAGCTTTTTCAACAAACATGTAATCCTTGGGTTGTATTGAGACTCAAAATTTTAGTTTAATTTCTTTCTATTCTACCAACGACGACCAAATCTGAGGAATTTTTGTATTATTTTAATATAAAGATTAAAACAACTAAATTATATTCTTCGTTTAATTTGTTCAAGCATTTTTTGTTTATTTTTTATTCTAATATTTATTTTCAGTTTTGTTTTTAAATCATACAATTTTAGAGATTATTTATTTATAGTTTACGACACGACTTGAATGAATTATTTTAAATAATTTGTTCACTAGAATTTTTATTTAATTTTTATATCACAAAATATTTTGTTTTAAAATATATCTTAATATTTTAGAATTTGATAAAATAATAAAAATGTGAATGATCCTTTTTAATAGTTTTTGTCAAATATGAATACCATTATGCTACAACATAGTTGATTGTTGTGCAACACATTCCCAATTGTTGATCAGTTTAATATTCGTTGCAATACTAGTTGTGCTAATTTTTAACTATTGCCTACTTGAGGAAATGATATTAAAAATGTATCAAAAAAAATAAATTGAAATTACATTGGGGCTTATCCTCGATAAGAATGATTGATTTTAAAATTATTTAATTTGTAATATGTGTTTGACCGTTATCATTTTTCAGTAATTTCTATTGAAAATAATCGACAATTTCAATCGACAAAATTTAACTGCAACTCGATTGAAGATTATATCTCTGTGGTGTTCAAAGTAAATATGATGGAAGCTAATGACGTTCTCGTGTTGATAATCTGTCGCGGAATGTTTTCTGTTTATTTGGTTCTCTATTTACAAAAATTTAAACAATAATTAATTACGAAATAATTAAACATTTCATGAAAGATTAACCGTTACCAACTTTATTATATTCATGAAAGATGTTAACATTTCTAGAACGTCAACGTTTTTATTAAAAACTAACACAAAAATTTAAACGATTAACATCGTTTTTCATGATTAATGCTTAAAGGTCGAAGCATGTAGTTTTCGTTTCGCTCCTTTTCATTCCGTTTTGAATAAGCTTTATGCATTTCGTATTGTTTTATTCTGCTCTCTCGAAAATAAAATTTAAACTAAAATCTACGTCTCAAAAATAGCCTTAATTTTTTTTTATTTCATTTTTATTTTTGTTGAAGTTGCTCCACTGAAAAACTTTTTGTTGAAAAATGAGTCGCAATTAAAACCGGTATCATAGGTAAATGGGGAAAAACGAAAATAAAGCTGCTTTTTTGACAACCCGTGTGGAATGGCTCAATCAAATTTTGTTCATTTGCATCAAGTTTTTGGTCGAAAAAAGCACATAAAATGTGTGTGACCACAAAATGGCAAATGGTTTGGGTGTTTACCATAAACAATATGGTTTATTGAGTATTTTAGACTCCTTCAGATTTAATTTATTATTAGTTTTTGTTAAATTGATGTCTTTTGTTAATTATTAAATAAGTTAAATTTAGAACCAAAAGGTTTCATACCAATTTTAATTAAAATATTAAATTAATCATACACAGCCCTAACGATATTTTTTTTAAATATGTACATACATAACATCCGTTATGTATTGTCTCAAACTTCATGTTGTTGTTTTCATTATGACTTTATGACATAAAATGAATTATGAATTCGTTGCTTACACATTGTTCTTTATTATTTGTCCGTTTCATATTATAACTAATAAATTTGTTTAAAAACTGTTTTTTGTCGTACTTAATTTAATGTTAGTGAACGCGTAAGTAATTAGTGAACGCGTTTATGGCCGGAATTTCTTATTTTACTGTGACTGGCTGTCACGGTACTTTTCGGCGATCACCATTTTAAAATTATACATGGGTCTTAAATGATACAAGTATACTTACGAATATATCTACAATGGTAACTATTTAATATTCTAATTTTATTATATATTAAATATTGCTAACTATTATTTTGTAAACTATGCAAATTTCGAAGATAATTTTTGTTCGGTCTAGATAGTTATTTATTTTGATTTTAATTTGATATAGGGTGACAATTCAACTTAGTTTTTCTTTATAATTTAAAAAATTAAATTGTTTTATTGATTAATACATAATTAAATTAATATGTATGTACTTTACTACTAACTTAAATTCTAATTTGTAGAATCAACATTCAATGATGTTTCTTGATTTTTGCGTTTACGATTTCTTGATATGAAATTTATTTTTGTATCATACTGTTGATCCTTTATTATCACACTCCTTGTTTTATTTTTATGGGATTTTGGCAATCAAATCTCTATTGACAACTTTTTTGTCTTATTCGAACTTTTTTCATATTAAAATATTTATCGGGCGGTGGGCACGTCGTATTAAAATTTATAACATATTCATATGCTTTACGCAGTTCCTCGGTGCTAAATCCATGTTGAGCGATCATTCCTTTCAGACCACATTGGTTGGATGTGTTTGTGTATAGAAATAGTGGATGATTGTGAGGATTCATATGGATCTTTCGTGCACAAATTCCTGAAAATACAAATATGTAATATTTTACTTATTTATTTTTACTTCTACGTCAAAAGGGAATGGGGTTTGAAGTTTGGAATTATTTGTTTAATGGTTCTATCGAAAGTGATAACCCATACCCGAATAAAAGATTTTATTGATAGCGGCTTCAACTAATGAAATTCACGGTACACCTCCAATAATTTAATGCCATCAATTTGAAAAGATGGAAAACTAAATAATGTTATTTCCTAGCCTTCCTAAGATTTCCTTCCTCCTTAGTTCTAAAAATGGTTAACACAACGACGATTTTTCTTTTGAAATTATGGATTAGGACAAACATCAAATATTTTTGAACATCGGTTTTCGCGATCCCTGAGCAGTAAATCGTTTGTAACTATTGAATATAGATAATTGCACTACAGTTGGTTGTCCAAGCTACATACATTACATACATACATTACATTGTGGTTGAAATATTTAAAGTACCATCTGGGTAATTATAAAATTCTTTGAAGAGAGCCTTATTACTGTCACAGAAGTCAAAATTAAAATAAAGAAATTAATATATGTAGTAATTATAAATTAATGTAAAAGAGCTTGCTCTAATTTTTTAAAGTTTAAATTTTAGAGTTTTAGTACCAATCCAATACAATTATCAAATTGATATCAACCACAAATATGATCAATTAAATACCAACGAGCAACCGGACAAGTGGTGCAGTGATTAAAGCTTCGGCACTTGGACCGAGAGGTACTGGGTTCGAATCCCATCAGAGGCTAGATGCAAATTGAATTTTCGCCATCGATTCAGCGCCGACCCTTCCACATCAATGTACAGGGTGACATGTAGCTTGCAAGTTGGGCAGGTGGTATATTGTAGTTGTGTGAGTAGGGGAGTAGGCGACAGGGTTAATGATGTAGCGTGAATGAGTGGGTATCACAATTGGCCTAAATAGCAACCACTGAAACCTAATACCAACGAGCACTATTGTCGAGTTTTCCTATGAAATTAGTTCAAATTTTTATTTAAAGGCCAAACTACATAGTAACTCGAGAATTTTTTCGTTGCGGAGTATTTCAGGTTGAACATAATTTATTGAACAAATAGTAATCTAAATTTCATAAGTCATACTGAACCCTGTCACATATGAAGTCGGGTGAAGATTAGTTCGCGAATTCATTTAGGTACTGAAATCCCATATTTGAATATGCCTAAAATTTCTGAGCGATACTCATAACCCTGCTCAGATTCGTGTGATTCTTTTTTAAAATTAAATATAATTCTAGTAATTTCGTTCAGTATTGAACAGTCAGACTACATAACCAATCACCTTAGTTAATTACTATGTCAAAACGATATATTGTTAATGTTATCCGTCAGCCGAAATAATTTTGGAGATTTATGTTTTAGAAAAACGTAATTTCCTGGTGAAACCGACTATACAAACTCCTGCAACACTTAGAACCGCATTTATGACTGAGTCACCTTCCTTATAAACCCGGTTATTCGGATTATTAATCGTTACAATTTTCAGTTATAAGATTCTAAATTAAACAACAGTGTGGAGAGTAAAATTACTCAGATTAAATAAAAAAACCTAAGAGTATTTTTGACAGCACATTGCCTGCTCGGGTTGAATTAAAAAATAGAGCCATTATTTCACAATTCCCAGGGAAAACAGGTATAGCGTCACTGGCATTATTCTGGCTTTCCCTGGGAACAGGGAATTGGGAAAAATATTTTCATAAGAAAAAGATATATTGGGTATTATTTTTCCTTATAAAAATTTTGTGAAACAAAAGTTTCCCAATCAACTTTGTTTCGAAAATATTTACACCAAACTAATTCCAACAGTAGGCCAGAAAAATACAATTTAGACAAAAATTCTATGAAAATATTTTTGCCAATTCTCTATTCCCAGTGAAAGCCAGAATAGTGCCACTGTGGTACTATTCTGGAAATTCCCCTGGAATAAAGAACTGAGGAAAGAATTTATATGTAATTTCTGTTCAAATATTTTTTTCCGACCTACTGAGGAAGAAAAGTTTGATGTAAATATTTATAAATTGGAAATAGTTTCTCCATATCTAATTTGGCAGGGAAAATTTAATACTAGCTTTTTACCTAAGTATGCCGGAAAAATAATATTTGAACAGAAATTACATATAAATTCTTTCTTTCCCCAGTTCCCTATTCCCGGGGAATTACCAGAATAGTGCCACTGGACCACTGGTGAGGATTTGAGAACTAGTTGATTAACAAATTAGAATATCCTATGAGATTTTGAGAAGTTTGGGAATAATTTTAACTGGAGTCTTAATTGAAATGATAATTCCTATGATATTTCTCGAAAGCAAAGTAAGAAGAAAAAATATAAAATATTTGCACTGTTCCCTTTTTTTGATTAATATTGGAAAGAAAACTATGGTCCCTGATTTGTTTGGTGAATTATTCATTGCTAATTTTCTAGGTAATAATGGTGAGCAGACATGATCAAGTAGATTGGCATGATGTAAAATATCATTTAATCGCGCATCGTGTGGGATACTATTAATATCCGGCCACGACATTTGTTTTCTAGAAATTGATGTTTTAAATCTTCACGAATAACTTACACAAGTTAAGTAGTTTAATCCTGTTAATAACCAGTGATATAATCCTACTAAGAAAACTACCCGGCATTATTGAATATACAGTGACATCAATTAGAGGGTCACGCAATTAATCTCATGTGAAACTTGCCAATGCCAAGTTAGATCAAATACAACTTTTGTCTTACCTGTTATAAATATATCCTCTAGATGAAATAACGATGTCACCAGTGATGCATTATACAATTTTTGCACAGTATCAAATGACATAATATATCCAATTCCTGACAAGTAATTTGGGTATAAATTCCCTCGAAACATGTAAATTGGTGAATACCATTTACTTGTTGTATCCGCTATCGGTTTTGCTCTGCATATTAAACATCCGATTAGTAAATTAGTGTCATTAACAATTCGATTTTCGTTCGACATTATACGAATAGTTTTCGAATCATATAATCCCACCGTCGAATTGTATAAAGGAACTGTACCACCCAATAGCACATGGATTAAATTTGGTAAATTTAAAAATGTATCGTCATCACATTTCATCACAAATTTTACTATAAAACAAAGAGAACAAATCATACAGAAATATTACAAGTTGTCAACAGATAATTACTTACCTTTATCTAAACAATTATTATTCACCCATTTTAATAGCATGATTGATTTAATGGTTAAATTATTGTAAGTATCGAAGAAATTTTCCTGAATTATATCGTTATATTGTTCGCTCTCTTCGAGTAAACGAACTTGTGTATCGTTATTTGGAATTTTTCCAACTAAAAATACGATTTTTACAGGAAATTTTTTATCATGACTAGAGTTGAGTGATTTTCTATAATTTTTCTGAAAAGGAAATAAATTTTCTAGTATTACAAATTTAATTATTTGTGCGTATTTAAATCTATTTATTATTTTTGTGGAGCACGGTTGTTATCCGCCTACATTTGTACAAAGGGCCATCTACAAAAGACCACACGGCTGTTCAAATTTTAAAAAATATATTTAGTATTTTTGAAAAATTATGATTCGTTAAACAAGAAAAAGAATCGTTCAAAACACGCTGTTGAAAGTTAATTTTATAAACCCTTTTCCGGCTCGTATATACAATTGTGTATGTAAAATTCGAATACGAAAGAATTATGTCAAAAATTGATTTTTGTATGTTTTTGGAACAACGTGCACATTTGTGCATTCCTTATTTAAACCTGTTGTCATCCGAAAAAACACGTAGGTTGATATTTAGATGCTGTATGGTTCAGCTAATTTATATGTTATCAAATTATTATACTTTTTTCAAAAAGGATTCCGATTTAACTAAAATCCATAAGTTTTGAAAACAAAAAGTATTTTTTAAAGAAGAAGGACTAACCACATAATTATAGTCTAAAACATTAGCGCCATAACAGTAAAAGACACAATTGTGTATGTTGAATTTCAAATCAAGTGAAATTTATATAAAAAGCAACATTACAACCTGTGGTTATTGATCCACGCATTTGTGTATGAACTTAAATTGCAGCGAAAACCAATTGGTAAGATTAATAAATCTGGTTGGTTTGGGAAGATTAGTAATCAATAATAGCGTCGTTCTCCAGAATTGGAAAAAATTCTAGTTCAATTAAAACTGCAATACCTGAGTTGTTGATTCCGCGTTTAATACAAAAAGCTAAACACAAAACATCGTTATGAATTATTCAGATTAAACTAATTCTCTGGTGAAAATACCAATATAATCCTCCTTTAAAATTTTTAATTTCAAATTATATTATTAATCAAAAGAGTCATTCACTGACCAAACGGCACGTTGGTTAAAGCTTTGGCGTTTTAGTCGGGAGGTACCGAGTTAGAATCTCGATAGGAGCAGGATGCAAAAGGGAATTTTCATCATCAGATTTCGATCTGTGATGAAAAGGAACTATTATCCCTTGTCGGAGTACATAACTCATTGGCCGACCCACCTACCATGTCAGTACTATTATAGGCTGGCATGTGTAGATGGTTCTACGAAAATTGATCTTATACATCGTATATATCTCATATATTGATCTTGTACATCCTCGAATTGGCTGGCAACGGCATAAAAATAAGGAGGGGAAAATCGAACCGCGAAAGAGTAATGATATTTGGAGTTAGAGATATTTTGGAATTAGAAATACAGTGCAAGCTTTCGAATCAGTCTAATTAGCACTACTAAAAACAACACTAATCGGCAGTATCATTGCTGCAATATCACTAATCGCTTTGGATACAATTTTTATCAAAGCAACAATGTTAGCAAATCGTATCACTTCAATATCACTATAATCGTAACTAATTTTGGCTTGGAGAGCTAGAAGTGGATACCATTAACGATCCCTTCAAGTATAGTGAAATTATTTTTCCGCTCTTTTAAATTGGTCTGCACCAAAATCTTTCAACGAACAATTAACTTTGCACCACTTCAGATTCAACACTAAAATGCGTCCACCATCGTACACTGAAATACGCAATGTGCTGTCACAAATGAAAAACGACAAAGCTTCTATATATTTTGGTCGAAATCAGACAAATGGTGGATTATCACCGCAAAATAGCCTGTCCGTAGTGAGCGAATACAAGTGTGGATTAGTCCAAATCAGCTGCACTCTTAACGTTAGATTACAGAAATTTTCCTAAATATCCCTTCAAAGGTTTTTTAAAGTGCAAATTTCATCAGGCAATGTGATCCTATGCATATCGACCAAACTAACATTTTTAACTCATGCTTTGTAATATTTCTTTTCTGATTTCGAGGTGCCCCCGACGATCGCAGCTAAATGTCGAAAATAAACATTTATTTTTAAATAAAACATTTACAAAGCGCAGCCAGTGGTTCCTAATGATAGACGCTAGCAGTGAGACAGATCCATTAGCTTGTTTTATTTGAGCGTAAAAAAATCCGTATGATGCTTTGGCCAATTAACGAAAGCATTGAATATAGATTGCGAATGAATACCTCCTGGTCTCTACTCAATTTTGAACATTTTTGGCATGGCTCGGGCTCGGTTTTGGTTAGCCAGCTAGTCGATATTAGTATTAGATATAAACTACTATGAAATTTTAACTGGTAGACAATATTTTGAATAATTTTGGTTCTGTTTACATGGGTTAGCTCTGTCTGAACTTGATAGTTTCCGTTGGAAAGCGAAGTAAATTTTTGGTTCATACTTACCAAATCATTACTATAACTATCACTATTATCTAATTTAGAATTGATCACATAATTTTGCCATTTGCTCATTTTTATATCCAGATATTGTCCTTTTAAATGTGAATGCATTTTATAAAATAAATGATAATTAAATTCGGTCACGTTGCCCCAAGTTTCCCGTATCGTTTGGCTGCAAGAAAATAATTTATTTTTATTATTTTATACTTGTAACATTAATGTATTTATAAACTGCTGTAAGTTAAAATAAACATACCGTGCATAAAAATTTTTGACTGATGAACATACAACCACAAGTAGAATAAATTTTTTACCTTGGCAAATGTGTATAGGGTCTATTAGGGTTGTATTTATATTTGGTATTACATATTCTATTGGATCGCGGGAAGTATTTAATGTCCAACCTTCAATTGCAACTGAAAGTAAAAAAAGATAAACTTGCGTTAAGAATGCTTTTGAGTAAAACAACCTAAAACTTAGTCATAAACGAATGATATAGATGAGATGCACTTTTAGTTTTTAAAATGGTTAGCAATATATTTACTGATGTTACCAATAATCAGATAAGGCTGAATTAGTCAATATGTCTTGAATTGTACCTTGTTTGAAACGTTTCAGAAAGAGTTAATGTTCAATAAACTTTTGAGAAAATTTATCTGAACGATTACATCCTTGTTTCCCTGGTATGTGCCAAATAGAATACAACTTAGACGTCAAGTAAATAGCAGTTAACTTTTATTTATTACTGAGCTACAATGCAAAATACCTTTCTCATGAATCATCTTTATTGCTGGTTGAAAATTTAAATTTTGTCATATGTTTGTCAAAAACGTTTAACATTTTTTATTAAGTGTTATGCAATTAAGCGACTCAAATATTCAAAAACAGCAATATAAATTTCCATTTACAATAATGAGGTTTTACTTTTAATTTAATAGACAGTAGAAATAGTGCGGACAGAATGTTTTCACTAGGAGTTGGTGGCTGTACTGAAGACTACCAAGGGCATGATTAGCTGTGGGTTTGGTGTAGTTACGTTTAAAGGCATTTATGCTCAAAATAAGGGTAGGGAAAATAGATATTTTCTTGGTTCAGTAACTTTAGCACAGTTGATCTATGAACTTTGAACCGCGATTATCTGTTATACGACGAAGGCAGGTAGGATTTGTTTCTGTATTATTGCTAAAATTAATCGAAATATTTTTCGTTTACTAAATTTCAGTTATTTGTAAACGTTGAATTGAGAAAATCTCTGATTAATATCAGCCAGTTTGAGTTCGGGTCGATTTAACCTCGGTTGGCATAGTAAAAGCATGGTATATGATATGAAAGATGGGATCAAAATCTCAAGATCGTTCGATTTGCCTAAAACTTGGCTCGATGATAGAAAAATGTCCGTTCTATCATTACTTAGAAGCATGTTGCACTCTATTTCTATAGTTTAGCCGTACGAGGTGGTCAAAGTCAAAAATGGACCGAAAATCGGCCCGAAAAAGGGATTTTTAAAAGAACCTTGTGCCTTCTATGAACGGCCCAAGAACTTGCAATTCACATGAGAAATTTATTCAAATCTCATCCATTCTAACGGTGTGATTGATTTTGTCTGCTGACGACTAGAAGAGATATTTGCGTTTGATTGGAAAAACTCCCTTTTGGTGAACAAAAAGTTAATTTTCCCATAGTAAATGGGACCCTTTCAACCCTTATTGCTAAAAATCAATTTCTGAAAAATTTTATATGGGTCATTTCTAGAAATCCCACTTTTTATTAATGAAATCACTTAAACTAGTCGACATGAACATTCAGATTAAATTTCATAATTGTGCCTACTCCCCATCAGCTAGAATCGCACTCACAAGACCCTTCTTTCAACCCTTATTGCAAAAAATCAATTTCTGAAAAATTTTATATGGGTCATTTCTAGAAATCCCAGTTTTTATTAATGAAATCACTTAAACTAGTCGACATGAACATTCAGATCAAATTTCATAATTGTATTTTAAGGAGGAAAACGGCCCAGAGCAGCACGTCCAATACGCCATGTGGCAAGGTGAGATTACGAGGTAAGTAATCACGTAAATACTTTAACCGGGCAAAACCCGCACAATTATTTTATAATGATAATTAATTTAAACAATTCTTTTTAGACTAGGCAGCGGCTATAACAAAATGCGATTCGTTCGAGGGACGGATGAAGACCTCCCTCGAATGATAAAGACGATATTTTTAAAACAAAATTCATACATAGCTGATTTATTTAGGGCCGACCTGGCCAATGTCCTTCGTTTAAACCCTGACGAAGACCTCTGCCGGTTGTTCAATTCGGGAATTGATATATACAATGACCATTTTGTTTCCGGACCGGCAGTAAGTATAGTCATTTATAAAATTATCATTTTAAACAATCATTTTATTAGGAGCTTTAATTAAATTAATTTAATTGTATTTATCTTATATAGCAGGTCCCAAACGAAATTTAATCGAACAATTGACAATTGAAAACAACGGTAAATTTAAAATTTTTAAAATATATTTTAAATTTATTAATTTATTTTTATTTTTAGAGGACATTGACCAGGTTGGCCGAAGTACTGAAGGCGAGCCGCAGCCGGGCCCAGCAAATCTATGTGCATGGTAAGTTTCTTTTTTGTGTGGTCGATAATTTCCATTTTTTTTTAAATGTAAATACTTGGGGGAATTTTTTCAGAAGAAGCAGCACAGGGGGCAGCAGGACCGTCGATTCAGTATGGAAAGTTTCTTTTTTTTATATATAAATATATATATATATATATATATATATATATATATATATATATATATATATATATATATTTTCTTTTTTTTCTTTTTTTTCAGAAGAAGTCTCATCGGAGGAAACCGAATTCGACCGTAAGTTTCTTTTCTATAATTTACTACGTAAACTGTAATTTTTTTTACTGTAAATATTTGGGGGAATTTTTCAGAAGAACCATCTGGAAGTTCAGTTGATGAGGGCGAGCCACAGCCGGGGCCATCCCGCAAATGTGGAAAATTTGGAAAGAGCGATTTTGTAGATGGCAAAATTCTTGCCAATCCGTTTGGGGTAAGTTCAGTTTTAAAATATAATTTTATAAGATTTTTTATTTAAATTATATTCCGCAGCCAAAAATTAACATGACAAAAATGAACCGAGAACTGAATTAAGAATCGTTCAGATGTTGAAAGAGGCCTACAGCCACGATTTGTTTAACAATATAGAAGATTTATTGAAAACAAAGTGGCTGGCTCCTCTTTATTTTCACAATCCAGAAAAAATAAATAAAAGAGTGTTGCGCAAAGCATGCGCAACGATGGTCAACGTGGCGCAGAAGAATAAAGAAAAGTTCCCCCAAAAAAAATAATTTTTAAAATTTATATTAACTTTTTTTTTTTAAATAAACATTTGAATTTTGAATGAACAGACATTTTTCTATATGCATTTTTGCATTTACTACACACATTTGTGTAGGTTGGACTAAAATTGAGTAATGTTTTTAATTTCTTCTGAGGAGGGAAGATGGATACATCGCGATTTAAACGACTATATATCACCAAGAGGACTTATTTCATCGAACGACCAAATTGGTGCCAGCCCCATCACGGACATACTATAATGGCAGTAAAAATCTGAAACTTGAAAAGATCATTCTAAATTGAATTTCCAACAACTAGAAGACTGGAAGTCGATCCGACAACTAGTTTAGTTTCGGAGTAGGTCGAAATACGTGTAGTTTGATTTTTCAGCTACACATATTCCGCGAGGTCGTAAATCAGTAGAACTCTCTAAATGTGGAGATTGGAACCCGAGATCTTTGTCGCCAAGAAGACCAAACCACCATCACGCTACAGCTGCACGCGCAAAATTAGTATTTTTTATGTACCGATTTATGAGCTAAGCAATATTTACGTACCCTACCACTATGTAGCGTCGAAGCATATTTTCTACGAGATAATGAGCAGTTGAATATTTGTTGTCTAAACTTTTGCAACAGCTATTAAATTTAGGTCGTAAGAAACATTTTGAATTTCCTGAAGTGTCTACTTCATTTTTTCTTAGTATACATCACTGATCTATATACATAGATATAGATCAGTGGTATACATAGATCAGTGGTATGCATAGCGTTCCTTTTGTCAAAATTATACAATTTTGTTAAATTTTTTGTCATATAAAAAAAGGCAACCTTTTCAAAATTTCCTTTAAATTAAAAATAAATAATGTTCGATTTTGTATATTTAAGTGTATATGGCTTATACTTTCGTGGATATGGCCCGAGGTAAGTACTACAATTAACGTTAATCTTTTTAAAGTCTGAAAAATGGTGGTGTTGTGTTTTATTACGGAATAGTGCGCTTACAACGGGTCCGTAGTGAATCGGGTGCAGTGTTGTGCGTCTATACGAGTAATTTGAGACGACATATTGGTGTCGAAAATAACGTAGAAATTCATTTTGGCGTAGAAAATCTCGACAGTTCGTAGGATAAATTTAATAGTTTTTTTAAATTTTAGAGTAACAACGAAATTTTTATATAAATGATTCCAGAAACAACAAGTATTTATTTATAAATAAATAAACATTTCTATGGGTGAGTACGCCGGGATCATCGTCCAATTTCCGGACGAGTCTGAAAAAATGAAACAATGACATCGCAAAATAAAACATTAAATGCACTTTCCAAAATGGAAGAAAAATGAAGACACAGGTTCCCGCCATAGAGTGGGAGACGTATCAAAGTATATTTATATTACAGATGTGTATACATATAGTTACATACCTGCATCATGATTTAAACGATATGAATCATCAAGAGGACACTGGGTAGTGGCAGTTAAAATTTGAAACTTTGCAAGATCGTCCTAAATTGAATTTTCAACAACTCCTGGAAGACCGGGTGTCGGTCCGATAACTAGTTTAGTTTCTATTATGTTTAAAGTGACCTGTCGTCTTTCGTAGTACAGAACCACCAAAATGGATAAAAATGGTATAGGCGAGTTGACTGAATTGCTCATGTTTGGTAGTAGGGGAGGTTCAACGTAATGTCTCTAATTTTTTCTAGGGAGGGAATATGACTGCAACGATTTAAACGACTATATGTATCTTCAAGAGGACTCTATTCTAAGTTTGACTGAAAGCTCAGGATGGTTTAATTGAGTAGGATGAGTAATTCATGTTGCAGGGCTATGGATCCTTATGTCTATGCTAGTCCTTTGGGCAGTTGTCCTAACCTAATTTAATCTAATTTATAAACATAAATTTGGATTCTAGTATAAGCATGTAGCATAAAGCTTTTACCAAAACATGCCTTAGAAGCAAACAGTTATTGATCTATTATGGTACATCAGACTAATATTCAAAATAAATTTGTGTCTGCTTAGCCGGACTAATGTACAATAACCTAGCAGTACGTTAGGACTGTTTTGTTGTTATTTACTTATCGCCAATAACATAATGTATGAATATTAATTCACTATGATTTTTAGGTAATAAGCTCTTAGTTTAACGCTCCATGTGAACATTATGGCATGCAGGTTATCGGCGTATCAAATTCACAAACAAAAATTCTCTTTAGGATTTTAAATGCGCTTAGTACATTCATGTCACTGAACAGCAATATACATATATTCATATTCCCTATACAGTAACCTGTTGTTATCACTAACTAAACATCTGCCTACTCCACAACAATATAAACACATAAAAAAAGTAATCCATATAAAGTCTAAACAACATAACCGTTTATACTAATTTTTTAGTAGCTATTGATATTAGATAAGTCAATAAATACCGAAATTAATCGATTAGCCGTCAATTATATCGTGCAATTATTACTAATTCTGCTTCTAATCACACAAATACAAATATGTAATAGATTTAAAAAATGTTCAACGGGAATTTATATACGGTCATAATTATATATTTTGTATATATGGAAATACATCTGAAAAAAACCCACTAATTAGCATTTCCCAATTAGTAATTAGTCATGACTGTTGTTGGCACCTGTCTACCTTAGTGCTACGCTACCAAAATCATACCAATTCATCTGTGTGCAATTTATATTAAATATGTAGGTATGTGTTCGCCAATTTCCCACCAATTTGTTTTCGATACTCGCGCATAAACAAATTTTGACTGTACACACATTTTTATAAACATGTCATGTATTTTTTTGTATATACATATGTATATAAAGTTAACATGATATGTGTGTAGTACTACTTATAAATAAATCTTATCATCGTTGCGTCCATACGAAACTTTGTTTCCACATAGGCTTCTTATCAAATAAGTTATTAATTGGTAATCTCATTTCTCTTACTTTAATTCGACTAGATTCATAATTTGAAGATTAAAGTTGGAGTTTATAAGTCAGTTATGTCAAATATTTTTTATTTATCTTGAAAATTAAACAAGAACAATCGTTTATGACCCATAAAATCTTCTTAATATCGAAAGAAGCTCGTTCTATATAACTATCATCCGAGACTATTATAAATGTTAAATTGTGGTAAAAAATTCATAAAGCGTTTTGAGTTTTCTTCTAATTCCTACAAGAAATTTTAATAAGAACTTTTAAAAGATAAGATTTTGCAATCTGGCCGCACTTAATCTATTACACACACCTACATCTTTTTGAGTAAAATATATGACTGTGATTACTAATTGTTTCTGTATGTTTTAATTAAGTTGTTTATTAAATGCTTTTTAAAACAATACATCCGGTGAAAACTGACAACATTTGCAATTGGTTGTACCTTATATCCCATAATTTTGAAATTGATCTTAGTACAATACTCAGGGGTATTTTCTGTCCGGCAGTAAGAAAAACGGACGGTTATTTATATAACTGCATTTTATCAGGTATTCCCATTAACTGGATAACGCGTTATATAGCACCGATACATTTTACAGAATAAATTAATTTATAAGGTCTCAAATAGGCGTAAACACGATATGATTATAATAATGAAAACCTTGTGACAGTTTTTAGAAGCAAAACCTATTTTTTGTTTACTTATTCTGTTAGAGACGGTAGATAGGTACACATTAGATAAATGATAAATAAACAAATTTGAATCAAAAATTTTACATGAGTACATACGTTAGGTATAAGGTGTACAAGCATTAAATGCGGATTTTTTTTTAACAAAAACATGTTAAATACAGAAGAATGATAAAAAGTGCTTTATTCAAAGTATGTTCCATCGCTTGTTATACATTTTTCACATCTTTCGGACAATTTGTGAATACCACGTCAGTAAAAATCTCCCTCTTCTGCTGCGAACCATTTTTCGAGCCATTTTTTCACATCTTCTTATGAACCAAAGCACTGCTCAGTAAGTGCTTGACTCATCGATACAAACAAGCGGTAATCGGAAAGAGCCAAAGCCTGGTGAGTAAACCGCATGGAGTAGAACTTACCAGCTGAGTGATTCCAACGTGTCGCGAACCGATTTTGCCGTATGTGATGGAGCACTGTCATGAAGAAAAAATGACTGTGCTGCCTCTTTCGGTATTCTTTTTTCAAGCAGTGAACGGTTCAAATTGGTCAATCTGGTTTCACCGACAGGTCATAATTCACCACGACCCTCTGGCCCCACCAAACACAGCATCGTCTTTCTGTCAAAGCGATTCGGTCTTGTGGTCGATGTAGATGGTGTGCCTGGGTCTATCCATGATTTTTTGCGTTTAGGATTCTCAAAATAAATCTTCTTTCATCCCCTATAAGATGCAAAAATGACTTCTTTTTGTACCGGGTGAGCAAAATGCCACATGTGTTTTTGCACTTTTCCATTTGCCTGTCGTTCAACTCATGTACCAATCTACCGGTCTTCTGAATCTTTCCCATCTCTCGTAGCCGATTGGAAGCGGCTTCTTGAGTAACGCCTAATTGCTCGGCGAGTTGTTTCAATTCTACATCTTCGTATTTTTTTGGAGGTTTCCCACGTTCCTTGTGTGTAACATCGAAGTCACCACTTTTGAAACGCCGAAACCACCGTTCACACGTATCTTGCGATGGAGCATGTTCACCATAAGCTTCTCAAAGTAATTGGTATCATTCAGCAGCAGTTTTTCTCAAATGAAAACAAAAAATTGATGCTGTCTGCCAATGCTCTTTGTTCGGTATTAATTTCGACATATTGAACACAACAATACAACACTATGCACACACTTTTCCAATTTATCACTCGTGCGCGTGTGACACTTGTTGATGACACAACAAAATAGCGCAGTGTCAAATTTTTATAGCACAAACTGCATTGGTGCACCGTCTGTTGTCTGGAATCCACATTTCATACTTGTACCCTTGATGTGATCAGGACATGAGATTAGTAGAGTAAAGCCTGAAATTGCATCCATTTTTTGCTACAAACTTTAAACTAATCGGCTTTTTCTCAGCTTATTACTGATTGATCAAGATTAATAGATATTTGGTCATATTTTGGAATGAAGCTTAATGTTATGACTTATTATTTGAAACTCATCAATCATATAATCTGAGAAAGTTGTCTGAAATTGTAGAACTTAATTTTTAAATGTTAAATTATGTAAATGTGTATAAAATTAATTTAAAAAAAACTGGGTCGTTTAAATTTCAAGGTTAATCATGTAATTCTGATCATTGTAAACAATTAAAAGCGGTCGAATGATTAAGATGAAGGTTTATTTTTAGTAATTAACGATTTGGTTTTAAACGTGTAGTATGATAAAAATTTATTATAATGTGTGGTATGTAGATTAACTTCTATGGTTAATATATTTTACAGATATGCATTCATTAATAAATTCAGCCTTAAATCGGTAACTCCACATCTGAAATAAATTTATATTAATCATTTAGCCGCTGTATACAATTGTAATGCTGAGTGTGTGATAATGATTTATTTTTGGGATAATGGCACAAATACCATAAATATGAAGCTTTCTAATTGGTACGTTTTATTTGCTGATTTTTATTTAAATTCAACATAAGTGGGCATTTCAAGTTTGTAAACCGTTGTAAGATTACAAATATTAAATTAAAAGTCATTGAAAAGTTGCACCTTGCCCTATATAGTTCGGTGTTGCTAATCCATTAAGTAATGATCCCTTCATTAATTTTAAGATCAAAAAAATGGAACGAGAGGGTTTAATTCAACAAGCATTGGTATAAGTTCCTTAAAAAAACTACATAAAACAGATGTTATAAGTTCTAACTTCTAAATTATTTAACCAAAATCAACCAAAAAAAATGTGTAAAGATGTTGTAAAGATTGTTTGTAAAGATCATTTGTATATACAAAAAAGTAATGGGCCTCTAGCTTCGGGGATAGATAATAAAAACTAAATGTCCAGTGTTGTTTTATACTTTACGAAGAAACGATGTAGAACTGGTGAATCAGTATAGGTTCTGATGTTCAGTAATATTTCTTGATCATGTTTGTTTTATTTTTTCTCTTATTATACCATTCTATACAGTGATGTTCAATAAAATACAACAGTAACTCTTTTCTCCATATAATTCCAAATTTCGAGAACTCCTTCCAAAAATTTCTAATTATAGCTTGCTGGTTAAAATCCCAGTTAAGTTTATTAAAGAAATGGCAATTGTCTATGCAAATAGATAATTTTTATTAATTTTGGGAAATCAACGAAAACATTCATTTACATATTTTTTCCGTGTTCAAAGAAATAGGACAACCTTATTAATTTGAATCTAGCCGAACTACACATAGGATAACTAATTAAAAATATAATTATTAGTGAAGTGTAGTTTAAATCTAATTAATATTTTTTTTTAAATTGAGGAAAAATATTGCTTGGCGGATATATAGAAAAGCGCCGTAATTTCTAGAATTTTAGGCAGATTGCGCTTTTAGGTAGATTAGGCAGTTTCATCAAATCATTTAAAATCCATCTATTAGCATAAGGAGGCTCGCTTTACAATTGAACGTATCTCGCTACTGAATTCATCAAGTATTGCACAACGAGAATCTATCCATATACCATACAATACCCGTAAAAGGTCTATTACCGATAGGCCACCATAAAAGATTGGAGTTTTGTAATTGGTTGATTGAAAGAAATTTTGACAATGATAGTTTTAGGCCAAAACACTTAGGCCAATTTTGGCCCATTATGATACCACGCATTCACGCCACATCAATAACCCATTCACCTACTCACACAACTACAGTATACCACCTGCATATTGCAAGCTCCATGTCAACCTGTACATTGACGTGGAAGGTGGGTCGGCGCTGAATTCTGCTCTCCATCAGAAGGTCTTAGTTGTGTTTATTAACATCACCGATTGTACTCGTTGATGAAAATTCGATTTTGCATCTAGCCTCTGATGGGATTCGAACCCAGTACCTCCCGAAGTGGAGTTCAAGTGCCGAAGCTTTAACCACTGCACCACTTGTCCGGTGAAGAGATGGCATAACAAACTTTCACAATCTACACACGTCGGCTGCGGAAATTCCTCATTCGAAAAAACAAATATAATTTCTGCATCTCTTCAGTGCAAAGGTATGGGCTGGTGTATTTGGCGATAACTTAATTAGACCATTCATATTGCCATAGACATTAAATAGTGAACGTTATTTACAATTTTTATAAAACGATTTGCCACTTCTTCTTCATGATCTTCCTACTTTAAGTAGACTCTTGCACATATACCACCATGATAGTGCACCTAGTCACAACGGTATAAATGTTAAGAATTGGTTAAACGAAAATTATCCAAGTAATTGGATTGGAAGAAATGGTCCAACTCGTTGGTCTGCAAGATCCCCTGATCTAACTGTATTAGATTTGTATGTATGGGGAACGATGAAGGCGCTTGTATATTTTAAAGAAATTAAAACAAGAGAAGAACTAATACAACGAATATACACAGCAACTCAACAGATAAGGGAGGAATTACCAAGAGTTGAAATAACCAAAAGCATACTTAAACGAGTATTAGCCACTATTCAATCACAAGAAGAACATTTTGAGCACCTTTTATAACTCCTTGTACTACTTTTACTCCCGATCCAAACTTTGTATTGGGGGATTGTAATGGAGATCATGGCGAAATAAAATTAAGTAAATAAAATAACTTTTGGGAAAAACTGAATTTTATATTTTTTTTTTTTTTTTTAACTTTAAAGAGCCATGCTCTCAAACGGATGCAGATGCAAAATAACCACTTAGATCTTAAATAAGCCTATACAATTTGCCGTTAAATAATACTAAGTTGGTTGCTCTCCGATAAATATTTTGGAAGTTAGAGTATAATATTTGTGTTACTTTTTACTAAACCAATTTTTTTAAACAGTCGGAATCTCAAAGGATATCAAAAATTGAGCCTCCTCCCTCCCCGTCCCGACGAGCCTCCTCCCTCCCCGTCCCCATACGACTTTCTTTACAGAATGACCCAAGGAATTTCTTCTTAACGGATTAGCATCCCAAACATGAACACCCTGTATATCAGGCATGTCCACTAATTTGTTTGAGCGATCTACTTTTCCAAACAATATACATATTTCCGCTCTGTACTTTTTGATTGCCAAAGTATTATAATGATGCACTCAAATATGCTGATAATTTTATTCTCGATTTTGAATGGTATTCTGAAATTACTCGAAATTTAAAAAAATCGTCACAATCGACCTTATGGTCACCTCTGATGCTCGTACAAAAAAAAATACAAATTTTATAATTGCTAATTATTTTTACTTGAGTTAAACAATTTAACTGAATACTTGTTATTTATATTTTCACTTATACAATTAAATTGTGATAAAAAAATTATCATTTAATTAAGTATTTTGCTTTTTTAATTAATTTACAAGGTCTTTCTTTGGTGCAAGCAATTCCTATTCTGAATAGGAATTAATATTGTGCTCAAAGAAACAATATTATTACAAATCGTAACTAATTTCTTGTCTAGTTTAGGCGAAATGCGATGTCAAAATAAAAAAAATTACTTTTATATTTCTATTGCCAACAATTAAAAATAAAAGTTACTAAAACTGCTCTGCGGGTCAATTCGCGTTCCGTGGAATAATGAAAATGAAAAGTTTTTTACATTAGCAATCGAGTAGGTTTACATTCCCATAAGAAATTTTAATTTCACACAGTAAAATTTAAAATTACGTGCGAACAATTCAAACTACTAGATTGCCAATGAAAAAAATTTTTCATTTTCAATATTTCACGGAACGCGAATTGACCCGCTGGAACATTAGAACTACAGCTAGAATAGAATTATTCTATACCAGCAGAAAAGTTGGTCTAAAACTATTCCAATTTGGAATTACAAATATGGGATTGTTTTTGTAAATTTACCAAAGAAAGACGACATTAAAGTTTTGAAGTGAGACCAAAATATTTATCACCAAACGTGTTAATTTGGCAATTATAATCATTAATCACCTTACACGTAATGCCATCCGGTGAACCAGTATGACTATGGTTGCTTCTGAAGTTATTAAAATGACTTCTGTGCCTTTTCATTATATACATACTTATAAATAAGGAACGCAAATGTACAGTTTGTGTTTTAGTCTTTAATGTTAGAAATATAACTAAAATGGAAGTCATTTCATGAAATTCTGACTTGGATGTAAACCTTACAATAAAATTGAATAACTTTTTAGAATGTCAGCTTGCAATTCAATCATTTGACATTACAGTTACAGAACTTTGGCTTCGGCGTTCGTTAAATGTCAATGTTTGGTATTGGAATACAGAATACTGACATAATCGACATATTATTCGATGAACTCAAAAGTGATCTACAAAAATTTGATTTTAATGTTCAATACTAAGGATGAATATTGAAGGCAGATACAAATAAAATAATAACTAATCTACAAATTGGTTTTGGGGACTGTCATATGACAAAAATCGAAGTAAATTACGAGACACTGCCCTCTCATCCAACGAATTCCGACGTTAGTTTCATAAAATTGGGTTGGTGGTTAGTAGTTCGATTGAACATTGAAGTCAAATTCAGAAAACTGTAAAAATATGCTGAACTTTGACTTCAGGGTCGAAAAAGTATGAAATTGTAGGCTTAAATGTCACTCCTAAGATAGACATACATAGTGAGAATTTCCATAAATTACTAATTTTGCGATATAATTCGCCAAATCGATAAGTTCTTGCTTTGTACTATAGGTACAAAGCAAGAGTTGATTTTTTATAGTTTGGTCGTTGCAACCTGATGAGTAGACCAACTTTTTATCAGTACAACACGATTTCTCATTTTTGAAGTTCTCGTTTTTGTAAGGGTTTGTGTACCTTTGTGTACACAAGCACCCTGGCAAAACCGAACACAATCATATTCTATAAGCCGTACTGTAGCGACACGCATGTAATTTTTCACTTCTGTTTAATTGTATTGTGCGTATACGAACATGAAATTTTATTCTCTATTTACTTGAAGTTGTGCGTATGTTTCGGAAATACATTTAAGTAAAAAAATGTTTAAAGGGAAAAATAGAAAAAACAAAAACTAGGAGGTGTGTTTTGTTTGTTATTATATAATTCAAAAGTGCATTTCGATCACGAATTTTGTTTTAATTTCTATTTTTCATTTTTGTTTTAGTCTTTTTACACATGAATGAGGCGTGGCTACGCATATCTGATCTTCAAATCTATTTTGTTTTTTGTTGTTTGTAAAAACATAAAAGAGAAATCTAGAACAAATGTGTCATATTTGATTTCTATTGGCCGTATACAAATACTATCAAATAGAAGTTAAAAAGTGACATTATCCGCGTGTATAGCCGAGTATTGTACGGCTTATAGAATATAATTGTGTTCGGTTTTGACCCTGGGGTTAAAAATGAGAGGGATTGCATTTTTCTATTTTTTGTTAGATATATTGTGAGTAAGTGGTCGCTTTGTTTTCTATGACTTGACTTGAAAAGTCGTAAACATTGTATAAATGCCATTAAAAATAATTTGTTCGAAAAGCCGTAAAAAGTCTTAAATATAAAACGTTATCGCCTATTTTAGGAGTAACATTTAATTTAAGCGTACAATTTGATACTTTTTCGCGTTGGTAGTTTATATACTGTTACTTTGTTTAAAGTCAGACATGAACGACTTGAATATATTTATAACATAACGATAACCGTCTGTTTGACGCGTGGTGTCAAGGCCAGTCATTTAATTATTTTTGAAGTTAGGAGTTAGTATACTATTAACTTTGTCTACAGTCAGTCTTTGGAGTCAGAAATATAATACATACACTTAAACGTTTTAATTTGGTTAAGCAGTTAATTGACATCAAAGTGACATCTTGCACTGCCGAAAGTCTGTTATACGAATGGAGCTGGCCTACTTTTAATATAACTTTATATATAGCGTGCCTGCTTCATTTTCCGACTTGGACCGTCGACTATTGATATTTTTAGTTTTCGAATATCTCGGCGAATAAATGGTTTTTGGTTTAACGTTTCATGCCAGACCATATTAAAAGTTTTTCAATATCAAAGAGAATCGAGCCAGCGATTTCTTTTCTTCGAATTTTATTTTTAATATCAGATTCTACATAGATCTTTTCTACATCATTATCTGGAAGCATTTTCCTAAATTCATGCAGTTGATTTTGCACTAGCTTTTTGTTATAACAAGTTCTGAACCAAATGTACATACAAAACCTTAATTTTTGCTTGTTTTCGTAAATGTATTGCTAAAAATACAAAAGACCATTGAAAAAGTATAATTATGATTATGGTTATTAACAAGCAGCTAAGTACTTAGAATAGAAGTAGATATTATGTACCTTAAAAAATAATAGAATATGTGACAGTTCTCATTACCAATAACGAAATAAAATGCGGTGCGCGCGTTCACCTTTATGTGAAACCGGACATCAATGCGGTTTTCATGTATTTATTATTAATGCACATACATTCACATCCACAATCACATATTAAATTGCTAGATTGGTATTTGCGTTTCCGCGATTTGAGATACAATGAAAATCACTTAAACAATTCTCAATCAATTAAAAATTTATGAATGTATATATTATCTGAGAAAGTTTCTTTTATACTGTACTGATGTATGTAAACAAAAAAAAATATATTTTCTTACCAATTCTTGGCGGAACATTGTTTGATAGTGGAATGTAAAATAACACACAAACTAACAAAAATAAACTGCACAGTAGTATTTTTCGAAAAAATTTTGTTTGAAACAAATTTTTTTGTCGATAATATGTATCCTTGTCCCTATACAAGCCACCATTGCTGTTTGTGTACCCTTCATCGTCACTGCTACTGGTGCTCGGCGACGGTGATAACGAGGAGGTTGATGCTGTTGTACGTAAATTTCTTAAAAGCCCTTTACCTTCATCAATCATTAACATTTCAAATTATGTTTTATTGAAATGGAACTTTTCTCGACTAGACGGTTTGGTATTTTTTCATTAATCATTCACAAAATATCGCATTTATAAAACGCAAACTGGGCGAAAAAAATTCGCAACCACCACACATAAATATATTTTTCTATAATCACAACACACAACTTTATATTTTATTCATTAATTTTTATTATTTCAACGAAACAAGATTAAACTAAAATAAACACTTATTATTAAACATTTTATAAATTATAAAGATGTGGAATTTGAAAAAGCATTACTATACAAAAATATATCCGCAGACTAAATATTTTATATAAACTACAATACACTAAACGTGATTAAGGCATTTCACAAATAAATTTTCTTAATTATTATTTTTTTATTTTTTCGCAGTATTCGAAAAACTGTCAGCCTTATTTTTTAGTTTTGCATTTTAAAATTTTTTTGTATTGTGCAGTTCCTTCACTTTGACGTTTATGTTCAAACATATCAAAAAAATTGTGCCGACTGAAATATTATTATTGGAGGTTGTTTTGTATAGTTAAATACCAACATGGTTTGCGTATGTATATATTTTAAGATGAAATATATTTACTTGTACATTCACAAATTCTGGTACATATATACAAATAAAACAGTTCGAAGCAGATGTAAATTTATCGCGGACATTTTATAGTTTGTTAAGGCGAGTGACGATATAAACGAAACTAAAAAATACAAGCGGCTGTGGTATGTGGAGCGCATGTGGCCGGACATGCCGATTTGGTTGAGAGAAATTTATTAGATAATTTAACTTAATTAAATTATTTTATTAGGTATACAAATGTCTCCGCCGTTCGGCGAGAGATGGTGCCACCAGTAAGTTATGGTTAAAATTTTCCGATGTAAAACGTCATACCCTTACGTTGGACATGTGTCAACAATAAAACTTTAAAATATTAACGATTTTGTATCAGCATTATAAATTTTATTTCTTGCAGTGAAAATATCGAATTTCGAGCCGATTAAGCGTCATTTGCTGAAACTTTTGATTTGCTTCTTTAATTTGAAGAAATCTGTAGCTGAGGCGCATTGATTGCTTGGTATGGTAAGGCTGCCTTAAGTGAGAAGTTGTGGAGAGTGGTTTAAAAAATTTAAGAACGGTGAATTTGATGTCGAAGACAAAGAACGCAGCGGAAAGTCGACAGTGTACGTATACGTGGAAATGAAAGCATTGGACTGGATGAGTGAATGAAAAAGCAATTTCACTTCGTTTAAAATCTTTGAGAATGATTCAAAAGCAAGCGAATTGGGTTTCATATGAACTGAAGCCGAAAGATGTTGAACGCCAATTCTTTTCATGTAAAATGGTACTTGTCATAACAAAACGATAACAAAAAAGCATGGGAATCACCAGCTTGGTGTCGAGTATTATGAGTTGCTAAATCCGAACGAAACCATTACTTCTCTACCGAACACAATTGATGAAATTGAGCCAAGCACCTAAGGAAAAACGGGTCCACTACTGCTCCAGACAGGGCAAAATTATTCTCCTGCATAATAATTCTCGTCCACATGTTGCGGCGCCGGTCAAAACCTACTTGAAAAAACTAAATTGGGAGGTTTTACCCCATCCGCCGTATTCACCAGACATTGCCTCGCTCGTCTGATTACTACTTGTTTCGATCGATGAAACATGGCCTGTCTGAGCAGCATTTCACAACATATGAAGATATTTTGGTATCTTCATATGATGTGAAGTGAGACAGGCCATTAATAGTTTATTAATGTAGAGCCGCAAATATCAAGCGTTCTTCTGATGTGATATTCGTAGGTATGCCGTAAGTCAATAAAAAAATATATCAATATCCAAAACTAAACCGAAATATACTTCAAAATCCGAGGAGTAATTTGTTTGAGACTTTAATTGAGTAGATAATGAATATAATTTTCGAATCAGATGATTGGAGTTGTGAACATAACACTAATTTGTTACAGTTCCTCTCATTTGCGTTGTGTGCGTTATTTCGGAATTGTTCTCCTTTTAACTATAATTTGTTTTATTATTTTTCATATTCGTCAAAATTGTCCTAGACGAATTGCGACGAAAATATTCTAATCGGTAAACAACAGTGGATAATATTTAATAACACTCGACAATTTACATCAAGGTGATGTATATCAATCCAGAATAACCCAAAATTTCACTCGAATATTTAATAACAAATTAAGTCGCAGTTGGAAAACGGAGAATCAATTTAACCAGAGCACCGTCATAATAAACCGTCATAAAGCTACTAGATTTCAAATCAAAATTTGTGATTTGAAACAAAATTTGAACCTATTTTGTCCATATAAAATTAGAACTGATCCTGTCAAAGGGCGGCATGTAACACGGCTAATATATCAAAATTTAACAACGCGCCGTTCATAGAGAATGTGCGAGAATTATCGGCTGAGTTGATGGATAAATTTATGCGACATCACTTGCATCACAAAACAATGAACTAGAAAGGTAAAAGCGCCATACAAAAGTTGGAGAACAATAAATCATGAACTTACCAGCAAAATACTGAGTGCTGCATTTAAAACAAAAAGGTAATATAATTTTTAACAAAAGTCACAGTAATTGGACAACAAAGTAATCATAATAGTGAGGTGTTGTTACAGTAAAATAAGTTGGTATAGAAACATTTCTGTGTACCGTGTTGTTGGAAGTTTAGAAGACACAGTGGAGGTATAAGAGACACTTTTGACTACTATTGGGTGTAGCTGAAATTTATAAAGAATTTAGAAGACTATATGCACTCCCTTTCATTATTCATTGCCAAATGAATTGGTTGCCATTGATAATAAGTCATGGCGTATATTTCACCTGATTCGCCTACATCATCGTATACCAAGTGCTATGATACAATCTCTCAAATATTAGTTTGACTCATGATGAAGAAACGAACGAGATTTTGCTTGAAAGGGTAAATTCGGATAACGAGTACCTGTTCATCGATACCATATTTGTCTCAATTTGAGGCAAATCTGCGAGATAAAAAATGAACTGGTCCGAACCTTGTACCTAATTTTTACTGATGAACCAGAAAATTATTTATTAAAAACAGAATAATCACCAACACTTTTCGTTATTAATGATATTCATCACAAATCAATCGAAATAATATTGGAAAGCATATAATAATATTGGAGGTTAAAAGTAATGTTAGAGTACGTAAATGTGGAAAATTTTTACACACATCTGTTGAAGGGCATTGATTTATTCATTCCCGTGTCTATTAGCAAACCGATCAAATGTCCTCCATGGTATGACGATCAAATCAGTTTTAAAAACAAATAAGAATAAAGACTGGGCTTATAAGAAAACCTCAAATTATGTTCCCATAATTGTAAACTGAAGCCGAGTTCATTGTTGTGTTCATTCTATTCGTTGTTTTTTTTTTTATCAATACAATTTGTCGAAAATGGCGTTTTTTTTCTTCGGTATTTTTTTCATCAAGTTGATCTATCTTCAACTTTTTTATAGAAGGAACATGGCAAGATAGGAACAACATGATATATAATTGTAGAAACAGACAGATATTTTCCAATATTTTTATTTTGTAGTCACGTTGTTCATTTTCAGTTTTGTTTATGAATTTTTCATTATTTTTGTTTATGAACAAACTTCAAAACTACAAAACGCCAAACTTCAAAAGTCAAAATCTTTTATTTTTCGACATTAGGTAAAATAAAATTGTTGTGTAATTATTTCATCAACAATGAACTCATTAAAATAATACTGCAGAAAAAATACCGAACTTGCGAGCGGAACGAACACAACGAACTACAACAATGAATCCGCCTTGAAATTTACTGTAAGTAACCAAAATTTTGAATCCTATTTTGAACTGAAATACTATATTCTGCTGAAAAGCTATATTAACAATCTAAAGGATAAAATTAAAGAGAATCTCAAACACCTTTCGAGCTTTTTTAAACCCAATCGCGAAATTGATGGTTACCCAGCCTGTGATCCTCAGATCAAAATCAACTGTCTGCTGAGTTGATTGATCCAACCCGTAGTGAATATAGTAAATTCATATTTACTCTACATATTGAGTCACATATCAGCATTCTATTCTTTCTATTGCTTCTTTGGAATGAATAAAAAAAACACTCATAATTTACCATTTAAAGAAAATGAAAAGCATAAATGAGTCCATTTAATATACACCGGCTTTGCAAAAGTATTCGATTCAGTTACTCTAAAACTTTGGAACACACTTTCAAGTACAGATTTTGAGTAATCGCTTTCAAAATATTGAAATAGAAAATAACAGGTCGATTACAATATAAGCTATTGACAACCTAGTTATACGCTGCTTGACGCATGCAAAGACTGATGGGTGTATTACCATGACCTCTACCATACCACGTAAACTACCCTATTAAACTGATGTAAGACAACTTCGCAACGCTAGAAATAGGCGCGAATTGCTAAAAAGTATTTTTATTGGTAATTTCCTACTAGGCCTAATCGAACCGCCAAAACTCGTGTGTGTGTTAATATAGAGAAAATGACAAATAATAATTTCTAATCGATCGAATAAAAATATGCACAAGTTAATTTTCTAACCACTATTTAGACCAAAATATCAAATAAATTGTATAGTATGCTATAACGGCAATTGGTATAACTCACTATTGGCGATTTTCATTGAATGTAAAATGAGAATTGTCAAATCCATTATTGTGGCAGTGTTAATCCCCCTCCTGGGAAGGTATTGACAGATAGCAGCACAGGCATTTTCAACGAAAAATATTTTTCGCTAGTTAAAATCCTAACAATTTGAAAATATTGTCAAGGAAATTAAAGATAAATAATAATTTTAATAAATAGGGAATTGTTCCATAAATTTCATTATCAAAAATAATTTTTTTTTACTTTTTTTTTTGCTATTTTTGCACGCATATACGAAACGCGATATATGTACGTGACCATTGTTTCACGCCATAAAATTATTTTTGAACTAAAATTGAAAAAGAGTTGTTTTTTACTTTTAGTTGCATTAAAAAATACTAAACTTGATACTTACGAAGAAGAATTATGGCAACACAACTACAAATTGCTAGGCGAAAAAAATGTAGGTTGCGCCATTCTCACAAATACTAAGTAATAAATAAGCCTATATTATAATAATAATATAATAATAATAATAATAATATAATATAAGCCTATAGGCCTCGTTGTAATTTTACTTAAAAGGTGTTTTAGCTCTAAAACAGGCGCATTGTATTTATTAACGTTTAATATTAGATAAACATTTCTTCCAAAATCAACAGATTCTTTACTTGTTTTGCGTTTATTACTTATTGATTTCATTTATATTATGTACCATTTTTTAAGAATTTGGCATTAAATTAGGGGAATTTTTCAAAAAATTATGATATATATAATTAAATTACGGACTATTTGTCAGTTTTCTGAACCTAGTGGATAATTTTTATTTACCTGCAAATATTTGCAGAAGAAAACAATTTTCGAAATGTAAATGCCCTATTCTCAAAATATAAAAATCTATTAGCTGTGTTGTTTTGGTTTATAAAATATTACATGTCAGGTTTTGGTTTAGCTTTTATTGTTTGAGAGTTTATTGCAACAAAATGAAATTATTTATCATAGTTGGCTTTTTTGTCGGTAGTAATTGTAATCTGAATCCGTTTCATGAAAATCTTAGATTTTTTAGTTTTATTTAAAGCCAACTCTACTTTAATTACTTCTGATAAGTTCGCCTACTATATGATGAACAATTATATTCCGTTACTGTAAATTCACAAGCAAATATTGCTAAAACCAAAATTGGCCTCTAATATTTTATTTTTCAAAGCAATACAGCTATTGAGTAAGTTTACATCAACATATTTGGTCCAGTGGGTCGATTCTGGTTTTCCTATAGGAATAGGAAATAGGAAAGAATTTAAAATTTTTATAGCAGTTTTGATTTTTTCCCCCTATAAGCATATTCTGGTGTGCCTTATGGGAATTTTTTCTTTCCTATTTATTGCAGTTTTGACATTTATCTTTCCATACCTACGTTGGATACGGAAAGATTTTATAATAAGAAAAATGAGCAGTTTAAATGAATTTTTTTTAAATTATTCAAAATAAATTATAATTACACACAATTAATGTAAGTTTGACATTTAATAACCGCTTACAGAGCCATGGTTTTCAATACTCAACTTTATCAAGAATTTAGGAAAAATGTATTCCTATGTGTACCAAAATAAACCATAGGAAAGATTTTTTTAGGAAAAAACTGCTATCAAAAATTTTTCCTAAATAGGAAAAAAATTCCTATTTCCTAAGGACACCAGAATCGACCCGCAGGGGTGAGATTTTGAAACATCACGTTCTTCGATACTTATCGAAAAAAATGTCTTTTTTTACTAGAACAAATTTGCTCTACTGTTTCGCATTTCAATTATCCTTTTCTATTGCGATCGCAGTCTACTAGAACAATTTTGTTGCTTGTCTCAATTTTCTTTTTCGATAAAGTATCACATATAAAACAAATAGATGATAGCAACAAAGTAGAGAAGCATAATGTTCTATTTAAGTTTGCTGAGATCGCAATAGAAACAACGTAATTGAAAAATCAAAAAACTTTCAATTTTATTCGTGATGAAAGAGACGTAAATTTCGGCAGTATCGAAAAAAGTGATGTTACAAAATCCCACCCCAGGACTATATACTATATCTGACCTAAACACATGATGTAAACGCTAGTTACCCAAATTAGGTTGGGTAACTTTTTTGTGTGGACTGACCCAAATTAGGTCGATCAAAAATGTGATGTAAACGATACTGATCTAAAGGATTTTCGTATCATGAAATAGATGTCAGTAGCGGCATTGATGTTAATTAAACATATCAGCATAAAATTTCGTATTACAGTTATTAAATGAGTCAAATTTAAAAAAATATAATGAATGAATTTAATTTCGAAAATGTTACAGGAATTATTTAAGAGAATGACTTTTGTAGAAGTTGTATGGACGAAGAGGAGGAAGAGACGTTAGTTCACTTCCTATGCTCGTGTTCGGCACTATCATACAAAAGACGTAAGTACTTGGGTGTGTACAACATGGACAGCCTTTCTGAACTCTCGGACTGTGGGGTGCGAGATATTTTACGCTACATCAGTAGCTCTGGTTGGTTTCAGCGGGAGTAAGGGGAGATTGGATCCTGTGGTATCACAATGGGCCATTATTGGCCTAAGTGTGCGATAGCAGCCACTCTAACCTAACCTAACCTAACCTATTTAAGAGAAAATTATGAATTGCGATAGAACATAAGCAATACTTTTAGTATTATTCAATAGATGGTGCACATAAATCTCGTTATGTAACCCAAATGTGACCTATAATTTTTGCGATGTAAACGGGACTAAAATGGGTCGCTATTTAGGTCAGTCCACTAAATTTTTTAGCGATGTAAACTAGCTCATTGTTAATTAGTAATTACCAACCCTCCCAACAAAAAAATGTATACGTTAAATTCTTTACGAAAACGTAAACTTTACGTACACTCATTAACAATGGAATACCAATACACGTACAACTATTTCGTTTGTTTTTATATATATATTTTTATTTCGTCTGGTATTCGCATATGGTATACAAATGAAATATTTTTATACGTGCTTCATTCGGATAAGTTGTTTAGTGAAATATATTACGTTTGTGATCTCCATTTTGTTTTTTTGTGTTTAATTAAAAATAACTAATAATTTATTAAATATTTTGGTAAACAACATTAAATTTTAACATCCTGAATAACAAAGTTTATATAATTTATTTTCGAACCTTTTATAGACCAGTCACTTTAAAGCAATTAGTGATTTATCACTTCAAAAATATTTGAGAGGTTGTTTGAAGGATATCATCACAGACGAAGCAGCATCAACATTTTCATGGCATGGCCAACATGGCAATATTGCTGTAAAGAGATACTATATCATGGCGCTTATAAAATGTAAAAACCCATATCACTTGTTGTTAATCAATCTTATTAAAATGTTAATATGTATATATTTATCGTAATAAGTATAAATTTAATCAAGATAAAAAAAAATAAAATAACATTGGAAAAGAATTCTCGGTTTTTTTATTTTTCGAAAAAATATTTATTAAAAAAATAATCTAAAATGGTAATAAATCCCGCGTAAAAACGAGCAAAACCCGAAATGAAATATGTTCGCATTCACATGTTTAAACCGTTCGTTAACTTTACGCTAATTCGCGGAATTTCCGAAGACAATTATTTTTACCGCAACACATATACAAGTCTTCGTAAAATAGTTTCATTTCTCTTGTGACGAAGTGTTCGTTTACACAACTTTTTCTTTACGTATATGCGTAACATTTACGAGGACTTTAGTATAAACAAGTCTTCGTAAACTGTACGTAAAAGTTACGTAATGTTTGGAGGGAAAGAGTAAAAATACTTCACACCGTTGACGACTGTTAAAGTTGAGAAGGTGACATCTAGCGCATTAAAAATTATCTCATTGCGGGTTTTTTTCTATGAAATTTTAGCACGACATACTGAGCATGTTCACTGATGGTTTTCTGACATAAAAAATCGGTGTATTTTTGACATATTTTACCCCGGCTAACTTCGCTTCAGTAAAATATCCCAATTTTTTTTAATTACACGAGTGAACGCGTTTATTTTTGACTTGGCATATAAATTTGACCGTTCAGTATTTTAAACGTCAATTTCCTTTACAAACTAATTTAATAAATTTCCTAAAGTGTTTAAATTTTAATAAAATATTAACTAAAATATTTATGATTGAATCAAGTTTAGCCGGCTATTAAAAATTGAGTTTTTTCAAAACAAATCTCAGATGTCAAAAAAACCCCGAAAAAATCCAAAACAAAGTGGAGTTAAAAATATACCGATTTACAGGATGGGCTCGGTTTGTAGCTCAAAAAAACCCGGATATTTTTTATCCCCTTGTACATGAGTAAACACTAGGACTTTATGAAAATAAAAACATACAAAAATATCCGGAACAAGCTTATATTTTTGCCGTCAGATACACTTATAGTTGTCTATAACATTTCGAGCTGAATTTATTTACATTAATAGATCATCTTTTATCGAAAGATGGCAACCTCAGTGCTTCTTTCAAAAGTTCGAAATGACATGCATTTCCACATATCAACAACCTTTTTTGAAAATTTGTGATTTAATCTAGGTAATATTAGGTAAAAAATTATTTACAAGGTTAATAATTTTTCTGGATCATAATAACAAAAATATGTATATCCCTTTAGTGATTTAATAACACAATTGTGCGGGTAGGGCAAAAGTACCATGTCAAAAATTTATTTTGGTATGTGTTTTCAACCAACTTACACTGCATCCCCAATGCAAAATAATTTTTCCTTTAACTTTTTCCTTATGAAGAGCATACCCAATGAATAGGGAAAAGTCAAAGTAAAGCTAACTTCATTTTACAAAATTATTTTTTGTTTACCTTTTTATATTATTATATTACATATATATTATTTATTACTTTTTCACAGGACACAAAATACAACACTAATTGTTAAAAGACAAATATGCATTGAATATTTTTTAATTTGTGACAAGCAGAAAAACAACAACAACAACCAATTTTGCAAATGCGGTTTACTTCATTGGATTTCTCATAAGGAAAAAGTTAAAAGTTTGATAACATTTTTCATAAGGAAATCACCAACCTAACAAAAAAACATTTTTTTTTTCTCAAAATTTTTTTCATACTTTTCTGTAAGGAAAAAGTTAAAGGAATTTCATTGGGGATGCAGTGTAACTTATTTTCGTCCGAAAAAAAAACATTATATCTATACGCACAATTGTGTTGGTTTTACTTCAAATCAAGCGAAATTTTTTATCAACAACACCATTACATACTATGGTTTTTTACTCACACATTTGTGTGGGTTGGACTAAAATTAAGCCAATTTTTTTGTTTTCTTGGTTGAAAAAGGGATATAGCCCTTAATACATCATTATATTCCATACACGGAGTAAAATGTTAAATTACGCATATTATTATTAATAAAGAAACGCCATCTTAAGCATTTTATTACTCCTCACTAGTACCATCTAGCAGCCATCGCGAACACAATTTTGTACTAAATATTTTGTACATTTGTAGTAAAGTCTGACACTGGTGTTAATGTTAAAGCAGGTTAGACACTTTCTATTTACAAATTTTATTTTTGTAGATAAAGTAATGTTTTTATTGTTTATCTTTTAGTAATGTAAAAATTTATTTTTTGTGTTAAGTTGATAGTAAATATTGTTAGTCTAGTTTTTAGATACTTAATAAATAAGCAATTTTACCAAGTTAAATTAAGTTGTCGTTATGAGTGCCCTAGAATTAATAACTAACGCTATCGAATTCGATGCCACAGGGCATCGGTTGCAAGCATTAAAGTTATATCGAGCCGGAATAGTCGAATTAGAGATTTTGTGCAGAAGTATGTAATACCTTTGTAATGTTGGTGCTTCCTTATTATTACCTATGTAATATTATTTTTAGATGAAAGCGATCCTGGTAAAAAATTAAAATTACAGGAAAAGATTGACGACTATGAGAAAAGAGTTGATTTTATAAGCAATAGTATTGAATTGTCGGAGTCCAAAGGAGAAATAAAAGACCAAATTCACATTTTGGATGGCAGTAAGCGACATAGTTATGAAACTATATTTGGTAAATATTTAGATTCGACAATAAACGAGGTAACAATTGAAGAGCCTTATCTAAAACTGAATTATCAGGTATAATCAGAATTGATAATGATTCGACTTCTTTTAATACTTAGAAATATTTTAGCTGCATAATCTAGTCACATTCTGTGAGCTATTGGTACTGAAATGTACCAATTTGAAATTTATTCGGGTAATAACAACCCGTGCTCCTAAAAACGATCAACAACAGTCAACGAATAATGATCTACGCCAACTGAATCCAAACCTTGCGTTGAATGATCAGCAACGTCAGAATGCTTTTCAGACACTGCGGAATAGCCTACAGGACCTTGAAATTGAAATTAATTTTGAAATAGATGATAAATTACACCATCGACAAGTAGTGTGAGTAAAAAATTATTTATTATGTCGGTACAATAAGATTTCGATAATCCCGATTTTGAATTTTAGTCTCAGTAATGGATACGTGATAAAAATTTGTAGGGGATTACACTTCTTGAAAGCACCAACAAATTACCACAGTATCGGGGCATTCAATCAAAATTTTCGGGAATGCCGTCAAACCAATATTGACATAATGTACTGTCCAGCGATAAAAAAGTAAATATAGATTTATATTAAATGTTTTATTATCACAATAAGATGTAGTTTATATTGAAAGACATTTGGGGTCTAGGCTTAGAAGGCTACGATACTTTTTTAACCACTTAGTCCCATTGTAGTTATCATTCACCCAAATATACCTAATCACACATATACTTATACCATCTGCCAGTCGACGCCTCTACATTGACATGGAAAGAAAATCTCTCGGAAGTCACAAAGAGAGTAGATGAGACCGCAATCGTGTTAAGGAGACTACTGCCGTTTTTCTGATATGTTAAAGGACAACGGTTATAGGGAAACGTTTAAGCGTAAGTTAAAACAAAATGATGATCTCAATCTAACAACTGCGAAGTGTTGTCACATTTAAAACGAATTTTTCTAAACTAAATTTCATTCAAATTGTTGTAGATTCCAGTTAATTTATTTTTTATGCAAAATCATCCACAATTCTTATCTTCGTGACATTTCTTCTTTGTTTTATTCTTAATAGATTTCAAACTACCACTCGTATTTTGTGAGGTGGTTTGTTGATCTTTTAGATTTTTTACCATCATTTCTTCTTGGGCTGCCAGCCTGGCCAACTTGCCAGACATTGTTAAGCCATGTCGTGCGCCCCTGTAAGAAAAAACTATTATTTTCTATACAAGGTAAGATAATGGAACCTACTTGTGAGCAGTTCGTCCACCACAAGCTTTGAACAGAGCTTCATCACTCAGGGTATTATATTCGGCAACTCCGGATGATTTTTCTTCCAACTCAACCCTTCCCGTATGTTCTTTTTGTTCAAGATTATTAGATAACCTAGCCTTTTTAACAAAATTTTTATATTCTTTGCTGTCTTCGGAGCGAATGCTTTTCTTGGTGTACGATTTATTGGTAATCTCAACTCCGTCGGGGTCTACCAGCTCCATCGAAATTTTGTTATCTTTATCTTTGTTAACTACAATATTTGAAGCAGCGTTTTTATACACATTTTCCCACCAATGATTATTAAATTCTTCGGCACGATTATATCCCAGACCGTTATTATCGAATTTTAGTTTTGGTTTTATACACGAAACCATTCCTTGGTTATTTTTTCCTAGCCCGTCGCCTGCAATTAAGTACACATTTTTATTGTGAATTGTTAATTAAATATTTATGGCTAATTATTATGTCATACCGTCTTTCCAGCCGAATTTTGCCAGTTGTTTTTTTCCAAAATTCATTTTGTATTTTGTAAACAAATCTTGGGATGTGCACGTGTGAATATTTGCATTAATGACAAATGTCATTTTGAAACGTCAAGCTGCTGAATATAATTTAGTCGTGTGTTTGTAAAGTTAGATCAGTTCTGTCCCCAATTAAGTGGTATGGACGTATATCCCTTTTTCGGCCCGCGACTACAATTTGTGCATGTAAAAATCGTGTACGAAAGAGCATCATGCCAAAAATTTATTTTTGTATGTGTTTTGAACCAACATACACATTTGTGCATTCAGCATAAAATGGTTTCGTCCGAAAAGTAACACTAACTATAATAATAATAAATTAATTAATATTATCAAAAACAAATAAGAAATATGATATATAATTTATATGTTATCAAATTATTATGCTTTTTTCAAAAAGAATGGTTTTCCTTTTAGGTGTTTTTTAATTTCTGTCTTTCTGACAATTTGTATTAAATTAGTAATGTCAGAAAAATTAAAGTACAAACTTTCAAAGTATAAACTATTAAAAAAAATACAACAAAAATGTTGTATCTGTTAAAATACGTAATTGAATTTTGCTGAATATAAATACATATTACCAAGCGAAACGTAATCTTACTTTTTGTATAGCCCTTTCGAGTTCAATTTTTTTTTTTGCTTCAATTTAAGATCAACATACCCAAATGTGTATGACAATAATGACAGGTTGTAATGTCTTCAGTATTTTAACGGATCTTAGTTAAATCGAAATTCTTTTTGAAAAAGCATAATAATTTGTTAACAAATTAATTATATAACATATTTATTATTTGTTTTTGATAACATATTAATTATTTTATCATTATTATAGTTACTGTTATTTTTCGGACGAAAACAAAATTACATGGATACACAAATGTGTACGTTGGTCTTCAATTACCACCTAATTCTATGTTTGACATCTTTGTTTGTCGTAATCGAAGTTTACATACACAATTCTGTATGCGGGTCAGGAAAGGGATAGTCAGGGTAACAGTGCACACCCAATAGAATTCCTTTAACTTTTTCCTTACAGGAAAGTATTAAAAAAAAATCTTGAGAACATTTTTTTTTTCTCAATTTTTTTTCATACTTTTCTGTAAGGAAAAAGTTAAATATACTGTTTATATTGGAGGTTGAACCCAAGTCCAGTCAACTAGTTAGTTATCTTTAGGTTAACCTTGAAGTTAACTTCTAGTATTTATATTGGAGAGTTATCTTGAGGTTGAGTCGAAACCAGGTTATAAATGTCAAAATCATTCAAATTTTTTGCTTTCAAAAAATCATTCTAACAATTTCTTTTAACCTTTCGAAAAATAAAAAATCACAAAAATATACTGCCGAATTAAGACACAGGTGCCCTCGTACAAGAAAAATATGAAAAATCGCCATTTTTATTTTTTACTTTACTGATTATTTTTTGTTGTTGTTTTTCGACTCGACTCTGGGCGTTTATATTAACCAGGGGGCCTACTATGGAAATCCATCGTCGACGTTTTTTGTTCATTGTTTATATTCAGCAATAGTTATAATTACTATTGCTGAATATAAACAACGAATAAAAAACGTCGACGATCGATTTCCATAGTAGGCCCCCAGAGTTAACTCGACCTAAGCAATTTTTTGGATTGAGTCGAGTTAACTTTTGGTGTTTATGTTGAAGGTTCAACCCAGGTTGAACCTAGGTTCAACCTCCAATATAAACAGTAATAAAGGAATTCTATTGGGTATGCGCTGTAACTTTTGTTACCAACATTAAAAATATTAAAATTATTCAGATGTTACCATGGGATATTTCCGAAAACGCCTATTGAAACAAAAAAAAAATTCTGCCGGCAAAGGGATATATCCCTATTAATCCCGATCTAAATTTTTTTCGCTTCAATATAAGTCCACCGCACACAAATGTGCATGTAAATAATGACAGGTTGAATGTCCCGGATTTTAACGAATCTTAGTTAAATCGGAATTCTTTTTGAAAAAAACATTATAATTTGATAACGGGGCACATGCTCGATCAGCTAGGAAACAAGCAATATGCTAGCTCAAAACCTGGCTACTCAATCAATTTTACCAAGCATATTTGAATTTGAATTAATTTTTTTATAAGGTTTTGGTTTATTTTTGCGACTGCACAGTAAAACAATATAAAAAATTGCTGGGTAGTTTTCTAAGCCGCAAAGTTTACTGTGCAATCGCGAAAAAATAAAAAAAATTATAAAAACAGTAAATTCCAATACAAATTTGCTTGGTAAACATTATTGACTAGCTAGGTTATTCGCTACCACATTGCTTGCTTGCTAGCCGACCGAGCATGTGCCCCAACATTTAAATTATATCCCTTTTTCAACAAAAAAAATGGCTCAAGTTAAGACCAAACCACACAAATGTGAGTAAAAAAACCATATATGTAATAGCGTTGTTGATAAAAAAATTCGCTTGATTTGAAGTAGTACTAACACACTTGTGTGTAAGATAGTGTTTTTTTCGGACGAACATTAGTTAAAAAGGAATTCAGAAATGTGTAAGTTGGTTCAAAAAACAAACAAAACTAAATTTTTGACATGGTACTCCTACCCGCACAATTGTGTTAGCAAAACACAAAAGGAATATATCTCTTCCTGCCTGCCATCATAATTGGGTAACGCAAAAGAATCATGTCAATTAATTTTTTTATGAATATTGGACAACATACACATTTGAGCATTCATAATTTTTTTTCAAAAATAATTCCGATTTAGCTAAGATTCAGAAGACATTACAAACTGTTATTTTTATACACACGTTTGTGTGGGTTGGACTTAAATTGAAGCAGAAAAATGTTTTGTCTGGCAGGCAAAGGGTTGAGCATAATTTAAAATCCACATTTCAAATGTGTACCATCCCTGAGTTCGATACATGTTATTCAGCAACCAATTAAAAATCATCGCAATTTATTTTCTCTTTCGTTTTGTATTTTGATTTTACCTGAAATGTCACTTTAATTGCAATATGTTTGTTTGTTGTTATCAATCACTTCATAAACACAGTCTGTGCTGGATAATTACAGCTATTTAATATTTAATTAACAGCTATACATAAATAAAAATAGTATTGAGTTGTGATAAATTTGAATTCAGTTGACAATATAAAACTAAAGTAGTTAAAATAAATCAAGTTTTAAAAATCCTCTCCACTCTTGTTCTTCTATTTCTCTTGAGCAATTCGCTTTATAGTTTTTTTTTTGTTATTTTTGTGAAAAAAACTTAATTATTTATTATTCTGGTGTTTAATTTAAAATGTGTATGTGTGTTTCAAAGTCCAGTTTAGATTACAGCTAAATTAATTGAAGTGATTGTTGAATATAGTAATTTTTTTAGTTAAAGCTGGAAGAAATTGTTAAGCCAAAAAATTAGTTCTATTTGTTTATAGAACTATCACAAAGTGCGATTTAGTAAATTTTTATAAACTACTAGATAGTAGTGCGTTTAAAAGATTAAAGATTAAGCTAACAAAACTATGACTCCAATCGAGGAAAGATTTCAAGCAGCGGTAAATGTAATTAGAGGATTACCAAAGAATGGTAAGTACATTTTTACAGTACAAAATACTTTCACTATCTACTGTCTCAGTAGTACACAAATAATCGATTTTGAGTGGAATTATAAGGGCTACCGTATTAAAACTTCGTCGTACTTTTAATTACGCAACTATAAGGTTCCTATAACATATGTCGCAATTTAAAAGTGATAAAATATACGTTATATACCTATGCATATGATGTGGGGTCATGTGAAAAATGTTGACCGCATGCTGGTTAGATAAAATCTGATTTAACCATTTTATCAACGATTACAATTTTTGTTGCATGTGGAAAGGTTTGTTATGGTAATTATATCATAAATTAATTGAAACTATCGGGTTTACCTTCACATACATAACATTTTACTTTTCTCTATTCAAAATATTGTAGTTACATACTTACTGTAGTTACATCCATATTTGGTTGAATTGAAGTTGAGAAATTCTAAATTTACGCTTAGCCTGGGTTTTTGTTTAACTGAGAAATGCCTTTAATTAAATAATGGAACCGTTACAGATTCTTAAAAGTGGAATAATAAACTAGGGCACTACTTGAGTTAATTGTGAAATAAAATTTTTTTTTGCAGGAGTTTGCAAAATGAACACGGTACATATTTTATCAAAAACAAATTCAGCCATTTAGGTGTAAATTGCGAATTTAGATTTATATTTTTTTGCATGCTATCTAAAATAGAAATATTTATGCATCCGCCGTTCCACACTTTGATTCTTTCGTTGTTTCTTTTCTCGTTCCCTTTTCCTTCACCAACAAACTGACTACAGTTTTTAGGTGAAAAGGAATTAAACGAGGAAAGAATCACGACATATTAATCAAAGTGTGGAACTGCGGATTGGCATTGAATTTTGTAAATTACTCGTATTAAGTTGGACTCGTCTCCAGAGTCAGATTTGACAGTGTATTCCTCTTGCGGAGAACAAGGATTAATGGAACTAGTTTCCGTTAATTCCGAAAAAGAGCTGTACTTGATTCGAGAATACAGTGGTACCTATCGAGCAAAACAAATTGTAAAAAAAAGACTCGCTTAACGAAATGAGAAGTCCCGGTTTGTAAAAAAAATTAACGTTTTTATAAACGTTTAAATAAAAATTTTAAAACAAAAAATATTTTGTACACACATATATGTACGATAGATTATGTACATACAATTTTTTGAGTATTTTTTTCGGCATGGAACACATTATCGTATTTTACATTAATTTATATGAGAAACGTTGTTTCGCTTAACGAGTTCTGCAAGAATTATGCTCGTTAAGCGAGGTATCACTGTCTGTAATTTGAACTATTCAAACATTGCACTAGGTACTTATTTTCGGAAAATATTTAAATATTTGGTACTCTTTTTCTTGAAATTTTTAATATGTACACGTACACATCTGTAAAATAAATCAAAACAAAAAAAATTCTAGTGAAACGTCAAAATTCGAACATAAACAAATTTGCTTGATATGAATGATATGTAGATGTACACGTACACCACGGCATTAAAACTAGACAAGGTAAAATACTCCCATGTTTTATTTTCGTCGTTTTGTGCGCATCATGTCACTGACAGTGACGACAACAAAATAGACGTCACATTAACATGCGTAATATTATACCTTGTCAAGTTTAAATATCGTACACTAGTTTATACGATTCCATTTCCGAAAATTGAAGGCAAGGAAAACAAAAATTTTCTTTCTCTGTCACACAGAAACAAACTTTTTTCTTCGTTTTTAATATTTAAAGCGATTTGCAATCGAAAGTAGTACTACCATATATTAAATAACTTACTATATCAAACAAATATGATTGATTATGATATTAACTTACTATATATATATATTGTTAAATAAACGATAAAATACGACATAATTTTGTGAAAACTAATGTTTTACAATTCATATTTTTGTAATAAATTAGAGAATGTGTTGCAGAGAATTTGTAATAAATTGCCGAAAATAAACAACAACAAAATATTTACTTCTGCTCGAAATTACAATGTCGGAATAATTTTTCTTCTAAAAATATTACATCTAAATCCTTTTTGTGAATTGTAAAATATAATTTAATAAATTATTTATTTACACAATCGTCATTTTTTATTAGTTTTAGTGCAACATAATAAAAATTCTAGCATTTATGATGTTTAAGACCGCCTAATTGGTAGGTATTAGGCTAAGAGGTTTTTAAGAGAACCTCTTAACTGATCAGTATGTGCAGAATCGCAAAATAGTCTTAAGTAAGAGAAATCTCTTAGTTATGATAAATATTGTAGTTAAGACTTCTGTGACTATACGCCAGAATCGCACGGTAAGACTACATATATGCGCAGAAAACGAAAAGTGCCATAATTAACACTAAACTCAAAACAAAGACAAAAAGTCTTATCGAAGACTATTTTTCGGTCAGTGAATGTGGTTCAGAATCGGGGTGTTACAATAAAAATTTAAAACGCAGCAAATGTTTAAATGTTTGTTTTATGGATGAATTTATTTTTATTTTTATAGTACAGCGACAATACGGGTAGTAGCGGAATTTCGGGTAGATAATTTCCCTTTTAGCGCTCACTACCCCGCTCCGGATAGCGAATAAAAAAACCGCCGTTCCATGTATTTATCTCAATAGCCTCTTCTAATCTAGGTATTAGTCTTCCACCTAGGCTTTGTATACCATATACCAAATCAGTATGTTTTACGATGGCTTGTAACTTATCAGCTTTACTCATTTTCTTTTCTATAGCTTGTTCGCATAGTTCTACTGAATTTTAAGATCATATTAATAAGTTCGCTTGGTATTATGAATCAGTAGAGCTTCTTGTTAAATAATGGATGCCTCTTTCTGGTTTGAAATATGGGAATAAAATTGTTGAGTATCAAATATCATTAAAATGGCGTAGCCTTTTAAATTTTCCATATAAATTCCCTTTATTAAATGACTAATGAATTAAGAAAATTGGCTTAGAACAGGACTTAGATAAAGGATTAATTATAAATTTGGGTTTGCGAATTATTATGGTAAATAATATGTAAAACAAATCACCGTGCTTGATCATCAGCATTTATGTATGGTGAATACAATTTCAAATCATTTCAACTCACAGGCCAACCAAGCTATGGCATGGCGCCATATCACTGCTCATTTGCCACAATCTCAAAGCAAAACTTTTTTAAACCGCGCGTTTGATAAAATATTTTGAAGTTCTCGAGATGACATACATATATAGCGCACCAGTCTTTATTATTATTTAATTTGTGTCTAAAATTACTGTATAAATTACTTGAAATTCGATAGAGATTAACACAGTAATAAAAATTAACACTATAATGAACCGTATAATTAACCGTGCCGCGCATTTCCATAAACATGTCTGCTCCATAAAAAATTAAATACTAAAGTAGATTTCTTTTGATTATATCGAATTTTGAGCTATTGAAAATTAACGGTGCTGTGTTTCATGACACCCATTAATCCGGATCAGTTCAAATTTTTGCATGGAAATCGTTGTTTAACGATACTTGAACTAGGGCTGGGCATCATGAAATACAACCTGGAAAATTGATTTGAAATGATTGGTTTCACTAGCCTCAATAGATGTGACGTGATTCATAGATGCAATTTCTGTGGTCTTACTTTGGTACAAGCTAAATCCATTCTGGAATAGAATTAATATTGTGCTCAAAGTAACAACCAAAGAATTTTTTTAATTTATATTTATTAGTTGGTAACAATTATATTTTGAATTGGAAAACAACGTAAAATTGCAACTAAATTATATTCAATTAAATAGTAATGTGCTAGAACACTATTGAATATTATTGCAAATAATAACTAATTTCTCGTCTTGTTTAGAAAAATTCGATGTCAAAATAAAAAAAATCACTTTTATATTTCTATTTCCAACAATTAAAAATAAAAGTATTCAATAAAACTGTCCTGTAGCCCTATTCCGGTAATTCCCGGGGATTTTCAATAATTTCTTTTTGTAGCAGCTATTCCCCAGACGTTTTTCCCAATTTCCCGTTTTCCAAAAGTTAATTCTGGCGATTGGGGAATAAATTTACGGGGAAATAATTTTATTATTTGCGGTCGACACGCGATCGCTATAAAACAAGAAAACAAGTCTAAAAATAGTTTACTACGTTTATTAGATTTTTGTTGATATTTTAACCGAATTTTACTTCCAAATTAAATTTTGTTCATTAAAGTAAAAAATTGGATATCGATATTTCCAATTGATATTACCTACCAGTTTTCTGTATAAATTTACAGCCATAATATTGCTATAAGTAAATACAATACTTAAATATCCGTTAAATTCTATTCCCAGTTAATTCTTTCCTTAAATAGGTATGGAATAATAAACGTTAAAACTTCTATAATGGGGAATAATTTTTTCCCAAAAAAAATTTTCTCCAAAAGCCAGAATACACTTTTGGGGAAGAAGGAATAAAACTGCTAGGAAATTTAAAATTTTAATTCCTCGGAAATTACCAGAATAGGGTCACTGGTGGTGAACATTAAAACTATAGGTAGAATAGAATAATTCTATACCAGAAGAAAAGTTGATTTAAAATATGTAATTTCATTTGGAATTACATATAAGTATGGGATTGTTGTTGTAAATTTCTCAAAGTAAAACCTCAATTAACAGCAATGGCTAATCTGCTAGAAAATGCGCTCGTATTCGCACCAGTGATAACTAGAGCACGACATTTCGCTCGGTTTACATATCTCCGTCCTTTGGTCAGTAAATGGCTTGTTTCTAATGAGCAGTCTACTGTTACAAATGTAATGAGTGAATGATTCCAAGGGGTATATTATGAAACATTATTCGCTTTCGAAAAATTCGATATCTAAAAAATCGATACGCTTCGAATATTGCTACTATGAAACAAAGCGAATCGTCCATTTGTTGGAAACCTGTCATCAATTTTATATAGTATATGTATTGTTAAAAAGCATACGTTATTTGTAGTAAATTATTATACAACTTACACCTTGGTAAATATATTTCTTGATATTTAAAAACAATAATTATAATTGGCATAATTAAAGAATATAAAAATACAGCATTGACACAATACGACATTCGCCACCTAAAGACCAGTTGGATTTTGACTCACATTTTCGTTTAATTCGATTCGTATTTTATTTTTGTTTCATAATCTGGCAAATTTGTCAATTTCGAATTATTCGATAGAACAAAATCATAATACCAAAATACGCCGCGATCCACTGTAGTACTTGTGCTCCGAATATAACTGCATATACGGGAATGTTAATGAGCTCACCAGCAGAATCACAATATCTGGTGTAAACACTACAATATAATTCATATGGAGCTCACTAATCCGTAATCGGAACAGAATTTTTTGAGTATAGGAAACTAAGTGCTGAAATTATGTTCGTCTTACTTATGTCGTACGATACAAGTAAGTGTTGAAAACTGGGCGTTTTCATCACAACTTGATGACAAGAGGTCAAATTGTGTTCTAAGGTCCAGAAGAACAGAACAATTCTATTTGCTAGTTGAAATGAAAAAAATGTAATAAAATAAATATTAAAATTTTGTATTGTTTAATATTTTATTTCTTCGAACCCGAACCAAAATTTTCTTTATTTTGAACCTGAACTCAAACCTGAATATGAAATTTTGCTCGTTTGAAACCCTGATGTTAAGTTTTACACAAATTTCTTCAAAAGTTGTTGAGCCCAATATAACAGAAACGCTACTAAACAATGTACAAACCATTAGACGAAAGCTACCGTTTTTTAACAGTGTAGTTATTAAAGAACTATCACATGGCTTCTTATCCGCCGCAGGGGCGCATATGCAGCACGAGTCAAAATCGGGTGAAATTCGTTTCTAATCTATATCTTTTAAAATTATTTTTTTAAATGAAGGTATCACCGTGCATTGAAAGGCGACTAAACAAAATAATCGTCTCCAAAAGTATTAGTGATATATGGGAAATATGTTGAACCTCGAGTTAAATGGAAAATGTTCCCCGAGTAAAGTCTTACCAATCGCCATTAACACTTTAACGACCGCTCAGACAACATGTGTGTGATGGTATGAACAACTGTTAGTGACTGACGCTCGCCCAACATGTGTGTGATGCAAAATGAAATAATGAATTTTTCTTAAATTTTATTTTTTGATTAAAAAAAAAAAAAAAATTAAAAAAACAAACTAAAAAAAAAATTCTATTTGTATTTATATAACGTTTTTTTAAATTAATTCTTTAAAAATATTGCCGGCCCCTGGCTAAGTTTAACTTCGCAGACGTGCGGTCGTTATAGTGTTAAGCATATTCGCAGGTTTGGCTTATGGCGATATAAGTCAGGAGGATTGAGAACATTAGCCAAATGAACGTTGTAAATGTTTGTTTAGTTGTTTAGATTATGACAAATATACATTTGCAATGATGAGTTGGCCCCAAACATGTACATTTATGTTTGTATATCATCACTGTTCACATCTTTGCCTTCTCTCCGCTTTAGTTCCCTTTTCTTCTCTAACATCTATTTTTTGGCATTCTTAACTCAATAAAAACTAAAAGGGTTTCTTTCAAAAACTTGCTTAATCTTTATTAAGAAATTAAAAAGGATTTAGGCCTCGTCAACCCTTTCGATACGGCTGGTACACATTTGTACCACTAGATGTTTAAAACTGCACGAGATGTATCGTTACTTTTGTGTAAGTAAAATTACCTTTGTTGGTTAGGGAAATTCGACCTTACAATGTTTTAAGTTTCCAACCCTATTAGTTTGGACAGCGATGCTTTTTTATCAAAAATCAAAATTTGATTATAATTACGTTTTAGCTTAGGCTTGTCAGGTTTTATGGCCTAGTACGTTTATACAGTGCGGTAACTGATTTAGCAAATTTCAAGAAACTAATAGCCAAAAAAATAAACGAAAGTATGTATGTATGTGATTCGTCAGGGAAAAAACTGTTTAAGGATTAATCTATTTTGAGAAAACAAAAACAGTTTTGTCAAAATTGCTCAGTTCCATAGCTATATAACCACAGTAGCCGTTCGTTCATTATATTTTTCTCGCTAAGTCTTATAAATTAATAAATATTCTAGTTATATTCGGTCTGTGAAATAGCCAAGTTTGTATAAAAATAATGCCACGTTAGGCCGCTATCATGTAACTATCATGTTTAGAAAATCCTACTACTTAGGGGACAAAAAAGGGGCTGGTTTAAACCGCGTGGGATTTCCTGTTAAATGTGTTCCAAGGCACGATCCGTCGGGCTTTAAAAGGTGTTGGATATATAGAGCGATTCACAAATGTGAATCGCTGTACAAGGCAAATATGAGGCAGGACTGGTCAAAGGTAATTGAAAACATTTAGTTCTATATATCTATTTTAACCAATCATTATTAATCAATAGGTGATATTTTCCGATGAAAAAAAAAATTGAATCTGGATGGGCCAGATGGTTCAGCACTAGATTCATCGCTATTGAAGGGATCTTAGGTGTTGGTGGTGGAATTCTAATAGTATGGAGGGCTTTCTCTTCTGCGAGTATGTTCACTTTAGCATTTCCATTAACTATAATGAACAGCGTGGAGTGTACATTGGTATCACAGAAGACCACCTCTTACCTTTTCTGTACAATCAGAAAGGTTTGCGAGGGTAACATACAATTCCAGATGACCAATGATTTGAAATTTGCGATTAAAAATGCCTGGAATGAATTATCGCCCGAAATCATTGATTCAGTATGCCTAACAGGATTCTTGGGTTGGCCAAGAACAAAGAGAGCCACGGCATTTTAATTTTTATTTATTTTATTGAAATATGATGTTTTAATTTTAATTGAATTTTTTGTACGACGACAAATCGACATAAATGTTTCTATTATTATTTGTATATTATTTCGTGGCCGTCCTCCATTTTGCATTATTATTATTATTTTTTATTTCAAAAATATTCCGGAAAAACGAGTGGTTATATAGTTATGGATCGCACTGTATTACGCCTTTTATAAGGGTTATAATCTAGGTCTTTATATTAGTCTCTTTATATTAAAATAATCATATTTTTTGTGCTATCTGTGAACGACTTGTATTTACTTACCATCAATTTAGTTTGTAAAAAATCAGCCCTAGGAATACCGCTTAAACTTTGTATTCTAAAACGTTCAATCGAGTTTCAATCCGGGTAAATATTTATAAACAAAAAAATCGAACAACATGAGGTAAAGTTCTCTTTTGTAAATTACAAATATCCACTAATGCTCATATCAGTGGTTCAGTTTGTGCAAGGACGTGAAGGATATACTGGTAAACTGGTTCTTTAACCGAACGACATCGATTTAGCTTGTAACGGTGTAAGATAGACCGTATATAGATAGTATCGACGGTGATTCGTCACGGTGACTTCAATGATCTCAACGCAAGGGATTAGATGCACGCTTAACTCCCAAGCCGCTTAGAATTTTTTATCTGTTGTATAAACCTGTTTGATAATAATACATACTTCGTTACTTATTAGTTCTGGTCAATACGCTCTAAAAACTAAATCAACAATTCACGGGTTTCGTTGTTATCGGAATTTTTATAAAAAGTCGAGAGTTCTGGAAAACAAGTATTTTCATACAACTCTCACAGTCAATTAACAACTAGCCTCTGTGTACACATACGAATAATATGTTAACTCACACAAAAGTAATTGCAGATTAAGCCAGAGCTTGAGTGGTCTAATGGAAATTAATTTTGATGTTTATTCAATATATTAAGTGTGATAATAACAAGTTTCATTATCACTTTAATGTATAGAGGTGTAATCCACAAGCTAAATATGTAAATATTTAAGTGTGGCCAGCTATGTACGAGTATGTTAACACGGAAAAGCACACAATATGTTTAGAAGGTAGATTTATAAATTCAAGTTTATGAATTGACCGTTTTGTTTTGTACAGAAACTCTCGATAACTTGGCTAATTACCATTATTACAAAATTGAAAATAAAACAAAAGTTTTCTAAATTTAATTATTTTACCAACACCGGACGAAAAATGAAAGTTGACGCAACCAGTTAAAACGAAAATGCGATATCTAAAAATCTATTTAAAATAAAAATAAGTCTCCATGACATCGTATACAATACAGTGTCGAGTTCCACTTGATTGATTACGACATACCGCAACTTGATAAGCATAATATAATATTATATATTGTTAAGCCACTTAAGAATATATAAGAAACTATTACTATAACAACAATCGATTACCGTAAGTAGTTTATTATATTTTCTTGTGTTTATTTACTACAATTTTTCTTTTGTTGTGTAAGCGAATGCAAGACGCATGTTGGTTTTAATGGCACTTTGAAAGTGAATTTTATTTACTTTTAATTTAAATAGGTAGATGCGGTATTACGTTATTTGCAATTTATTCTCAATAAGTTAAGACTCTTGTATACGAGTAAAAAAAAGTTCGAGGTTGCCATTTTATTTACATTTCTGTAACGTAATAAAATTTTTAATTTATGAAGTTTTTGAGAAAAAAAATGTGATAGTTGCGTACTCGGCCTAAAACAAATCTCATCAAATATCTTATTGTTTTGTGTCGCACGTTAACGTTAAATTTTTCAAGAATTCAATTATTGATTTATACATTTGTAAATACTTAAGAACGTAAACCCGTTTTTCTTTAACGAACATTTGATGTAATTTACTGTGACGCAAGTGGTCTGAACAATGATCAAAAAATATTAAGATTTAATGAATAAATCTTGACCTTTGTAAAGTACGATCTCTAAAACAAAATATTTTGTTGTTCCAATTTGTCTAAAAAAAAGAGAAATTTAATTGAGCAATAATTGTTGAAATTAACAATCCAATCCGGCTATATGGCAGAGCCTATTTAGAATAGCCAAATCTGGAGAAAAAGATTGGTTTTTGCTGTACGTTTTGATTTTGGGAGATGTGATCGGTGATGAGTTTCTAAGATCACCAAATTTGTGCTCCCAGCTAAAAATGTATGCTCGAATTTTTTAAGACGCAAAGCTACTATACGAATACTTTTTTTATATAATTTTGATGATCAAGTATGTATTACTGAAAATCATTTACTGAACCAAAATGTTACTTGTAGTATGTATAGTAGCTGTAACTATGTTAAATCATATGTCTTTATTTTGTATATTTTAAAACAAAAATTAAAATTGAAAAGTTATTTAAAAAACACAAAAGCATCTCATTGGTGTATAAACGCAAAGTAAAATATTTTAATACTTTAATATTTTTGGCCATGGGCAAAAGTAGTAAGATAGTTTACAGGTTTACATTTTTGTTTGTTTCAGTTGTAATGTCAATTTATGTTGACTAATTGTTTTAATTGGGTAAATTATTTTCAAAATATTTCGATCAGTATTGTTTTTAACTTACGACGCATTTCTCTCATTATTATAGTGGTTCTAACCAGGATGTAACCTGATGGTCACCCTTTAACAGAATACATCATCATTGGCAGCTTGTTTTATGCGTGGTGTAAGAAGTATTCCTCTATAGGCAATGTTCGTAAATACAGTCCTATATATTTGTTGGGTAAGGGAGCTTTCAAATTTAGTTAACCCATAGCAATACATATATAGTAGTACCATCATTCGAAAAAAATCTTTAGAGGGTGAAAATCCAGGTAGCGCGTTAATCGAAATTAAGTTATGCAATAATTTTACTAGTTCGCCTAAATGTTTGCAAGATTAAATACACTTACAGTACACACGGCGTATTTTTGTATACCATTAACCAGTATAGTATTGCTTCACTCTAACTTATTATACTACATATTAACACAGAATATATTTATTTCAACTCGTATTGTTTTACAATTGTCAAGGTCATGTAGAAAATGTGTTTAATATTTTTTGTGATAAACAATAAAACAAATCATGAATACCTTACTTCAATTTTCGTTTTATAAAAAATAGCATAAATAATTTTTTTTCTATGAAAGAAATGCAAAAGAATATGAATTGTTCAATCAAATAAATCCATTATTGGAAAGGAGATATGAACGATAGGATATATACATATGTATATTAATATATTGAGTACATACTTAGCTGTGTATTATTATTGTTTATTTTAAATACATCTGTTCTCACAAACACAAACGAATAAAGATTAAAAATGAAAACGATGTAGAAATCTATATAGAACAACTAAATACAATTTTTTAAAAGGATGCCGTTGATTGCACTGTTACATTATGGTAATTTATAATTGAAAATATGAACGAGTAATTTTCTTATATATGCATACATTAAGAACAATGTATTGTTATGGAAAGGCAGATTTTCTATTTATCCAAATCTGTGTGAAAGTTCAGGGACATTGAACCCAATATTTGTTTCAAAATTAAAATAAAATTTATTAATTCGATTTTATCATAAAAAACATTACGTAAGAGAAGTACATAAAAATAGGAAAATTGTCACTTGGACATACTACAATAGTATGTCGTTTTTCATTATTGTCTTTCAATCAACTATTTATTAAGGGATTGTTCCTCATTGGAATAGAAAAAACGAGGATGTCATTAAAAAGATTATAATTTCAACCAAAGCATGTCTGACTTGATCTGTTTTGTCACAGAATCCAATGAGAGTCATGTGGTGTTTACAGTGTGCAAATCTAGAGCGTATAATTATAATCCAATTATGAGCATTTAAGGTTCGCTAACAAAACTTAAATTCATTTTTCTGTTAATCTAATCTGTTAATCTCTAATAAATTTTATTGTTTAAATTGGGGGCTGAATTAATCCATCTCAAATGAATTACATATAAGGAATTATATAAGATATTTTTTATAAATTCAATATACAAGTGAATAGCTTACGAGTTTAGGTTGCCGCTCACTTTTTTGTAATTAAAACTATATTTAAATAGTAGTTAAGCTAGAGATTGGTCAGCATTGTCTGAAAGAAAACGTTTCAGTTCTTTGTGGCAGGATAAATAATGGCTTACTTTTAAGTTCCGTCTTTATTCGAACGCTAATTTTAAATTGTTTAGTTTGATGTACCATACAAATTATTTTTTTTAAATAAAAAATGCGTTGTGTGTTTTATTTTGAATAAAAAAAATCAGTTTTTATTTTCCTCTAAATTGTAAAATTTTATTTTTATGTCTTAATTTAATTAATTAACCTTAATTAGTATTTAGTCTTACACCGTTTTAATACTTAATTACCTTTCCGAAACGAATATTTATTTGTGGAGACTTTAAACAGCTTTCACAATAAAACAATTTTTATTTTGCCTTAGAAGTTTGTTTGAAAATCAAACTTTAGAAAAAAATTTACTTTAGAGAAAAAATTGTCTATTGTGAGAGCTCTCTTAAGGTGATGATACATGTACAGATTTTCCCTTTAAGGCATAAAAATTATGCGCGCTTGTTGGTTAAAAGTCAGCCATCTTGAATCGCTTTGAATCAATTCGGATGATTTTGCATACTCATGAACGATGGCTACTAATAAGACAATAAGGCCTGTTTCAGCTGAACTAAGACAAGCGAACTGACCTATGTTCATCGTTCTTGGTTGTATATAAAAAACTTTTATAAGCCCCGTTTCCCACTTGAGCTAAGTATTTTGACTGATATGAGCTATGTTTTCATTTAACAGCTTCACGTTTTGGTTTTTTTCCAAAGTCAAATAAGAGAAATATTGTAGATAAATTTCAGAGTCTACCCAATCTGTAAAGCAATGTATTTAAATTTTTATTTTCACCTTGGAGATACGAGGGTATATCAAAAAGTCTTGCAATATCATATGAAAAAAAAGAGTGAGTGAGACAACAATATATTTTTCAAAACCATTTTTTGTCGCGATGAAACTTCTAGAAGAACATTTCGATGTAAATTTTACATTTCGTTTGTTTTTGTCAATTTAGTAACACGTGTTTTGAATTTTTCTTAAAATGAATGAAATGGAATATACGCCCTTATTAAATTTTTCTATAAAGATGGACGAAATGCAATTTATATATTCAACTATATATCAAAAGTTTACGGCGAATCTGCACCATCATATGCCACAGTAACAAGGTGGGTAAAATTATTCAAAAGTGGTCGGGAGTCATTTGAAGACGACAACCGCTCGGATCGGCCAGCAGATGCTATTAGCCATGAAAACGTAATTTTGGCCGAACCTATTGTATTGGAGGACCGGCGTATTTCTGTTCCGCGGTTAGCGTGGAGACTTTCTCTTTCATACGGTACCACATATACTGTATTACATGACCACCTTCACATGTCGAAAGTAAGTGCGCGATGGGTTCCCCGTTTGTTGAATGCAGAACAAAAAAAAAATGCGTGTTCAAAGTTCAAAGGCGATTTTAGATATGTACAAAGAAGATCCAGAAAATTTCTTGGATAACATAATAACAGGCGATGAAACATGGCTTTATCACTGGGATCCGGAATCTAAACAAGAATCGATGCATTGGATTAAACGTAGTGAACCAACACCAAAGAAATTCAAAACTCAACCGTCTGCTGGTAAGGTTGTGGCAACAGTTTTTTGGGATGCTGAAGGAATTTTGATAATCGATTATATTGCACCGAAAACCACAATCACAGTCATATATTACGCAGAAGTTTTGCGAAAATTGAAAAAAGCGATCCGGGAAAAACGGCCAAGGAAAGTTATTAAAAAAATCTTGCTTCTTCACGACAATGCACCAGTGCACAAGGCTAATATTGCTCAAGCTGTATTAAAGGGCTGCGGCTTCGTGGAAATTCCGCATCCACCGTACAGTCCAGACTTGGCACCCAGTGACTTCTTTCTGTTTCCCAATTTAAAAAAAAAACACTAAGGGGCCCGAAATTTTCCAGTGACTATGAAGTACAGTCTGTTGTAAATGAATATTTTATGGAGCAAAAGAAATCTTTTTTTTAGAGGGTTTAGGCAAGTTAATTGATCGATGTGACAAATGTATAAACCTTAAAGGAGATTATATCGAAAAATAAAAATATTGCTGTCTCACTCACTCTTTTTTTTCATATAAAATTGCAAGACTTTTTGATTTGCCCTCGTAATTAATCAGCTCACAATCAGCTATGTTTCTATCCCACAGCTTTAAATAAAGAAATTAAATAAATCGGGACGTACGAGTGTGTTGAGTTAAGCTTCGCTAATTCGGTTTCACTTATTTAGGCTTTGCAAAGTAAATCGAAAGCTGTGATTTCAAAACATGCTCACTTTGCTAAAAGAACATAGCTTAAGTGTGCAAGGGGCCTTAGCGAGAAACGCAGCTATTAGCATAGTTTGGCATCCACAGCTCATTCAACTGCACATTTGAGTTAATTACATCGCTCTCACATACATTTCAATTCAAGTAAAATGCTATATGTCTGCCAAAATATTATAAGAATCACATAAGTAGTCACATAGGCGAATATGTACACAATAATAGCAATGTATGTGTGAACGATATAGCTGACTTTTGCAATCCAAAGACAACCCGAGCTAAGTTAGTTTGTATCGCTCAAAACAGAAAAACATAGCTCGCATAGCTTAGCTCAAGCGTGCATCGTTTCATTAAAACTCTTTATTTTCAACCAAGAGCGATGAATTTAGCTGACATCGCTTAGCTTAGCTTAGCTCAAATCTGCAACGGGCCTAATGGAACGATGCACATTTGAGCTAAACTATGCGAGCTATGTTTTTCTGTTTTGAGCGATACAAACTAACTTAGCTCGGGTTGTCTTTGGATTGCAAAAGTCAGCTATATTGCTCACATTGCTATTATTATGTGTACTTATAAAATATTGAAATTTGGATCACATTTGAGTATTGTTGTGTTTGGTATTGTGGATCAAATTCAAAAAAGTGGTTGAATTCTTAAATAATATAATAAAATTAGTTAATTAATTTTTGACAGACATAGGATTTTACTTGTATTGAAATGTATGCGTGAGAGATATAATTAGCTCAAATGTGCAGCGGAATGAGCTGTGCGAGCTAAACTATGCTAATAGAAACTACGTTTCTTGCTTAGCTTAGCTGAAATGTGCAACGGGCGTTAGAATGAAATAAGTAGCCGTTTTGAACAGAACCAAAGAGCTAAATAAAAATTAAGGTTAATTAAATGGGAGCATTATTTTCATAAAAACTCCCATTTAATTAACCTTAATTAGGTTAATTAAATGGGATTCAGTTGGGCTCTTGAAAGTTCTTTTTGCTACAATAGCTTAAATTGTTGTAATTTATTTTATCTTAAAAAACAAATTAATCTCTCATAAGATAAAACAATAATATTTTTATCTAAATTGTATTTTAAATAGGAAAGCAATCGCCAATGGTAGTTTTTAACTTGCTTATTAGAGTTTTAATCTCTTTACAATTTGCATAATACCCTTCTAAGACCCTGCTAAGTCACATAAAAATAAAATTAAAATTTAACCCATACAAAAATTTTAAAACATGTACTAGTTTTTTTATACTGAATAATACAATTTTTTATCCTTATCTGGCAAATTAAAACCTTTCTTTAATAAATGCTTGTAACATGAAGGTGATTTAAAATCAAATTCCAAATACATTTTTTGTTCAACTTGGGTCCAAGATAATTTTAATTTATGAAATATTTGTGCAAGTACAAAATGTGTTTACTTGTGGTCGATCGTCAAGTGTATTATCAATTAATATTTTTATTGTGTTTTCTTCTGTTTGCATTTTACTTTTCTGAGGGGTATTTAATATAAACCTGAGAATTTTGTTTAAAGGTTGAACGGGTTCTTTATTTTCGTCTTCAATTTGATGTTGCGGACTAGGAAATTGAGATGGTGAGATGGGAAATTCATGAGGAATTTGTGGAAGTTGATAATTCTTTTAATAAGTTCTTGGAGGCCCTTTTTCATATTTCAATGTTATAGGTGGGAAATCAGGTGTTTTCAATATTCTTGTTGTTTGACTCTCAGTGTTGTGTGTCTGGTTGGAAATCGTACGCGAAACTTTTGGAATCAATTTTTTTTATTTAAAAAAAATTCGAATTTTAATAAACGCTTGCATCGTGCATCTATGTCATTGACCTTACACTTACAAACAAGATTATTAATTGGCTGGGGAAAGACAGTTTTTTAAATATTTTTTGTTCTAAAACTACTTATTTTGAAATCATTAAAATTAAAGTTCTTCATAATAGTTATGCGTTTGGAAGTAACTTTATTCTTGTCGAACACACGACGATGGTCATGCAGCACCGTAAAAAATGTTCTGGTGGATTTACAGTCATTTTTATTTAAGCAGTTTTTGTAAGCACACACCATTTTATCACGCAAATTCACAAAAGTTTTAATACACAAATTTTCAAAATGAACTTTTTATAACGTTTAAAAATAAGAAAACACAAAGCTACATGCGTTACGATTAGACGACAAGCAATAAAATTTTAAACGAACAAATTTACGAAATTAACTTGCAAACAATTTTTAAATCTTTGTAGTGTGAAGATGTATGATTTCCTTTTACATATATTGAATTGCTGAGTGTGTGCGTGTAAATAAGTATGTATATCATCGGTGGTCTATCTATATAGTTATCGAAACGAACAAATAATGTGTATGTGTTGTACCTACAAAATCATTTAAAATAATCTTTAATTGGATTTAAATGTAGATCGTTTTTATGGACAATCTTCAATTATTTTAGCTTTTTATAATTTTCAACGAATATTTTAACGTTCAAAATTATTTGTCTATAATTTAGAAAACATTGTTGCAATTCAAAACAAAACCAACTTAGTTGCGATCGGTATTTTCTCTCCATCATCTTTGTTACATTTTCTATTTACTTTTGAGCGTAAAAACTGTTTTGACTTATAATGAGAGCGTCATTATATCAGTAATACAATGCGATTCATTACTATTTATGATAAGAAAAAAATTTAGTTCCCATTTCTGTTTGTTTTCATATAAAATTATTATTTTTATTACTATTTTATTTGTTAATTATGTATTTGTTATTTATTATTATATATGTTATTTTATTTGTCAATTTGATATGAAAAGAAACAGAAATGGGAACTAAATTTTTTTCGTATCATAAATAGTAATGAATCGCATTGTAAGTATATGTATAGATTTTTTTTTGTTTTCTGCATGTTGCATTATAAAATATTCTAGCTACATTTAGGAGAAGGTTATGCTATTTAGGCGGATAGGTAATTGCAGAAATTCTTTAAAAAGTTTAAAACGATACCAGTAGTGGTATCTAACATTTCACTCACGAACCTACCATTACATTACTATATAATTATTATACAATGGTTAACCCTTTCAGTGAAAAATTTTATTATGAAATTTCATGTCAGATTAACAAAAATATTTGATTCATTACGACGTTGAGCCCAAGCGTTGAGAAACTAGGCTTTAAAATTTGTTCGCAAACGAGTACAAATTTACCGACCAAATGGCAGAGTGGTTAAAGCTTTGGCGTTTGTATCGGGAGGTACTGGGTTCGAATCCCGATAGGGGCAGGATGCAAAGTGAAATTTCATCAACAGATTTCGATCTGTGGTGAAATGTAACACATCTATGACCCCCTGTCGGTGTACAAAACTTATGGGCCGACCCATCTTTCATGCCAGTATAGACTGGCATGGAGCTTGCAATGTGCAGATGGTCTTAAATCGGTCATATAGCCGTACGTCCTCGAGATGGCTGAGTAGGCGTAAAGTAAGGACGTCAAAAGCACAACCACGAAAGAGCAGGGTGAGCCTTGAGCCCCTAAACAGACTGCATTGTAATGAAATAAAAAAAAAAAAGAGTACAAATTTGATAGCATTTCGGTCATGTAATGGTGCAAATTAAAATCGCTTTCAAAATAGGTATAATCATAAAGGTCAATTACAAAATTATAAAGGTCATACATTTGTTTCTTGTTGAATGAATAACTACTAAGTAGTTATCAAAAAAAGGACAATCCAAATGTGTTTTTTTTATTATAGGGAAATTTATGTATTTGAACTTTGTAAATAAAAAAATTATATGGTAACCCACTTTTCCCACAGAGGCTTAAGGAAATTCAAGAGACAGTTTTGCTAACGCCGGGAATCTATCTCACTAAAACTTCCATCCAAGAAGTACGGTCATCAAAGAGTGAGAGCAAACGTGATTGATATTCTTTGAGTATGGAAAATCTACTTCCAAAATCTGCTAAATCGGATTGACGTAATGACCACTATTAGAACAACTACTCCGCAGAGTGTGGATGTCTTTGTCGAATATCCCACAGTAGAGGAAGTATAAGTGGATCTTGTTTCCCTCCATTTTACAATTTCTTCTATGGTGGTATTAACCCAAACAACGGTTGCTTGAACGTCGAAGGTGAAGATGATGTCGTGTTATCTCATTCTGCCAAACAGGCTCTGAAGAAAAACAGGTATTAAGTGGCGTTACTGGGGAAAAAGACAATTAGCATTCTCTGACTTGGTGTTTCCACCATTAATAAAAATTAAGCCTTCATTAGGTAATGTTGAAGCAAACTATTTAAATTGATTATTCCTTCTTACATTTCTGAATCTGCTAGCCAAACAAAATAGTGACAAGAAAACATCATTTAATAAAATGAAGAAAATAATTTCGAGTGATGGTAAAATATTTAAAACTGTAAGACTAACGCAAATATGAACTCAGGAGTGATCGTCTAAAAACTGCAACTACTCTAGATATCGTATAAAAAGTTCATAAAATGATTGGGTGGGGGCAACGAGCGAAGACGCACTAAAACCTATCGTAGACATATCGAATAACAGTGTTCGCCAGTGTTCGCCAGTGTTCATAAAGAAGTTTCGCCTGAATCCAAAAGAATTTTAGCGTCGTTTTGCTGTTGCAAAATAATTTTTGTTGGCTACTTCCAAACGAAAACACTTAACGGAGAACACGATGCAAATCAATTGCAGCGATTTAGGTAAACAAAAACAAAGCAAAGATCTTGCTTGTTTTCTAGATATGACACAAATGATTAACATCTATCTCCAAATTAAAAACTTTCTCGGAGAACACAGACTGAGGAACAAATGCGTGTGTGCATTGTTCGGAGATTATATTGAAAAGGCGAGAGAGAAGTACTAGTCTGGCTTCCTGTGTACATTGTACAAATTTCAAAACCACCCCTTAATTTTTCGATTTCCATACAATTTTATTGTATTGTTGACACCGAAGTATAGCATTTCAAGTTGTGAAACGATCTCTATCTACATCGTTGTCACAACTAATTTCATCGCTATTTGGATGTGATGAACCGTAGATCACTACGGCTCCATGTGGTTGTCACAGCCAATTTGGCGAAAATAATCGGTTGTCACAACATTGTGACAGCGTTGTGAGCAAGTTATGGTTATATCCCACAACTGTTTGAATTTGTTGTGAAACGGAGATGAAGCTGTTGTTAAACTACTTTTATCACAACTGAAAAGAATAACTATATGATAGTATGACCATATAATAATAATGAATAATAATATATTATATTAATCTGATTTCATATATAATTCAATTTGATTATTTATCGCACATATACATACGTGAAAAACCATGGGAAATGTCAATTTTACTGTAAAACATGGATTTTTAGTTTGAAAATAAAGATTCGCCCTATTTTATTTGCTTTTTCAAATAAATTAATTTAAGGAAAAAATATTAAAAAAATTAATTTATATGAACTAAAAGATCTATGCACTGCTGATTGTAGGTTATGATGTTTTTTTTTTCAGAATGGTGTCACGTATTCTCACTATAAAAATATTTAATCCGCCATATTATAGTATAATTGTGTCTACAACCGTTCTAGATCAAGAAGAACAATACAATTTTGTGAAATGGTTGTGTTTGGAACTAGGTTAAAGAAAATAAACCGTGAATCGGTTGCGAAGCGAACTTTCTATATTGATTAATTGTATTGAGAACCAGTCTAACTATGTTTGTTTGTGAATGGGTTGTGAAACAGTCTAGTGAAAAACTATTTTCAACATTAGAATTTTGATATTGTTGACAAAGTTTTCAAATTCTTCATTCAGACTAATGATTTCGATATCGTTTACGCTGTTAAATGGAAATGAAGGCACGTTCTGATTACTCAAGGATAAAACACTTTCAAATGGAGACTGTAAATTTTCTACTATCGCGTTTTCACAAGGAACAATGTCTTTGTTACGAACTTTGAAATTTAACCAATTCCTAATCAATAACCGTCTGTATGTACCACATTTTCCCATTTTTCCATTCGAAAATCAATTTTCGGCTTGAACATTTCGAATTGAAATATGCGCTGACGTTTCGTGAATTGTAACTTCTTAAATTGTCAAATAATATATAAACAAAATGACTATTCGTAGTTTTCAAGCTCAATTTTCACATCCAATGTACAACTAACTAAATAAACGACAACTAAATTAGTTAGCAAAATGAGTTTTGAGTTTATTTCACAACTTATTATGCACTTCATTAAGAACTTATCTTAAATGGTGATTGTAACCGCAGTTGTTAGAACTGTTTCACAACTAATTTAATGTAACATTTATTTTAATTCATTATTGGTGATTAAAATAGTTGTGGCATGTATGTCCCATCCAACGCAGCGAATCAGTAGTTCGTAACTGGTAGCTTTTTTAGTTGTGACATGCGTGTGCGAACCAATTTTGTCAACCAATGTGTGGCGTTTCGTAACTGGTAACCTTTTTAGTTGTGACATGTATGTCCGAACTAATGTGACAAACTAATTGGTTGAGGTGACCATTCAGCTGTGGATATTATAAGAGACGACAACTCTAAAAATATAATTTATCAATAAAGTTTTTGCTAAATTTGATAACCATTTCACAAGTAATTTCGGGTTGTGACAATTATGCGACAACCATCAATTGGTTGTACACAACTAATTAGTTGTAAGATGCTTCTTAGGAGGCACAGCCGACAAGACCAGTTCCGGTGTATCGATCCCAAATTAAACCGCAAAATCTTGATTTTAATTCATTCCAACTGTTTTTAATTTTTTTCTTCGTGGAATAATAATAAAGTCGGCACATACAATTCACTGTACCCTCTAATACTTCTTATTGTAAGATGTTTTGTGTTCAATTTCGACATTTACTAAGTTCCTATTAATCGTTTTTTGGTGATGCTCAATTTGACCTCCTCCGATATTACAACACCGAATTTTTGTGTTGTTCTACTGTGCAGTCGCAAAAAAATAAAGCTTATTGAAAATATACCTAATTTGAAATTTAAATTTCCTTGGAAAAATTGATTGAGTAGTCAGGATTTCGGCTAGCAAATTGCTTGCTTGCTATCCAATCGAGTATTTACCCCAATATTTCATATATTATTATGCAGGGTAGGCCATCTATTGTGTTGTTTTTAAATCATAGACTATGGCAACACTTTTTTGAACGATTTGCTTGAAATTTTGACAGCCCGTTAATCTGATATTCCGCATAACGAAACAGTTATGTTTTCGCTTGAGAAGCCTTTCCAAATATGTATTGAAAATATATTTTCAAAGTCAGTCTGTTAGTTGTGTAGCCGAAACCGTGCGAATTTGAAAATAAATATGGTACGTGAAAGAACTCCAGGCGGAACGGCCGTAGTAAAATTGGTGACGAAAGTTTGTGAGAAAGGCTTGCTATCGCATGATAGAAGTTGTATCCAAACTTGGACAGTGCGCACGCCCGAGATTATTGCGGCTGTGGTCCATATTGTAGCACAGAATCTATCGCGCGCAACTCGAATCCGATCGCAGCAACTGGACATTAGTCATACCAGCCTAAGGAGAACACTGCACAAAGTCTACGGGTTATCCAGAGGCCTCAACAGTTGAAACCAAATGGCCATAGGCCATAGAGGTAAGCCATCATAGCCCAGCTTCATAATGACGTCGATTTTGGTCGAAAAATCATCTCTTCAGATGAAGCGCATTTCCCTCTCGCGGGATGTTAACAAGCAGAACTGCCAGATTTGGGAATCGGAACAGCTATAGGTAATCGTAAGGAAGCCAATGCATCCACCAAAAGTGATTGTTTGGTGTGAATTTTGGAGTGGTGCAATACCGTCAATGGTGACCGTTATAGAGCCATGCTGCACCGAATAATTAGCTATTTTGGAGATGTGTTTTGGCCTGCGCGGGCTGCGGATATATGTTATGCGGATAATCCAGAGACAATTCCAGCTATAAAAGTTCTTAAAAACTGGATTCACAGGATGGCTTTCTGTAAGGCCAGCAGAGGGAGCCACATGATTAAAATTGTTTTTCGTTCTTTAATCGGCGACTCCAATCTACACAATAAAAACAAGTTTCCACAAAATAAAGATGTATACTCATTTTATAGCGTTTTTAAAAACAAACTTTTAAATGACCCACCCTTTATCATAAAAATCTCATGATATTGCCTCGAAGCGTACTTTTATTAAATATAAATCAGCAAATCATAACTTGGTCATAATCATGCCGGACTACAAAGTTATCTTGAGACTTTCCTCGGGTTTATATCTACTATAAATTAATCGATGCTTAATTTGGTTGTTGCTTTATCACTTACCGAAATACAAGGATAGGTCCCAGGATCTACAATTCGTTTTTTGCGATTGAGGATATGTAACGCAATGTTCAGCTTTTAATTGACTTATGCCCCTATTAAGGTTCTCACCTCACCTCACCTTACCCCACCTCACCGAGTGACTCACCTCACCATTTCAAGTCGTGTGAGTTAGATTTTTGTATTATGTTTATCGCTTTTATTTTGGTGAAATTTGTTTGTTTATTATGGCAATTTCCATTAGTTGTTAAGTTGACAATATTGTAATTTTAGCGTTTTAAACATACATTTATGACAACATCTTGATTTTGTTTGTCAAAATTTACTATGAACTCACCACTATATTGTTGGTAAGTATAATTGCCACTAGACTCACCTCTCCGCAACAAATACCAGAATATTTAAAAATGGTGAGTTCAAGTCACAATTATGACGTATTTATCGGTGAATTAAGGTGAAGTGAGAACCATCATAATAGGGCATTTAATCTTTAAATATTACGTGAATAACTTAGTTTAGTTTTTTGAATTGTCTAAGAGATGGCGTATCTTTAGTATTATAAATATTCTTTTACAATGGGTCTATTTTTTAATTCAACCCGAGCAAGTAGGCTTACCCCGTACACGGTAGTGTACACCGAGCAAAGGTTGTACTGGGAAAAATTATCCGGTGCGCATAGAGTAAAAAATTGTTTTTTACTTTGCACACTCTTCGTACACTGACATTAATTTCAGAGTAAAATTTGAAGAACCGAGTAAGCTCGGTGTAAGCACAGTTCACAAATAAAAACGCAGTGTGCAGAGTAAAATTACTCAGGTTGAATAAAAAAACACAGAGTATTTTTTGACAGCGCACTGCTTGCTCAGGTTGAATTAAAAAATAGGCCCAATGACACATTATTTTTACATTAAAATTTAGTTTGTCATTATTCTCAAGCAAACGTTTACATGCCATACAAATTATTCAAAAAGAAGGAAAATCGGTACCACATGAACTGACCCACATTGAAAATCATTTAATGGCTTGCAATTCTTTGCTTACAAGACACCGAAGATGGCATTTTTTGTCTCAAATTGTAACTGGTGATGGAAAATAGATCTTCTACAATAATTATTAACGCAAAAAATCATAGGTTCATCCAGGCGAACCATCCACATCAACAGAAAAACGAAACATTCATGGAAGTAAAGTTATGTTGTGCATTTGGTGGGATTAGAAAGGAGTGGTGTACAATGAGCTGCTAAAATGGTGAACATTACCAACAACAATTGATGGATTTGAACCATGCATTGAACGAAAACCGTACGATTCCAGCCAACAAACAGCGTAAATTGATTTTGCTGCACGACGAGCATTGTCGTCGACCACATGTCGCAAAGCAAGTAAAAAATCACTGGAAGTACTTAAATAAGAAATTTTACCGCATGTACCCTATTCACCAGATTGTGCCCCATCAGATTACTATTTGTTCCGATCAATGTAAAGCGAATCCATAAATTGCCAGAAAGATGATTTCGAAAGTCATAGATAACCATGGAAAATATTTTGATTAAAATAAAATTTACCATTTCTTAGATGATAAACGTGTTTTTTCTGCAAAAAAATACAAAAAACTAAGTTATACTCCCAATATAAGCTTTCGTTTCCTTTTTACATCATGTCGTATAATTTGCAGGCTTCTTGATTTGGATTAGCACTGCACGTCTGTTAGAAGCTATTAAAACTTGGCAATTGAGTTGATCGATTTGTAATCATCTGAATAAGAAGCTCTTATAGTTAATATTTCGAAATAGATTAATATCTTAAAATGCATTTCTCCAAATTCATTTAATTTTACATTTAAACTTGTAATACAACACTAATGCTGGGTCGCACCCATGAGTACTTGTCGTGCAAGTAAAATTGAAATTATTCACGGCGCATTTATCAAAAAATATTTCAAATATTATTTATCACTTGGAATTTAAGGTTTAAAAGCCAAAACTAATAAAATTGTCTTTGCTCGCTTCGTTTGTATACATCATATTCTTATAATTGACGCTTTTGTTAACTAACAAGAATATGTCTAAGTTATCTGAAATTATTTAAATATAATCACGAATAACGTTAAGTAATATTTATCATTTGTCTAACCTTCATACGAAATTATAAATTAAGAAATGTAACCCGATTGATTTATTAGACAAAAACTGGTAATCTGGCAAAACACTCTATTCAATTCACGTCTATTTCAAAATATATAGCCCAACATATGCAAATCAATAAAATAAAAATTGTTTTGTAGCTGCGGATTTTACAATATATGAGATACGATATTACATGGTCATTGGAATTACAGCGCAACATGTACCCAATTTATCACTAACACATCTTTACAAAAATTTAAATAGCATTATCGGTATTTAATTATCGCTCGTAAGCACTTCATATTTATTCGATGCGATAAATGCCAGGTAATTCAAAACAATTTTGGTTGAACTGTGGATACTCAAAGGTCGCTAAATCAATTAAACTTAACAACAATATTATTAAAATTATATTTTATCAGCTGGCTGGCTTTCATTATAATACGCAATAATTTATAATATGTATTCCCAAACTGATAACTCTTATCAAAAAAACGTTTACCCGAACGATACAACAATGTTAGAACTGGAATGCTCTGCCTGTGATTGTGTTATTGGGTCTCCACACCTCACACGATTAAATATCAATGAGTGATCATCGTTAGTTTTACAAACAAATAAAAAAATAAAAATAATTTCGCTCGCGCATAAAACTTCATTAAGTTACGTGATTATACTTTAAATTAATAGAAATTATTTTTTATATGCAGGTTCATTATACATACGTACTATCTAATGCATAATTATTTGTGTAACAGGTTATATACAAATTTAGTAAAAAAAAAATTGAAGGGCAAGCACATCAATTTTCAGAAAATGTCGGCAATAGAGATTAAAAGAAGGGAGGTATAAATGTGCCGATGAGCTGTGCTGTGGATTGGATCAAACGAAACTCATTTCGAGCATCGATTTGAAGGATGCGTCGGCAAATTCTGTTGATTGAATTATATTTGGAATGTTGATGGTCCCTGTCTTAGTCTACATTATTCGGGGTTTGCAATGAGCCACAGAGAGAGAGGAGAACATCTTTGTGTATTTGGAAGAACTCCTAGTAGATAGCTACTTTCGAGAGTTTCGAGGAACATATTCTCTTACTAAAAATATTGGGTGATTTTTTAAGCATTTGATTTATAATTTTCAAAAAAAAAACACAGTTAATTTGAAAAAATGTGTGAAATTTGAATTTGAATCGATAAACCAATGTTTGCCATTTAATTTTTAAAGATAACTTCATATAAATGTTGGCCACGGCTACGTTTTAAGTGGTCCATGCGGGATGTTCAATTTTTCAGCAGTTTTTTGAGCATTTCGGCTGGTATTTCGCTAATAACTCGTTTAATGTTGCCTTCCAATTCTGAAATTGTTTTTGATTTATTGGAATTCCGAAATTGTTTTTCATTTATAGATGAGAGACTTCACGTAGCCCCATAAAAATTAGTCAAGAGGTGTCAAACCGTACGATCTAGGCGGCCAATACACCGGACCGAAACGTAAGATAAATTGCTCACCGAACTCAGTTCTCAATAAGGTGCCACCTTGTTGAAACCGCACGTATCGACCAGGTTCAGATCATGCAGTTTAGGCCTAAAAGTCCAAAATCATCGAACGTCATGTTTGAAAATATACAATGGTTTTTTCTGGGTGCACTGGCAGTTCTTGCATTGCTTGTGGCTGGCTGCTCATCACACCAAATGCGGCAATTTTGCTTATTAACGTACCAATTTAACCAAAAATGTGCTTCGTTGCTGATGATTTTCCTCAAGATGTTCTAAGGCTCACTCATCAAGACTTCGACGCTGTGTCAAGTCGTTCGACTTCGGTTGTAATTTATACGCCAATTATTGTTCTCTGCGACGGATGGACATTTTGTTTTCATCAGCACCAGCTCCTACAGCAGCAATATTCTCCACCTGTTCGCATTCTACACACTCGATTCGGTGGATTGATGTTCAATAACGTGAAATTGGTGCGAATTTTTGTCACAATGACTTGAATTCGACCTCAGTAGGTCGATTATGACGACCATAAAATGGACCAAGTACGCGAAACACATTTTTTACTGAACACGAATTTGGGTAATAAAATTCAATAATTTGTAAACGCTGTTTTGAAGAAACCTAAAATAAAAAAGCATTTTCACGTCATCGTATAGAAAAACCGCATATCTTCAAAAGCACATAACAGAAAAAACAGACTTCAAAAACTTGATCGTACTGCTTTCTGTCGTAAGTAGTGTTTTCAATACTACCTTGCCTCTCAGAGCTAAAATTAGCGTACTTAGTAGATGCTCATCGCCGCATCTATTTAATGTTGTATTGAAAATTGAAAAATTTGGTTTTAAAATTTATCCCAAGCAACTAGATCTTTTGAAACAAAATACTATTGAGTGTCACAATGATGGTGACAAGAGTTATTATTTGTTAGAATTATTAAATGCAGATTTTCAGTATATGCTTATGGTATCTATGCTCAATTTCTGATGATTATATGAATGGGATTTAAAACGATAGGTAATTTATACGATCAATTTGAATAGTCCTAATAGTTTGATAAGTGGCTTAATCCCATCTTTGAACATTTTCCAAAACTATCTGGGAGATTCATATTGGATGGAATATCCCATTTTTATCATCAGGTTTATCCAAATCGGTGTATACATTGTTAATTTTGTTCAAATGGATCTTTGCCCCACTGGAGGGCTCTGTAATCGAACTTTCTCACTGCCCATTGGTCCAACGCCATTTTTTTTAAATTACCGTTATCTGTTAGCAACATGTTGAACGTGTAATGTGTGTAATCAGTGCTCTTATATAATATAGCCAAAGACCACATTCACAGCCTTCAAAATACATACTTGCCAAAACGGTGCGATTTTTATGTGCTTTGAGGTTTAATTTATTTTTAAAACTTCTACTGTATGATACGGACAGCAACATTTTGTTTTTTCGAAATAGGAAAAAATAAAATAATTTCTACACAGATACGGTTAAAAATAAATTTTTTGTTTTTTTTTCGTTTCAGGTTCGTACCAGCCGAGCAATGATATGATGCTAAAATTTTATTCATACTTTAAACAAGGAACAATAGGACCATGTAACCAAAAGAAACCGCCATTCTGGGACCTAGTTAGCAAAGCTAAATACGATGCATGGAAAACATTAGGCAATATGCCAAAAGAAAAAGCGATGGAAAATTATGTCGAAGAATTAAAAAAAGTAAGTCATACTATGAATTGACATTTACACATTATATATACAATTTATAAATTTCCTATTTTGTTCTTAGATCATTGAAACCATGTCGTACACAGACAATGTTGCTAATTTTATGGGCAGCATACATGAATTGGACGGTGTAAATGTTGATGACCTCGAAACTATTGCACCTGAGGCAATAAAAAAAGTGAGATCCCAACCAAATTCTCCGTTCGCATCCCGAGAGTCGAGTCCGATTCGGGAGCCAATGGGTTATAACGAACCCAGTACAGAAATAACAAATATAATTGTGAATGGCCACAATGGCCTGCATATGAATGGTGATTATGGAAGTCATAATGGGTCCGCTAGCAGTTCCTTGCAAAATGGCCATGTAGAACAGTCAGATGATGAATATATCGATACAGTTGATGTAAGTGTTGTAATAATATTAGAACATTTCGAAATTGTATAATATTTCGTAATTTTTAGGACGACGATCACTTAGCCTTCAGAAACCGAAATGGCGGAATAGTTCACAATTCTCGATCAAAACTTAGAAATGCACATACAAATGGAGTAATTGAACCCGCCCCAACAAAAAACGATTACGTTCAAATATTTAATACGCTGATGCAAATAAATACGACAGTACAAAAAATGAATGCCGATTTGGCAGCTGTATCGAAGCGAATGGAAAATTTAGAAATTGTACAATCACAAACCGGTAGCATGGCTACTATTTTATCGGCGGTGAAACGGAAATATCCCAGTTGGTGGCCATTCGTTGATATCTCACCAAATTGGTTTGTTATTATGTTGGTGTGGCCATTTGTTGCTCGTAAATTATTTTCAATGGTTAATCGACGGTCGCGTGTATAATACGAATAAAACTGCTGGGTGTCGATTTAAATGTGATTATTTCCGATTTTAATGTTTATGTTTATTATTTTTAATTTTGTAAGTTTTATTGGGACATTTTGTGTTATTTACATTTTAACCGATTTGAAACAGGGATATATAGAATACATAAAGGCAGTGGAATAAAATTAAATTTAAATGAGATTTGACGATGATAATAAATCCCGATTTTATTTTGTGGTTAAGAATAAAAATTTATAGAAGTGTTTGCGGTGAAATCTCGTGGTACTAAAATTAATCCGACTAGTTTTTATATACAATCCCAAAACTAATTATTATTTATTATTGTTATGTAAATACAATTATTTTTATTATGTTTATTGATTATATACAGCAACCCACTACAAAATATTTTTTTCATTTTTTATGATTTTTGCACGACTATTTTTCTATTTATAAAAATTATTTATTTACCACATAAATAAAATTCAAAAAACTGGGAATTTAATAATGAATATGTCGAATATTTATTTATGATAAGAGTAATGGAAGCCATCGGCGAATATAAATCATTTAGCCTCATTAAATAAAGGTGAGTTTCAGAAAAATTTATTACGCTGGGAATTTTACCGTAGTGGCAGTTTTTGATTATTGTCTATTATTTATTAATTAAAAAGTTTAATTTCATAGCACCTACGGTAAATTTGGAAAAGCATTCAAAAATTACGATAGTTTCCCTAAGGCTTTTAACGAGACAGTTCATAGTAGGAATGAATTACTTTTCACTAAATTTGTAGTTAAAATATATTTATTAACAGGGTGTTGATCACGAAATTTTTGAAGTTATGTTGAAACGACGTCGCATAACTTAAAATTTAAAGGCGAGCGATCAGTCGATCGAGAACTTCGATCCAATGCCTCTGATAAATCATAAAATCTTAACTTTCCAGTGGAAAACGACTGTTTTGGCGACTCAGCAACACAATCTTCAAATGTAATAAATTGGGCTGACCAATATTCGTGCAGTTACTCTGCCAGGTGAGGAGTTTTTTTGTCCTATATCCATCAGCAGAGGAAATAGATGTTGCTATTAGTAGATAGAAAATAGGGATTGCAATCCCGGGATCCCGGTAAATTATATGATCTCTTAATCCCGGGATTTTCTTTGATCGATCGCGGGATTTCGGCATCCTAAATTTGGCGGTATTAATCTATGAAAACATTGAATTCTGCTGAAAATAACGTAATAGGAAATTAGTCGAGGAAGAGAATTTGGAAGATGAAGTGCAACGTAGTATTAATTCTAGCTTAATTCCCATTTAAAACCGCTTTGCAAATAATACAATATTAACAAATGTTTAACTCGGAACCGCGATCGGGAGAGAAATGAGAATATTTGAACCAAGAAGTCATAGAGGACCACATTTGTAGCGAGTTTATACAGATTTATTAACCATTCCACCGACAAGCGTGGAATTGGAACAAGCATTTTCAGCTTCCGGAAATATTATTTCCAAATTAAAAACCAGGCTGGACGATAAAACAGTTAACGCTTTATGTTTTTAAAATCGTATTTTTGAAATAATTCGAAAATGTAAGGTACGAGATTTTTATTATGGAATATTTTTAATTTCTGTTAATGAATTCTTATTTTTATGTAAGTTTAGACATTAAAAAAATGTATTATATTTTTTTTTGCTTAACCCTTTTGTTTTTTATCTTAATTATTTGTGGTTTTTCATACAAATTTCAAATTCTGGGATCTCGGAATTTGAAATTTATGAATCCCGTTGTCCCAGGATTCATAAAACGGACCGCGATTGCAATCCCTAATAGAAAATAAGGAAGGCAAGGCAAATCAACCAGCAAGAAGTGTATAGGGACAATAGATTGAATTTCAATGTTAAATGGAATTGAATATTGCAATAATTTCTGGAAAATTTTTTGGACAGTTACTCATTCGATGATAACTAAAACAACACGGAAATATATCAAGAAGAACTAGGTCGACTGTATAAAGCAACATATCCGGACATATAACAATAATAAAATCTAGCATCCTGGCTCGGAATTAACAACCGAGCAACCGAAACATTGTCTAATTGAAGAATGTCAGGTGCGATTTGATCACCACAAGTTATCGCATAAGACAATGGAACACAGTTCGTTTCCGCGAAATTTCTATTAATAGGTTTGCAGATCCGCTTAAAAGAAAATTCAATTACTGTAATATATGTGGACCTTATCAGACAGCGATCAAGTCGTTGGTATTAGGATGCTGGTCAGTTCGGCACCATGAATCATTGCATCGTGAAGTGCTTGCGGTAGGGGTGAATGTCTATTTCGCTGCATTAGCGCTTCGGAATAAGACAACGGAAAAAAGATGTACGAACGCTATCAAGTGTGAATTAGAAGCTAACAAGTTTGTCCAAAAGTGGACGTGTGAAGGGTAACTTTTCTGATTCCAAAATCTCTAAGACGATAAGGAGATATTGTATGCTATACATAAGTAGCTTCAATTCGCCCTGGTAGAGATAAAAAAGTAAGATCCTGTGATACTGAACAAAACAAACCGATCTGGTGTGAACACACCTATTCCGAGATCTTATGATTATCACATACACTACTATTATTATTTATTTGTGCTGTAATGGTTGAAATTCATTTTACAATCTTACTGTTAACTTTTGTCGCTTATAAAATTGAATTAAGAAAACACTTGTAAAAATTTCCTTATAGTGACAATATTTGTTTGTTTTCATGAATATCGATTTCGAAATTTAAATTTAAAAGGAACTGAAGAAGAAATTGTGTTTTTCTTAATTCGATTATTATTAGCATTAGCAACAGCAGTTTCATGTCCGGAATATGAATCTTTTCACACAAGTTTGTACGTTGTTAAGAAATCTGGAACTCGCGAGGTTTTCCTTGAGGTCGATCTGGAGATCAGGGAACGATGAGGTTTACCAGGAAACGATAGTGCGAATGCCTCTCAATAACGCTTAAACGGCAAATACGTATGCCAAAGATAAATAGGAAAACTAGAACACTGGTCTCCTGTTTCAAACAAATTTACCACAGCGTGGCGAACATAATTTTATCATCAAACTTACTGCGTGAATTAGTATTAAATATATAATCGATGAGTGCGGTGCTTCTCGCAATAAAACGATTCCAGAAGTGGACCTCTAAGGCCTTACTTAGCAAGAACAAATAAAGCTAAATTAAAATCAAAGGCAGAACTGTTCAAAGAAATAACAAACGCAGCCGATCAGACAACTTCAGCTCTAAATCTTGTCTTCACGGAATAAAAATCGTGTCCTTCCTAGAAAATAACCGTAAGACGAAAAAATACAAAAGAATCAGGCTTACGAGATAAGGCGCCTGGTGGAACCAAGGACCAATATCAGTTTCGTAAAAGTGACACATTCAAAACCACATATCCACGGTGTTACCACAAATGTTCTTCGTCTATCTCTGCCACACTGTTGAAAAAAAAACAAATGAAAAAATACGCCGTAACAAGAAAAATGGGTTTTTACTATTAACATCTCTTCCTCGCCCACAATAACGAAGTTTATTTAATGGGATGTACTTCAACATCGACTAAACAGAAAAATTCGGTAGGATACTGAGCAAAACGAACACCAAAAAAGCGACAACGAGCCTGCGCAATGAATTTCTGAGACTAGATCCACCAAGAACAACCTCTGCTCAGTAGTGGAACCACTAAATGACCCATCGAACGCACAGTATATTAAGGTGCGTTCAGATTAACCTGCATATATCAAAGGCAGCAATGACTCACCTTTTTTGCCTCTTTCCATAGAAAAACTGGAACATTTGTACCAAAAATGGAGAAATGCTTGGAATTCCAAACAAGACAGTTGAGTTAAACAATAATTGGGACTAGAAGATGCCACGGGCCTCAATTCTTTGTCGATTTTCTCTGAATATCTTCTCTATAAAACAACTTATTTCCAGAGATTAATAGAATTGCACATCGTACCAGCACAACAAATGATCACAATAAGATGCCTATAACATACAAGTTTCCACGTCATGATTGTTTCCTGGTGGAATTATGATCTTGAGCTTAAAAGAAGCAAAGTTCGTAAATAGATTAACAAGGCTAATCAAATGAGTAGGCTTTCGATTACACAAGGCTCTCTTCTTAGAACGGAAAAATCCACTGGGACCATTTAAGGAGCCAAGTGCCACTGCCTCGGCTGTAATCTGGGTAATCAGGAAATCAGAGGCTTTAAGACGCATCCATTTAACTTACTTTTTAACGCATACCTTCATTTATGTTTCTGATTATATGTACCTGGTCAATTGTAGAATAGGTTTTCTGAATTCAAATTAATCTGGAGGAATCAGATCTCTCTCCTCAATTATTGGTTTAAGTCTCTTTAGTAGTAATTTCTCGTAGAGTTTTGACATCACTGCAAGCAAGAAAATGAGCCTTTAAGAGTTTTTATCGTGAGGAGGTTTATTAGTTTTGGTTATGCCTATGACTATTACTTCTACCACCTTCCATTAACGTGGGACGTATTTCAACCAAAAAGTCGTATTGATAATAGCCAATTCTTTTATGATAGAGCCATTTGAATTTAGCAATAATTTAGACATACTCTGGAGCTTCCTTAACATTCATGCTACATTTCGCTTCTTCCTTTACTTATTGGAGAGTTGCTGGACGTATGTCAGTCAAGCTAGTTTGTGAGGTGACATTATAGATTTGTCGGCAGTATGGTTTGATGGTTGGAAAATTTTCTCTTACTCAGGTCCCATCAACCTTTTTTTAAGAAAAGACACTTGTATTTTGGGTCTTTGAGTCTCTTCGTAGTCTTCCACAGCGACTAAACAGAATTTTTTTTCCTCATTTATTTTTACTTGGTTGATATAATTTTAACTTCTTTAAGAATGGATTTGAGACTGTTATACATAAATTGTTAACAGCCAAATACTACGTGCCCGTCGTTTTTTCCTTGCCAATTTTTTTATCGGCACCTAAACGTTCATTTTTTCCCCATCTAGATCTCCAGGTGTATTAAATTTCTTAATTTTGAAGCACTTTTTCTTTTGATTATCGTTGCACTGACTGTCATGGTAATGGGCCCGAATGATCCGATGCTAGCTATATTCGCTGTTTCCAATGTGAAAGTAGTTTTGAGATAAATCTCTTATTACATAGAAGTCATTTATCGTTGATTCCTCACACGTCCAATTTGTTGGTAAGTCATTAGAGAGCAGAGCCAAAATTTTAATCTCTGCCTGCTTTGAAAAATTTTCTACTCTTTGACGAACTAAGATTTGATCCCCAATAGGTGTTTTAAATTATAAAATCACCTCCTACGATTTAAATAATTTAACGAAATTCCTCCTTCCCAAATTACACCGTGGGGAACAGTTTATTGCAGAAACAGTAAGAGGTCTGTGTTTAATATTGATCCTTACAGTACTGACTTGCATCACAGTCGCATTCAAGATTATTTCTTTTTAAATGTGTTATTGATGTTACTTAACATTCTGATGTCACTTAACATTTATTCTACAATTGTTCAAATATGGTATTGTTCAAATTACTTTGTTCATTTAGGCTCTTTGTAATCGCTTCGATGCTGTTCATAATTTTTTACATAATTTTCGTCATCGTCTTGTGGTGTTGCGTGGTTCAGAATTATGTTCCACCTGCTTTGACGCTTGTGTATTTCGATTGTTCGTGATTAATTGATATTTCTGGTTTTATTTCTTATTGTTTTTAATTGTTTAGCAATCTCATAGCCTCGATAATTAGCAGGCTATCGACCCTTGCAATTTAACTAGTTACGCACACAATAGTATTTGGTGAATTTTTCGTTCGATTGCGCCAGCTTTGGAGCAATGCTTTTATTAGTAGTTTTATTAATTTTTGGTTGATTGACCTCACACTGAATAAATTTTGGTTTGATACTTGTACCTCCACTACCATTTGACCTTATTGGATGATGGTTTTTCAGCTTTCCTTATCTCACTGTTCCTGGACGATTTTTCTCCTTTATGATCATTTCGATTCCCTCGTCTAATTCATCGTAAATACTGGATTTTTTCTATTTCACTAACCTCTATTTTACAACTTTCTTCTGGATCGCGATACCTAACCGTTTTGTAACTTTTGTACGTTTGAAGTGGTAGTATGCTGCTTCAAACCGGTTGAGGCTTTCTATCTTGTCTTTCATTAAATTTCTGAATTTACAAAAAAAAAAAAAAAAAATTAAACACCTAAATATTTATTTTCTACATTTACATATAAATACGATAAATATATAAGAGCTATGGAATACAGAACAAAACAAATCTACTCATACAGTAAACATAAGCTCCCGCATCTACGTGTACATATCCACTCGATTATCAGGCGGCGTTAACGTACACCACTTTGAAATAATAATTCCTAAACTAATAAGCAAGAGCGTTAAAGTTGAGAGGCCCAAAATTATTCCTGATGTCACGTCATGTAGCGGCGATCCCGGAAACGGTTCCAGCACCAACAGTACCAAAAGAGCACAGCATTTTAATAATGAAAATATGTTCACAACGAGGTAGCCTGAGATATAATTTCGATTCGGCAACGAGACATGTCGCCGCGATCTGAATCCTTGAATGCCTAAACATATCGCTGCAATGGCTGATGTAAGTGCAATTTCCATGAATAGTGATTTTCCATACTGTTAAAATAAATAAATTTTACGTGAACATCAAACTATTTTACCCTTACTATAAATATACTTACATTATAAATTAAGTACACGACCAATCCCGTATTAAGAAACCCGCATATAAACAAGATGGCCGATATAATCGAAATCGTTAGAAATGCATTTGACATTTTGTGTGGCAATTCTTCTAAATGTTCCAAATGTTTTAGTCCCTCTGCCACATGATCGTCGTACTCATTTTGACTCATATTTAGCACCCCATTCGATTGTGATATTAACAGTCGTGGTGTGATTACAGCTGTCGTTCGTCGTTCATTCAACGCGTTAATTTTTGTTGTGCTGCCGCCACCCCCTTTAATACCACTAATACCACCATTGTTAGCGGCATGTTTAACGGGGTAATGATCGTAATTTAATTTTTGTGGCATAAATTCGTATTGTTTCGAAACGGATGCTGGTTGTTGGTGGATGATCTGGGTTGATGGAAAAGCGGGTGCCGCTGGTGTTGGTTGATGATGTGAACGATTTGGTGTTGAATAATATTTGATTGGGGATGATTGATTTATAGATGAATGATGTGATTTGTTTGGCGTCGATAATAGTTCGTGAAGTTTTTGTGTTGCGATATTTTTCGTTGGTGTGATAAACGATTGCCTAATTTGTGATTTGGTAGCCGGATAAATTTTTTTCTTTGGTGTTGACTGTTGCATCATTTTTGGTTGGTTTGATTCTCTAATTGTGGCATAGTTATGGTGTTTCGACTGTATTTGGTGTGGTTTTGGATGAATTGGTTCTATATTTTCTTCGTTATTATCGCCATCGCCATCTGTGTCGTTTTCTTCACCTTCTTCTTCCTCCTCCTCCTCTTCGGCATGTATAATTGCGTATCGGTGCGCTCGTCCATTATGCATTTGTATTATCTCCTGGTTATTATCAACAATCTCTTCGTCATCATCGGTCGGAATAACGTCGTACCGCTGCATCTTATTTTTGTCCTTGATGACAAATGATGTGGCACCGAAATCACTGGAAAACGCATTATAGAGGCGAGGTGGTGGCGTTTTTTGATTATTTAACTCACTTTCGTACACTAGACTCGAATAATTTTTATCGAGATCACCACTTTCTTCGTTATTATTTATGGTGAGTGGTAGGCTCGAAAAGCAATCCAGATTCTGTTGTGATTTCACAAAATTATCCGACACAATTTTATAACTTCGATCAGTATCGCGTGGTAAATCCTCAACTGGTACAATGGCATAGCGCCCACTATTGTTATTATTATTATTCACTCTATTAAAACTATCATTCGGTTTGGGTGCAAGCCTCGGTGGCCCCGCCGATAACGACGAATTTAAACTTAACACACTTTTATTATAATTCCGTGTTTGGTAATTAATTCCGATCGAATTTATCGAGTCACTGCGTTTCACTTTAAAACTTGAACTGGCTTTTCGAACAAACTGGCCAGTTTGCGGGACACCTGAAGTATTCGGATAAAATTCACTTTGTTGGCAAAAGGCCGGATTCACAAACGAATTATTTTTCATAATTTAAAACTATTTAAAACTACATTTATGCGACATAAACTAAATACGCGTACGTCTAAATCGTATGACGATTCAAATGCATCTGCTATTTGAATTAAAAATTTATTTTTTATAATTTGGCGTGCCTCCCTTTATTAGTATACACGATATAAAGCATTGGCCGTTACAATTTTATTTGTTGTTGTTGCTGTTTGTGTCAAATACTTTAAAAGCTGCAACAACAACCACTGTCGGATCGGAATATACAAAATAACTTTATTTAAGAAAGGGGAAATGAAAAAGAAATGGTTAAAAGGAAGCACGGGCCATACCAAACCAACGTATTTTTAATGATCGCACGCAGATGATGAATGAATGAAACAAAAATATTTTACCGAATAGCATTTTGCAGCTGTTCGTCGCACACTCCAATGATATTGATGTTGATCCCCTACTATTTGTTTGTTGTTTCAAGATAACTGCTGGTAGTTTTAAGTATGTTGATCGAAATTTCTGGTCTTATTGTGTCTTTTTCTTCTTCTTCTATTTACTTATTTACACATTACAAAACGTATTTGTAGTCAAAATTGGTTGTTGAGGTATGAATTTTAATAGTAAGAATGTGCAGTGACGCTTGGTGAAGGGATTGTTCGTACGTTGAATTAGGTACGCTACTGGCGCTCGAAATTGGTTTTGTAATTTTGTAACACTCAGTTGGTCTGGTATTTAAAATTTAAAGGTCTCGAAACTACCCTCTTTTTAAATTATTTTAGTTATGCTATTAGTAGTTCATACATATTTTGGTTTCAATGTTTGCGATACGTGCGCTTAATAATCCGATTATATTTAACGTGGAAACTTTTAAAGTTTATCTAATAGGCTTCCATCTACTCGTAATTGATAAAAAGCAAAAATTTCATTAAATATAGCGGATTTCAATCGAATCTCATTTGGATTTGATAGTTTTCGTATAATGTGTGCCAACGTTAGGTAATTCGATTTGCACCCACAGATTCTATATATTCTTCTTAGAGACTATTGATAAACACTTGAGCCTCTCTAATGATATTTGTGTTACTTCAGTACGAGTAATTTCGAATAGGACCATGAGCTTGCCAAATTGAGTCTTGTGATAGTTTTTGGGCATCACAAAATTAATTTTTTTACGTTCGTATGTCGCGGTTTCAGTACGTCATACGATTGTGTTATTTTCTGTAAGGCGTAAAATTCGTTTTGAGCATTTCGTCTAAATATAATATTCAAAATATACATCCTGCTTACAGTATTTGTTTTCCAGATCGAAAGGGTTAAACGATCTGAAATTTGGAACGGGATGTTTGCAGCTTAAACCGCACGGAGACCTAGCAACCTACTCTTCGATCAGACATCGCATCAAAATCTGAAAGTAACAATCATGATACGCACGACTTCGAAGTATGTTTTCTGATCAGCAGCAATCGTTTTCGCCAATTCGTATCGGGTTTTAGACCCATAAACTGATCTGCGTATTTAGGTTGCATTCACATCACCTGCATCCCATTTGTAAACGAACATATTCTAAATGGGAAGGGGGGGAGGGGGATGGGAGGAGAAATCAGAACATGCCAAGATACTTTGTACGACTACCTCGTAAATGTTTTAAACAAAATTCCTCAAGACGATGTAAAGATAGGTTTGGGTGCCTTCAACACACAAATCGGCCATGCGGTCAGCGTTCATCGTAAAACTGTCGGTCCAGCTTCCCAACAATTTACACCAAATAATAATGGGATTGAACAATCAAGTTACCCGAGTCAACTGGAAGTTTGCATATCGGAAACCCTAGCTATACAATAAAAAGAATGAAGACAGACGCAGAATGACTATAGGGTCGCGAGGAAACGCTCCTAGCGATTGTGTAGAATTAAGAAACGTGAATGGCAAAAACAACAAGTACTTAAAATCGAAACTGAAAGTGTAAGAGACAAATACCGTTCAATAAATGAAATCGCTACCGAATTCGATACACCCAGTAGCGGTAATCGCAATGAATCGTATAATGAGTATAGCACCTGCAGAAAAATACTCAAGAACGACAGCGATTACTTTTAGTGCTTTAAGTTTGAGCTGGTTTCATCGATTTGGTTTGAAGAGAAAGCGTTTAGCAGTAAAACCAAAGTGGCACTAATGTGGCGAATTATTACCCAGTAACTACTGAAGGACACAATTCAATTTAATTTTAACCACATTGTCTCATGGACGGACTTCAAAATTGGAAGTACATCAGATATGTAGATAACCCAGCTGATTGTGATTCACAGGAAATACTTCCAAATTTTGAGAGATTTTGATCTTTGGTTGGGAAGGGACAAAGTGGTTTATGCAATGAAGAGGACATGTGGCTATTCATCCTAAATTCCTTCGAATAATCGCGTATAGGGGTTCATAAAAAGCATTTGGTCATCGAAGCCGATTTGCCTAATCGAAAGGATATTTAATCGGGAAGAATTGCTTGTGACAAGAAATTCCGTATAATGAGAGTACCCAAATGATGTATTTTGGTGAGGAACTATCCGTTGGTGATGTACTATGTACAGGAGGTAAATTTACCAATACAAACGCCACTTACGACGTCAAGATTCTACGATCTGCCGTGTAAGTCAATAATTCCACTTCGAATAGTCGAAGAAGTACACCTAGAATGTAAGCTGCATTATTACTGGCCAAATTATTCAAAAAGTGATTTTCAACTTGTCGTATATACTCAATTTGGGGGTATAAACAGAAAATCATATCATGCCAAATCTACCGGCAGAAAAATTTGAATTTGTTGATCTTTTTTCCAATAGGGACATAACAATTTTGTATTTTAATACGAAAGCATCCTTGATGATCGTCTGTTTTTCATGATCTGTGAACGACAAAACGTCAGTTAAGTTTAACTTTTTTTATCATGGTGAAGTTCACGAACTAATAACTTTTAGAAATTATTAAAAATTACTACTGCAATTCTGAGTTGGTGGTCGCAACTTTAAGAGCGGTTACTCCAACTTTCTCTTGTAAGTGCTTCAGTTCAAAATGAGCCAAATCAGTCGGTTCCACGCAGTTCACAGGAATTAGGAATCTCTCAAACCATATTTATTTATTTTTCAAAATCGAACTTTTCTGCAAAAAATTTGCTGGAAAATAAAAATCGAAGAGAGAGAGAGAGAGAGAGCAAAAACAACCAATCAAATTAGCTAAATTGGTTATATTTTTGTAAGCGAATTTCCCCTACATTTCATTTTGTACAACTTATTGCCCCTTCGGAATAAAAATTATTTAAACTGCAGAAAATTTTTCTGCAGAAAATTTTGCTATAGAATCAAATAAATTCACGTTAAGCGTAAGATATTATACATTTTCTGACAGATCTGATACACATGTTTATCCCAGCTCAGGTCATTGGACCTAAGAAGACCTAAGTTCCTATGAAACAATCGTATGGTATGGTTACATTGTTAAGTTTAATTAGCGGAAACAAATCATAATTGATTTTTTTCCCAAAAATATTTTCTTGTGATTTGGATGCGTTAAGGCACGCTCTTATTAAGTGCTCATTTATTAATCATGTCAAGATCCCCATTAATTGATTCAAAGTTAATAGACGTCAAATTGCTACCTGGTACTTCAGTAAAAAATTTGAACATCATGCACAAGCAAATGGTGACTGCAGCTCAAAGGTAGCTTCGAAATATTGTCAATATATAAGCAAAAAATTATCGGCACCAGGATTGAACCTTGAGGAACACCAGATATTAAGAGTAGAAGGGAAGATTTGCCCATTGAAGTTACTACACTTGAACCTCGATTATCCGGGATGAGTGGGACTTCCCGGATAATCGAAAATCCCGGTTAATCAGATGATATTCACATTGACCAAGACAATAAAAAATCCCGGATAATCCCGGATAATCGAGGTTCACGAATAATCGGATCCCGGATAATCGAGATTCAAGTGTACATATACTGAGACGGGCCAGACAAGTAAGACAAAATTAGTTTTATAGATTCATCAGATAGGCCAAATTGTGTTTTAGCTCTAATAAAACGAAATTAATCGAGTTATGGGCCTTCTAAAAATCTAGAAGTACAAAACAGCATAATTATTCCTGTCTAAATAAGAACTTACGAAGTCCGATAAATGGGTCAACAATGAAGTAGTACTGTGGTATTGGCAAAAACCTGACTGGTAGTCTGATAAAGTCTGGGTTAGCATTAAGTGAGAGTGGATTTGGTCAGCTATAAGATCGATAATAATGATATGGGTCGCATATCCCCTGGTATTTTTGGGTATCTTTGTTTTGGAATCGCAATTACCCTACTTATCCTCCAGCAGTCGGGAAATGTCTGTGTATTTAAGGCAAAGAAGAAAACGTGGACCAACAATGGTAAAATAGCCGGTATACAACATTTGATAAATTTTATAGATATACCATCATCGCCGATTGCATTAGATTTTATTATGGCAAGTAGGGCATTTAAAACTTGATCCTCATATACCTCTGAGAACTGAAGTGCATTGATTGCATATAGCTCGAAGAACGAACTGTGCCTAAATTAGGAACCATATCAACAAAAGCAGAATTAAACTGATCAGGATCAAACTCTTCACAGTATTCCCATCATTTTTTACTATGAATGCCTTCGTCTTTTAGATGTTTTCAAACCTCTTTGGAACCAAGGCCTGGGTCAAGTTTATATTGAATGTAGCGTTTTCTATAGGCTTTCTATCATAAATTTTATTATAATCTTATTTTCAGACATACGGGAATATTTCCAGACTCTATAAGCCATGTCTCGGAGTTGGATATCATTCATAATGTTTCTCGTTAGCCATTGAGGTTTATAGCAATGCCAATTCTCTTCGTAACAAAGGGAGATAGAACTTTCGTGTTGATATAGTTGGAGGTAATAATAGTATTAGTATCAAACGTATCGATGTCTATTTGGAGAATACCGCACTGGAGGATTCTATAGCTACGAAAGGTGATATACTCAATTTTACGGATGGCGTGTATGTTGAAATTTGCACCCATGGTCAGCGACCCCAGCGCACTGAAAAATATCACTCGGTTGCAATGATGTGCTAGTTAGAATCATATCAATTAATGAACCGCCATTGTGATGAATTCTCGTAGGTTTTGTTTTTGAGGTAGATAGATTAAAATGAGTAATCAATTGTTTGAGATTCCTAGAATCATTTGTATTGAGTAGATCAACATTGAAATCTCGCATAGAAATTATATTATTGAACTCTTCATTTAAAAATGCAAACACCTCCTGCAGATTGCCAAGAGGTAATCCTCTATGGTGGATATATCCTACTCCAACAGCCAACCTAATTAATCGTAATTTTACCAGATCTTGGAATGTCACTTCGAATATATAGTGTAACACCACCCCACCTCAACCAGCTCAGTCTGTCCTGTCTGAAGACTTTATAACCATTGATTTTGAAGGCCTAATTAGTATATGCATTTTCAGCCATGTTTCCGAAATACCTATAATGTGAAAACGTCTCTTGTGGAAAAGGATTTGAGGCCTTGCAATTTTACTTGAAATGAAACGTACATTTAGATGACAAACTCAAAGAGAATCAAGGCTATTTATGGAACTGTTATCAGGATTGAACATAATAACTGTTAAACATCACAGAAAGATCCATAAAAATATAACTGACGTTGCATAGAAATATTGATGAATTACAATAGGAACTTGGTATGACCAACCAAATAAGAATGATAAAAAAAAGATAATTATAGTGATAATAGTAAAAATAAAATAAAAATAAAAATAAAATGTAGAACAATATAATAGTTAATAAACGTAAAATTCATAAGATCATTAAACATAAACCTCTGTATGAAAGACATACACTTACTTTTCGTTACCATTTAATACGACAGTACTTATTAATTACTTACTAACTTGTTACGGAATCTTCTCGTCGAACAACACGTTTTTACATTTTTGGGGTAGCTTCTGTGGAAATTAGGGGATTCTTTGTCTAATATCACATTGTAAATGCCCAAGTCAACCATTGATTTGATTGTAATTGACTTGTCCTGCGGTGCTACTTTGTTAGATACAAAACCGTTCCGAAATGATACATTGTGAATAAGTTTTTGCTTCCTGCGCTGCCTAACCAAAAAGAATAAGCCCGATGTCGTTTTGTCGAGGTGTTCATTTATATGTAATGGAGAGGCAGGATACGTATCACTAAATAGTTTGATATTGAGGTTGTCCTCTTTTATATAATCAAGGTAATGACCAAAAAATTCGTGTTTATTGCTTACAGTAGAAAAACGCACAACGATTGGACATACTTTTTATGGATCGTAACTACTCCTCATACGAAAGCAGTTATTAATTGAATTCACAGAGAAATGTTTGATTCCTAGTTTCTCGGTAATATTTGTCATAAACTTAAAATTAAACGAGGGTATCATTGGGAATACCTCGTAGAACTAGATTTTGCTTTCTCCAGTCTCGACTAGATTTGTTTATGTGCTCCTCCAGAAATACAATTCCTTTTGTTAATCGACGATACCTTTGGATTGGGAACTAATTGCATCCACATAATCTGGGCATCAATCAGCCTATAGCAACACCCGGCCATATTTTATCAAGAATAGCGTTAATAGATCTCTCGGAATCAACCTTGTTTTTATCATTTAGTTCATCCAGTGCGATGGTAGCAGCTTTTTTGTATAGTCCTTGATATTGTCCCACACAAATCCAGAACTTATTTTCTGCAAGCACATCAAATTCATTTTTAGATGCAGCAATACAGTTGCCATTATATACCCAACGCATACAACAATCACACTAGATCCAACCCATATTAGAGCTGATTTCATTACCACTACTGCATGAAGCACACTGATGACCCATTATAAGTAGGGTTATGTTGGTTCTACAGGCGATTTGATGAACTTCTACTAATTTGGTTTGGTTTTAATATTACATTAATATAGGAAATAACAGATGTAGTCACAATATATACAGGAATGCAAAATTATGCCATAATAAATTACAGTAGTAATTTATTTAATAAATATAATGCGGACGAAAATTTTTAACATGTACTCAAACCGTTCACTGAACTCTTCCTTACAAGAACAAATTAGCTCAAAAACTGAAGCCTTCTTGATCATTTGAAGTGTCGAAACTTCTCCGATTGAGCTTTGTTAAAGTTTGTAGAAAATCGTAAATTTCATCGAAAAATCATCTTCAGCGCTGAAGCTTATTTTTGGCTTAATATGTTGTTAAGTAAAATATTATTGGACAGTGACACACCTACATGTGCTGCAAGAGACTCCATTACAACCACAAAAAGTGACCATGTGGATGTGGATTTCATTCCGGAGGTGTGATTGAAACACATTTGTTCGTCGATGAAATTGTTCGCCATGCTACTTTCAATAGAGTTCACTATCGAGCCATGTTGGAAGACGATTTCTGGCTAGAATTGGATTTACTTGACATCAGTGATATGTGGTTCCAACAGATCTATTAGATTTTTTTTTTATGTAGCTCAGCGACAATATCAAACACGAAATTGCCAACGGTCGATATGTGTGAAAAAGTAGTGAAAATTTGCTCCAATGAATCGATCGAATTTCAGCCCAATATCTCAATTATTCGGTGTTTTATTTAAATCTAATATCACAAGTCTCTTTATTTGCCTTAGCGTTAAAAATGTTCATATAGAAGTACAGTAGGAGATTTGACCAGCGAATCGTTTGTTCAGCGAATCCTGGAAACCAATGTGCAGGGAATTTGTTTTCGATTATTTTAGTGTTATCGCACCGGAGCCATTGAGTTAGTCCATTTGTCGTTGTAAAATACTTTGCAAGTGATTTTTGTAAGACTTTTAAAGGAACTTCGCCCGTTTGCAACGTGCGTTTGGAAAGAGCGGACTTAGTAAACAGTCTATGTAGACCTGTTAGGCTATTGTGGCGTTTATCTAAAATAAATACAATTTGGATTTTACCATATACCTTTCTCTATTTGGGTGTAAATCTTTAAATCGGACGTGGTACGTGTGTGAGCGTATATGTGATAGATTTCGTAGCCTTCTGTTATGTAAGTTTTTGAAGAGGTATTCAATAGCTTTCTCTCATTAATTTCATCAAATTTATTATTTTCAATATTATTAATAGCTTCGTAAACCAACAGATAATATCATGTTTCTAAAATCCGTTTCAAATTTCCTTACAAACTTATACTTCCGCGAAACAAATTAAATCGATTTCAACCCCCTCAATTCTGCGATTATATTTTCGAATCGCATGGAAATTAGTCATTACATGAGTTAGTAGTACCGTATCTATAGACAATACGATATTTTCCGTCATGACTAGACGCCTCCACCATCACAGATTTTATTTTCCATGGTATTCCACTGTACAGTGACACTTCACAATTGGCTGTATGTAGAAATGGCGAATAGATGTGGGGGGGGGGGGGGAGGGGGTATTGTCTTTATTTTTTTTTGCATTTTACGATTTTCTAAAAAATTTGATATCTTATTCTGTATACATTTTCATACTAACAACAACACTCTATACACTTGTACCTATCTACATAATATCGTGAACAAAAAATTTATTATCGATTCCAAAATTTCAAAACGCATGCGTTTTTCTTTACATTCAATGTGAAGGAAGAAAATTCGTTCACTCGACGTGGTATACGAATTTTCCTTTCAATCGTGCCTTTACACACAGAGCAAAAGATTTTCTGTTTGTTTGTTATCCCATGTCGTCCGTGTGTTACGTGTTTCAAAGTGCAAATAATAAAATTTAAATAAAGCTTTTCATGTTTATCATTAACTTTTCAAAGTGTTGGAAAAACACTTGTTAAAACGTCTGAAGATCGTGTGCTCATTTTTGTAAAGTATTCATACTTACGTATTCAATTTGGAAAATTGCGATTGCTTAGAATTTTACATTTTGTGTAGAGGTATTTTTTTTTGAAAAAAAAGGAAAAATCAGGAAAAGCAACTAAAAGAAAAAGAAAATCAAGTGAAATCTGCCAAAACAATTGAATTAAATTAATTTCCTAGTTCTGTTCCTGTTTTTCAATATACATTGTGTGTGCTTTTTTATGTTTGTCGGTCGGGTAATAGTGATTTTCCCCCAGTGTATTATACCAGTAAAGAAAATGCTTAATGCAAAGTGATTTTTCATTATACAAAAGGTTGTGCTTTAAATTTATTTATAATATCCTGTATATTTTTATTATACATTGACGTGATAAATGGATAAATTGACAATAGGAAAATGATAACCCCATATTGGAAAAGTGTGTGATAAATTGTGATACAAATTTCGGTAACGAATCAACCAAAAATGCATGGGTATCCAGTAATGCAAGTGGTGCAGTATAGTGTACCACCGACATGTTCGTGGGGTCCACCAATCGACACTCACAGATCATCAACAGGTGATTTAATCAAAATTTCATAAACACAAAAATTATTTTTCTGGAAAATACCATTTCTTATTTATATTGAATCATTAGGATCCGTATTTGTGTGTGAGGCTGCGAGTATATGCGTGTATAATAGATTTATAAGGGTATTTTATTAATTAGGTACCTACATGTTGTTGTTAGTATTCTTATGTAGGTATGTACAGCTATATTCTCATGTACGGATCTAATTTTATTTTCAATTTAATCCTAGAAAAATATTTTACGGTACAGCTATTTGCAGGATTCATTGACGTATTTGTCAATTCTCTGACGATGCACGGACGTATATAATGACGTTGTTGCAGTATGGCCACATAATAAAAAATTCTTAAACATGTATTTGAAGATATAAAATATAATAATTTATTCTCTATTAAGTATAGATATTTTGGAAGCATTTTAAAGATCAATTGACGTTCCAGACGGATCATTTTCTTAATTTTTAATAGAATTTGCTGCGCCAAGTTTCACTTCCTGTTCTTCTGTTCTGTGTAAAATATTAGAAAAATTCTTTCTTGATTTTGTTTGTCTCTTTGACCCTGGCTAGTTTAGACTTTGTTTGGAATTTTTGAAGTTATGGACAACATTTAATAAGAGTGGACGGACTATAATCAAAATCTATATTCCCGCTTAAATTTCAGAAAACCAACCGTTGTTGAAAATTTTACCTTTAAATTTATTTGAATATTCAATTCTTTGTCGTTTTTTGTAAATACTTTTCAACATCGTATTTCTACAGAAGCTGCTATTTCCGGTACGCAGATTACAGTTTATGGCAAAAACGTAGGTATGGAATTTCATGCCGATCAGTCAATCCATGTAATCTGTAGAGTTTTCTAAACACTCGCGGTTTTTAATTGCAAACTATAAAATTTTTCTATTCTGCCCTAGAGATGTTCACAGGGTCTCCTGGAGATTTTCATAGGGTCACTGCTTATTGTTTTTTAGTTAATTTCAGTGCATTCAATAAAGTTGATTGCCTGGTGTTTCACAAAGCTTTGTTCTTGGGGTTTAAGTTTTACTGATTTTTTATCATCGAGAAATTAATATTAAAAGGTCTCAAGCAATGTGAAACTTATAATCATAAAAATGTCTAAATTCAGTTTAAAACAGTAATAATCATCATAATGGACTTGCACTAGCCAGCAGAATAGTCGAAAGTCTGAACTATCCATTCCAGTTATTCGATTTTTTGTTTACAATAAATCGGGTTTGTAGTTTATTTGGGAATGTATATGTCATTAAGTAAATTCCAATTGCCAAAAATACAAAAAATTCCAATTGAGAAGAAAATATAGTAATTAAAAACTTTTTAATGCTGGAGACCGTGGTGAAAATTATCATCTAATGTCCTGTTTCACTGTATTGATAGAAAATGTTCTGATCTATTCGAATATATAAAGTAGAACCTGTGAACGTTCCCCAGATAGACACCATAGACGTAAACGTTAAAATGTCATGTTCACTACATCCATAGGTTTTTGACTGAGCTATATGACCGTGAAGTGCGACCCCGTAAACATTTTTAAGATCGCGGATATAAAATTTGAAAATATATCCAAATTCTTGGAACTTTTAAGTTGTGGATAGCGGATGTGGATAATAAATATAATCTTAACCAAACAGCGTTCGTTTTAAAATTAGAACTACAACTTACATATCAGGGCTATCCCAAAATTCATCAAAGAACCTGTGAATATCTCTACGGCCGGGTGTGAGTAACTGCTGCAGAGTAACTTTCTAATTTCAAAATAAAGCTTTGCATACCGATTAAGCACGACTAGTACTAACGGGGTAAAATGTGTTCAGCAGTCGAAAAAACTGGAAAAGATTGTTTCACATTTCGCCTTAAAGACGATAAAAATAATACTCGATTTCTAGAGAAAATCAAAAATTATTTAAGCCCAACTTTAACATTTTTGAAAGGCAGCTAAACTGACGAAATTTGTGCTTATCAACATTTTTTTTTTTAGTAATTTTCATTTATAATTGAGGAGAAACAAACAAGCCCCTAAAAGATACTATACTCTCAACGAAATACATATACCGTTCAATAATATTTGTGTTGAACAACAAATTAAATATTAGAAATATAATGTTCAATCCAAGGATCGTTCAACACTTTACAGTCACAAACTCCTTATTGAAACCACCAAACCAATTTAAAATGCAGTTTAAATTAGCTTTTATTTTATTTATTTAACGTTTTCGATCACGGAGTGATCATCATCGGAATAATTTTGCAACTGAATACACTAATTTGCCGCTTAAAAATATTTGCATATTATATACTATGTATAATACATAAGGTACATAAACACTTGTCATTAAACACATGAAAAAACAAAATTATACAAGTATAAATAAAATTGTACATAAAAAATTTTAAATAACAATATTCATGTAATATTGTGCGTGTGTTTGTAAAAATTAATTTTGGTTGTATATAGACTAGTTAGGTAAAAGTGTCAATAGAAGTTGAAAAAATTATCAGCTGTGTTATATACAAATGTGTAGATTTTTACTAAATGTCAAAAGACAAATTGAAAATTTCCGAAAATGGAAATTGAAGTGCAGTGTGTAGTGCCGTGATTTTCTGTTTATTGTTGTTTTTCGTGCTGGTGTAGTGAATTTACCAAACAGAATAAATTCGAGTCGATTGGAATCTTTTCTTGGTTCATGATATCGATTTCGTATTTGTTTATATATAGTGATTCATATGCATCCAGTTTCCAGCTGTTTTGGATTGTTTTTATTATTTTGGAGTTCGTGATATCCATTCGGTGATTATTATTCATCATCATATGTTTGGCCACACTATTTCTTGTGTCTTTGTTTCTTACAGCGTTGGTGTGTTCCTGTAGACGTTTATGGAATGCCCTGCTTGTTTGGCCGATGTATTTGTTGTTACATTCCGTGCAACAAATTTGGTAGATTCCAGATCTTAACGGTGATGGTGTTAAAACTTTGTAGGTGCTGATATATGATCCAAGATTTGTGCTTTTCGTGACTAATTCAATGTTGAATCGTTTTAGCATATTCCGCATTTTGTTGGTGATCGATGGATAGAATGGCATACAGATACGTTTTGTGCAACCACTCGGTTCAGTCCCGCTCGTCAGCGTAGTATGTGCAGTAATATGTTGTTTACGTTTGTGTTTGTCCAAAATTTTATCAATAAAATTTGTATTAAAACCATTTACGTGGGCTGTTTCTTTTATGAATTTTTCTTCTCGTTTGAATTCAACAGCGGATAGAGGTAAAGTATATAGTCGATGGGCCATTGAATGGAAGGCAGCTTTTTTTGTGGAATGTTTTTTGTTTTTTCATGTGTTTAATGACAAGTGTTTATGTACCTTATGTATTATACATAGTATATAATATGCAAATATTTTTAAGCGGCAAATTAGTGTATTCAGTTGCAAAATTATTCCGATGATGATCACTCCGTGATCGGAAACGTTAAATAAATAAAATAAAAGCTAATTTAAACTGCATTTTAAATTGGTTTGGTGGTTTCAATAAGGAGTTTGTGACTGTAAAGTGTTGAACGATCGTATAAATGGAAACCACGGCGAGTACACAGTGCAATAATTTTTTCAATCCAAGGATTTTAACGATTCTGATTGCATATTTCTATCAGATATGTTCATTGTCATCCAACATATGTATATAATGGCTGAATTTAGAATAGGCCCTATTTCATTGAACAAAAAAGTTTGTTGAATGAATGAGTTTCTGATATAAAGAACTTTGCACTTGTGATTACGTATTCCTATCAAGTTAGTATCCAAAAAATATAGTGGCTGAATTTGTTCTATTATAATCCAAAGTTTTCAATGGAATTACGAACATGCATTCGGAAGTGCCAAGTTGGTTTTTAAAATCCCGCCCCTGTTTAATTTGTTGTTCAACATAAATATTATTGAACATATATGAATTTCATTTAGAATAAAGTATCTTTTAGGGGCTAGTTGAAATTTTCTGAAAATTATGTTTTAGGGATAAGCACAAATTTCGTCATTTTAGGCGCCTTTGGAAAGTCTTAAAATTAGCCTTAAATTATTTCTGGTCTTCTCTAGAAATGGGGTATTATTTTTATTGTGTTTAAGGCGAAGTTTGAAATTTTCTCTTTCCGTATTTTCGGATTCTGGACTACATAGCACTAATTTTTTCCCGTGAGCTCTAATTAGCACAAATTGGGCTTCATTAGTATGCAGAGTTTAATTTATAAATTTAAAAGTTTTCCTGCTACAGTTACCCACATTACAACCTGAAATAGACTAATTAGAAAAAAGTAATAACCATCACATAATAGACCGTGCACTAGCCAGCAGGCCTAAAAATATAAACGTGACTCTGTGAACATGTCTAGGATTTTATTTATTTTCTCTAAAAATGTTTCAATTTCACTACAAGACAATATACCAATTAGATTTTTTTTTAAATTTAACAGTGTAAATTTTTGGTATAATTTTTGGTATGTATTTCACAATCATCAACGAGGTGATATCTAGGTCTAGGATTAGCAATATAGAGTAATATATCTTTCGGCTATAAAATATTTTTTCGGATACATTACAATTGCTATTATTTTTCAACTGGAAATTTTCGACTAACTTAAAGCCTCTAAGTTACTAAAATTGTCAAAAGCGATGTATACAAAATTGAATTTTTGGTCACAAAAAGTTACCAAATTACCTAGTTCGTTCTTTTGGATGAAGTTGAATGTATAATTGAGGTAGTAATAGATGATTATCCAAATAAAATGTTTAGTTTGTCTATGGATAGGTTTCAAAGTTTATCGTTTTTTGAAACGTTCAAATTAATTTTCTCAATATTTTACCTCTAAAAAACGAAAAATCTTTGCATCAAGGTGCTAGAAACGTAAAGTCGGAGTATTACTACATGATTATCAAGATCGAAAAATTATGCCAAAAGTTGTTTTTTATATTTGGGCCGCAATGACGATTAAACTAAATGCTAATTAGTGAAGTCTGAAATTCAAGGATCTCCATGTTGAATGACTATAGAGAAATTTCCCGAGCTCTTCACTCTGTTTTTGCAATCTCTAGTATAAGCCCTTCTAAACCAATTATGTACGGATAGGGATTTCGGTAGACAACAGTGGATATCTTAGGGATATAATACTAAACCCAGGACAGAATCGAGTATTAGGTCCATCGAAAAACTAAACTACCAGAGGAGGAATACCAATTTGTTTCGTTTATGGTTATTCAGTACAGTTCTTCACCTGATGCACTTTTCGATAAAACGTTTGGTCACAGTTGCGGAGAATCAAAAATGCTGTTACCTCATTGCGTACTTTGTAGTCATTGGAAAATCGACATATGGAAATGAATCACTTGGGACTAGCCATTTCAGCCTTATGTAATTCCTACAACTAAACCCAGACTGAACGGGAATACTATATTCATCTAAACTAAAGCCACCTGAGACATAAACAGTCCCGCCATCACTAATCCTAAATTAACCTATAAAAACTTCGAATGCAAAATTATGAAATTTGTTTACCATTCATTTCAAAAACTACGATCTGTATTTCATTACTATGAGAATCCACTATGTAAAGCTGACGATACTTACAAATGATCATTCACTTCTTTATTGCAGCACCTGCTATATAGGCTCTGACTTTTGGAATGTCTTTGATCTAAACCCCGTAACAATGTCTGAATTGTTAACTTCTTGAAATTCTCCAACTTCTGATTGTCCAAACTATATTTTTGAACAATGAATTCTCAGGAAAACGAATTTGCTTATAGCCACGACCAAATAAACGAAGAATTAAAGAAAGCCATGTTCCATGAGATGATAACAGTCCAGCAGGTAAGAAAGTTTTGGACTTCGTGGAATTGTATCGTATGTTGGTAAACTTATTCTCTCTATCTAGATAGATGTTTATATTTTAACATGATCTGTTGGCATCTTGTACTGATTCTCCCATAAGTGTTGCTTCATATCGGCCAGTGTACCAGTATCACGCATCAATGTACAATTTATAGAGTTTGGCCCAGGTAGCCCAACTAATGTTAAAAAATTAACAATTTAACAATTGTAATGGTTAAAATTACGCAAATAGCGTTTAGTATCAACACATGACGGCAGATAAAAATCCTATTTTAATATTTTCTGATGATTTGCCTTTGAAGTGAAGTCGTCTTGAGCCGGCCGTCTTGGTTTCAGTATATTAAGGAGCCGAACATATAGGTGTTCCATATAGGTAATTGAATTTGTCTATCGTAATATCTATAAAACGAGGGTTCAATAAAATTTATATGAGAAAATTAAAAGCATCGTTTTTTTAATCGAATTGTGAACTGTCATTTTGGCGAATTATTTTTGTATTGAAATATTTTTAAAAGAGACAAGTTTTCTGTAAATTAACACATTTAGGCACGACTTGTTACAAATGAATATTACTATGGCCTTTATAAAATGTGATCACTGTGATCATAAATAGGCACATCTAGGCCGGCCGTCTCACTAAAAGATGCAGCTTCTCTCATAACTCATAGATACGGTGCTTTATTTTTTGAGCTGGCGTCTCAAATATGAAATTTTAAACGAATTAAAATTTGAAGCAACATCAGAACAATTTTTTTAGTTATTGGGTCCAATTGTATCTGAATTTATACTAAAGTTTCTTTTTATTTTATATTTTTCAGTTTCGAACTCAAATCACGGGTTCAAAAAATATATTATCTGGTGTTTGATATGTGGTGGTACCTCTTCTTTAATTGGTGTCATGTTTCTTGGTGTATATTTCCTACTAAGATCCTATACCAGCTCAGTGGCGTATTTCGAAACCGTACCAACATTTGTTCCTGCTACATTGGTAACTATATTGCGCTTTACGTTTTACGTATTCATTTTGTGATATAAAAATCTTTTATTTTAGTTAATGTTAACCGGACTGTGCATTGTGAGCCTAGCAAGACGACGAAATCGATATAGTTATTTGATAAAATTATCGGGAACTTGTGGTGTTGCATCAGCATTAACGTGTGCCTTAGTTACGGTTACCACAACTGTGCTACATTTAAGTCGATTACAAACCCTACGGCAATGTGAATACACGCAGAAAACCAGAACGTGCACGTGTTATACGGTCGTGCTGGATCCACACACGGAGACCATTATAAATGATGAAGCTCGATTTGTGTTTGATTCAACAGCCGATTGTGGAATTGTCCATGGCGCTTTATATTCATGTTTGCGGGCCATATTTGGATTGTCTGTTGCAGGAGTACTGGTTGCCGTGTTTAGCTGCATGCTTGTATATCAGTTGCTAAGTCACGAACGAAAGAAAATGTACTGGGAACAGTTAGAGTTGAGGTGTCGATCATTGTATCCTGAACAAGGTTTACCGATACCAGGTGGCCCAGCAATAATTGGCAATCCAAGGGCGACTTGCCGATGTTGTGAACAATTTCACTGTCATCGAAATGTTATTGCACCAGCCGAATACCAATGGGATGGTTACCGGGGATTTTGGCCGCCCCCAAATCACACAACACACAATAATATGCCGCCCATACAACCTCGCGATATTGAACCTCGTGATGTTGAAAGAGTTCGCCCGATACGTGGCAATCCGCGAGACAGAAGTAGTGTATGGAATTGTCCAAGAATGCCGTGGCAACGAAATAATATACAACGATATCCACAAACTCCGTCTAGTCCAGATTCGCAATACGGGTTTTCAAACCAGCATTTTATTACAGAACCTCAAGTACTGACACAGTCTCAATCGAGCTACGGAATGGAGCGTTTGTTGCCTTACAATATTTGGGGACCACCACCGCCGTATAGTGATCCAAACAGTCCAGCGCGGCGACCTCGATTCCAGTACATTGGATCATTGGTATCAAACCAACAATTTGGGAATAATTCAATGATGCCACCAGCAGCAACAAGTAACAATAATATAACTGAATTTATGCAGCAATCTATGCCATCCCCAAATATGAATCACAATAGTATCAGTAACACAAATTGTATTCAGGAATCTTTATCATTTCCGAGCGCCACAATGCTAAAACAGGTGACCAGCGGTAGCACATCAGATGGCCGTCCTCTAAAAAATGGTTATAATCTAATTGATGGATACTCGAACACTTTACCATCTCGTAAGCCGAAAAAACGAAACGATATAAATCATAAGACGACGAGTGGCTTTTCACAAAACCACCACCGTCCGCAACGGGTTAATGTACAAAATATATTTTTAAATCATAACAGTAGTAGTAGTAGCATTAACGCTACTAGTAAGCAAACGAATCCGAATACTTCGAACAGTAATTATGAATTTCAGAATCCTGATGTATTTTTTAATAACAGCAGCAGCGACATCTACGATGACGATGATAATAATGGCGGAACTATTTCTAATAGTTACTTGCTACAGAAATATAAAAAGGTAATGGATGCGGCCACCCACAATCATAATCATAATCAAGCGATCCAGTATTCGACAATAAAAAATTACGAGAAACCAATTATGGATTTACATGATGACTGTGACCAAAATCAAACGGCGTACCATTTCCCAAAATCACGTTGCAATGCACGAAAATTCAACTTTAACGATTTATCGATCACGTCGACATCGAATGATTACAATTACGATTTGCTCGATAACAATAATCACATCTATCGGAACGATTTTAATCATTACTATCCAAATACGACAAGTAGTGCGGCGAATAATGGCAATCCGAATCATACGGTAGCAATCGGCGGCAATAAAATTAAATCAAGCAAAAATTTAAACATAACACCGATTAAACGCAACTGTAGTAACACTGTTAGTAACAATAATAGTAATATTAGTAGTAGTAATCTGTCATTGTTAATGAAAAATTATAATTCTAGTGATAACAGCTTAGAGCTGTTTGGTAGCACTAACAACAATAACAAGAACAATGCAAGCGATAATGAAAATAATAATAATAATAACAGTATTAGTAAAACTAGTATTAATAACAATAATAATAATAATAATAATAATAATAGTATTAATGGTAATATTATGACAAAAACTGATGATAATAATAACAATAACAATAGTAGTAATTGTAATAGTAAATAGTTTTGGGGACCTATCTCAATTTTAATTGAACAAAAAAATATTTGGAACATGCTATTCAAAATGTTATTTATGTTAAGAAAATAAAAAATGATTATGACAATTTTAAATTCGTCTAAGCTTCTTGAAGAATGAAAAGTAGCCTATACAAACACTTCTTCCTTCTTGATTTGGCCATCTGCTGATCCCGTTCAACAAATAGGTATAATCCATCGCCAGTCTCACTTTACATGATCTGATGAATTCATTCGCAAATGTACATCTAATTTTTTGTGGTTTGAATATCGTACTAATCGTCGAATATCGTATTAATAATTAATCTTTAAATTAGTGAAAACGAAAATAAAAATTCTTTTTAGTAAATGCTAAAATTCATAAATGATTTCCACTTAACCGTACACCTGTGTCGTGCACATTATTACGAAAAAATAGTTTGCAGATAGCAGGCATTTAGGGAAAATATAAATACAATATCAAACCATAGATGGCGATTATTGTTTACACTTCTTCAATAAATTAATGTTTTTTTTTATATACTCGTACATATTTGTTTGTTCTTGAATTATTCTTTCTATATTTTTGCAAACCATATACAGTGAAAATCCCGAGAGCCGGAAATCACTTATCGCGAAAAGTCTTGAGAGACGGATAAAAAATCTAAAAATATCCCCGTCAAATTAATTTCGAAGTTATTTTAACCTTTATGGCGAAAAATCCCGAGACGCGGACGAAAAGTCGCTGCCTAGTACAAATTTTTATTTTTGAAACCATGAGAAGCGAAAATTGCATAGTTTAAGGGGCAATTAGCAATTTGTACATACATATCAAATGTCAAAAATACATTTTGATTAACGATAAATTAACATTTTGATGCATGTATATACTAATTTTGATTATGTATTATAATTTTATGTACACGTACATCATAAATATTGATATATATTATATGTATATATGCTATGTACTTGTACCTATTAATTATGTGGTAATTTTAATTATTTTTTGCGTACATTTATTTTTAATTTCATAAAATACCAATAATTGAATTTTTTTTTTAAAATAAAGTTTGTGTGCAATTATCTTTTGAAAAACAAAATTTGTTTTAAAAAAAAAAAAAAAAAAGTCGCGAGACCCGGAAAAATCCTGAAAGCCGGAAAAACCATTGGTCCCGTCAGATTCCGGCTTAGAGGATTTTCACTGTATTTCTCTATTTCACGTTTCGTATTATATTTGAAAATGGGTGTACGTACTAAATAAAATTTTATTAGGTATATCATCACATACATTCAGAGGGCAAAACAAAAAAATTATTTTCTGATCTCAGGCAAAAATATTTTTTTTTTATATACATATTTATTAATTCTTCAATTCCCCTTTCTATATTTTTACTAATCAAATAACAAAAATATATATTTCTCCATTTCGTTTCGTCACACCGTCGACACATGTTTTACAAATAAAATAAAAACAAATGTACCGATTTTCAATTTTACGTGAACAACAACAACAACAACAGCAACTCAAGACGATCTTTATTGTGGTTCAGAAAATAGACACGCGTGCTGGTGTCAATGAAGAGATTTCTTCTACATAAGCTATCTATCTCTTTTTTATTTATGATATGTAAAAAATTGAAATATCTATAAAATGGCCGCTCATAATGTTTACGTTTTTAGTTAGTATTAAGCATGTTCACTGATGTTTTTCTGACATAAAAAATCGGTATATTTTTGACATATTTTACCCCAGCTAACTTCGCTTCAGTAAAATATCCCATTTTTTTTTTTTTATATTATACGAGTGAACGCGTTTATTTTTAGCTTGGCATATAAATTTAACCGTTCAGTATTTTAAACGTTAATTTTCATTACAAAATAATTTAATAAATTTCCTAAAGTGTTTAAATTTTATTAAAATATTAATGAAAATATTTATAATTGAATCAAGTTTAGCCGGCTATTAAAAATTAAGTTTTTTCAAAATAATTCTCAGATGTCAAAAAAACCTCGAAAAAATCCAATACAAAGTGAAGTTAGGACATGTCCGAATACTGTAATAATTTAATTTTCTGTAATAATTTTGACATTATATTGAAATAATTTTCTCTTCAATAATTTGTTAGATTTCGATTGGTGTCCGAATACTAAAATATTTTTGACATTATTACCGTGCGTTCTCATCTGAGCTTGCTTTGCAATTAATTGCAATCGATTTTAAATTTATAATTTTTATAGTACACAATCAAAAAATTCTGTATCGGTATATAAATTTTTATACACACACATAAAAAAATTACAAAACGATTTGCAATCGAAAGTAGTAGGGCATACATCTTTTTCCATTGTAATGCATGGTTTACACGAGAAAATTGTTTTCTTCTGCAAATTTTGCAGGTAAATAAGAAAGAATTCGCTATATAAAAATATTCAATATGCGAGAAAGAAATAAACATATATAGTAATTGTGTAATTTTTTTTATAGGATCATTATTACTTTATTTTTAATGAATTCAAATGAGAAATTTAGATTTTTATCTATGGCGTCTGTTTTTATTATGAATGCTCAACATTTATAAATGCGAAATAATTTTTTTTCTTGTTGATTTTAAAAATGTTGCCATAAAAATACTCGGATCGAATATATTTTATGGCGACATTTTCATTTTTATGGTCATTTTTGCTCAAAAATTCTTCTGCAAAATTTTGTCGGGATATATTGCTTTTCTTGTCTCTCATGTGCAAAAAGTGAATGTTATATCTTATTCATTTTGCAGGAGAAAAATGTTGGTCTTGTGTAAACCGGGCATAAATTTTACATTTGCTCAAAAACTGAAAAATTTCCCTTATTTTATATAAAGAAATTTTCAACCCTGCAATAAACAAAGCAACTTGTTTGTTTTGAAAGCAAACTTCAAAATTTTGTGCTAATAAATAGACGTAGAATGATTTTCAAATTCAATATAATGTAAGTGGTGATGATTAAAACCGGTTGGCCAATCTTTCTAATTAATCTGTTTTATATATTCGTAGAAAATCAAAAAAGAGATTGTATTTTAAACAAATTTAATCGATACATTGACCAATTTGGTTACGGGCCATCGTAAATATGTTAAAAAAATCCAAGTATGTATTTGGTGCCTCGATCGGGATGTCGACCGGGTCGATATCGTACACAAGGAAGTGCTTCGAATGTGTGGTGGTTTATCGTATGAATGTCGGTGGTAAAAAATACGGTGAAATAAAAGAGAATGAAGGGGGAATCGAAAAGGATGATCCAATTACTGAGGATAGTAAGGATCCAAAAGCTAAGGCCAAGGCATGAATAAGTACGTATTTGACTGGAAACATCTAAGTAAGAAATCGCTCTATAACGATCTTTTTAATTTTAGAATCCTGCAATCAACCGTAGGTGATAGTAACATAAACTTAGATGACAGCGATATAGTAATAATGGATTTCTGGGTGATGATTTTCATAATTAAGCTGATATGATGAGCTATAAGAGATGGAACTACTGTGTATGACATTCGCATACGATGCAAGTCGAAATTGAACAAGTACAAGAGTTGCGAACAAGTGGTGGGTGCTAAACGCACTCAAATCGTAATTGATTATCAATAAAGATTGTGTGCAATTAAGAGTTTAATAAATATAAAATTGAAGAAAATATTTTAGTTTCATTTTGCCTATGAGAATTTTGTAACCTATCGGAAACTAAGATTAGATATCTCTCGACGAATTTTGAAACTGATGAGAAGCCCATCATTTTTATATTAGATTGGATGGCTCCGTTTAACGTGTATTTTTGGTACTGTCTATAAAAAAAGCCGAAACCGATTAACAATGTGAATATTGCGTAACGCATTACGCAACCAACATTGAATTTCTGCAAAATAAAAAGACAATTGATGAAATGTGGAACCGGATAAACAAATCTATTTTGCAATCAAAATCTATTCCAGTTTAAAAACTCAATCTCCTCCAATATTGAGAAACACACCCACCCATTCAAGAGAACCCGAAAATTCCAATAAATCTTGATACAGAAGATATTGAAATCATATTTAATGAGGACACAAGAGACAGAAAAACAAGGGACCGAATCAGACGAGAAGAATTCCAGCAAAAAATACGAAGTTCCGTACAAGAACAAAATTTTTATTCCAAAATTTTAGACCAAAAACATTCGTGGAGCCTATGAAATTCGAACGAATGGACAAACGTACGGAACAAACGGGCCTCATACGACATATAATTTACGTGATATAATTGGTTAAAACGATGGGCATGGGATAGAAAAATCCAGAATTTTTGTCATTTTGTGTGCCAATATTTGTCTTCAAAAAATATTTGGCCAAATTTAAAAAAAATATGCATTTCATTGTTGCGCCAATTGCACATGCGGATGTTTCAAATCAGACAAATGTTTGAAATTATAAACAGCCCAATTTTAGATCAAAAACATTCGTGGAGCCTATGAAATTCGAACGAATGGACAAACGTACGGAACAAACGGGCCTCATACGACATATAATTTACATGATATAATTGGTTAAAACGATGGGCATGGGATAGAACACTGCCACCTAGAATACTACAGGCAATGCCTCCTAAACTACAGGCCTCATACACCAAATGATGACGACACGCTATGTCTACATTGTTGTTGCTTTCTCTAGTTATTTTGTTAGTGTAAATATCTTAATATTATTAATGCGCAGTCTCAGTTTAGACATAAATTGACGTCATGTGCAAAAAATGAGAGTAGTAAGAGGCCTGTAGTTTAGAAGGCATTGCTACAGGCCACACTGCTTGCTATGTCATCAAATTTATGTCTACAGTGTATTCTTTGTACTGTAGACGGCAGTCATGTTCACAAAAAGAATATCGAATAATTCTAGGTGGCAGTGCCTGTAGTATTCTAGGTGGCAGTGGCAGTGGATAGAAAAATCCAGATTTTTGAATATGCGTCGTAAAGGACTATAAAAGGAGAACAAATTTTGTAAATTGTCATCAGTTATTTACTAAATATTGATCGAGTAAGTAAATAATACAAATAGTAATAATATAGTAATTAAGGTAAGTGAAAGGTTTTTTTTTTATTTTATTTATTTTTTTTATTTATTTTATTTTATTTATTTTTTTTTATTTATTTTTTATTTATTTTTTATTTAATTTTTTTAAATTTTTTTATTTTTGTTGTTTTTGTTGTTTTTTGTTGTTTTTTGTTGTTTTTTGTTGTTTTTTGTTGTTTTTGTTGTTTTTGTTGTTTTTGTTGTTGTTTTTGTTGTTTTTGTTGTTGTTTTTGTTGTTGTTTTTGTTGTTTTTTGTTTTATTGTTGTTTTTGTTTTTTTTTGTTGTTTTTGTTATTTTAAAAAAAAAATTATTTTTGTTGTTTTTGTTGTTTTTGTTATTTTTTTAAAAAAAATTATTTTTGTTGTTTTTGTTATTTAAAAAAAAAAATTATTTTTGTTGTTTTTTAAAAAAATTTTTATTTTTGTTATTTTTGTTGTTTTAGATTGGTGATCAAGCTCTCAAAAGGAATGAGGATAATACGGCCTGACTTCTACATTTGATGAGCACACATTTTAGATACCTTTACCAACAGACTATAATTTATGCAACAAAATCTCACACTATGAAAGCTTGTTGTTGTTGCACTAATTGGGATAGTTCTCAATAGATTATCAGAACCGACATAGCTGTAAACATCCTCCCCCTCCCTCTGTAATTATACCACTTCGTTTACAACCTTTGGCAACTTTTACAGAGACCCGGAAACCGTCCATCTCAACCTCGGAAATGCTAGATTTCAGCATCGATTAAAAGAAATAAAATTGTTGTAAAAGAAGTGGTAATAAACTCATCCGCAAATTCCAGGAGGTACCTATGAAAAATTTCTTCTACCCAAAAAGTTATAAGGGGACGTCCTTTAATGATGTCACACAACTTTTGTTGGTCACGTGAGAGAAAGAGAAACACAGCCTAGAAAAAAAAATTAACGGAATGACCAAGAGCGGCAACAAATATCCAGAGACGAACCAAAACGGAAACTGGCAGAAATTTGCGAAAATAATCCAGAAATAAGAGCAGCGTTAAAGAAACGGTATGTTGTTGACAGGCCTCGACTTGCAGTTGATCAACCATTATTATTGAAAACTATAGTTGATATCGCGGTTCATGGTGATGCATCCCATGAAAATTGTAATGAAGATATTTATCGATCTGTTCAAACTTTAGATGAGTTAACAACTGAACTAAACACGAAAGGATTTAATATTAGTAGGAATAGAGTTTATATACGTTTATTAGATGGATGGACTTTTCTGAAAAACAACAATTCTACAGTTAGAAGAAATTGCTAGTTTACTTGGACCCAATGAATTATAAAGTGTTCTTCTTAAGCCAGGACGATAAAGCGAGGGCACCTTTAGGAATAACAGCAGCCAATGAACAGTTACCTATACTCATGCATGTCGAGCAGAGAGTTAGTCTACCAGATCACGACTGGGTTGTTGCTGCTCGTCATAAACTAATCCCATCTGTTTATGCTGCAGTTCAAATAAATTAAAGTGGTAATCCAAGAGCAGTAGCGTACAGTGGCCCTACGATTATCGGAATCTGTTCTGGAAAGCATTCTTCGTCAACCGCATATCCCCATTGTTTGGACATGGTTAAATTGGTTAAACTTCATGAATTTGAATCATACGTTAAATATGCAAACAAAATTCAACCAAATTTTATTTTAAATGTAGATGGAGGCCCAGATGAAAACCCCAGATATCAAAAAGTTATATAGATGTTTCAATTCATCAATTCATCAAATATAATTTAGATGTCAATTTTATTGGAACAAATTCACATGGTAGAAGTGCCTTTAATAGAGTCGAAAGAAGAATGGCACCTTTAAGCAAACAAGTGTCGGGTGTTATATTGTCACATGAAAACAAATTTGGCAGTCATCTAGACGCTCAAGGACGAACCATCTATAACAAACTGGAATTGGAAAATTTTGCGTTTGCTGCTAATACTTTGGCAGAAAATGGAATGAAGTTATTATTGATAGATATCCAAGTATAAGCAAATATGTCCAACCATATGCTTCTGAAATTGATGCTAATTCTCAGAACGAGTCAATACTGTCTTCAAATTGTGAAATGTGTTAATCGAAATTGCTGTTCGGAACCACGTAGCTCAATTTTTAATATATTATGTGAAAGATTTCTATCGCAACCAGTGCCACTGTCACTAACTTCTGATGGATTCAAAGTATTAGAAGCGAAACAAGAGCAAAATTATAATTTTGCTCCATTATTCATCACAAATGCACTAAAAAGTATGCTTTAAAAAGATTCCAAATTTAAGATATTTCCGTGCGATATGTATTGCACAACGGTTCAGACTGAATTTGAGGATTTTTCAAAATTTGTCATGTATATTTTGCATCGAATATTATGCTTAAGAAGCATGTAACTGTACATGGTGTACAAACAGCTGCTAATTCTAAACTGCTCAACATGGAAAAAATTCGTCCTATACACGAACTGCGGCCAAACGAGACAACAACGAGAGATGATGGCGAATTTAACCAGACCAGCTTGTAGCACAATGTGTGAGCATTTGGATATCCCTTGAGAGGACGCATAAATTAGTAAGAAAAAGTTTATGTGCGTTTGAATTATTTTTTATTTATTTAAATTAAATCTATGTGATATTATGTTATAAAATGAAAATATTAACCCTATTAAAGTTAGCCGGAAATATGAAGCCGAAAAATGATAATGCAGATAGTGTCTTTGCTATTCCAACCGAAAAATAATAATATTTTGCCAAAAGATACATTACTTGATATACCTGTTCTATATCTACTATGTTTATTAGGATACAACTTTATTAACAAAAATAAAGTAGTTAGTCTAGTAGTACGCATATACCCACAAGTGAGCGTATGCGTTTACCGACCAATATTATATTTAATATATATTATTTTTTGAATGGATATGGTATCCCGTTTCCATTTAAAGCTAATTGTAATATATTTTTTGCCGCGTTGACATCTCGATTCCAAACGATTTTACAGTTTTGGCAAACTGAAAATCGATTTGGCGATTTTGAAATGACTAAGCTCTGGTGGCAACACGAACATAATTTTGATGTACGGAATTCATTTTGTAAGTAAACCGTACAATGTTTTGATTGTTGTAATAAATTTAATAGTTTTCTTTTTGGTGTTCTCACGTAACCTTTAATGATTGAATTAGCGGCCAAATTTGAAGAGCCCCATGCGATGAATGTATGATGCGTAGGTGGTGCAAGTCGACGTTTATATTCATGTAATGTTTTTTCTACTCGAATATATTTTTCCATTTTTAAACGCGCCACACGACGTTGCGTATATAAATCTTGCAAATAATTAATATATTGTAATCGCCAAGCGGTATAAATTTTGTAATTTTTCGGTACATGTGACAAGACAATATTGTATTTCTTATTAATTTCTATCATTAACAATTGTGCCTTATTCATTGCGTCTGGTGGTCGTTTTTTTCGTCGCCTGTGTCCATTTTTCTTATTCATTACGATTTGTGTTGATGGTTCTGCGGCCTCACGCTGTATGTCCGGATCTCGCGTATATTTTTTTAATCGTATCCGTCTCGACATTTCACCCGTATCATAATGATACGTTGCTGATTTTATTTTGATTGATTCATGATGTGTTATTTCGTTAGTTTTATCATCGATGAAATATTCAATTCCACCAAGCATTAAACGTTCACCCGGATCTATCCCAACTATTTTTGTATAATTTGGTGTACTAGTTGTTGATGATTTGATTTTATTTAAAGGCTGTGGTGTATTAGTTATTGATATTATTTTATTTAATTTTGTTTTTTCTATTGATTTCATATATTTTAATAATATGTTTGCTGGTGGTGGCGGCGGCGATGTAGTCGTTGTTAACTTTTGTTTTTTCACATCTAGTACACTTTTTAGTCTTTTTAATGATTTATTACATTTCTCTTCGGTTGATGACACCGCCAATTGTACTGAAACACCCACACCATCCGTACAGATTGCATTATCAAATTTTTTTGTTGGTGTTTCAAATCGTTCAATGTGAAAATACGTTTCCCAATATTTCCGACTTTGAAGTTTAAAATTTTCCCATTTTGCTTCTTCGCTATTAATTATCTTTGCGTGAAGTAATAAATCATGTAAATCTTTTGTATCTATATGTATGTATTTTCGACCAGCTTTCATTTGCGGAAATAAAATAAAATTTTTTAACTCATTCTCTTCGTTATAACGCTGTAGTCGATGAAAAATAATAAATATTTATATGGATTGTATTTTATTCCATAAAAATATTTTTCGTCATCAATTGGGTGTTTTAATTTATCGAGAATAAGCTTTATAATGAAAGCGCCTTCATTTGAATTCTTTACTTGTTTAGAATTATCGATGATATCTGGTTTGATATTAAATAGAGCTCGCATACCATTATAAATTTGCGTCATTGAATATTTATCTCGTTCTTTTTCTGTTGCTACAATGACGAATCTTCGTACACGGTTGTACGCGTGCATCCATATATTATTTTTTAACATGGTCTCATATTGTTGATACATACAGTTAAAACTATTATGCATTAGCACAGAATATTTTGTTAATTTCCAACCATCTCGTATAAATTCATAATCTTTATCCAACGTATGTCGTTCAACCATTTTCTTCGAATGTCGTAATTTTAATTTTAATGAATTAAAACAATCTGCTATAAATGATTTACCTCCTGGTAAAACGAATTCTTTTTTTCGGGTATTTTGATGATGTTCTATTAATAATTTATTTAGCCGATAATGACAATATACGCTTGCCTCTACGTAAAACATCGACATTTTTATTACTTGCTCATCAATTGTATCGCGCAAACTCTCCGATTTGCACAAGCGATTTAAAAAACATTTTTGGCTGGTTATTTTTTTTGATATCTTTGATCCATCATCACCGTTGTCACCGTCGTTATTAATTTTACGTTTGGGAGGCATCTTGACTACGTCTAAAACAACAAAAAATTAGATAAATTATTTATCGCTATTAATGATTGTATGCATATAGTGAATTTAAACATATTTTTAAGACCAGCTCAACATGTATACATAATTATATAATATAACTTGTTGATTTTTGATTCTATATTAAATAATATCAACTTATTCCAATGTAGCTATGCATTATTTTTTCTTGTATAAAATAGCATTATTTTTTCTTGTATAAAATAATATGTAATTCTTAGAATCTTTTAATACAATGTATGTAAAAATCATATAATTATAATATAAAAAGAAAAATTTTTAAATAAAATATCTTAGTAGTAAAAATTAATTCAGACGTTAATTGTTAATTTGGACCTCACCAGTGGTAATCCAAATTAAACTATTACTTCATTAAATCAAACCAAAGGCTTGATTTTTCATTGGTCCTTCGAGCCGGATCGCCTGGCGTACACACAAAACAACGCAGTAAAATAAAATTGCAGCTTTGACCTACGCTACGCTATCCGATCCTGCCACTACTGTCAATGTCGGCAAAGCACATATTACAGATGGTATAATCCGTGTTGAGAGACGACGTGACCGCAAACTCGCCAAACTGGTAAGATCGAGCGGCCTTTATAAAATACAAGACTAGAATAAAATTTTTATTTATAGATTGAAGAATATCAAGCAGTAGGCAGCTGCTAAAAAAACTCGTATCGTAATTTAAACATCACGGATGCGGAATTCGTTCACGATATTATTAGACCTGCTAAGATTCCATAACGATCTATTATGAACGTTTTATGATTTTATAAAGTTCGATTTCCCTAGAGGACAATTTTTTTCCATAAAGTACGAATCGTAACTAAAAATATACGAATAGTACGATCTAAAAGTAGTATTATAGAGCATCAAAATTATCAGTGTATCCATAAAATACAAATTTATTTAAAATAAATTTATTAAAAAATGGAATTTTGTTCTTTAAATTATTTTACAAACATACACAATAATCATGTGTTGCTTCTTTTGATACCTACTACACCATTAAAAATGATATTTGTAGAGGCAGTCTCAAGTTGGGTTGAGAATGACGTTTGTAACAATGTAGAGAGTTCGTGAACGAAAAAGGTACGTGTTCATTGTTACAATGTAGTTTCATAAACAATCAAAAATCAAAATATTTATGAATATTTTATTGTAAATGCACGTAAATTGAAAATAGGTAAGTAAAATATAATTATTAATTAAATTAATTTCTAAAACCCCTACAATAATTTATGGTGAAGGGAAAATATCTACCACGTAAAAAATTTGTAATTTTCCATTGTAATTGAAAATTGAGAATGGGTGTGGTTTGGGTCATCCAAATTTTCAACGGGAGAGAAATTAGAATGAAATTAGAATGATAAATTTATCTCATCCAGTAAAATATTTGTAAAAAGAATTACAAAATAAATTGTAATAAATTGTATTACAAAAAAAAAAAAATATATAAAAATGTGGATTGTATTAAATAGTTCTGTTCATGTTTTACGACCCTCCATTTCATCACAGTCACATATGAAAACGATGTGACAATAGTCGTATAAAACGACAATAGGCGTAAGTTGTGAATATAAAAATAGAAAAAGTAAGCGATGTGACTATATAGTCATAAAATATGACGTGATGCGACTATGGTAATTGGGGCATATATTTATACGCACAATTGTGTTGATGTACTTTAAATTAAATGAATTTTTTTATTAACAACGCTGTTACATACTATGGTTTCTTACTCACACATTTGTGTGAGTTCAACTAAAATTAAGCCAATTTTTTTGTTTTCTTAGTAGAAAAAGGGATATACATAAATATGTATTAAATTTTATCAAATAATTTTTTTTTTATATATTTTTAATTATTATTATTTGTGTTTAAAAATACATATTAATAATTAAAAATATGAATAAAAATATTTAATAAAACTGGAACTTTTGCTGATGATACCGCAGTATTGGCATCAAGCGAATTGCACAACCAAGCACTAGAATATTTCTTACAGTACGCACTCGATAAAATCAGCCAATGGACCAGGGATTGGAAAATAAAGCTTAACGAGCTAAAATCAGTACATGTAACATACACGTTGTGGCACAAAAATAGCAACATTCATACATTTCTCAATGGGGTACAAATTCCCCAAGCTGAATCTGCAAAATATCTCGGATTGCATCGCGATTCAAGATTTAACTGGAAATATCACGTTAGACAAAAAGCAGAGCAAATGAAAATGAAACAATAATGTGAGATGTACTGGCTAATAATAGGAAGACATTAGCGAAGCTTAGCCTGTATTGTAAACGTCTGATTTACGAAACAATAATTAAACCAATTTGGACGTATGGTATCCAGCTCTGGGACTGTATTAAACAATACTATCGTTTAAATAAACGAATGCTTACCGCGCTACGTAACCAACGAGGAATTACATAAAGACCTAAATGTTAAATGGATTGATGAAGTGATCCAGGAATTTGCCATCAAACATGAAAGAAGGTTACTGCAACATACCAACAGTAGAGTAATACAACTTCCTCACATAACACAAGAACTGAGACGCCTTAAAAGAATTAAACCGCATGAGCTAGTCATCTAATAAATAAAGTTTCATTATTGGGAGCAGAATATTGATTTCTGTAAACCCACACTCGTTGTAACTATTTAAATAAATAATAAAAAAAAACTTTCACTTACCTTAATAGCCGTTAATAGTGTTTCCAAACTCTTATAATGGAATTTTAACGATTACCTCTTATAATGGAATTTTAATACTTTTAATATTCTGGATGATCTAAAATAAAAAAAATAAAAAAAATAAAAAAAATAAAAAAAATAAAAAAAATAAAAAAAATAAAAAAAATAACAAAAATAACAAAAATAACAAAAATAACAAAAATAACAAAAATAACAAAAATAACAAAAATGAAAAATATAACAAAAATAACAAAAATAACAAAAATAACAAAAATAACAAAAATAACAAAAATAACAAAAATAACAAAAATAACAAAAATAACAAAAATAACAAAAATAACAAAAATAACAAAAATAACAAAAATAACAAAAATAACAAAAATAACAAAAATAACAAAAATAACAAAAATAACAAAAATAACAAATATAACAAAAATAACAAAAATAACAAAAATAACAAAAATAACAAAAATAACAAAAATTTAAAAAAAACAACAAAAATAACAAAAATAATTTTTTTTTTAAAAACAACAAAAACAACAAAAATAATTTTTTTTCTAGGTATATCAAGTAATGTATCTTTTGGCAAAATATTATTATTTTTCGGTTGGAATAGCAAAGACACTATCTGCATTATCATTTTTCGGCTTCAAACTTCCGGCTAACTTTAATAGGGTTAATATTTTCATTTTATAACATAATATCACATAGATTTAATTTAAATAAATAAAAAATAATTCAAACGCACATAAACTTTTTCTTACTAATTTATGCGTCCTCTCAAGGGATATCCAAATGCTCACACATTGTGCTACAAGCTGGTCTGGTTAAATTCGCCATCATCTCTCGTTGTTGTCTCGTTTGGCCGCAGTTCGTGTATAAGACGAATTTTTTCCATGTTGAGCAGTTTAGAATTAGCAGCTGTTTGTACACCATGTACAGTTACATGCTTCTTAAGCATAATATTCAATGCAAAATATACATGAGAAATTTTGAAAAATCCTCTAATTCAGTCTGAACCGTTGTGCAATACATATCGCACGGAAATATCTTAAATTTGGAATCTTTTTAAAGCATACTTTTTAGTGCATTTGTGATGAATAATGGAGCAAAATTATAATTTTGCTCTTGTTTCGCTTCTAATACTTTGAATCCATCAGAAGTTAGTGACAGTGGCACTGGTTGCGATAGAAATCTTTCACATAATATATTAAAAATTGAGCTACGTGGTTCCGAGCAGCAATTTCGATTAACACATTTCACAATTTGAAGACAGTATTGACTCGTTCTGAGAATTAGCATCAATTTCAGAAGCATCTGGTTGGACATATTTGCTTATACTTGGATATCTATCAATAATAACTTCATTCCATTTTCTGCCAAAGTATTAGCAGCAAACGCAAAATTTTCCAATTCCAGTTTGTTATAGATGGTTCGTCCTTGAGCGTCTAGATGACTGCCAAATTTTTCATGTGACAATATAACACCCGACACTTGTTTGCTTAAAGGTGCCATTCTTCTTTCGACTCTATTAAAGGCACTTCTACCATGTGAATTTGTTCCAATAAAATTGACATCTAAATTATATTTGATGAATTAATGAATTGAAACATCTATATAACTTTTTGATATCTGGGGTTTTCATCTGGGCCTCCATCTACATTTAAAATAAAATTTGGTTGAATTTTGTTTGCATATTTAACGTATGATTCAAATTCATGAAGTTTAACCAATTTAACCATGTCCAAACAATGGGGATATGCGGTTGACGAAGAATGCTTTCCAGAACAGATTCCGATAATCGTAGGGCCACTGTACGCTACTGCTCTTGAATTACCACTTTAATTTATTTGAACTGCAGCATAAACAGATGGGATTAGTTTATGACGAGCAGCAACAACCCAGTCGTGATCTGGTAGACTAACTCTCTGCTCGACATGCATGAGTATAGGTAACTGTTCATTGGCTGCTGTTATTCCTAAAGGTGCCCTCGCTTTATCGTCCTGGCTTAAGAAGAACACTTTATAATTCATTGGGTCCAAGTAAACTAGCAATTTCTTCTAACTGTAGAATTGTTGTTTTTCAGAAAAGTCCATCCATCTAATAAACGTATATAAACTCTATTCCTACTAATATTAAATCCTTTCGTGTTTAGTTCAGTTGTTAACTCATCTAAAGTTTGAACAGATCGATAAATATCTTCATTACAATTTTCATGGGATGCATCACCATGAACCGCGATATCAACTATAGTTTTCAATAATAATGGTTGATCAACTGCAAGTCGAGGCCTGTCAACAACATACCGTTTCTTTAACGCTGCTCTTATTTCTGGATTATTTTCGCAAATTTCTGCCAGTTTCCGTTTTGGTTCGTCTCTGGATATTTGTTGCCGCTCTTGGTCATTCCGTTAATTTTTTTTTTCTAGGCTGTGTTTCTCTTTCTCTCACGTGACCAACAAAAGTTGTGTGACATCATTAAAGGACGTCCCCTTATAACTTTTTGGGTAGAAGAAATTTTTCATAGGTACCTCCTGGAATTTGCGGATGAGTTTATTACCACTTCTTTTACAACAATTTTAAATTCTTTTAATCGATGCTGAAATCTAGCATTTTCAAGGTTGAGATGGACGGTTTCCGGGTCTCTGTAAAAGTTGCCAAAGGATGTAAACGAAGTGGTATAATTACAGAGGGAGGGGGAGGATGTTTACAGCTATGTCGGTTCTGATAATCTATTGAGAACTATCCCAATTAGTGCAACAACAACAAGCTTTCATAGTGTGAGATTTTGTTGCATAAATTATAGTCTGTTGGTAAAGGTATCTAAAATGTGTGTTCATCAAATGTAGAAGTCAGGCCGTATTATCCTCATTCCTTTTGAGAACTTGATCACCAATCTAGATGATTTTAAAATTTCTAGGAATTTGTAGCGGTCTACAATGTATTGTATAACGGGGTACGTTTGTTTTGTGGTCCACTCATTACCAAGTGAGCAATTTTTTCTTCTGAAGTGCAGAAATTTATTTTAGGTACAGATTGTTCTGTTGCTTATCGAGAGAACTCTCTCGCTTTGATGTGGGCTTGTAGCAAAACTATAGTTATATTGGTCTAAGCCCATTGTGAAATTCAAGGTTATGCCAATTCTCTTACCGTTCTCTAGGGAAACCAGTTAACCTTATTTCTTTATTACTTCTTACCAAGTTTGTTAAGGCAGCAATGGATGAACGCAAGCCGCTGTCGTAGATGTTCATTGTTTTTGCATTTATTAAACTAACCCAAATCCTGGTTCACTTAAATTTAACTACCGTGATCTCGTGGCTTGTAATTTAGTTGGTCTTGGCTTCTGTGCGCATACTATGCACTTTGATAGAATATATGTTGTTTTCGATCATAGGCCGTTGTGGTATTGAGTGCAAAATGCTTTGGGTTTCAGTAATTTCAATAAAAAAAATTAACAATAATTATTTTGTATTTATTTATTATTTATAATTTTTTGTATTTACATAATATAATTTGTTTTATAATTTATTAAAAATAAAAATAATTAATTAATTTTAACAATCTCTCTCTACAATTCTACAATACATAATTATGCATAAATTATATAATGTTAACACATTAACCTAATTTACATTAAATTAATTAAAAAATAAATAAATTAACCAAAAAATATAAATAATTTATAATTATTTTATTTAAGTTAAATTTTTTTGCTTGCCTTCGTTAAATTATTTAATAAAATAAATAATAATTATTAAATAAAATTAATTGTTTCGTTTTTGTTATGATAAAGTCTGTATTCTTATCACTGGATTTTAGCGTTTTTTATAACAAATTCTATGGACGGACTTGATAAAGTTTTCAATTAAATAATATTACATTAATATTAAACTAGAATTACTTTTTAATTAGAAATATTTTAAGTTTTTTTTTGTTCATAATTTTAAAATTATCACTTTTATTAAGAATTTTAATTTGGGGTTGCATTCCTAAAATTGTAAAATTTGATTTATCCAGTCTCTAAATTCTGATATCCGGGTATAGACACCGGGTTGATTGGGCTCAGCACAACCAATACCCCATGATATGACACCGGCAAGTAAAAATCGCTTATCATCACGTTGGATTACCATTGGGCCGCCGGAGTCACCTGGAATCATACAAAATGGTTTTAAATATTGTCGAATTCATAAAATTTGCAAGAATTATACCTTCACACGAGTCATATCCTCCCTTTTTCCATCCGGCACAAATGAAAATATGTGGAATGTGTTCAATGTATCCGGCAGCCCGGTACATGTCTTCACATATATTATTTTTAATCACAGGCACTGACACTTCTTGCAAGACGCTAGGAAGTGGTCCATCTACAATTCAAGAAATTTATTATATTTTACTCGACTCAAAACTAGTTCATTAAAATATTTACCTTCATATAATCGACCCCAACCCGTCACAAAAGCTGTGCGTCCAATAAAATTTTCGTCCGTCTCTGGCACACATACTGGTATTATATTTGGTTGGAATACAACAGGCTCATAAAATCTAAGTAACGCGAGATCATATTCAAATGTTCGTGGATCAAATTGTGGATGTGATGCAACAATTTGTACACGCCGTTCTTGATAACCGTAAGGCTCTTCCTCTTCTGCCAAATCATATTCACCCAACCGTAGGAGTAGATCAGATGGCGGTACGCTGTATAAAAAAATATTCAAAATTAGTTAAAAATTCTCAGGGTTTAGAACAAAATGTTAAGTAGCATACTTATCGACACAATGCGCAGCTGTTATCGCCCAATTTTCATTCAACAGTGCTGCACCACACTTATGTAGATAGGTTGATGTTCGCCATTGTCTTAGCGAAATTTGCCATGGCCATCGTCCAAATGCCGCCTTTGTTCCACCAACGATACGCGGTTCTGGGAACATACGTTTTCCGCAGACTGTGCAAAATAAAAAAAAATTGTGTTATGGAAATTAATAATAAAAAATTTCTCACCGCTAATCAAGTGGAAAATAATAACAGCAACAACAATAGAATAACGACGTTGAACACAAGAAACATCTTAAGTAATCGGTGCAGCGCAAGATATGATGATGATGATGATACTTGTTTGACTACTTTATTGTCTTACCGACAGATTTTTATAAACCATTTTTCTAGTTTTTATGTTATTTTCTTTTTAAGACTGGCTTGATGCGGTTTGTTTGCTTTGGTTCATTGGCTAAGACGATGAGGAGATGTAACGCTTTGTAGTTCATTGCTAAATCCTTGAAATTGTATTTTTCTATTTAATGATTTTTGGAATTTGATTAAAGGCTTCATCGTACTTTAAACGACTTTTTAGTACAGTTGTTATGACTACAAATTATCTGGTATAAAGTCATCAATTATATTTAAACATTAAACATCTATAATTAGCTGTGGTAAGGAGGCGTATGTACAAGTATTGCATTTAAGAGAGCTGTTGATTATCAATAATGGGTGGTGATAATATTTTAATATTAATTTCTGTATGTATTTAACATTGCTATGATTAGCTAATACGATTAATAATCAACGAAGTGGGGTTTTTATAAAAATAGTGTAGCTACACAAATTAGCGAAGAGTGTAGCATTAAAAAAATGTAGTATAAAGAAAGTGTGTACAATATAATATTCGAAAAATTTATGGTAAAAGCATTTATTTGGTTTAAACAAGACCAACACCAACCTACTCATCTATGCCTTGGACTTACGCTACACTATTTGCATTCTCGGTTTACTTTAGATATGTTACCAAGTGAGGACTTATGGTTTTAGAATTATTCCAACCCTGTACTTGCGCTTAATCTAATTTTTGTTTGATTTTTCAAACTATTCATTGCTACACTTTTTAGTTGCAGTTTCCTTAGTTGCCCAGCTATACTTTTCATTAAAAACATCGCTTTGGATACAGGACTTACTTTTCTTAATTGGATAAACTGAATCTGGAAAACTATATTTCCAAAGAAAGCAAGCGGTGCTAAGACTCGTCTGTCGTAACTTCGTGCCTGCACAGGGTGAAATACACAACTTATACATTCGAGTTTGTACATTTAAATGCCTTGTTACAACTGACTTAAGGTGGTAGCAGCGCGCTTATCCAACAGCAGCTAGAATCATGTCATCGGATCTTCACGTCGATGATCTGTCAACTGGAAGTGACAATCTAGAGGAAGCATTTTGAGTTGTTAAAAAGCTAAGGGTTCTCAAGGAGAGTGGCGGTTTGAATCTCAAAAATTGGCTTGTAATTCCGTGGAAATTTTAGAATATATTCCAAGCGAGTTACGTCATCCGGGCAACGTACAAATCAGATTAAATTATAGCGAAGAAACTAGGAATCTTGAATCATTTCCCTGCGGAAACATTTGAGTTTAATGTCTCAAGATTGTAACTAACACAAGGTTGGGTCCACCAACTAAGAGACCATTGTTGTGGGATTCAAATTATTCGTCCCTATAGAATGGCTGTCACCAATAACCATCACGGTCAAACTTATGATTGCAGATGCATGGACAATTGAAATAGGATGGGATGATTGGCGCGCAGTTACTTTTAACGCTAAATTTAGTACAGGGAGTAATTTTAATATTCGAGTTTTCTATAATCTTCAGGTTTCAAAAGCTTTTTGGTATTAAAATAGCAAAAATGTTAATTTTTCCTTAACTTTAGAACAAAAGATACTACTATTGCATAGTTACTTTAATATTCGGACAAAATCAAAAAATCTGTTTTTAAAATCAAATTTTTTAGATTAATATTTTGTGGGATATCCCTTCTGCTTCAAAACGTGATGTAAGCGTTTTGGCATATTCTATTTTTTTTGCAATAATCTTGGCTGATTTCAGTCCACTCCTCTTCAAGTCTCTTTTTTAAATCAACTACTGAAGTAGTCGAAATCTTTCGAATTCACCGATCTAGAGCATCCCATATATTTTCGATGGGATTCAAGTCAGGTAATTTCCATTCTCGTACGACGATTTCTATTCCTAGATTTTCAGCGCTTTTCTTTAAATTTTTTTTAGAATGTCTAAATACATTTATTTATTATTTCCATGTAGAAAAACTAATTATCCAACCCTATTAGCCGATATATGTACATCCCCGCACTACTACCTGTCCACCACCATGTTTCACAGTTGGAGTAATATTAGATGGTTTGAGCTCCTCATTACACCTGCGCCACACCGTATTCCGTCCATCTGATCCAAATACGTTATATATGCTCTCGTCAACAAATATTACGTCGTTCTAGAAACTGGAATCTTTCCCAATATATTCCCAATATAGTTTTTTTCTATTTCGCTGATTTATAAATGTTTTTTTTTTCTGGCTACGTGGTATTAGAACAGCAAGGTTTTAACGTTCTGTGGATAGTTCGTGGATGTACTGCTGTTCTCAGTTCTTCCAGCACCTCTGATGCAATTTTCGGAGGACTTAAACGCGAATTTTTTAAATTTTTTCTTAATATCCAACGTTCATCACTTTCTGTTAATGTTTTAGGTTGGCCAAAATAATTCTTCTTTCGTTTTAATATCGCCGACCGATATCGCCAACTGTACTTTTTGGTATGTTCAGCCATTTTGCGATTTCCACATACGTACGACCTTGAGCATAATGACAAACTATTAACTTTCGTTGCTCCAATGTTGAATGTTTTCTTTAAGGCTCAGTTTAAATTTTAAAAATAAAAAAATTTACTTTACTATATCACGGGAAAACTGGGAACTATGTATATACAAAATAATTAACAAAATCCTTCAAAATGTCGAAGTATTCGCGATTTTTAACAAAGTAGCTGACATCTGGTGAACAAAATGTAAATCATATGTCGATTTTCATTGATTTTTTCTTACTCCCAAAATGTTACCCTCATTTTTTACTCCCATTTTGTTTCAATGGAACAAAATTGTACTACTCTACTACTCTCTAATTTTTACTTTATTATTTATATTTGATTTTTATAATTTCACTAATCAAATTACCAACGCGCCGCATATTTTGACAAATGACAGAAAAAAAATTGGCGAATAGATGTATAACAACAACAAAATCGTATACTCCACCAAAAAACCTAGAGTATAGAAAATTACCCCGGGAGTAACAAAATATTACCCTCGTGGTAATATTTTTTTTCAATGAAACATTTTGACAGCAGTTGGAGTACCATAGGGTACTATTTTTTCTTCAATGAAAATCGACAATATTTTACTATAAAGCAAGGGGCATTAAAACTGTCATAATAATGGATTTGACAATTCTCGTCCCCCTTGTAGACGTAGAAACCAACGCTATCTACATTCGATGAAAATCGCCAATACCGTTATTTCACAAATAATTACATAATACATGGCTGGTCTTCACTTACATATTTTTCTCGTGGCAAAAAATAAATGGCTTCGGCCAAAACCAACAACAATTAAAAGCCCTGGACAAAGTCTGAAACGCAGATACCAATATACGATGAACTACAGAAGATTGTGTTTATTACACTAACAATCCCATGTTAATTTTTTTCTTTCGCACCACTACTTATTAAACTGGTGCGCACATGCGATGTACAGACATATGCTAATACAACTATCTATAGTGTATTTTTTCTGTATTTGTTGCATTAGCATGGCTTTATATTGTTGTTGGTTTTGCTTCGGCTCATGACATTTTTAGTATAGTATACTTACTACTACACTAATAAAAATAATAATATTTTTTTTCTCTGTTTTGATGACGCGGAAAAAATTATTTGATTTGTCATTTTAGACAGTGCGATAATTTTGGTCAAAACCAAATAAATGTGCGCTCAAATTGAGCGTAAAAATATGATTTATGCTCAATTGGCACAACGTCATGGCAAAAATATTGAATATTCTGATCTTTCCCTCTCTCGACAACATTTTAATGCGCATGCTCAAAACCATTTTTGCGTATGTATTTTGGAAAATGTACTAAAAAATGTCATGAGAAAAAAAAATGGACTAGGTAGATTTTTTTTCCGTCAAGAGAAAAATATTTGACTGGAGACCAGCCAAGGCCAACAGTCAAACCTGTTTTTGTGCGGTAATAGGGTAAAAGTTTCACGTAGAAAATAACTCAAAACATTACGCAACCTGACGTAATAATTACGGAAAGTGATGAAATATCAAAAATCGAAAAAAACAAAATGACAAAGTTTGGCACTAAGGGCTTGAGCAGGTATACCATAATAGCGTACTTGGACTTATTCTCTTTATGTTTTATACGAGAGATTTGCGGAATGTTTATGCGGAATGGTAATGCAGTAGCAACATTGGAGGACGATACAATTAGCAGTTGAAAAAACTGAATCGGAAGCAACAAACAAACGTCAAAATGCAGTTAACACAATGAGTAACTGGACTAAAAAATCATGCATCGTATTAAATGAAACCAATTCAGTCAACTAAACAAACCTAAATTTAAACTGGATTCCCGTGGTTCTTAACTCAAACCAAATTTCAATAGTTGCTCATGAGTAGAAATTCTGAGCTTATAATTGCAAACAAATTGCTTATGTACAACGCCCTTTGAGGTTGTGGCACGAAGACCAATGTACAAATGATACAATGCTTCCAAAATAAAATGTTTCGAGCGATTGTGAATGCACTTGGTACATTATCAACGATAACCTTCATAGGGATTTAAAGATGGAATAAAGAAACAAGCAAGCAAACTCGTACAGTGATTATCTTGACATGAAAGTGCAGATATCCGTTGTATGTTTGTACATTGCCAATTAAGAAGAATTTAAAGGCAGAAACCGGTGGAGCTGAGAATTTATAATTACAATAAAAAATTATTGGGATTGTGAATATTAGAAAACAAGTCTAGATGATTTGACGAATGGACGTAAATTTGTCGAAATAATTCTGGAAACATTTGGAAAAGTGGATTGTGTGTAATTTTTTCTGCTTTTAAACAAATGTTGGTACAAAAGTTCGATCGACAAGCAGGAACTCAAATAGGCAATTCAAAACCACGAGACTGGATCAATCGAGGCAGAATATTTGTCTAACGAAGTCATAATGTAGGTGATATGCCGATTGGTTATAGTGTTGAACTGGATGTTGAAGATCATGAATATGATGATAATGGTCGGGAGGACTATAATTGGTTTTTGTAGAATCGAGTGATGGCGAAGAGACAGCAGAAACACGACATATTGAAACAGTTCAAGAAGGAGTAAAGGAACTACTAGGGATTTTGGATGTTTCACCATATACAGAATCACTCGAGGAATAACATAATAATGATGATGTCAAAGGTGGTGAGATTTCTGAGCAAATCAGACAAGGAGGATTACTTAGCATGATTTTGTTGATGAGTATGGTTTAAAGAGAAACGATAAACTCATTGCAGATGGGGCATACCTTTTAGATACGTTTAATCAAACCAATGAGAGATGTAATAAGAAGAATGCGATTTGAGATAGCAGATTTTCCATCAGTTGTGACTTTTAGGACAACAACAGTAACCGGAAGCGGTGATTGCGGATTGCAAATGCACCACAGGAAAGTTGTCTAAAGGGGCGGTTTGTGTATACTAAAGACCAAAACATTGAAGAATGTCTTGTGCAGAAGTGGCAGCCAGCAGAAAGAGGATCCTGCACAATCCTACAGGGGATGTACAACTTGGTTTATGTGATAATATGTGTCGTCTTGCTACCACAATATTCAAGTTTACATTTATAATGCTTTAAATGTGATGTCAAGAGAGACGGAAACTTGTCTAGAAATTAAAATAATTTATTATTATTTCGTTTTAAGGATCAGTCATTTTCTCCATCTGGATTTTTGATTCTCACTCCCATACATGTAAAACCCCCGTTGAAATCGTTGAAAGGCTTAGGTAAATTATGATGCTTTAGCAATGAGGGGTCGAAGCGAAATTATAATTTTTCACAAATTTATTCCCTTGGAAGTAAAGTTATGCCAGAATTTCATCTCTGAAAAATATTAATGTCCATGATGTACATAATAGAAAATTTTGAAATGACATGAAATATGATAAATATTGATCTAAAGAGTATATTCTACAAATATCTATTTGCACAATGCCAATTAATTATTTATTTAAATTAATGTTTCCAGGTAACGCAAGTATTGTTACCGATCTCTTCTGATTTTTTTTATGTTTACTTTCCAAAATAAAATTTATATGATTCTCACAATGTTGAGATTGGCGCTAAAGGACCCTGGGATGTCCAATTATACATTAAGGATTTAAACGAATGGTTCTCTGGAAAAATGTGAAATCTGTAATATCGTTGACGACGTTTTAGATTTATAGGAACTGTTAATTTACATCCGATTCTAACATAAGGTTCACGGTCTTGGTGTTTTTATCATAGGCAGCATACATGATGTCTCGCTGTTCCAGGGAATCATTCTTTTAAATCTTAAATGGTTTAATTAAAATGGGAAAGCTCAAGATCCAATAGCACGAATCTCAACATGCGGATGGCCATGTGAATTTTATTTTAGATAGTTGGCAACATTCCATGTTCTCGTACCTCGTGGAGGCCGTAGATGAGATCTGACCGCTCAAAGATATATCGAGAACAGTCTCTTGGATAATGTGTGTTCTAAACATTGGATATATAGGCGAAGATTCCATATTGATGCATGACAATGCCCGGTGTCACAAAGCTCGAACCACTCGGCAGTTCATGGATGAGATTGGATTCTAGACGATGAAGTGGCCACTCCTCAGTCCAGACATGAATCAAATTGAACATTTATCGGACGAACTAAAACGGAGGGTCCGAACCAGAAATGCGGTACCATCTAACATCAGTGATCTCAAGATTGCGTTGGATGGAGGAGTGGGGTGCAATCCCCCAAATCTTTGTCAAAACCTTAATAAGGTCAATGGAGAACCGCATGTGAACCATTACTGTCGCAAGGGGCGGGGAGCAATACTAAGTATTAACCATACAATTGTTTTTGTTTTGTTTGAATTTTTTATTGTAATTTAAATTTAAATATCCCCAATATTTATTTTCATAATCGAAGAACTGTCTGGACAACGCGTAGTTTCAATGGTGGATTTTGGTTCTTGGTTAGAAATGCACCATCAACTAAAATGGACCTTAATCAATTTGCTCGGTGAACGAAATGGAGTAAGCAAATATTTCGTTTGGAAATGCCGGCTGCTAATTTTAAATTTTTTTGGAAAGTTCTTCTCCATTTTTAAAACAACTTTCCATTTTGCCACTTCCGATCGAGACTCTAGCACGGATGGTGATTTATGAGAGTTGCACTGGAGCACTCCACAATGTTTTAAAACTCTTTTACTTTTATTTTTGCTTCAATAACGTAACAGAATTTTTAAATTAAATGTTTTTTAAGAAAACACACAAAACATTTCTGCAGAAAATACACAGAGAATGATCGAATGTCAAAATAGTGTATCCCATCACAACTTCACTTAAAATTCATTATAAAATAAGTACTGAACCAATTTTCGTGAAAATGGTATAAGTTAAAGTAAAAATATCAGACTTTCAAAAAAATAATTAAATTTTGTGAAAATCGGTTAAGCCGTTTTAAAAAAATTCGCCATTCTGTGAGCGCTGAAGGTTTGAGTCAAATAAGTTGCTCGCGAGTGTAGAAATGATCTATAGATAACATAAGTGGCCTGAATACATTCTCCGTTCCTAAAATTGTACCATCCAACAGGCCCTAGAATTAACAGGGCATCGCGAGAGGGGATGTTAATTCAAAATCTAAAGACTCATTGCCTTTATCAATTGAGCCAAATGTGACAGATATATAGGAAATACGTATTGTAAAATTTACTTTGTGGTATAGGCATAGTAAAGTTCATCAGAATTGGGTTTCGATTAAGCCTTAAAGATAATTAAGGAATCATTAGATTCAAATACCGTAAGCCAGATTTAATAGGGCCATGCCATCTGTATAGAAGTGAATCAGAAATTATTTCCAGTCGCTACAGATACAATTGTTTCTCAGCTTTCTAAAAATTATAGGCGGAGATCGGTAACAATTTTGTCTTTCCACACACTTAACCGAAATTCCAAACAGAAGCTGGTTTATTTAACTAAATTTTCACAAATTACTTCCCACGCCACTTTTGTAGAAAAATCGAAAAGAAACAATAAATTTAATCAGTACCCAGTTAGTCGCGGTGACTGTAATCTGTAATACACAAAGTGAAGCCTGAAGAAGATGTAAGATTAAATATTCAGCACAAACTTCACACTCGTAAAATTAATGAAAAATGAAAAAATGGAAAGATTGTTCTTTTTCCTGCTGTCACTTTCATAATCAGACAAGCTGATCATGTCAGGTGTAGAAATGCGATATGGTTTATCAGCTTCTATTATATTAAGCAACCAACATTCTCACAAATATTTTCACACTTCCAACAAAATTCAAAAACAATTTCAAATGTCAAATAGATCAATGTCATTGTGCACATTTCAATAAAAAATAATAATATACGATCAAGTGCAACGTGTAAGCGATTCACATAATTACCATACTATACTGCCTCCAACGATTATGCAACATTCCATTATACATTTGCATGTATGTATTTGTGTTTCATTAAACTTGAGATTTGATCGTGTACAATACACGATCATAATTTTATTTTCGCGCGCTCTTTAAATAATTAAAAACCGCCGTTTCTGTAATTCAGAATGCCGGTAATTGATTTTCTTGCTCGATCGCGATCATTTATCTGGGAAAACTACATTATATACTTGTACGTATGTTCAAGGACACTTTTCGCGCGGTCTCGTGTAAAAATAAAATCTAATTACCAGGTTCATTGCAAAAACTATAATCTTCTTTTTCTTATCTCTCGATCTTATATATTCGATCTTTAACAAATGATTGATGCTGTTTTGTAAATAAATCGCGATCATAGATTTTGTTATGACTTTATTTTATTTCAATACTCGTATTAAGTTGGTTACCATTTACTGCCCCGGTGATCTTGTTGTGTGGTACGCCCCAAACCGCATAATGGGTTATTTGTGTATAAGAAACAAACGATCGTGAAACACATTTATTATTTGCTTGAGATAATTTACCTGCATATCAATATTGTGTCAAATTGTGTAGTTGTAGCTTTTAAATCATTATCAAGAGTTTTATTTGCGCTCTGTAATGTTCTTAACATAAAATTCGCCGGTAGCGCAGACGTTTGAAAAATGTTTATGCGATCGTAAGTAGTTTGATTAATAAAAGCAATTTTCGCCATCATGGTGTGTACATACAGCGTGAATAATGAAGATTCCAGTTTTCTTGCGTGAGAACATTTTCGCTTAAGGCAGCAATTTAACATTTTTCGCCGTATAGACAATTGATCAAGATTTAATATGCGGGCAGGTCGCACACGATCAATTAACATCGCTTAGAACAGTGTGTTGTATTTTGTTTTGTTGGTTAGAAAGATTGAGCGCAATGTTATTAATGATATGTGACTTTTGTATGCTATGGTGCGGCGCAGAATCATTGAACTTAAATCCTAAGATATATCAAGGTTACCTGTTGTACGACTGGTGGAAAATATTTTTTTAACGATATTATCGTGGCTTGTTTTATTCTATCGCATTTTATTGTTGTTGCACTCGTCTTTGCCGAGATAAAAATATTAAAATGTAATGCTTAAGAATAAAATGTTGCTATAGTCTACTTACTTTGACGGTAATCAAGGCCTTCGAGACTTGGCAGTGTGGATGTTGTTGTGCCTAAGGTGGTTGTTTCAGGTAACAATGATGAGAATGAGGTCGACGACGTCATGTTATCACGAAACACGACAAATCCTGATGTAGTCGAAAAAGTAGTTTCGGTTATTGGAGATGAACTTTGCTGCGTCGTTGATGAAGGCGGTACTGTAATTGTAACAGGGGCAAAAGTTGTTTCATTTACAGGTCGATATTTTTCTGTGGTGACCGTTAAACCCAGAGTTGTCTCAATATTTGTAACCGGCACTGAAATAAAAGTCGTAGTTGGCGGTAATTTTTCTGAAGTAATTTCGATAAAGCTTGTGCTCTCCGGTTTTGATGGCGTTGTAGCATATAGTACAGGAACTTCTAAAATGATAATGGCTAGCATTAATTCATTGCTTAACTACGTAAAATAATTACCTTGGCTAGTTAAATCGTCTGAGGTAACATCTAATAGGACGATTTGTGGTTGTTCAGTCGCATTAGAACCACTGGTTGGTATTTTTGCATCGTCTACGTTATAGACGACTGATTGTTCAGATGTTGATTCAACATTCACCTGAGTATTTGGAACCAACACCCATTCGGTGTTTGTTTCATTTTTATTTTCATGATCATTTGCACTCGACCACGTTACAAATGTTGGTTGCTTCGTTGTTGAGGTGGTTTGAGCAACCGTAGTAGATGGATCAGTCGGTTTTGTGGTGGTTGCTTTAGTTGTAGTTTTAGTACTCGTTGTCGGTTTTGGAGTAGTTGTCGTTGTTGTTGTCGTTGTTGTTGTTGTTGTTGTGGTTGTAGGTTTTGTTGTGGTTACTGGTTTTCGTGTTGCTTTAGTTGTTGTTGTTGTGGTTGCACTTGTTGATTGAGTTGGTGGCTTTCTTCTACGCGTTGTTGTCGGTGCTGCCGTTGTCGTTGTAGTTGTTATTACTTCATCGTCGATCAAATGATTTAAGCTAGTTGGTGGTGTTATTGCTATATTGGATGTTGGTTTTGGTCTTGGTCGAGGCACTTTCGTCGAATGCACAAATGAAACTGTGGTTAAAGGTTCGGGTGTTGTTGTTGTTGTAGTGGTTGTAGTTGCTCTGCTCGGTTTAGTCGTCGGCCTCCGTACAACTTTCTTAGTAGTTGTTTCAACGATTGGTAATGTCGTAATAGGTCGTCTTGTTCCTCCGGAGGTTGTATTGTACGTTTGTGGTCTGTGCTTTGTAGGTTTAGGGCGAGTTGGAACAATAGCAGGAATTGTTTGTATAGTGGTTGGTGCTTTTGTTGTTGGTGTTGTTGTTGTTGGCCGTCGTGTTCCTGTTGTGGTGGGTCGAGTCGGTCGTCTCGACGGCCTTCTCTGCGGTGTAGTTGTAGTAGTAGTAGTTTTAGCTGTTGTCGGTCTGGAAGATGTCGTAATAATTTCATTCTCTTCTCCTTGTACTACTTGAAATGTCGAGAGTTTAATATTTTCGGTTGTTGTCCGTGTTGAAGAACTCTCTGGCAGTGTCATTTCTTCGAATTTTGTTGTCGCTTTCATTGTGTGAGAATCATCTGCTAAAGTCGAAATACTCGTAGGTGTTGTCATCCGATTCGGCAGTGTACCTGCATTATTATTATTAAACAGAATTATTGGTTTTGTACTTGAAGTAATGTTGGGCTTATGAGATGATGAAATGATTGTATGGGCTGATGACTTAGTCGGTGGTACAGTCGATGGATATGAATTTAATGATACAACAGATGGTAAAATTGAATTACTTAGTAATGTCGATGGATGATAATTATTATTTGTATTCGGATAATGTGGTATCGTATTTTGATCTATGCTATTATCACTAATTTCATGCTCAACTAATAAATTACTTTCATCCTAGAGGAAGAGATAAAAACATAATATTATTAGAAATTGGCCACCTTCCATCGTCCATTATAGATACGAGTATACACCTACCTCTTTCATTTGACAACACGAACCAAAATAAAATCGATCGATACACGTTCCTAAATGTGTCCCATTCGATTTCAGGCAATCGATTGCAAACATGCACACCCCTTCTAATCCTGATCGTTTCACTATACATGGTAAATGTCGAATATTTCGACCTGATTGAACTGAAAGTAAAAGAAAAGAATACAAAATGTTTAGTATTGAAAAGTAGGTCTCTTCCTGGTGTATAATACAGCTGCTGCTAAAAATTTACAACAATAAAACACTTGGATGTTCATATAGTAAAAATGACTAAACAACAATATGGAATGTAGGTGTTTAGTCGATTAACCTCATTTTCTACATTCAACAATTCTACATTTTTTCGCGTCTCTCGTGTAAGTCTTGTCTTATTGTTTACCATTTACCACAAATTCTTCGGTTTTACCATTAATCGAAAAGATAAACAAATACAAATTCTTCGTATTTGGTAACGTAGCGTGAACGTCGTCAAATATTTGTTTGATTTACTTTTTTGTCTGTTTTACAATTTTTTCGGTTCAACGCGAGCCGCTGAAGTGTGCTAGTGGTGGTGATGATTTCACACTGTTTATGCGGTACAAATCGCGGGATTGATAATTTGGAGAAATTTTGCATTGGAATAAGTTTTGTAGTACATCCTGTGGGTGTAGAAATTTAGAATGTCAGGTTTCGAGTTCTGTGATGTACCACATTTATAGTAGTCCAAATGTGGCGAAAGTGTAAATTTTCGCCTTTAAATTGAAAGATTAAATTTTGAGAGAAGACACGTAACTTTGCTTCTTATTTTGCCGATACATATTTACTATTGTACTATGATTATAGGCTGCTATCTATTGTAGATAAAATGGTTCTTAACAGCCCTATCATTAAAATGCGAAATCTGCAGATGCACGCCGAATTAACTGCAAACGAAAGTTTTCTTTTAATAAAGTATCCACTAACACATATTTCAGCTTGACAAGTTTATATTGGTCGTAAAGGGTTCTAAGCGTATTGTTATTGACATTTTTATCTGTAAATGAACTTAAAACTTTTTATGGGGATAGAAGGTTGGAATAGGTGTTAGGTGGTTGTCGTAAAGGTCCCGCATAAGCACATTTTTTTCCATAGCCGCAATAATACTATCCAGCTCTTTCAACGAAACGTAAAATTACCTTGATGTCTACATCACAGGTCCATCGAGTTATTTGTCAGGGGGGCTCCAGGCAATCCTGGGCTACTTCCCATAGAAGGAAAATTGATTGTAGTGATTTAATTGAATTTTCACTTTCTGTGTAATAAAATAAAATAAAACACTCTATACCCCAACCTTGTCAGTTATTTTTGAACTACCCGTGAAGATGTTAAAACCTTTAGTCTTCAGAACACGATCTCACGAGGGAAGTTGAGTCGAAGGAAGTCAAAGATAAAAAAGAATCTATAGTGCCTGAGTTGGTGAATGCTACTGAGTGCTCCACTAGGTCTCCAAATCCCACTATTTCCCAATCACAATTTTGCAAGAGTAAAAAATCATACGGTCTCTCTTTATCCTTCCTTATAAATTTAGTTACCAGCTTAGTTTTCTGAATTATATAAAATCTAGTGATGTTTATAGTCACAAACCGTTTAATGAGAGATTCCGCCAGTCTAGCCATTACGATCTTGCTTTTAAGCATCTAATTTGTCCAACCTATAAGTGACTCATCCACACGAAGACATGTCAGTGCTTGAGGGACCCCACCGCCCTAACGCTGTTAAAGGGTCCCTTTGTATCCAGAAAGGTTATCACGGAGAATCTCTTATAATGAAGGGTCTTCGTAATAGAGTAAAAAAATTGGGAGATATGTTTCAATCGATTTTTCCTTCCAATACACGTGTTGTGATTTCTTATTCGGCTCGATCGAGCATCTATAGTCTTAGCATCTATTTGCTTTTCTAAAAATATTAGGAGAAAAATCGATAAGATTATAGGTTTAAGGTCTTTGGGATTGCAACGAGAGCTTTCTTCCTCTAAAGATATAAATAAAGGCTGGCTTTGAATATAGCTCCAAACCACGACAAAGCGAAGTCTGTTTGCTGATATCCGCGGGTAAATTACAATAGGTCCCGCCGACATAAACGTCTGAAAGCAGTTTATTGACCACAGGATTTTTCTTCTTTTTATTATTTGAGTTACGAGTCCGAGGACAATAGTGACATTCGGTCTTCGTAACGCTTTTTCGGAGAATGAAGAATTATCAAATGAACCTCTATACCTCTGTCGAAGAGCAACGCAGCAAGGCATTCCTTTTAAATAAAATACTGTATCGATGGAGAAATATTATGAAATGCATAAGTAGGTAAAGGGGTGAAGAATAGGCCGGAATGTAAAATTTGTGGTTGTTGAACCAAAAAAAGAATCGCGTAACAGTTCGACAATATTTGCGTGTTTCGTAACACCTATTGATCCAAATCAGTTCAAATTGTATATGGAAAACTTGATCTAAATTTTGTTTTAAATCACACCTTTGCATTGTTTCATGAAACATCCTTCAAAATCCTTTGGAAAAATTAACATGATCTTTGGATCGACCCGTTGAGGATTGATTGGCACGCAGGCCTCAATGATGGTAAATAGTATGTTTGTACGTTCCCGAATGCGAAGAAACCCAAGCTACTCGTATAATTCAGACAAAGTGAAATAAAAACATATGGTAGCTAGATACACTGCACGCTACATCCCATATAGGGATTTGGTCGCCTTATTTTTTTGAGTTTTAAGTTTGATAAGTTCATTGAATTTTTGGCACTTTTTAGGGCTGCTGGAATGGTTATACTGCTGCTGGATGCGGCATACTGGCATGCCGGGGGATTATCTCGTTTGCTTCCATTTTAAATTTTCAATTATACCTTACCCATGGGTCACCCAAAGTTATACAAACCCAAGCAACGGTTGCTTGACGTCGATGTTGATAATGTTGTCGTATGTTGTGAGTTTAATCTGTTTCTGTCACGCGCCCCCGAGAAATGAAATGGTCTATTCTTCTATCGCATGTTCTTCCATTTTTTTGTCAAAACCACATCATCAGATCGATGCTGGTAATAGCAACAGGATTTTTAGGACGGCCGGAAACCCAATTATGTGCCAAAATAGGTTTCGGAGGTTCTAGATCCATTACTTTGCAACTATTCTCAATGTTTCTAATTTTCATTGATGCATTTGAAGATAATGAACCCTGATATGAGGCCAAATACGGAACTCTTTGGAGTATAGGTTGAACTGTTGCTCTGCCCCTCAATAAATGGGTCAAGTCATCAAGTGTAGGTTATAGTTGTATTTGTAAGATATTGTCGAGTACTGTCTGAATGATGGCATGCGTAGTTGGAATAGTTTGTCATATAATAAAAACTTTCTATTCTAAATCTCAGAATGAGTCAATGTATAATTTAAATCATGTTTTAAATTTCAATTCAACGGTTTGAACGGTTTTCCGTCATCAATTCGTTTATTTCTCTTATTTTTCGCGGAGTTCAGTGTTTTCTTTTTCGTACTGTATAAGAAATTTTCAGTTAAAGATGTTGGTGAACTTGATCACCCGGCCCCACCCATGAAAAGAATATGCCAAGTTATATAGCCCGGGAGGGGCCGGTTGTTGCCGAGTGGGGTCCGAATATTGTTTTTAAATTTTTTTTGGCTTGCATTATTTTGATTAAAATTGTTGTTTCGGGAAAATTTATTCAGGGGGTCGTCCGGTGAGGCCTGGGTAACTTATTTTATTTGTTTCGGCTCGGACGATTTTGATAAAAATGTCAGAAGGGGGAGGGGGGTGTTAGTGTTCTTGAGTACTAGAAACTGATATAGTCGAGTCTCTATTTCGGGAATATTCATTTAGGGGGTCATATGATTGGGGCTGGTTTCCATTATTTAATATATTTTCGGCACGGTTTTGATAAAAATGATGAATGAAGATTTCGACTAACTTTCTTTAATTTTTTTTCGATTCGCACGTTTTTGATAAAACTTGATGAACAGCAGATTTCAAATGCCCAGAACCGGCTGCGATGGGTTCCAATTTCAAAACAATTCGATTGAAAAAATCGATTGCAAAGTGGCTTGATTTCGAGAAATCCGCTAAATAGTTGCGGGCTGCGTCCGAGTTCCCGTTTCAAATATTTATCGGTTTAAACAACTTTGATGGGCATTTCTGAATAGAGGGTTTAAATAAGTACCAGGAATGGATTGCGATTAAACCACATTTCGGAAAAAATTGTTTCAAATGTCCTCCGGTTAAGCCGTCATAATGTGCCTTACTCCAGAAAATGGGAATCTAATATAAATTTTGGATATTAGAAAAAGAATTTGGGACCTAAACGTTTTCTTCTTTTTTCTGTGTTCCATTTTTGACTTGCTTCTACAGATCTAAGAACTACATATATGAAGTTATCCCAGGTTTTTCATTCTAGGATTTTTTTTTTTATTATTTGCACGAAACTATTCTATCCCATCCCAGTTTTTCCGTTTATTGGTTGTTTATGTAAAACAAATAAAATCAAATATATTGAAATGCTGTAATGGGGTTTGGCGGTAGTAATTCTTAATATTTTAAGTTCGAAACAATAATGCGTCATATTATCAGCTGAGGACATTAAGAATAACTTAAAGTGAACTCCCCAGTCCTAGCGTTATATTAGTATTGGCACAATGTTCTAGCTACGATATGGCCCATATGAAAATCGTCTATTATTTCCAAAGCCATCCTGGGCCGGAAACGGTTTTCTGTTTTGAGCTGGTAATAGTAAGGGAAAACTTTGATAAGTTCCCCAGTTCCAGCCATGTGTTAGGATTGACACAGTCTTCCAGCTTTGATATGACCCCATACATAAACTTATATGAAAATCATCTAGCAATTAATGTTTCGAGATGGTCCGTGACATATACTAGGCTGGAAATGATTCTTTATATTTTAAGTTCGTAAGGATAAGGGCAAATTTTAATGAGCTCTCTAGTACCAGTGGTATGATAGGATTGACTCAATCTTTCATCTTTGATATGACTTCGTATACATATTTATATGAAAATCGTCTATAACTTCGGAGGCCGGACCGGAAGTGGCGGCACCAACCGTATGTTCAAATTTGAGTAAATGGTCAAGTTCCAAAATCTCAGGTTTTGTTAAGGGTAAACTATGGTGGGTTTTCCGGTGCCAGCCTTATGTTAGTATTGGTACAATCTTCCAGCTTCAAAATGGTCCCATATAAACTTATACAATAAACGTCGATAACGTCCAAAATCTTTTTGGTCCGAAAATAGTGATTTATGTTTTGAGACGGTACGTAATAGGGTGAATTCTTACCAAGTGGCCTGCACCAGCCGTATGTTTAAATTTGAGTAAATAAGCGCTTACAAAGTGTTGGCTAATGTTATACTTAACTAATTCCTTTCGCCGAAAACATCATTGGCGACTATTAATGTGGTTTTCGTCCCAAGCGACCGAATACTGATCATTACCATGTGGATGATTTTGGAAAAATGTTGGGAGTACAACATAAACATACATCAACTATATATAGACTTCCGTCAGGCATATGACAGTATAAACCGCGAAAGCTGATGGTCCGCGCTATGTAAATTAACAACGTCTATGGGTCTGTATGCAGAATCATAATTGAAGCAACTGTATATCAAACTCCTTTGAAATGTCATCTAGTGTTCGACAAGGAGATGTTCTCGTGTCTGTGCTGGATGTGGCGAGGAAAAGCAACATTGAAACTTTGCTCTGTATATTTAACCAAATGAGTCCAAATTCTTGGATATGTAAATGATATCGTACTTCTTGGCCAAATACCTATCGATATCAGGAACAGTTGCATACCGCTACATCGCTGCGTGATGGAAGACATGGTTTGGAGGTGAACAGGAAAACCAAATTTTTAGCAACACCCAGGAACATCTCCAGGGCAAATCTCGGAATTAACCATAATTTTGATAAAGTTGAAAACTTTAAATACCTCGGATCAGTTATAACATCGTTGAATGATCTGCAGGCAGAAATAAAAGCACAACAACGGATGATTAATAAAGTGTTCCATCAAAAACCAGCCGGTGTGCGACGTACAGGAAGACTCCGACTGCCCTGGCGTAACAAAGTCGAGAGAGAGAGAAAGAGAGAGAAAAAGAAAAAGAGCCCTTCCCTGGGATAGAAAGTAAAGTAGGGTTCAATTCACGAATGAACCATACACCTATTTAATCTATGCTAAGACTACTATGTAATTGCTTTTGCCAATTGATAAAATTTAACATACATACCATGTGATGGGATGGGATATGTTTATTAAAAAATTCTTATAAGCTCTGCTAAATTAAAAATAAAAAAATGACCAAAACTAAAAATGCCTTTGTCTGGTTGGTATGGGTTATTGTCAACCAAACGTGAACTATACATAAATATAATTACCCAACATTTGGACATTTCCGTTCCGTTTTGTAACATTATATAATATTTCATCTTATTTCACCAAAATACCGTAATTCCTTTCATCGGCTATGTTACAGAACATAAGAAAATAATCTCTTCTCATCACCTTTCAAGAATTTTTTGTGTTTTTATATTTTCCATGAACTTATCTTTGTTTTCGTTGGTTTTATTTTTTATCGTGTGAATTAATTAAAACTGTAATTTTGCGTATAGCTAGTTGTTGCGGCCGTAATAGTAGTTCATTAGACTCTGCACATGTCCGTCTAACATATAGAGAGGAACAAAAATTCTACCAAAACAATTTGATAATTTGATTTCTTATCGATAGTCGAACTTTATATAATGACAACAGTCTGTCGATCATTTAAAAGTAATTAATGCGCAATCAAACAGGAACCTAATTAATAGTGCAAGTAACACACACGCACAAAAAATAGTTTTGGATTCGTTAACTTTAGATAGGTCGATTTATGTACATAAAAGAATTCATTGAACTCGTAAAGAACAACAATAATTACGAAAATTGCGCTTGAGAGTTTTATTGTAAGAAATCACGAAAAAATTGTTTGTTCTGCTTATAAATGATAATCTTACATACACAACATATTGTACGAGTATATCGTCTTGTGTACATGAGCACATATTGGAATTTTGCACAAAGATAATTAGTGGTGATTATTCGTCATTATAAAATACAAAATTTCTGAGGATTTAAAAAATATTTCTTTGTTCACGAAAAGGTTCATTCAGTGGTACTATAGCGATGGGCGGTTGACGAGCGGTGGAAATTTATACATTTTCAAATATAATGTGGGTGTTTCACAAGGGATGTAACGTAATTTTATATATATATTGACCTTCAAACTTATACTAAACAACGATATGTGAATATGCATCTCTTACATGTGCACTCAAAATTGACCTTTCTTTTCAAAGCACACAACATACAATTATCATATACAAATAGTTATATTGCATCCAATTATTTGTTTGCTTATAAAATACATATATGTAAAGTTTTAGAGGCAAAGCATTATAAGATATAAGTTAATACAAATTCAGAAAGAATATAAAAAATAATAAGGAAAGACCTAATTTTGAGCGCGATACTTTTTCATGCATACAATTAAAATTTATTGCATGTGAAATTCTGGTAACTGTTGAGTTATACCTGATACCGGTCGATGATTTTGAACTACAACTTGAACGATGGACTTGAATTTTTATTTTATTCCACTTTTTAGATGACGGCTATTTGGGTCAATTGGTTTTTGTATTCTGCAATTTATTTAAGTCTTCGGTGTGTGTTTGACAATTTATGTGTTTATCACTTGGTTGTAATTCTCGGTTGAATTTTAGTGTTACACCTCGTAGAGTAACAACTCAACTCATAATAATACCGACCAAATGGCACAGTGGTTAAAGCTTTGGCGTTTGCATTGGGAGGTACCGGGTTCGAATCCCGATAGGGGCAAGTTGCAGAGGGAATTTTCTTCAACAGATTAAGATCTGTGGTGAAATGGAATACATCTATGATTCCCTGTCGGAGTTCAAAATTCATGGCTCGACTCATCTTCCATGCCAGTATAGTCTGGCATGTAGCTATGCGATGTGCAGATGGTGATAAACTCGGACCTATAGCCGTACGTCCTCGATTTGGGTAGCAACGCGTAAAGCGAACCGCGAATGAGTTGGGACTGCTTCGGCCCCAGAACAGATTGCACAGATTAAAACATAACAAAAGAAACTCATAATAATCCTTTTATGGGTTTGCTTGGCGATAAAATTGCGTGTGGTTCTATAACGAGTTTTATACGAGAAAGTGCGGAGTAAATCGTAAATTTTTATTTACTTCATGCTGATCAACAACCAAATATCGATATTAGAGTTTTTTGAATAAAGTGTGACTGAAATGTAATTCTGAACTGGAGTACACCTTTAAACTAGAACACCGTAAAATTTATTACTTCAAAACTTCATTTTAATATGCAATGTTGGCTCAGAAAAGGCCCAAGTATCATTGTCAATAGATCAACATAAAATTTACATGAAAATTAAATATTTCAAGCGCAGGGAAGACTCACGTATGTGAAGTTATACTTCACGATTCCACGATTCTATCATCCTATAAAAAAAAAATATCATCAGGCAACACTAATCAATAAAAAAATCCTATTTGTTCTTGTATGAAGTTAGTCCAGCCCGGAGTTTATTGAAAATCACGTTAAATACAAAAATTAGGTTTTCCTTTGGACATGTAACCGTTATATCTAAAGAACTTGTATTTGAACGGACTAAGATTATAGAGTACACGATAAAGGTAATTGGCAAGTTAAAAGTTTAAACTAGTCGGATTAACTGAGCGATTCTGATGTTAAGACTGGGTGTGTAACGAAATCCAGGTTTATAAAATCCTGATTTTCAAAATCTCGGTTTTGTATAAAAAAAATCCCGATTTTTAGGAAGTCCCAATTTGAATTTTGAAAATTTGGCATGTGGGAAAATGGGACTCTTAAATGATTTTTTGACAAAACTCAAAAATGAGTTTGCGATAGAGTTCTAGAAAATGGCTATTAGGGGTGGAATTTGGCCATTTCTTAACAGGTTTTGTTGAACTTCGATACGTACGATGAAAATGGGATTCTAAAACTATTTTTTGATAAAGCGGCCGAATGTGTCGAAGGCCCGAATGTCTCAAAGAGCCGCATGTGTCGAATGGCCAAATGTGTCAAAGAGGTTACTTTTCGTTTTTGGAAATATAATTTTTTTAATTTGTTTTCAGGAATATTTCGTAATTTTTTTTTATCAAATATTAATGAATTTGCGTGATAAAATTTTCCTTCACCAAAATGTGACACATGTGGAATTTTGATATTCGGACAGAGTGCGTGTCAATATATGGCACCGTTGTTGTAATTTGACAAAAAAATGGGAGATCGGTTTTTTCCGACTCCGACTTGGATAAATTAGCAACGACTCCATGAAACCGATTCCCGCCTCTCACTTCGCAGTCGTGGCTTTTTCTAGTAAATTTTTGGGCAAGATATGATTTTTTTATGTAAAAAAATATTATTAGTCCGGCCGGCCCGAATTAATAAAAAATATTCTTTTCAAAATCAAGTCTTTAGAACTATAGAAGAAAAAAAACCGGCATTATAAAATAAAAAACCGGCGAAAACCGAGATTTTAAAAACCCGGATTTTGAAAACCGAAAATTCTATTAAAATCTCTCCAAATATTTTTGGAGACCTGTCAATTGTGATTTTTATTAATGCGAGCCATTGAAATTGTATTTTTATTGTTAAATAAACGATTATTATTTTTGTGAGAAATAATGTTTTAATATTCAAATTTTTCTAATAAATTAGATTAATTTCTCTAATTAAAATCCAGTTTATGTTATTGTAAAATATAATTTTAATTAACTATTTACTTACACAATCGTCATTTTTATTAGTTTTAATACAACATAATAAAAAATCTATCATTTGTGATGTTTAAGACCACCTATTTGGTAGGTATTAAGCGAATAGGTTTTTAAGAGAACCTCTTATCTGATCAGTACATGCAGATTCGCAAAATAGTCTTAAGTTTAAGAGAAATCTATAGTTAATATAGTTAAGACCTCTGGGACAACGTCGCAGAATCGCACGGTAAGGGTATGCAGTTTTTACCTGGGTACTTGATAGGAAAATTAGAAAAAACTCGTTCTGTGTTTTCAAACTTTGCGGAATTGGGCCATGGGCCACATATTTTTAAAATTTTCCTAAAAGTAATACATGAGTGTCACCACCCCAAAGCCACAAAGCCTATATCCGACAAATTTATACAATTAACGTGTCGTAAAATTAAAAAGTTATTTTAGTTTAAATACGAGTTGTATGGATATATTCGGCCCAGGGCCCAGCAATTACCTTGGAACAATTTCTTTTTATTTTTCAAAAAGAGTGGCATGAGTGTAGCGATTTCAAACCCTCATAGTCTTAATCCGACAAATTTATACATTTAACGAGCCAAATTTAAATGTAATTTTAGTTCAAACACAAGTTGCACGGATCGATTTTTTTCTAATTTACCTAAAAGTAAGGCTTGAGTGTGATCACTTCAAAACTACATTAATCCGACTTATTTTAAACGTGCCAAGGACCTTTATCGTGTCTAATATAATTTTAGTTCATTCAAATACGAGTCCTTTAGATGCAACGGTTGCATGACTAAAATTCGTAAAATTTAAAAGGAACAAAATTAAATTTTTATATTTAACGTGATTTCTAATCAATTCCGAGCTAGGCTAACTTCACAAATTACTGTTTATTTTGAATCAATTTAAACAAGTTCTGGGCATGACATTTTTTATTTTTCTGGGATAGATACCACGGATAACTTCATATACGTGGAAGACTCTCTCAACATATTTTTTTACGAATACTGTTCAGTAAATAATTAGATAACATTTTCTAGCTAAAACACAGCCTGTTCTATTCATGAGACCTTTGATGACTTGACTAATCGAAAACTAGGTTTTGGTTCAGCATCTTCTAAAGTTAAAAGCTCGTATCCACTGCGTTACTAAAACAATATTTTTTCTTCTGGCATTTCTATTTCATGGGAGAATTTGGCTAATACTAATAATATTTTTCCAATAATATTTCTATATTATGCGCAACATAAGCACCTACTATCGTAACGTTAGTGCCGACTGCATAGTTATGATCAATCTTAGCATCAGCACCACTATCATGGTGAAACTCTTATAGGCCCACTCGATGGTACGAGCTATTATGAGGTTTCTATGTTTACGTAGAATGCTTGTGATCCTGGATATTATTCATGAAGATACTGAGTTTTACATTTTTTGACGAAGTCTCATTTCACGAAAGCCTAAAGGCGGAAGCCAACATATGTACAGGTAAAAGTTAGTTTAGGTTTAGCCGATATTAAGGGTAGGCCAATAGGAGTGTCATCATATCAGAGGTGAGAGAATTCAAAAAATCAGAATTCTAAATGTAAAAAATATTATTTCATATTGACAGCTGTAATCTACGGCGAGGGTTATTATTATGGGCGTTCACAACGAATTGTCGCGCATTTCATGATCTTTTTGGTTCTCGCATAATCATAATGGTTCGGTAGCAGATGTGAAATCATCAGTGCGTGTTTGAAAAGGCCATTGAGTCGAACACATAGAATTGGATGCTATTGAGGTGAATGATATGTGGTTTTAACAACACGGTGAGATATGCCACACATCCAATGTAACAACAGCTTTATTACATGAGAAGTTCCTGGGACGCGTTATCTAGCGAACCAGTTAGTTCAAGTGGCCACCGAGATTGTACAGTTTGACACCTTTGTTTGTGGTGATCTCGAAAGAAACCTTTCTTAAGAAGCAGGTATGGCAGAATGTCATCCTTAATTTGAACAACCATAAATTTTGGGGTTCCAGTGATGTTTGGCCAAAATCGGTCCACCGGAAGTGACAGCTTTCGTAGAAGCTTTGTAGCGACCGAAATAAAACTTTAGTTTATAATTTATTTACAGATTAATTATCTTATCTAACCTACCTGCACCCTACATTATTTATTATGATTATCATTTATTATAATACATAATATACAATTATAAAATATCCCGCGCATACAAAATACGTTGTTGCAATTCATTTTTATATGTGTAGTAGAATGCAAATAATTTCGTATATATTAAATACCTTCTCATTGCGTCATCATATTGATAATGAATTTGATTTGTATTTACCTTTTTACTATTACCCTATTATATGTATTTAATAATTGTAATGCAATTGTAAATAGGATTCAATGGTATGGGTTATTCTTTTAGTGGGAGATAATTTGCATCTGTAAATATAATTATGTATACGGTTCAATTGGATTTTAGGAAGAAATTAATTGACACGGAGAGTTGGTATCTAGAAGCTAAATGTGCAACTTAAATTTATATTCTAAATTTAATTAAAATAAATATTGTTAATAAAATAAATTGGTTATAACATAAAAAGTAACAAGGTGTCTAGTTTTATTTGGCCTTTTCTGGTGATTATATGAAGTGTGGTAGTACGAGAAACTGTAGTGAATTCTACCTAGTGTCGTTATATATAAACGTAGTTGGTTGCTAAGTTAAATTATTCCAACGAGGTAATAACTAAAGCAACAACTACATAGTGTGTAGTTTATAGTTGATAATACCAACAACTATAGCTTTTTAGTTTTTTGCAAATAATTTGAAAATATATTATTCAACATTGATTGTTTTCCGGGAAGCATTGTCTTTGGGATGCCTCAACTTTTTGATTTTTTTTTTTTGAAATCTCGTGGTTGCCCATTCAAGGGTTAAATACTAATGGATTTGAGTAATTTTTAATTTAATTTAAATAATTATGGTTTTAGGGAATTCTATTGTAAGCTTTGGAATTACAAGAGGACTAAATTAATAAATGTTTATATTATTTAGGAAGCGGGAAAATATTAATTTAGAATTAAATTTCAGAAAATTTCCAGATGTACGTGAAATAATAAATCTTTTTCCTCAAGTTGCTGATTTATTGTTGAAGACCAATACCATCGTTATCCATTAAACCTATTAAGCCTTAATCCTCTAGTATACAGTTTAGAAGTAGTTTAGGATTGTGTTGTGCCGTACGATAGCTAGGGGTCATTCCGTCCCAAAAAAAAAAAAAAAACTTTCATATCCTTCCTATTGTTTTGTGTAAACTGGCTGTAGGAATAGGCTCGGCGTTACCCGGGACACTTGTCAAGTACTTGGTCTTACAGTCCAATCAATCAATTAATACTGGTTCAGATCAGTTTTCAAAATATATGCGGAAATGACGATTTTTGTGAAAAACTGCTTTTCAACGAAAATTCAGCCTCTGTACTGCCCAGAGGGTAGATTCTGATCAAGGGACAATTTAACATGATTTTTTTATTAGAACCAAATATTGTCACAGAAAATTTTCGATGCTTTCTGTTTTGCTAATTTGTACTCAACTTTTAACATGTTTTGCCAAACACACAACAAATTGGAAATAATCCATTATAAAAATTTCAGAATTTTTTATTTAATAGTTTAGTTTTGAGTTTTGTAATTTCGATTTAATTCAATGGTTTAAAAGTTTTATTCACACTAAGTTTATTAGAAAATTGAAAATCGACAATTTTGTACTATTTGTCACAAAATTTTTCGTGTAATTTTGAAAAAGTCATCTCTTCAGCATTGCTTTTTAGAACACACAACTTAAATTGTCATTTTAATGCAGTTACAATTTTAGTAAAAGTTACAATAAAATAACATTTTTGTCATTTCATACTTAAGCTTTATCCATAAATTATAGAAGATCACAGTATTTTTTGACCGAAATCGGTTTACCGATTGACCAGAAATGACGAGTTCTGATAAAAAAAACTTTATTTCACCAAAATTCAACATATCTACAACTCAGTCCAGGCGAATTAACTATTTGTATTTAAGCTTTTAAATATTTTCCATTAATTGGAAAGTAATTGTGAAATTTGAGATTTTCTTGTACCGGAAGTGGCGGCTTAAATGCGAGTTTTTTCAATTTTTTCTACTGTTTCGTATACGTCAAAATGTTGGCTTTAACTTCATTTTATGCCTTAATTTTAGTAATAAATGTGTGAGACTTGTGGCACAACACGTGCATCCTTGATTTTGGGAAGACTAACATGTAAATTTATAAATGTTGCGATTTTGCAACGTTTTTCAGGCGTAAACTGCTCTCTGTTGACCATTTTTATCTTTGTTTTTATAAATATCAATATAAATCAATCAATGTTTAAATATAAATATATTGAATACTACTCCAAGCAGAGTTAAGTTATATTAAGTTTAATGTGGCAAGAGGAAGGAGCCATATTTTATAGAATCCGGAATCATTTATAGATAACGTTTACTGAAGCCTAAATATAAAGGATAAATAGGGATGAATTCTAGACTTGCGGTTATATCAATATGATGTTTCCATTTTAATTTGTTGTCAAGCGATTGTAAATAGTTATAGAAACAAGTTTTATAGAGTTCAAGTGAACTTTTGAGTTAGAGTTATACCTTTACTTAGGTCTATATACAGACAAGCTGCAATTTGATTTTTGTCAACATGTTCGGTAATTTCGAACGAGGTTAAATTTCGTTGCTGCGTGCTCGATTTTTGAGTAATCTCATATATTGTTCTTATAATATTATTTAAACGTATAGAAATGTATGTACGTGAAGTTACTGCTAAAGATTTACTAGTAAAAAAAATAAGCAAAAACTTCACATGTTTATATAGCAGTGTGAAGTTTTTACTAATAATGATGATACTAAAAATGATACCTGTATTAAGCGGAATTAAAGTAACTCTTAATTTATTAGTTTTAATTTAAATAATTGGCAATTACCTTTGAAATAACCCGAGAGAAATTATAATATATTTACCATTTCATTAATCATTATTCACTAATAAGAATATTGCGGTTAATAAAAGTTAAAAAAAATAACTAGAAAATTGGTATCCGAGACAGATTAGTAACAAACACTACACGCTGAACTAGATAAGGAAGAAATATTGAAATTAAATGAGATAACTGGAGAAATTATAATCCACACTCGGGTAAAATGGGTGGGAAAATAGTAAAAATAATACCAAGCTCCAAAAGCAGGGAACTCCTATTTTTAGAAATGGTAACAAATATAACGAGAGTTCTTAGGGCCACAATAGATATCTATAGAGATCTAAGTACAGCCTGAGGAATATGAATTATTAGTTGGGGCTCACGTTAGTAAGAAAAATAGTGAGGACATCCTTATCTAAGGATGAGATCAATTTATAGAATGTTGTATTATAACCAAAAAAAATTTAAGAATTGTTAGATCAACTGAGATATGCCTAGAAATCTATTCACAAACTAAGGTATATGGACTGTTACTTGAATATCAAGTTGAATTAGAAAAAAAATAATTAGGAGTTCACAATCCAGGAGTGATCACTATTTATAGAATTTTCTATTATGGCCAAATATAGTAAAAAAACAGTGCTTTAAACATGTACCGACCAAATCAGCCCGCCTCAATAAAACCCATTCCATAATTTGTTACACATTTAATACAACAAATCCCGATTTCATTACAGTTTCTGATATCAAAGAACGAGTCGTCCGGTTCCGATAACAATTAAACCGGCACCGCCAAAATTGTTACTGTTAATATAACTATAATATCGGCATCATATAATATCATATAATATCAGCTCCCCATTCAGTGGAGAGGCAGTTAATAAAATTTTGTATTATGGCCAAATATAATAAAAATTCTCAGACTAACTGAGATATCCCTAGAGATCTAAACACAACCTCAGGTATATGGGGTGTTAGTTGGGGACAATTTCAGTTAGAAAATATATTCAGACTCTCCCCATCCAGGGGAGGGGCCAGTTAGTAAAATTTAGTATTATGACCAAATGTAATAAACATTTTCAGGCTAACTAAGATATTCCTAGAGATCTAAACACAACCTCAGGTATATGGGGTGATAGTTTGGGACCATATCAATAAGAAAATATATTCAGCATCTGAATAAACACCCCATATACCTGAAGTTGTGTTTAGATCTCTAGGGATATCTCAATTAGCCTGAGAATTTTTATTATATTTGGTCATAATACTAAATTTTATTAACTGAGCCCTCAGCTATTAACTTTCTCAGGTTTTTGAGAAATTTAGATATAATTTTGAGTCAAACTAAACACTCATATAACTAGTCGAGATAAAGTAATTTTATATTATTTAGTTAATTTTAATAGGATTTAATAGTTACAACCAAGAAAACTATAATTTTCGACAATTTTCCGTCTTACCCAGGTAACATCACTAATACAAACACATTTAATGAAACTAGTAAAAGTTTAGCATTTTCTTCACACTCGTTAGAAATGTATTTGCCGGTTAATTATTAATTTTTCAAACACTTTTGAAATTGATGGGACAAAATTGGCCTACAATTTGTTGGTTTAAATGAATCTCCATTTTAAAACCCGGCATAACCCTCTCTTTTTCCAGTATTTAAAAAAAAAATAATATTAGGCTTATTTGATTACCGCTTTCTTCAACTTTTCTTTAAAATTGTCGATTAACAACCTAGTTTATACTAAAACAAGATCTATAATAACAATTTTACTTGATACAATTGAAACAAATTCATATAATTAATACTATTTTCTTTAAATATTTTGTGGTACCGCATGCATACCAGATTTAACAGAATTTAGTATGTGTTGCTACCTCTTTCAAGAGTTTTAGAATGTCCCCGTAAACAAAACAAAAGTTAAACTGCACATCAACAAAACCGCGCAATAAAAACCGGTGCAATGAATTGGATCCCTGTATACGTATCGCATATACAAAACAAAGTCCACCTCTGACTGCTCATCTTCTTTAAAATAAATTACTTCCACTTAAATGCAATTAATTACAAAAATATTTAATCTAAAAATAAGATGTAACGTAATAAAAAAGAAAACCCGATTGAAAAAAAAAAGAAAATTTCAGAAAAAAAAAATTTATGAGACATTCGTTATGAGAAAAAAATCGGGTTCGTATCTTACTCTACAAAATAGTTAATTGAAGTCTTTTGTATTGCACACATTAAATACGTAATGCATGTATATGATGGTAATAATTATCTACAATTATTATGGCTTTATTATATTGCATTTTACAAATTTATGACCGTATATAAACATATCGAGTGGGATTTGGGGTAAACTATTCTTAAAATTATAATTTTGACAACAATTGCAAACTAACTAATTTCAGTTTACGCGAGTATATCATGTCACGGGATTTTCTGTTAATTTATATAAAATTAAATAAGAATCCTTCTTCTTATACTCTTACTTATTTTATATTGTATATAAACAGATTTATAATAAGATGAATAAAATAATAAACTTGTTTTTATTTAAATTGTTTTCGTTTTGTGTATAATCAAAATACGAAAATCTCGCTTATAAGAAAACCAAAGATACATGATTTATGTTGCATTGCACTTATTTTTATGTTTTACGAGTAAAGAATAATTATTGTGATTCATATTCGCGTTGTTACATTCGTATCGTCCTCATTCATACGTAAATAAATTGTGGTTTGAATTTTTACTTTTCTTACATATCGCATTTATACCTAACAACAACTTACACGAAGATTTGCGTTTTGCATCAAATTTGACCTAAAGAATATTTACATGATTTTTGTTTTAACATTTCTATGTTTTACGAAAACAATGGCTGGATATGTTGTTTTGTGATGTATAGGTAAAAAGTGGATCAACTTGAGGTGTTTCTCCTTTTGGATGCCATTGGAAATTGAAATAAAGTTATGTATGAACATAATGTTATTAAGAACTTACACTTGCGGGTTTAAGTTTATATCAAGCTCATGTTTAAGTGGAACTTACCTAGAAATAAATGAAACGGAAAATAAATTAATATAATACATTAAGAATATGATTTTTCAAAAAATATAATTGTATATGTTTAATTTTCACTCTAGTGTGCAAAATTTAAATTTTACGTTCCGCACGTGTATACAATTTTTTAATTGAAATGAAAATTATCAAGATCACTAAGATCTTCAACTGGAAATATCTTTCAGTACAAGAAGGAAAATTCTGAACTATATGTGAACTAAGAGAGTTAAAGGAATTTAATATGGTAAATTAAAAGAATAATTTATAATTTTAAATAAAGAGAATGGATAACTCAAAAACCAGTAGAAACACGTGCAGCACTAAGGACGACACCTAACCCTTCAATCGATGATGGCATTAATGATTTCCATACGGTTGAAGAAGGGCTTCCACTATTTTAATAACAAACAAAAAGTGGAAGATGTGCGTGTAATATCAAGGCAATACTTAATATATGAGCACTAAAATAGAGCCTTTGAAAAAATAGCTGTCTGATACCGCAGTGCAAAAAATGACAAGGTTTTAATCATACGAATGATTGCCATAGAGAGACTATAGATGCGTGAAATTTACCGCAAAGCATCACCAAGCACGGATCCAGAAGGAGCTGTAGAGAGGGGCGACTATTTGTTTCCATGCAACTTTATTAAAAAAATATGTATACACTATACAATAAATTAACTATAAATTTTCTACAAAGGTTTTATTTCCATTTGCAATATCACTGTGGATATATGTAAATGTGCCAGTCCTATCAATCGAGTTTCGCTCATGGCTGATTGAAACCATTTTTTAATTCTCCGTAAGGTCAATACATTTCTTTCAGCGCCTGCAACACTTACAGCATACGTCGATAACATAACTAAAATATTATGAATGGCAGGCAAAGTTTCTGCATCACAGTTATGGAAGCGAGGTCAATGCGTCAGCTGGAACTAACCCATTATTTTGTTTTTCTCGTTGCTATTTCTGTTACCATATTTGAATTTCGTCTAATAGCGACCATTACACAATCAATATTAATGACAATACTACTTGGTATTGATATATTGCTATTGATTTTGTAATGGGATAAAATTAATAATGATGGTCGGTATATTGACATAAATTCGGATTTTCTGATTTATGTGCATCAATACTAAGGGTTGGGAATATGTGTTTATGGGGAACCCTGACCGTATGTAGGGTAATCATTACAACTGTCAAATTAAAGAAATATTTGAATATTTCATTTTCAGTTTTTCCCTTCAATATGAATGTTGAGCAAATTGACTCCAATTTCTCGGAAAATCAAGAAGTGCTTGAACGAAAGTTGTTTTTGTATGTAAAAAACAAATTAAAAATGCAAAATATATTTTTTTCTAATCCAAATGTTACAAATATTGTCAATAATATTGATCGTGTGAAGATGAAAATTAATGATGAAGTAATGATGATAGATTTAGGTAGTATTGTCATTAAAAGTATAATGACAATAGTATTGATTGTGTAACGGGCTCTAATAATGTTTCATTTGAAATATTTTTTTTCGTTAAATAAAATTGAAAATTTGAGAATACAGCTTCAGTTGAAGTTTGTAGCGTTTCTGAAGAAATGTTTATAACATTGGATGATATTGCTATTCCTAAATCCAATATACTTAAACTATCGTTTCCAAATCTGGTCTTAATATCTTCTATAATACATAACATTGGCATATAAGTTGTAATTCTATAATAATCGATCGGCTCTGTAACGTCAGGATTTCCCCTGTTTTTTGAGAAAAATAACACAATAAAATAAATTATATAAATAAAAACGAAAACGTTATTACCTATTATTTTGTTTCTTAGCTAATCTTGACGACGCAAGTCAAACACAACTTCACTGTTCCTTCTATGATTTTTTAATGTTGCTAAGCAATTAGACAATGCATTTTCCGCTGACAAGTTTATCTAAACTAACTTTTTGTAATAACTTACTGAATGAAAGAGTATTAGATAAACTATAAGCTAAGCAAAACAGAGCCACCATAAATTTGACATTGCAAATACATAAAATAAACCCTTTAACTTTCCGTGATGATTCAGACTCTTGCCACTTCGATATTATCACTAAGGCTTTAATGATTTGTGAAAACGAGGATTTAAATAATATTACAGAATCGCGTCGCTGTACCCATCGTGTTTCACATACAGACTTGAGCTGCTTATTTAAAATATTTTTAAGGACGAAATTTCGTTTGGATGACACATTAAAGAAATTTATTTTTTCTTGCATTGTTCCAACAGAATTTCTGATAGACATTTGATGATTTGCTGATCCCAATTATCTTTCCAGTGAGAACTGGTTCTTCATCGGAAAAAAATGTCGGTTGTCGTAATTTTTCCCATGGCAATCTAAGAAAGTAACAAAATCTTCGTGAATTCTACAATTATAAACGTAACGGATAAAGACTGACATCTGTGATGTGTGAGATGTATCGGTGGTTTCATCAAATATTATGCTGTAGAATTCTGATGAATCTATTCTTTTTTTGATAACTGATACAAATCTACACCACAGCAGTCAATGAGCTCATTTTGTGTAGTTTTGCTGATATATGTCGCCTTTGAATTACAGGCTTTAAGATGTTTTTCTAAATTCTTCTCACCGGCGTTAACTCTTTACTTTAAAATCTCACGGAAATTTCCCTCGTTACATCATTGAGTTTTTATTAAATCACCATCATCCCTATGGCTGCGAAATGCCATTTTCTGACGACCGAGAAGAATTAGTGTCTCAATTAAAGGCACAAGCTATTTTCGGTTTTCTATAATTTGTCGGTTTCGATGGGAATGAACTTGATTTATTATGTCAAGCGTCAAGGAAATTTGTAATATTTGGGTGGCACCCAAGGGTTTTAATTATTTTATATTTTGTATAATCATCAACTTTTAGGACACTATTATTTTTAATATACTGACCTATATCAAATTTATCAAAAAGTGTTCCATTCACACTTTGAATAGACGCGTGTTTATCTGATTAGATTCAAATATATTGACAATTTTAATCACTACTCCGCTTGAAGTGGAAGGCTTCTGTGTAGGTACAGATACAATACTCGTATTTATTTTTCGAGAAATGATCAATGTTTTGATTATCGGATTTACCCTTACTCATAATTTAGATATGTATAAGCGTATATCTAGCAAATGGTTAATGATAATACACTGTAGTCCCACAAATTACCTTCGATTAAGGCAAATAAAATTTAAAATTACTTATATTATTTCGTTATAGTATATATACTGACAAAATTTCGTAATCTTTGAACTTTTTAGTGTATTTCCTTGCTGTATATAACAAAGATTCAAACGAACTTCCGTTGTATCTTTGAGTATATAATAAGTTGTGATTTTTCATGTACCCTACCGAAATGCTATTTATCCTCTGGAGGTTTGTGAACTGGTTGAAGCAAAAGAACAAGCAAGAGAGGTCCAATAAACTAACTATTCTCTTTGGGAAGCGACAAAAAGTATAAAACGACCTAAACTTCAAATTTCACCTGTTAAAATTGAAGATGGAACATATGGGCTACAGATGCAAAGCAAAAAGCTTAGTAGTTTACAACCCACCTCGAGAACATGTTCCAGCCTCTACCTGAACAAATAGTAGAGGAAAACATACCACAAGTAAATAAAGTGGATAACTGCAATATATCTCCTCTCACATTCCAAGAATTAAAAGATGAAATCAATCTTAACCTATCAACCTTGACCAGTTTCCTTACATGCAATAATTTCAAAAATATTCGAGAAACTACTCCTAAAGAGACTCAAACCAATAATAGGAGAAATAAAAGCTTAATCCTTCACATCAATTTGGCTTCAGAGAAAACCATTCAATAATAGAACAAGTGCATCGAATTACGAGAAAGAAGAAAGTATATTCAAGTATTTTCTTGGATGTAGCACAGGCCTTTGACCTTGGAATATAAATTACAAAGAGATTTACCAAAGCAGTTTTACGAAATACTAAAACCTTACATTTTTCACCGACACTTTCGTGTTAAATTAGATGGTGAACACTCAGAAATAAAGAAAATATTAGCGGTAGTACCACAAGGTAGCGTTCTGGGGCCACTTTTATATGTAGGAGACTAACATAGAAACGTTTGTAGATGATATTACCATCTTAGCAGTCGCTGATAGTACAGAAGAATCCACAAGCGAATTGAAAAGAGCTACTAATATTGTCCGCACCTGTGGCACTATTCTGGTAATTCCCAGGGTATATAGGGACTGTGGAAAGAATTTATATGTTATTTCTATTTAAAAATAAAATATTCCGGCATTCTGAGGTAAAAAACTAGTGTTAGTTTTTTTGAAAACAAATTTAAATTGGGAATAATTTTTTAGGTCGGAAAAAAAATATTTGAACAGAAATTCTTTCCCCAATTCCTATTTGCGGGGAATTACCAGAATAGTGCCACTGAACAAAGAAATGGCGAATTAAACTTAATGAAACAAAATCTGTAGCTAAGACAGCAACATATCTAGGTATGACTCTAGACGCGAAACTAAAATGGAAAGAACATGTCAAAATGAAAAGAAGAAGAGTCCACAACATATTTACCTCTATATTTTTTTATAGTAATAGATGATTATAAATGGAAATCTATAAGGTGATCACGATCACTAAATTTTGTGGTAAAAATATATTTTTTGATATCCTAATGCTTAGTGACTAACGTATAAAATTTTGAGTTTTTGGCCATTGTGAATGAAAACATTGAGTGAAAGCTTATTTTATTCTAACACTATTAATTTTAAGATTAAAACGAAATTTTTGTGATTATCTGTACCTTTTGAAGTCTCATCCGCAATCTCATAAACAAAAAGCATAGCAGTTTTTGTAAAAGATCCACGCGAATAAACTCTCTGGATTTTTTTAATTGAAAATAATGCCTTGGTTCATTCTTGGTACTTAATGGCACCAGCTTCACAAATATATTTGGATGGGTGCTTGTAGAAAAATGATTGTCTCCTCGCCTATTTGGCATTTAGAAAATATGATGTTATGATTTGAAATATCTTTCACTTTCAAGTGGGTACTATAGGCTATATAAATCGGTGAAATAAAATAGTTCATACCGCAGAAATCGATTCCAATTTATTTTATATTTTGTGACAACGTTCAAAATCGACAAAAAATTTCGGTTGCGACAAAAACCACTTAAAAACATAATAACATGAACCACTTTTTATTTCTTTAGAATCCAATTAGATAAACATATAAAACATATCAATCATCTCACACCTTACACTGAATACTCATACATTATACATTAAAACTACAAATTCTTTAGCACTAAATTCCTATGTGTATTCAAATATATGTATCAACAACAACAAAATCTTCTAAATCCACTTTTAGCTACTAAACAAATTAACAAGTTTTCCTCCACAATACGCATCTTACATAGCTTGAGACAAGATATCAATTTTTACATCTTCGGGATACAAAAATATAAATAATATTAACAATGTATATATTCTTGTTATTAAGAACAAAAAATATTAAAAAACTGGAACTAAGATATTTTTTTTTTCAAGTTGAATGAACCTTTCGAAAATACATAAATAAAATACGTAAATACGTTATATAAAAAAGATTGAATAAGAAGAAAAGGAAATTAACACAGAGTTTTCCATCTACCTTCATTTTATTCAATCTGACTGTAAATCTTGAATGTGGAGTAAAGCGCTTACGTCATGCATACTCACAACATATTAAATGAATTCTGTCCATTCAACCCATTCAACTTTAAATTAGGTCACTTACTACTTATACACTTGTGCTTCGTACGAAGTTATTTATGATCCATAAACATTTGTTTAGCTACTGTTGGTTACAATTAAGACGCGCGCTTTTTTGGTTGAATAATTCGACAAGAAATAGGTGGAATGAATCAAATGTAACACCCACTTATGGGTTATAAAAATACACAAATGATCGGAATTTTAATTATTTTATTGTGTTTGTTATAGTTTTTGCACTTGTTACTCATTATTTACGTTTATAGTTGGGATTATATTATGTGGGTTGAAAAAATAACTGTAAAGGTACAGTCGACTTTCTTTTGATTAAATTTAAATTTGGTCAGGTATTATAAGTTAAAAATATTTTTGGACGATAGGTATCATGAATCCCAAGGTAGTATAAGCAAACTATTCAGATAAATTAAACATCAAAAACAAACTTGCAGAATAAAGTTAAAAGTAAATATTATCGAGATTTATGACAGAAATTAAATAGATGTTTTAAAGGTTATCAGCTGTCCTTCATCTTTTAAATATGATGTTTCTTAATTTTGTGCAATCTCAATGAAGTATACATAATAAATTTCGTCTGAAGTTATATTCTCGAAAACAAAACATCTCAAAGTTCGGTGCTAACGTCTTTAACTTAAGAATATTTTTTTGACCCAATGTGACGGGTTAATAAAATACCCTTTTGATTTCTAAGTGTCTTTATTGACACTTTATATGTGCTTAATTCCATTAATGTTACCTCTCTTTAAGGTTTATCCACGTTCACACACAAGTTTAACAGTAAAGTAAAGGGGTCTAAAAAACGATTCCCCTAAAACATTATAGCAACTACATCAAGTGAGAATAAAGACGCGTAATAGAAATATTACGAGAAGTAATTATTAGGCATTTACTAAACTCGGTGGTCGGTCAAACTATGATAAAATTAAGGTTTGTTATTTTTTATGGAAAGCTGGAAAGTTTAACAACATTCATGTTAGGGGGCAGCTAGAAAGCTGATGATACATCAATCCGCCGAGGAGCACATTCGCAACAATCCTTGTCCAAGCGACCCACATTAGATTTTTATAACTTTCAGTTATTTTCCGCTTCAATACCAGATGAAAAAATGTTTCCTGCCCGGAACAGTATTTACAGCTTCCAAAAATTATTTGTCAACAATATTGTTCGGTGCGGCAAAATAATATATACAACATTTTATTGAAGATTGGCATTGCAACTACTAAAAGGAAACCAAACCCTATTTTTCCACATTGATTTTTACTATGATAAACAAAATCTTCTGCGCAGTAGGCAGAGTAGTTATAAGTAAGAATCTCAAAGATTTGAGTAACGCATGCTTGCGAGCCTTAGATAAATAGTTGTAGTGAAAAAATTTATTTGAAGGTGATACCGGTTTTCTCCCTTTGTGAAATATCTACTACTGTACCAATAGTTTTTTCAGCAAAATTATGGTACACGCGGCAGATTGTCATCGCAGAGTATTTTCTATATATGAATTGCTTTCTTGAAAGTGACAGTTTAGATGTAGCAGTATTTCATATTGTTGAACGTTTTTTAAGTTACTATTTAAGGAGATGTTTAACCCCAACTCTTATGGAATCGATCCTTATCTATGTGTGACGTGTATATTATTTAAATTACGAATCAAAAAGAAATGATTTTATCAATTCTGTCCCCAATTTTGATTGCCAATAACAGACCGACAAACGGTTTGCCATTTCCAAAAATGTATTGTTGTACGATACCGCTTCGATTTCTGTAATTTAAAATTAAATACTCGGGTTATGATGTCTAGTTACACGTAAAAGTGATGAATAAATCTTGGCGGCCAAACTACGTAACAATAGCCATATTGTGATGGTACAATTTGAACATGAGCCTTATAGACTATCAACAAACAAGAATGTTATTACTTTCAAGTTCATAACTGTTTACGTAACCCAAAAGTTCATTGTAAGATCCAACACAAAGAGCTATTTAATCATGTCGTGTAAAATTAATCCGGTTAGCTCCGATTCGGTAAATACCAAATATTGATGTACTTTACCAACATATTGACGCGGTTTAAACGAAGTTGGACATATTGCAATTTTATATGGAAAAAGGATCACCATTTTATTTCTAAATTGTGAAGGATATATGGTCCACTAGAATTCACCGTTGGGAAGAAAAACGCCAAAAACCGTCTAACCGCTAACCACCCCAACCGATGACCAAACGTTTTCGTAAAACTAGTTGGTCGTTATAAAGGTTCAGAGTAAAAATGAGAGACATACTATTAACCGGACGACAGTTTCGGTTAGCATTGGATATCCCATTTCCTTGGATTTCTCAAATATTTTTATAATTGCTATAGCAGAAGGCGTCAACATGTTTAAGAACGACAGAAATTCTTAGCGTTGCTTCACGTTTGCACTGACCAAACTCAGATTAGTGGTATTGTTTATTTTAATGTTTACAGCTGTATCAGTATCATAGAGAAATAATTCAGCATACATAAAGAGTGCTACAGGCGATCCGGCGGTTGGTCCGACCGACTTGTAGTTTACATGTTAATGTTAATCTATTGTCTCGTTTTAAATTATAAAAACGATTTATGTTTTTTTACACACCGAATAATTTTTATTTTTTATTTTTTTGTTGTTTTCTTTGTTGGTTGATTATTATAAAATTTATGAATTTCCTTTTTGTTATATAAAACGAGACAATAGATTAACATTAACATGTAAACTACAAGTCGGTCGGACGGTCGCTCTTAACACATTTAAACCTACAACTTTGGTCGCCCTTGGCGCGCTTAATCCGAATGGTGGATTGGCCAGACACAATGTTAAATATGTAATTGCAAAAAAAAAATTATTAAATTCGTTGAGCGCCAGCCTACCATCAGGCAAATCGTATTTGAGCAGACGTTGTTTGGGGAATACAAATTTTAACGGGAAAATGTATTTATGCGAATACAAACGGATTAGTCATCAAGGTTTACAGTAGGATATCTCTGTATCATCAAGAAACACGATTTTTACGGTCGAAAGATTAATGTACTGTGTAAGCCAACTATTTATTTTACGCATACACTCGCTGATGCTTATATATTGAATGCAACTTTTCAAACGTGTTCCACAAAGCTATTATAAACCTTCTAAATAAATCTTTTATTAAACCTTTATTTTTCTTCTTCCATCAAGCCGGGTGTGCTGTTGGTTATACGATGTAACGACCTAAATGGAATTCTAAAAGTTTCAATATTCAGAAATTTGTATTTTGTAGTTTTTACTATTATTTCAAGTTTCTGAAGGACTATTGAAAAGTTTAATTTGTTAGAACTTTTCTATCAGGGTCAATTATGCATTTGAAATACAAAATATATACCCTATTAAGGTTAACTATTAAATAATTTCCCGTTTTGTTATGTTATTTTTAAGAATATGTACTTGATCAACTTTCTCGACATTCAATACAGAAATATATGCCATCTGTTATCCAGAACTTTAATTTCCAGTGTGCAATCTTGCAATATTGCAATATGCATTACGCATTAGAATGGTTGAACTCTCATTCATTTATTCTAAGATTCAAGTGGATTTGACTATCTAAGAAGAGATCGTGAACTGTGATACGAATATCAACAATACGAATATCACATCACACAAATAATCTTGGCAGGCTCTATAAGCAAAGATTTCTATGAATTTTATCTTCACAACCTGAAAAACTTAATTTCACGAAAATCAGGTGAAAATTTACAAAAGTATGGCTATATTTGTTTAAAAGGCCGATCTGAACATTTATAGAATATTAAAAAAAATTAAGGCCCAATATAAACTTTTAAAGCTCGGACTATCAAACTTAAGTAGCATTATTTTCCCGACCTTAAATGTACTGCTTCCAACTCACATAATCAGTAAAAGTAGAAAGGCCAACTTTCAAAGTTGAAGAGCCAACTGTTAGAAGTTTATGCATCTTATTAAAGTGGAACAAATCTGTCTTGAGCATACAGCTAATTTATAAAGCCTTCACAGCTTCTTCGAAAGTGAGTTCCGATTAAAAGCTTCTAACTTTCATCGATTGAGAAATACTTAGCCCATTTCTAGAATCACATCAAAATCGGTTGAGCAAGATTATTTTCATTCCAAAATTAAAGGTTTTCTAGAATCACATTAAAAAATATCAAATTGGAACCTACCTTAAGGCATTTTAATTCAAACATTAATAGTTTTTTGAACCACATTGTGAAGTCACATTTGAATTCCAAGCACATCTTATATTTGCAGAATTCAGTACGTGTGTTATTTCCAACACACAACTGTTATTATAGTTACTGTCAAATTGGCGATTTTCCAGATCCATATTCGAGACTAATATTGGAACCTCATTTTCATTATGTAAAGAGTGTTCTATCTATTTTCCAGAAATATATTGGGAATTCATATTGAAATCCCATTTTCATTGTAAAAGCTTAGTTTTATTATTTTATACCAATCTGCTAAGTAATCAATATTTAAAAGTTTTATCATTTTTCTAATTCCGGGACTTTGATAATCCGTTTGAAAATTAATTTTTCGAACGGAGAGTGAGAAATTATAAAAAAACAAAAATTACATATTACAAAATTATAATTTATAATTATTATAATTATAAATTGTAATTATTACAAATTAGAAGTATTTAATACAAAATTATATTGTGAAGTTATAAAAGTAAAATACTCCAATGCTCTCGTCACTAACTTATAATAATGCTTTTAAGAATAAAAGATCTCAGGTTAATTTTCTTTTTGTTTATTTATTCACCACTCTTATTTAAAACTTCACCACAGTTATTTATTATAGAAAATAAAAGAATTCACTTCTAGAAATTTTAAGCACACATAGCCGCTATATAAAATTACTTTAGTTTTTAACGGCTACCCGAATTAAGAAAAGTGTTGCATCAAGAAAAGTGTTTTTTTCTGAATTTAAATAAGTGTTTTTAATTCATTATGAAAATGATTAAAGAAAAGTTGATAAAAATAAAATAATAAAAGTTGTGCACTTCTTAATTCATTTTCAAATTATTTTAAGAAAAGTAGAAAAACTGAAATAAAATATTTCTTTTTAAATTATTTAAGAAATGATTTTAGAAAATTATTCAAAACATGTAATTAAATTTTTCCAGGAAAATTTTGGAGTTTTTTAATTTTTTTTTTAACGGGTGATTTTTTAAGAGCTTGAGAACTTTTTTTAAAAAAAAAACGCATAAAATTTGCAAAATGTCATCGGTTCTTTATTTGAAACGTTAGATTGGTCCATGACATTTACTTTTTGAAGATAATTTCATTTAAATGTTGACCGCGGCTGCGTCTTAGGTGGTCCATTCGGAAAGTCCAATTTTGGGCAACTTTTTCGAGCATTTCGGCCGGAATAGCCCGAATTTCTTCGGAAATGTTGTCTTCCAAAACTGGAATAGTTGCTGGCTTATTTCTGTAGACTTTAGACTTGACGTAGCCCCACAAAAAATAGTCTAAAGGCGTCAAATCGCATGATCTTGGTGGCCAACTTACCGGGCCATTTCTTGAGATGAATTGTTCTCCGAAGTTTTCCCTCAAAATGGCCATAGAACCGCAAGCTGTGTGGCATGTAGCGCCATCTTGTTGAAACCACATGTCAACTAAGTTCAGTTCTTCCATTTTTGGCAACAAAAAGTTTGTTAGCATCGAACGATAGCGATCGCCATTCACCGTAACGTTGCGTCCAACAGCATCTTTGAAAAAATACGGTCCAATGATTCCACCAGCGTACAAACCACACCAAACAGTGCATTTTTCGGGATGCATGGGCAGTTCTTGAACGGCTTCTGGTTGCTCTTCACTCCAAATGCGGCAATTTTGCTTATTTACGTAGCCATTCAACCAGAAATTAGCCTCATCGCTGAACAAAATTTGTCGATAAAAAAGCGGATTTTCTGCCAACTTTTCTAGGGCCCATTCACTGAAAATTCGACGTTGTGGCAGATCGTTCGGCTTCAGTTCTTGCAGGAGCTGTATTTTATACGGTTTTACACCAAGATCTTTGCGTAAAATCTTCCATGTCGTCGAATAACACAAACCCAATTGCTGCGAACGGCGACGAATCGACATTTCACGGTCTTCAGCAACACTCTCAGAAACAGACGCAATATTCTCTTCTGTACGCACTGTTCGCATTCGTGTGGTTGGTTTAATGTCCAATAAAGTAAACTGAGTGCGAAACTTGGTCACAATCGCATTAATTGTTTGCTCACTTGGTCGATTATGTAGACCATAAATCGGACGTAAATCGCGAAACACTTTTCGAACCGAACACTGATTTTTGTAATATAATTCAATTATTTGCAAGCGTTGCTCGTTAGTAAGTCTATTCATTATGAAATGTCAAAGCATACTGAGCATCTTTCTCTTTGACACCTTGTCTGAAATCCCGCGTGATCTGTCAAATACTAATGCATGAAAATCCTAACCACAAAAAAATCACCCTTTACTTAGTTTAAAAATTATAAATAAAATTTGATACTTAAAGAATTATATGAATTCTGCAAAAGCGGGGGTTTGGAGGCGGCAACCCCAACCGCTACGGTATACAAAGAATTAAAATTACATTAAATTTTTTTTTATATTTACAAAAGTTGACTTTTTTAAAAATTTGTGGCACTATCGGAAGAAGCGATAAGAGTGATAAAAACTATTTGATCTGTGTCTGCAAGGTTGACAAAGCAATTATTTTTAATAGAAATAAATAAAATAAAAGAAATATTGAAAAAATAAAAGTGGGCAAAACATGAAATAAAATATACATATTTTAAAACAATTTGAAAATTATTTAAGATACATTTTCTAAAAACTGAAATATGATGTGCATTTTTTAATTAATTTTGATTTGAGTTTTTTTTTGGTTGTAATTACTTTTTTAAATTCACGAATTTTTTTTTAAATATGAATTAAAATAAGTAGAAATTTTTCATACAAATACCACTCTTTTTAATTCACTTTTCTTAATTCGGGTAGCCGTTTTTATCGATAAAGAATCGTCTAACAATCATAGGCGATTATTAGACCATGTTCCGAATTTCATAAAAAAGCAGAGCTATTACGTCACTCAAAATTATTAAGTATGTTAAAGATTGGTGGTAGTTCGATAAACGTTCTCTACACTGACACGCTAAAGGAAAAATATCATACATGCTATATGCATAACTTTTTCGATTAGCGTCTTTTCGTTTTGCATCGCAAAAATTTTGACATACGAATCCGCTAATTACCATTACAAATAGTAGAAACTTACCTATAAGTCGAGCTTTTATTTGTCCATACGTCACCATTTTTAAGACTTAACGCAGTACGTAATGAGACACAATGGAATCTAGTTGAAACTAGCTAAAACACTGTTGAATTGCATAGTGTCATTCAAGGGGAAAATCACTAGCGCAGATGAAATACCAGGGCGCATATTCTTGAAATCGGTGGATATTTTCATCTACGAATTATAATTTACATTAGAATTCTTTATATAATTCGAATTTTTCGCCGGCTACTTTAATCGGTTTTTCAAATTTGCTTGCAAGTCTTCGTTTATTTATTTCACTACTAAAAAAATCGGTTTTAAATCCGCATTGATTTACCCAGGCGAAAATTTCCACCGATTTTTGTTTAGTAGTGAAATCAATAATAGAAGACTTGCAAGCAATTTTGAAAAAAAACGGTTAAAGTAGCCGGCGATAAATTCGAATAATATAAAGAATTTTAATGTAAATTATAATTCATAAAGGAAAATATCCACCGGTTTCAAGAATATGCGCCCAGGGGGTAGATTCTGATAAAACGACAATTTCTCGTGACATTTGCTACTGAAAATTTACGATTCGGATAAGATGATTTATGACATTTACAGCAGTATACAGCAGCTGCATTTTTAAGTTATATCAGACATATTATGTAGTTTTTAAAATTATAAATACTCACACATATTTTGTATGAAAACTTATGAGTCACGATAATAAAAAACAATAACAATATTATTAAAATTGTCAGCTTATTTTTGGTGACATTTCCGAAAAGTCACTCCATACGAATCGCAATTTAGTACTCACAAATATTGTCACAAAATTGCAGCAAAATTTTTAGAACAATGTCACAAAAAATTGTCATTTGTCATCTTAATCAGAATCTAGGGACAGCTGACATGTTCAAAAACACTTAAGTATTTTCAAGAGCAGTATTGTCAAAGGCAAATGGTTTCATTTAGCGTAAATTGACTATAGAATGCGTGACTATAGAACCGATTTTGTACCAAATGTATAGAAATTGGAAATTATGTTTGAATTGCATAAAAAAATTATTCTTGATGATTATTTAGGGACCGATCTATGACGTAAGTTGCAGTCTTAGTGAACTATAAAGGCAATAGAATATCCTACTAAAATTATCTTAAGCTCACGTAACTGTCGTACAAATTTTTTAATTTTTATCGTTATTGAGTCGTACAACAGTCATTGGTTTATAATGTCTCTCACAATTTCTAATATAATTAAATTAATTGTTAATGTCATAAACTCTCTCAAAAAGGGAAAATTTTATTCCTCACTCTTGTTTAAAATCTCACTACAATCATTTATAATGAAGATAATAAAATGTCATACTAAAATTACCTTTACCCTTAAGCATTAACGAGTTAACGAGATATATATGCTGTATAGGTTTAGGTTTCAGTGGTTGACACTTAGGCCATTTTTGGCTAATTGTGATACCACGCATTCACGCCACATCATTAACCCATTCACCTATTCACCTACTCACACAACTACAGTATACCACCTGCACATTGCAAGCTCCATTTCAACCTGTACATTGACATGGACGGTGGGTCGGCGCTGGCTTCTGGACTCCATCAGAGGGTCTTAGTTGTGTTTATTAACATCACCGATCGTAATCGATGATGAAAATTCGATTTGCATCTAGCCTCTGATGGGATTCGAACCCAGTACCTCCCGGTCCAAGTGAAGAAGCTTTAACCACTGCACCACTTGTCCGGTTATATGCTGTATAAGACAGCGGAAAGTTACCACGGAGATTCCCAAGATATTACGCTACTCGCCACAAGTGACACCACTATCACAAGCGGAAAATTTTATTCATTTTGTATCTGTTTTCCACAAAATAAAACATCCCAGTGGAATAAAATATGAAAAGTGTACCTTAAAATGACAAATTGATTGATCTCCGAAGTAAAGTAACAGGAATATGAAATTTTTAAATTTAACAATGTTCTGAAAACGAATTTTGGTTAATAGTATTAGTTAGGGATTCTAAAGTGAATTTTGGACAAAACTGTACGAAATGTTCATGCTGGACTAAACTTGGCCATTATATAACCAGGATCATATATCTCATTATGCCGTATTTGATAAAAATTGCAACTCTCTGATGTCACTCATAATTTCTAATAAAAATTAATAAGCTTGTAGCCGCTTATGCTAGGCGGTGGTGTCATGAAGGCTCACATTTAATGCACTACTCCTATTTAAAAATTTCCAAAAATATTTATTTTAAAGAAACTACAAAGCAAAATTTATCCCAGTAACTATTCTAATAGAAGTGACATATTTGCAAAGCTGCGAAGATATGACGTCATTTCAAATTAGAAGAATTCATTTACAGCTGTCTTAAATACTCGATGTTGGGGCCAATGGAAAGATCTGGACATGAAAGGTCATAGAAAGGTAAAATAAAATTCACCATCCTCATGGTGCAAATTGGTAAGAAATTAAAAGTTTTAACTATTCTAAAATTTAAAAAAATGTGTCGTGCGAATTGCAAATTATTAAAATGATGACGTTTATGGGTTATATATGTATTGGATTGTGAAAAAATAAAAATTATTAAATATCTAATTTCAGAAAAGATAAAAATGAACCAAAACATTTAATCCAGATTGAATTATATTTATTTTTAGGAAGTCTTCCAATTCTGTAATTAGCAGAATGTTAAATTTTTAAATTTTATGCGCTTTTTGTATCGTTTCGTACACGAACTAAGCACTATAAGTTAACACATTTAAATAAAATAATTCAAGTGACATGTTATAGCGTTGCAGGTTTATTTAAAACGAAGTGCGATAGATATGTTTAATAATTACCGTCAAATACAATTTCTGTGTATTCAATGATTGCTGACGATTCTACATTGATACAAATAAAAACAAATTTGAAAATTAATTTTATTATTAATAACAGTCATTGAAAGTATGAACACAAGTACCGCAGTGGGTTATACTTATAACGAATATGATTTACACTATGCCAGGATGTAAAGTTATATAACAAAATGGTATTAAAAGGTAATTCTTTCCTCTATTATGTAAATAATAAATATTGATATAGAGAAACTCGCATCTTACCAAATATCTGTAAAAGTAATTTACAATGTCAAAAACCACATTAGAATCGAACTACTGTAAAAATCAAAATAACCATAAACTAAACCATTATGTTAATATTTAATGGCTTTATACGCTTTACCGCTATCATTTTACGTCACTATTATTATTTAAAGAAATATTTGGCCAGCAACGGTCAACACATGATTTGCATATAATAAGATTAATATACATTCGTCCAATGTCTAGCCGTAATTTTCACACATACGTGGGGGGCAAATTCTCACTTGCATTATACTAATAACCGCCCGTACACTGACAGATCATGTTCATCATTGTAATAGACTTGTACATAAACATTAAAACCGTTATACGTAAATGAAAAATTCTTAAAATTATTTTCTTGGGTAAGCTATTCCTACCGGTTGGTAGCAAAAAACTAAAAGAAAAGATCATAAAAAACTATCATTCAAATTAGAAATGAAATAACCGTTCGTTTTTCTTAAAAGAATTTCCGGTTTCGTTTATATTCCATCGCATGGTAAGAACAACATCAAGTCATGAATTTTATTTTGTTTTCCTTTCAAACTTGAATCTTGTTGAGTTGATTGATAGAAAGTCGATTAATTCATTTTTGTACAAAAAATAAAAAATTTCATATGGTTCGCGTGATTTATGACAACGATATGAACTAGTAATAGTTTCACTTTTATTTTGTCATTTCAGATATTAATGTCGTGGCCTTGAAGATATTTATTTAATTTTTTATCTTTTATCATGCACACAGGTATATCACACCATATATACACAGAACAGAAAAATTATATTGTGTTACAAACTGATTGACCTCATTCCTTAAGGGCTTTGACTAATAGTCATCATACACTCATATAAACCTGTAATTTATATTTCTTCATCACGATTTTCTTAATCTTCGTCGTATATTTTTCATCATATATACGTTGTATACATACATACGATGGCAATAATGGGTCAAATTCGAAAACCCCAAACATATACAAAAACAAAAATATTCCATTGATTTCTTCTTTCGTCCATCGCACATCGTGGTACACAAATGTAACGGGATTTAGTAAATGAAAGAAAGAAAATATATATTTCTTCGTTTTGTCTTTAGCGTGGACTTGTGTATTCAATTTTTTTTTTGTATCATCTTTCTTTCAATGCTGGGATTTTACCTTCACCATCAAATAATATAATTCTTATATAATTTTATCTACGAGTTATCGTTACACACATTCTAAATCTTCTTGCTAGTTTTATGTAAATTCTTTGGGATCTGGATGTCTTAAAAATATAAGAAGTAGTTAAAACGAAAGAAAGCAAAGAAAGAACTGTTAAAGAGTAAATAATTTGTATATACCGAGAATAGTTTGGTGTATAGTATATATAGTTTGAGGTCAAGGATAAATTTATGGATTTAAGATTTACCACACTAACGAGTTAAGTGATTTCGTGATTATCTCGTTAATAAATCGGATCAGATTTCGTTTTTTGGTAAAAAATAAAATTTTGAGAACGATTGAAAAACGTCGTGTACGTATCGATGAAAGATTAACGGTTTTAAGCAAATAAAAATGTTTAAAAAGCAAATCGCAAATTTTGATTACAGTTATGGTATGTATCGTATTCGTGTGCTTCTTATTAAGAGAGAGGCATACATGATGAAATATATGGTGTTATGAAATATTTGGAGAAAAGTCGTGTTACGGCATCTTCATTATATCAGAATGTAATAAAGACGATTTGTTACATACTTAATTGATTATTTAAGGGGCACATCTATTATTGAAACAACAGATAACAATTGTTTTTAATCATGTTTGGATCTTTAATATAACACCATTGCGATCTCATATAAGTTATTTACTAGGTATCTACTAGCCAAATGCTTGATTTCGTTGATGTACATAGGCGAGTTTTAGTAGCACAGAGCGAAAACAAAACAACAACTTCATTATAAACGTCAAGCAACCATTACTTCGTTTAGTAAAAAATTGGCAAGGGCTTAAACCACTAAGTGGGGCGCTTCCCGACTAAAATTATTCCTCTACCTCTAAAATTTTCAAAATCATTGGACCTGGAGGTACTGGGTTCGAATCCCATCAGAGGCTAGATGCAAATCGAATTTTCATAATCGATTACAATCGGTGATGTTAATAAACGCAACTGAGATCCTTTGATATGGAGTGCAGAATTTAGCGCCGACCCACCGTCCATGTCAATGTACAGGTTGAAATGGAGCTTGCATTGTGCAGGTGGTATACTGTAGTTGTGTGAGTAGGTGCATAGATGAATGGGTTAATGATGTGGCGTGAATGCGTTGTATCACAATGGGCCAAAAATGGCCCAAGTGTCAACCACTGAAACCTAAACCTAGAAGATTTGATTCGAGATACTTAAAAGTTAATGTATCTCGCACCAAACTTTTAGGGGCGCGTTGAAATAGTATTGTATTGAGCGTACATGGGGCTCGTGCCGACACTGAAATTGTAAAAATTGATTTGATATTTGTCACTAGTGATTTGATAGTTGTCACTGTATCCATAAAACGTATACATATACGTACGTATAATAGGCGCATTATTTAATCCTAAATTGTTTATTCATCACCGACGATAATACACATTTTGACAATTGATAAACTTCAATTTAAATTTGTAAATTAAAATAAAACTAACTATATATTGGTTTATTCAGTAATTTAGTCGAAATTTTTTTTTATCAAGCACAATTATTAAAGTTTTAGTACCGTGTGCCTAACGTTTATTATTTTGTCTAAATTTTATACTAACTAAATAAGGTTGGTTCGTACCAGTTGTTCATAGATTGCTCGAGTTAGAGAAATCTATTAATTACTGGTACGAACCAGCCATCAATTTAGTTAGTCGGAAGTTTAGACAAAAATGATGGTGTGGGGCACACGGCCTTAGATGACCCTGTTAAAATTAGCCGATAGTTTCCAGCCAAAAGTAAAAAATCGATAGTGCAGATAGTGTCCATGCTATCTCAGCCGAAAATATAATATGAAATGTCAAATATTAATATGCTTCGGCCGACAACTATCAGCCGACATTTCTCAGCCGATATTTTTGAGCCGAAAGTATTTTTTTATACCAAAAGTATTTGTTTTCTACAACAACAACAAAAAATTCAACTGAAATGGTTAAAAATAAAACACTAAACCAAATATAACTAAACTTATTTTTAAAAGCATTATTAATTGTTTAGAAGATTCACTTTTCATTAGGGAAACTTGTATATATATCATGCAAACAAAATTTGAAAATTTGTAAAACTTGATCGTTTAAAGTGTGATGGTTGCGAAAAGATTCAAATGAAAGCGCTAAATGATGCTCACACCTGAAAAAAATTTCAGGTCAATTTTCATGTGGGGAGTTTGGTAAAACTCGATTGAATTTATTGATCTTTCGAATAAAAAAAATTTTTGATTACAATTGAATTGTTTGTGTTATTTTTTGGAATTTCAAGTTCTATCGGGATTAAAAAACACCCCTTATAGAACATTACCATGTAGTTGTACTACTAGCGAATTACTAGCGTACGAAATTCGATTCTTTCACATTTTTCATCTATATTCTATTTTAACAACTAACTTTTCGTATTTACGAATTTTTATATTTTATGCTTTTGGTTTTTCGATTGTAATGGTGTTATTTCTAAAGGAAAAGAAAAGTATGGGGTGGTTGGGAAGTTGATTGTGTATAAGTAAGTGTCGATTATCATAGTTATTGTCACACAGATTGATGCTAAATGGACGTATTTACTACGATTGTGTATTTAATTCGGGAATACTGAAAATAGACCAGTATACGGAACAATTACAATAACACCATTACAATCGAAAAACCAAAAGTATAAAATATTAATATTTGACATTTCGTATTATATTTTCGGCTGTGGCTGAGATAGCAAAGACACTATCTCCAGTATCGATTTTTTACTTTTGGCTGGAAACAATCGGCTAACTTTAACAGTGTAAATTTCCAACTAAAAAATTGATGATTAGTTCCATGTCCATACCGTGAATAACATTTAGTTCTAATGCTGTGTGCGTCACGCCGATTTTATGTCTAGATTTCCAACTAACTAAATGGATGGTAGCTCATACCAATCGTTCAAAGAATGCACAAAACAAACCGCATCTGATGTTTAATTAAAATCTGCTATATACACTTAAATTTAACATTCTACAAAACATTTCTAATCGGTAATTGATAAATCGGAACTAAGTTTTCAGTTTAGAACTAAATATCGGGTAGATTTTGGTTTACAAACATTACAGACATCTGACAATACCTGCGGGTGAGCTAACAATCAATTTAGTTAGTCGAACGAAAATTTAGACAAAAAAATCGGCGTCAGAGTAGATTTTTAAGATAAATTTACACATTTTACGACCCATTCGTACAATTTGCTAAGCTAAATCTTTTGCACGTTTATCATATTTACGGTAATTCTGCAAAAATAACTAATCGTTGACTGATCAAAAACTTTCCAACACCAACTCTAAAAACTTTATAACCAAAATCATGAAAACACTTCTAGGTATGCCTATTAGTCATTGAAATAAGTTCACTTTCTTCTTGTTAGTTCGACGGCTAAAATCAAGTAGTAAGTTGATCAAAATCGCAGAAAATTAACAAAACAAAACAAAAGTTGTAAAAAAGAAATGTTCTACTTGTCATTGGCAATAGTCATAATAACGTTCAATATCCACATAAGACAACAAAACGCGAAATGACCTCAAAAGCTAAATTCTCACTTTCAATAACAGTACCTTGCCTATACAGAAAACTATTATTATTACAAACAAAACTATTCATTTCTTCTTACCTCATGCATGCGGTACTATTATAATGTACTCGTATGTACAAAAACTTTAAGTCACATAACATCGACTTCGAATCGATATCGTACTTAAGTATATTACACATATGTAAACACGTATGTACATATACGCAGAAATGAAAGTTAATAATTCACCTTATTCAGAATTTTTATGTTTATTATATTCGCATAAAAGTATTCAAGAAGAAAATAAGTTGATCTTAACACCCACATTATATAGTGCGCGACATTTTTCTACGATAAAAAAACAACTTTCTTTAAGTGCGCACAAAGTGAAATTAAAAATCAAAATTATGCGATTGCCGGATATTTATTGTGTTTATGCCTTTAATGTATCATCACATAAAGCATAAATTACGTTTCTTATGTATTCATCAATATATACGACAATGACCTAACATAATACTAATGTATGTCATATCTGCATATAAATATTCAAATTTTTTTTACCTGTTTATCCCATACAACACATTAGATAAGATATAAGAAAAATGTATTTCTTCGAAGATAATTTATACATCTAGACGACAACCACATCCACGCGGTATAAATGAAAATATGGTACCGTTATTCAATTATTTTGCATTCCAATTAAGCAAGACGTGAAGAAGAAAGAAAAGAAATTCAATTGAATTGAATCGTGATTTAAGATAAGGAGATTTTAAAATTTTAACATTTTCGTATAATGATATAAAAACGTTAATGTAAGACGTGGCGCTGCTACGAAAGGTTATTGTCCTTATTTTTACTACTAACTAACTACTAACGGACTTTAATCGCGTGGCGCATGTAGTCAAAAGCATAATCAGTGTTCATCAACAGGCCTGTAAATTACTAATTACACTGCACTGTATTCTTCCTAAAAGCGACTTTCAAATAGCTTTAAACAATAGATTTGACATTCGCCTTTTTAGTACCTACTCGATTTAAATTTTTAATGGAAATTAAAATTGGAATCGTTTGGACAGAACTTCGGTCTGATAATTGGAAAACCATAAAAATTGCAGTAAAAAAGCTTGAAAACATTCTCTTAATTTACGATCATCTTTGATGTTGAAAATTAGATCAGTTTTAATAGTTTTCATGATACACAATGAATCGAAAAATTAAAATAGTTCTGATTTGCTTAAATTTTGGTAATATGAAGAAAATTTTTTCTAAGATTATAATTACGATTGCACCCGGAAAATTAACATAAAATGAGAATCGAAAATTTTCATTAAAAATTCTTCACAAAAGGACTTCATAAAATTGGGAAAGGGAATGGGGGTTGTAAAAAATTATAATTGCTTGTAAAAAATTATAATTGCTCTACAGCGGTAGTTTTGAATACTATATATGATGCATAAACATATTAATTGATAATCGGCACAAACATATTATTTGATAATCTAATAATTAGCAGCGCCGAAACGGTGGTTTTGTTGATTAAAGCGCTGATTACAAAATTATTGTTTTTTCCAAGTCCTTTCAAATGATTCGCCATATAATTGTACAAGAATGAGACAAAATATGACTGCTTCAAGCGCCACAAGGGTAGTTTTGAGTACTAAGGTGCTTCAGCAAAACTTACAGCATTCTTTAAGATCTTTTTATCTACGCCAAACCGGTGAATTTAAGAACAGTTGTATCGAAATTTTTGTCTGATCCTAGACCTTTCAAGCGATATACTACACGAGAATATGGAAATTCGTGGTATTAGGTAGGTTTTCTGGGTGATTTTTACTATGGCAGGTATCTGATCCCCCCGAGGTAGATATCCCAAAAACTTTTGAATTCACTTAATTAAAAATGAATAATGGGGAAAAATTGAGTCGCTTAATCCGTTCTTGAGATATCATCGGGACATACAGACATCCATCCATTGATCCAGACGGACGGAGAAACTTTTTTTTGCATTTGTGGGATTTGGGCCTTCAAAGCGTCGGGAAAAGTAGTTTTGAGCCAGGGTCATTTTTATTATTTTTATCATCACATTTTGTTCTTTGGAAATTTTTTTGTTGCGAAAACAAAATTATATTAATTCAATATTCAATCAAATCTAGTTCATGGCGTTTTTGGGAATTCCATTGTGCAAAATTATCAATAAATCCAATTAGAATATTCCATTTGGATACAAAAATTTAAAATGTCTAAATCAAAGCATTTCATCTAAAGTTTATGAATTTAATCCTATTTTTGGTTGCGCATAATTTGGTGTGCAAGGATGTTTTGCAATTATTCGTTACAGTTATGAACAACCAAAAAATAGAATTTAATACAACTTTATAGTGTTTCAAATTCAAAAGCAGTTCTTTGAAAGAGGTATTTTAAATTTGTTCATCCAAATGGAATATCCCAATTAGATTTGTTGTTAATTTTTCAAAATGAAATTCCCAAATAAGCGACGAACTTTATTTTATTGAATTAATAAATTTGATTTCATTTTTTTTTTTGCAATAACAAAATACCCGTTACTGACCAAACGATGAAATGTGACAACCAAAACTGAGCCAATTAAATTTGATAAAAAAGTAAGAATTTCATTTAATGAGGGAATATTTTTTCTTATTTTTATTAATTATTTACCGTTAGGTTTTAGGTGTCAGTGGTTGCTAATCCATCAAAACCTTTGAATGCGGTGCTAGAAAGGGAGGTACAGACATGGTCATTAACTTAAACGAAGGATTGTATAAATTGTCTTGAGCTACCCTATAGTCAAATGATGACGAGTTATTGGCGCCGCTGAACCAATACCACACCAGCTCCTGTTCTCCCGTCGCTGAAACGGGCGGATAAAACGAAAGCGGATTGCTATATAAAAGTGTTCTATAGGTACGATGAGGTGCGTAAGATGCATCACGGTAGCATGTGACTCACACAAGCAAAAACTTGGTGCGGAATCTGAGTTTGGTACAGCTTGCATGTCGAAAGAATGAAAAAAGCTTGAACTAATTATAGAGGAACAGTGGCTAGTTGTCCAGTGAGCTATAAGTACCGCAGTGGAAAATACAATTGGAAGAAGACCACCAAGATCATTTAATTATTGGTTCTATGCCACGAGTTCATGGAAAATAAACGAAGCTTCATGAAAAGTAGTAGGATCGTAACGGCAAACAAATTCTTCCAACAAAAGAAGTGCGATTAAATGAGGAAATGCATCAAAAACTGCACCTTCCAAGCGGAAAATGGAGACTTGAGAGACTGTTTTGCTAACGCCAGAAATCCGTGTACTAAATACTTCCATCCCATATTCACAGAGATCAAAAACGCGAACTGGAACAAACGAACCTGGTGTTTTATAGTATGGTAAACCTACTTTCAAACTATACTAAATCGGACAGACAAAGTGACCCCTATTCGAGCTGTTCTGGCGAGGAAGAATTTGTCCCATATCTACAAGTAACGCAAATATTTGTAATTTAAAAATATGAAAAAGCACTCGGTTGGGACGGAATCCCACAGAAGTATTAAACACGGAGAGGCTACTCTTGCATCTTATGTTTATGATCACATCGTGATAATCATAGTGCCAGGAGGGGGTACCTGAATAAAGCGAGACCGCACTCATGTTTGCTAACATAGTACGTGGCAGAACCATCTTCCTTGATGAAAATGTCATCGGTGAATATCAAATGTGGTTTTCACCCCCCCCCCCCCCCCCCCCAACCGATCATCCGGTTTCACTCAATAGTTCTCGAAGATGATCTTCGAGAACTATTGAGAGTATAACGGTTTAAGCCACTCTCATATGTTCGTGAATTCCAGAGAAGTTTGTCTCTCTGTGTAAGCGAACAACATCTGGCCCAATGTGTAGAAACCTATGGGAAGAATTAGTGTTTGACCTCTTCGAAATAACTTTTGTGTGCTAATAAGGAAAATTTGTATTGAAATTTCGTATTGCATATTCAACAAGTCAGGCAAAATTCCTGGATATGCAGATGGTCGTGCTTCTTCGCCGGAAACCAAATGATATCATTGGCAGTTTTATATCGCTTCACCGTAATTAACTACCTACTACTATTACCGTCTCGTTGTACCGGAAGTTATTGTTGACACCTGCAATAATGTATCAGACGCAGTTAAGATCGTTCCTATCAAAAAATATATTTATGCCTCTAAGTTTGCCAACAAGACATCAGTTAAGAGGCATTACGATCATTTTTATGCAGCCAATTAAACATAGCGGAAACCGAGGTTGATTGTCGTTTGCTGGTTCCCGCCAATCAGGACGTGACGCAACTCAATTTCATGTCTTTCAAAATCAGGGTAAATCTGGAGATATTTCCAAAACTACTTCAACCAGAAATTTGGCCAGTGGGTGTTCCAGTGAGAGAATTCACTGATCGCCCAAAAAACCCAAAATACTTATATCCAATAGTTCTGTAGTAAACTTACAATTATTACCATTTAAAATATTAAATAACTGCCGCTCCTCTTCTAACATCGAAAACAACATAAATTATAATTACAATAACAACAATAAATACAGAAAACCTGCCTCTTCGACAATTTACTACCATAACGCTTCTAGTATTCGAAGCAAGTATCTAAAGAGTTTCGGTTGGGTGTCCTAAACAATAACTATGCAGTCATAATTATTTGTGAGACTTTTTTTTTGTAACTATTGCCAAAGGCTTTATTCTTGAATCTTTCTTTATACGAAACTAACAAGAAGTGTGAAATTCTTAAAAACTATATTTTATTTTAAATTAAGCCTTAACCTATGTTAATACTTAATATCATTATGCATTATTATTATTAAATTATTATTATTTACTTAATTTTAGTGTGTTAGCTCATCATGCACGTAATTATTAGATTATATTTCTCAGTTAATTAAATCTAGAGGATCTGCCCTGCGCAGCCGTCTGTATTTCGGTTGCCTTAGTAGTTCTCTAGCTAATTCGTTAGGGTGTGATTCCAGTTTCAGTTGGTACTTTAGACTGCATGATTTAATTGTCTCTTTAACAGTTTTGATTCCTAAATCTCTATGGATGTTGCTGTTTCGAATATACCAAGGGGCATTTGTAATGCTACGAAGTATCTTTGCTTGCGTTCTTTGTACAATATCTATATTTGATGCACTAGTTGAGCCCCATAGCTGGATTCCATATGTCCATATGGGGATTAGGATCGCTTTGTATAGTAGAACCTTGCAGTCTAGAGAGAGTTTCGATTTTCTACCGATTATCCAGTACATTTTAGAAAATTTTTTTTTTAATTGATTGCGTTTTGTTTCAATGTGCTTTTTCCATGTCAATCTTCTATCGAGATGAAGACCGAGATATTTGACGTTTGTTTGTTGAGGAATTGTGATATTGTTTAATTTTACTCCTGGACATGTACGTTTATTCAATGTGAATGTTACATGAGTTGATTTACATTCATTCGTCCTTATCCGCCAAGTTTTTAACCAATCTTCTATTTTGTGTAGATGTTCTTGTAATTCTCTCGATGCTGTTTGAGGATTTTTGTGCGAAAATAATATAGCTGTGTCATCAGCAAAAGTTGAAGTGACAATTTTTTCAGTTATTGGTAAGTCAGCTGTGAATAGCAAGTATAGCACAGGTCCCAATACACTACCTTGCGGTACTCCTGCCTTTATCTCGGCTAGATCAGTAGTGGCCGTATTTTGTTTCACCTGGAACATCCTTTGGGCTAAGTAGTTTTCAAGAATTGAATGAAATTGGCTAGGCAGAAGAGTTTTAATTTTGTAAATTAATCCTTCATGCCATACTTTGTCGAAAGCTTGCGCAATATCCAAGAAAACTGCCGAGCAATATTTCTTTTCTTCTAAGGAAAATTTAATTGTATTTACAATTCTGTGCACCTGTTCTATTGTGCCGTGTTGCTCTCTAAATCCAAATTGGTGATCTGGTATAATGCGACCTTCAGATAGTATAGGTATTAGTTGTTGTAGTAGCATCTTTTCAAAAAGCTTTGAAATTATCGGAAGAAGACTTATTGGCCTGTACGACGAGACTTGGGTTTCGTCTTTACCTGGCTTACGAATCATGATAATTTGAGATATTTTCCATTTTTGGGGAAAGTATCCACATCTCATAATCGCGTTAAAAATATATGTTATATATTTTATGCATCTATCTGGTAATTTTTTGATCATTTTTCCAGTTATTAGGTCATGACCTGGCGCTTTCTTAGGATTTATACTGTTTTTGATAACCGTTTTGACGCATTTCCATTTAAATTTTACTGGGTTTGGGTTCGACTCGTCCCTCGTAAACTGTGGTAGTACGCAATCGTTATTTTGTTCGTTTGGGGTGAACACTTTTTGTAGATGGTTAGAGAAAGCGATGGCCTTTTCTAAGTCACTTCTGGCCCAGTGACCATCTGGTTTCCTTATCGGTGGGTTCGATATCTCTGGCCTTTTTAAATTTCTTGCTGCCTTCCACAGAGAGTAATCGGTTTTTTCTGTTGCTGTGAGCTCACTTAGGTAATTCTGTATTCCTAAATTTTGTTCTTCCCGAATTGCTTCTCTCAGAGCTTTAATAGCTCTATTTAATTTCCATTTATGCAAAGGAGATCGGTGGAGCTGCCACAGCCGCCGAATTGCCCGCTTCTCTGCCAATAATTTTTGAATGTTACTTGAAAGCCTTGTATTATTTTCGGATTTTTTGTTAACCGGAGTAGCTTTTTTTGCAGCCATTTCCATTATTTGACTTAAGTTTTCTATCGCGGCATCAATGTCTTCTGGTGTGCGAAGTGGAACATTGAGATGACAATTCACATTTACTATGTTTCTATAGAGAACCCATTTCGTTAGTTTGTTTGTTAAACGTTGGGGTGGTTCAGTTTTTAATGCTTGGGTACTTAGTGTTACTATTATTGGTGAGTGATCTGATGATAAATCATAACAGTCAACGACTTGAGCATTGTTGCGTGCTATTCCTCGTATTACACAGAAATCTATTAAATCAGGAATTTTCTTTCTATCTGTAGGCCAATATGTGGGGTGTCCAGATGATAAATAATCTAGGTTTTTCTCGTTTATTGCTTCGTAAAGTTGCTTGCCCTTGGGTGACGTCAACCTCGAACCCCATTGCACATGTTTAGCGTTGTAATCACCCCCTGCTAGAAATTTGATTCCCAACTGATTGAAGTAATCGATAAATTGTTGTTTTTTAATTGCGTGTTTCGGTGGGCAGTAGACAGCCGATATTAAAAATTTCCCAGGCCATTCTTCCAAACTGATAGTTGTAGCTTGAATGTGATCTTTACCATATTTCTGGAGCTCGTAGTGCTTTAATCTTCTTTTTATTAAGACTGCAGTGCCGCCGTGTGCTTTTCCATCCGGATGTTTGGTGTCATAAACGGAATAGCCGGTAATATTAAAAAAATTTTGTTTTGTGAAGTGTGTTTCAGATATTAACATGATGTCTATATTTTGTTTGATAAGAAAGGTTTGTACCTCAGCTTTATGTTGCGAGAGCCCGTTGGCATTCCAAATAGCTATTTTTAGAAATGTCATTTTTGATTTTTGACTATAATTTGCATAAGCGTATTCATATTTTGCATCATCATGCTCATTTGTCTTTCCATCATCATCATGAAACTTTGAATGGTCTCGGTTAATTTATTTACCATGGTATGAATGTTTAGTTCCTCCTCATTAACATGAACTTTTGGTTTCGGTTTGTTACCTTTTAGAATACTTGCGTAAGAAACACCTGGCTGTGCAATACTGCTGGCAAACGTCTCCAAGTTATCATTTTGTGTGTTTGCATTCGTTGGTTTGGTGACTATTGTATTTTTTGGAAACACGGCCCTCTGATTAAATTGCATGTTGAGCACTCGTTGCTCAGCTCTCATTTTAGGGTTTATTTTTCGTTTTAAGTCCAGATACACTGCGCAGCCCCTATAGTTTGCAGTATGATTTTCGCCGCAGTTATTACAACGTAACACAGATGGGTCATTGCGAGACTTGTCACACTGTTTGGAGTCGTGGAGTTCACCGCAAATAACACAAACTTCATTTAAGGTGCAGTATGCTTTCGTGTGTCCATATTCTTGGCACTTTATGCATTGGACTGGTCCAGACCTCTTCTTAGGTTCTTCAATTACTATTTTACGATGTAACAAATATTTTAATTTGTAAATCTTGTGAACTCCGTTTGACTTTTGTTCCTCATGCTCTAGTTCCAAACGGAACATTGGTTGAGGTACCTTCTCACGGTTTACTATATTACCAATAGATTTGACATGGAAACCTTCCGCAGCAAGCGCAGCTTGTATGTCGCTAACATCTACGTAGCTTTCAATTCCTCTTAGCACAACAGTCAGCCCTTTTTGACTTTTTAGCTGGTATGTGTAATATTTTTTACCAACTTCATCAAAATGTTTGACAAGGGCTCTGAAGCCAGCGATTTCGAATGTTTGAATCTTTGTTTCATTTATGTTACCTCTTTTGAGCGGAGCAATATAAAATTTTTAATCTGTTAATGTTGCGATGTTATTAACCAGATCATTGTTAGATGCTTCCCTTAAATAAATCGGAGGCGGTTTCTCATTTTTCAAAGTCGGCACTGCGTTGGGGTCAACGACCTCTAAACTAGAGAATCTGTTGTTAAGAGGTATTTGATTAACACCTTGTTCAGACCGTGACACTTTGCTCCTGCCAGCAAACTGGGCAGATCTCGGGCTACGTTTTCTTTTAGATTGAACAGTGATGTATCTATCCAATCCCGTTTGCACTAGATTATTTTCACACTGACCACGGTCACTAGAGTTCGTCGCACTGAGTTCATTGCTATTGTTTTCATTTAGCATTGTTAAATTCGCTGATACATTAATTTCTTCGCGGTTTTGATTTTTATTTTTAAACTGCGGTATAATTAATTCTGTTGAAGAAGCACTTTTAATCATTGGCATAGATAATTTCTTTGGGCTGTGTTGAACTTTGCCCACTTGATATGCACTTGCACTTGCAATATTTTCTACATGAGACTGGTTCAAGTTTGTTGTAGATTGTGTTCGGCGTCCGATGTTCGAAGAAGTCTTTTTTGGGGAAATTAGCCCCTTCATGTTTACATCATCACTTAATCATTTATCAAGTTACACTTTTATATTAGTTTTTTTGCACCGTGTGTATTTAATTATAAAACCATTCACACGATTGAAAAAATTGATATAACAAAATAAAAAGCACTAACACTGCACTTTTCGCTTGTTTTATTTTACGTCCGAACCTCACGACAGTAAAATTGAAACGATTTGTGAGACTTGGCTTACTAATTCTATGAATAGCGAAGAATTCTTCCCATTGGATTATATCGTCTACCGAAAAGATCGATACAGCCATGTCACAACAATGAAAGGTGGAGGTGTTTTGATCGCCGTGAAAAACTCAATTCCGAATGAGAAGGTGGCTTCCCATCAAGTTCATGATGTCATTGTTGTACGGTTTAAACTAGCCGATTCGTCAATTCTCGCCGTGGTCGTTTACGTTACATGTGGGTCAAGCCTGGATACTTATATCGAGATCATCAACTTCATCGACCTTGCTATAGTCCCTTTTGTTCATCCTGATGAGCAGCTGATGATTTTCGGTGACTTCAATCTGCCTGAGGTGAACTGGTCTGATATCAACGGTATTTTCACACCATCTTCCACAGATATTAGAGGGATCATTACTGTGGACTACTTCGCTAGCATCTCAACAACCCAAATTAACCGAACGAGTAATACTCAGGGTAAATATCTGGATTTAATTTTTTCAACCGATAACTTGTACTCAGAGGTCTCACCGTGCGAGGACCTTACAGGCTGTACCAGCGTATACCACACTCCAGTTATGTTAAATATTTCTCATGAAAAATGCGACACTAGTTTTCCTATTGATAATTTTTTTTTTGATTTTAGAAATGCCGACTACGCTTCCTTAAATGAATTTCTGCTCAATTCGGATTGGGAATTTCTTCAGTTCGGAGGAAATCTAAATACAATAGTTTTGTCTTTTAACAAACTTGTCAAGACTGGTGTAGAAAAACATATCGCGCGGAAAAAAACTAAGCCTTGCTTCCGCGAACCGTGGTATAACAAGCAATTAAAGGACATAGAGACATAGAGACACGCGTTTTACATCAAATAAACTACACTCCCTATATATAAAATACACGGTTCGAAATATTATCATGAATTCGAGACCGCACGGAAGGAGTTTAAAACATTAAACTGGTTCCTGTATAATAATTATATTCTGCAGATCGAGGAAGATTTAACTTCTACTCCTTCTTTAACGAAAGCATTCGAAGTCAAATTTTTCCAGATCCCTGGAAAATTTCGTATATACATCCAATTTTCAAGTGCGGTAAAAGAAGTGATATCTGTAATTATCGTGGGATAGCTATTCTCTCTGCCATTCCTAAACTCTTTGAGCTTATGGTACAAAGGTTTTTATTTTTCCATGTTAAAACGGTTATTTCATCCGCACAACATGGTTTTTTTCGCCGGGAGATCCACCGTTACCAATTTGATGACATTTTGCAGACACTTATTCAGCAGTATTGATTCGAAAGTGCAACTGGATGTTATTTATACCGACTTTTCTAAAGCGTTCGATAAAATTAATCATTTAATTCTAATCAAAAAGCTACAGCGGCTGAATTGTCAAGCCATCCCTACTAAGTGGTTGCTGCCCTACCTCTCAGATAGGTGGCAGTTTGTTAAAATTGGTGAGTCATCTTCTCGTCTATTTCGGGTTACTTCTGGAGTGCCACAAGGTAGCCACATTGGGCCACTTCTATTTTCAATATTCGTCAACGACGTGGTTAACTGTTTTGTCTCTGCAGATTGCCTGCTTTACGCAGATGATATGAAAATATTTGCACGAATATCAAACGTATCCGACTGTATAAATATCCAAGCGGATTTAAACAGATTTTGTGATTGGTCGGTTGAAAACAAACTGTTGCTGAACGTGAGTAAATGTAAGGCACTGTCTTTCTGGCGTACCCGCTTTCCGACTATACATCAGTATTCGCTTTATAATGAAGAAGTCGTTAGAGTTAAGTTCATATCCGATTTGGGTGTTATTTTCACTCGAGATCTCACATTTACAAGGCATATTGATTCGATAATAAGCCGAGCATATATGATGCTTGGTTTTATTAAACGGAATTGTAAGGATTTCTGTGATCCGATAACCTTGAAATCTCTGTTTGTCTCATTTGTTCGATCAATTTTGGAGTATGCCTCACAGATTTGGTCACCTTCTTACCGATGCCATTCCGAGAGAATTGAGAGTGTTCAAAAACAGTTTCTTATCTACGCGCTTAAAGGTTTACCTTCAATGCGGGCACATGAGCACGTACTTCCGCCTTATCGCGATCGTTGTGCTCTTAGGATTACAACGGTTAGATCACCGACGTGATATTTCATCCGCAATATTCGTCCGTGACGTATTATGTTCACGTTTAGATTGTGCCGAGATACTCACCAGCTTCGGCTTTTATGTTCCAGAACGGTGCTTGCGTCGCCGGGACGAATTCATATTTACGAGAGCGGTGGCCACAAATTATTGTTCATCTGAACCAGTCTTGAACTTATACGCGTGTTTTTAATCTTGTTTTTCATAGGTTTGATTTTAACATGTCAAGAAATTCATTGAGGAACGAACTATTTAAATTTTATAATAATCGTTCTTAAATTAAATTTCTTTTTCAATTTTCTCATGTCACTTATTTTTAATAATTGTAATAATTACCGATTGTAACCCTGTAGGTAAATTATATAAATAAATAAATAAATAAAAACGACTTGGTTTGAAAATCAATAATATCAAAACAAAATTGTTATCCAACACCACGGAGAATATCAACGAACGATATCCAGGCCGCACAATCAATGTTGTTGAGAACAAAATGTCTTTCGAAGTTGTGTGGACTCGGACTTTACAAAACATTAATACGATCTCTGCTTACTTTCGGATATTAGAGTAGAACCTTGACCACTAATGATTTCAAATTATTATTTACTTTTATGTGAGAAAGATTATTCGATCTATTAATGGTCTAGTTAAAGTTGCGAACAACGATTAACGGATTTGAATGAATCAAGAAATAAACATACTTTTCTCTTATGATTCCTAACGGAATGAATGACATGGAACGCGTTTTATCTACAATAAGAGACAGGGAGCGTGCGAGGAACCTAAATAGTTAGAGGGAGAATTATAAGAAAGGCCGCAGCGATTTTAATACAGAAACATATTAACTCTCAATATCTAATAATAATCCATCTAAAATAATCACTGTAACTTCCTCTACTAACCAAATCTGTGACATTTTTCGCACTATTCTGGTAATCCCCTGAGTTAAATTTAAATTGAAAATGATTTTCGCTGCCAGATGTCGAAATGGCAAAATTATTCCCAGTTTTACGGCTTTTACATCAAATAAACTTTTTGTTTGATAAAAATTTTCATTTCGTATTTTTAAAAATCATATTTTAAATTGTTTTTATTATAAACTAAAATTAGATTTTAAAACTTTGATCTGATTGATCAAACTTAATATCCATACAGAATTACCTTAACCTGAGATTTTGGTAAAACTGTCTTGTACAATCAAAAAACATTATCCCTGCATAAATTTCAGAAAAGCAACAAGGTCAACCCATGTTGGTTGAAAATTTGATTCAACATCATTGCAAACAATGAAAAAGCTCCTACTGAAGCGACCACTTCGGGTACAGATTTCGACCAAATTTCTCTTGGATCTCCCAATTAATGGGAAAACTTCAAGTATGAAGTTTTATTCCGAATAGTCAGTCCGCCTGGACTGTAGAGATGCCAGAAATTTTTATGAAATAGGGTTTTTCTTACAAAACTCGTCATTTCCGGTAAAATTTAAAAAATGATCTGAACTAATTTTGTTTGAAATTTAATTTATAATCTTTTTATTTTTATCATTTTTTCGTAAATGCTATATGCGTTTCAAAATATTTGCAAAAAAATGAAAAACTCCTATGGAAGCTGAAATTTCCGGGGACCGAATTCAGCCAAAAATCACTGGGATCGCCCAGTTTATGGAAAACGTTTAAGTATGAAGTTTCAACGCGATCAATGAAACCGTCTGGGCGGTATAGTGGAAAAAATAGTATAGTGGAAAAAATAAAAAGTGGAAGAAAACGAGATCACCCCCCTCCCGGCATACCCCTCCCGTTTCAAACATACCAGAGGCCTAGATATCGGCGTACGGGCCCAAAAAGATTCTTTTGATGTAGCAACTAATGAATATTTATATTAAGATAATAAAAAATTCCATTAGCTAAATCTCAGAAAAGTGTATTAAAATATCGTGTCAGATTTGAGAACGCCTTATGAGTTTCCTAAGATGGCTAAGATTCAACAATAAAGCAAAAGGTAGTTACAAAAAAAATGATTCTGCTTTACTCAGCCTAATATGGTCTATCACCTGTCTATTACTCGATTATCTTTATGGCTAAATAAAAATCAAAAAATTGTCTCAACAAATTGTTCAAATACCGCATAGTCGAACAGACGAACGTCCGAGATCGACGATATCTTGAGAACAAGTTTGTGTGATTTGAAATATTTTCGATAATTTTACTCTCAACCCTGGACTCTTCTTTAGTATTCTCACATAATCGTGAAATATATCGTTTAGAAGTTTTTGGATTAGACAACATTTTAGAGTAATACCAGTTCAGCTCACAAATCGCAGTACTCAAAACTATCGCTAAGGCGCTATGGTCGATACATTTGTGTAATTTGTAAGTGTATATTTATCGCATACCATTTTATAGGTCTTGCACTTTAGTTCTCAAATTCATCGTTTTGACAGTGGCTGCACACACCATTATAAATGTTTTGGAAATTCCTTTCACTTTTCCCTTGTTCCGAAATTGGGTTTAATTCCATAAGCCACTTGTTTTCTGGTCCGAAGTTCCTGAAATTTATTATGCGTCTGATTTTTCCGATAACGAAAAACAAATTTTTACAATTTTTTCAAAATCATTATATTATAGTAGATCAGCTGATAATAAAATTTTGAAAATACTCAAGAAAAGAAAGGTCTAATAAATTTACTTAATTGCATATTCCTAAGGTGTCTTTCACACTTGCATAATCAAAAGCAATTTATTACTGCTTTTAAATTAAACAACATCTAAATAAAAATATTAACATACGGTGGTGTGAAGATCACTTTAATTATTTAATTATAAATTTAACAAATAATAAACTTTGAAAGTCATACAACACAACACAACACAGACAACAGATTGTGTAATACTTCTTTGAAGTAATCGATTAGGCTTGAAGTTGATCACTTATCGATAATGTCAAAGTATACGTTACAAATTTTAAATAGCAGTTCAAAAATTTATGATTAGTAACATAACAATTTTACTTACAATTTCCTATAATTTGTGAATTCTGCAAATAAACCGGATTTCCTAAATTTGTTGTAATTAAATTAAATAAAATTAACGATATAAACAGAACTACTCTTTTACTATTATAAATATTATTATTTAAATTTATTAATTTTCTATTTGTATTAATTTTATCACTATCATCACTATTCTGTTCACCACAACTAGCAGTATTGATCGTTAAATCACGATCCTGTGTATCCATTTTAATGGTCCGTGTTTCTGAAAATATAAAAAAAAAATATTTTGTAAATTAGATTATTCTTTGTGATTGTAATAATTAACTTGTAGTTAAACAAAAAATTTACAAAACAAATTCCTATAAAATATAAGAAATTGCCCAACATCCAACACAACGCTTTCGGGGTTATACTTTGTAATTAAAACGTGTACTCCAGGTCGTAAAGTGTTCAGATTTATATCGAAAAAGAAACATAAATACATAAACGTTTTCAATTGAAAGAATGAAATGCGAATGAAGAATGAAGACATTGACATTGTCAAAAATTATCAGATTCTCAATATTTTTATTTTATTCCATTGAGGTTGAAAATGTTTCGGTGTTTAGTTCGACCGAAATGTCATTTTATGAGTGTTGCAACCATTTTGCCGTAAACAGTTTATCGATAACAATTTCACTTTATTATTATTTAAGTACTTTCGATTACACTGAAAAAAATTACCAGACCAAAAATTCAAAACTCGACTCGATGTAATTAAATATTTTCACTTTTGTACTCTTTTAACGAGTACAACATTGCACGACTGACATGATCAAGTTCAGGTACAGAATCAAGATCACTTTCGCAAATTCATTCGTGTGTTTAAAATAAGATTTTTAATTATGTCAGGAATTAAAACATTATTTAAAAAGCAAATGTAGCACTCGAGTAGAAGTTTTAATTAAACCACCATGTTTTGTGTTGTTTGGCATATGATTAATGAAAAGTTATGACTTCCTCTTGTTTAACATTTCCTCTGGAGTAATTCATATATGTCGGCGCATGTTTTGCACAACGAGATTAAGAGTTGTTGTTTGATTAAGTCGGGTTTTTGCTTGATAAAGTAGTCCATTGTAAGAGAAGACATCTGCTGTAGACTCCATTGTGGATGGTCTTAACACTCTTAAAGGTGATGTCAAATTTAAATTATTTTCTTATTGTAAATGTTTACTTCCTACTTTTTGTTCAATTTATTGTGTTTATAACGTGGGCAATTTATGTATATACATTTATGTACATACGAATAAAACAATTACCGGACATTGGAACATAAAAATTTTCATTTACAGAATCTTCTTAGCCTCCCTTAAATCCAAAAAGTTCATTGACCTGATCATTTTTATAATTCCTTAACTGGAATGTTTAGTTTCTGTATGGTACTCAATTTGCCAAAAACAATGTTTCACAAAAATCATTTTTCACCATGAAATATTACCAATTGACCAAATTCTTTCGTTAGGCCTAGGTTAGGCCTAAATTAAATGTAAAATTGAGGTATTAAGACCTGATTCAAAGTTGATTGTTTTATACAAACATACAAATCAATTTTCTTAATATTTTAGCTGTGGAGTTAAGGAACATAAAATCGATGTATTAATACACCATCAGCAAGATTGGTATTGAAATGACTTAGAAAATAGAAATCTTGTAAATTTTGATTTTGATTGAAAAATTACGGCATATGATGTTTTTAGTTTTTACGCCGCAATGATGATATAATTAGAGTTTTTTTCTGTCCCTAGATGGCAGATAAATAAAAAATAAATGTGTTCAAGATTAGTGGCCATTAACTTATTATTATATGCAATGTTTAATTGCAGAAATAATGAAAATTAAAAGATTTTAGATAAATTATCGAGAGTAGATAAATTATCGAAAATCGGTGTACTCAAATTTATTAAAGGAACAAATCAGTTTAGTTACACAATTACAGTATACCTGCACATTGCAAGCTCATGACAACCTGTAGATACACTGACGTGGACGGTTGGTCGGCGCTGAATTCTGTACTCCAACAGAGGGTCTTTGTTGTGTTTATTAACATCATCGATCGTGCGCGATAATATAGTGTGCGGTGATAATGCTGTCTTTAGAAATGTGTAACGTTAATAGTTTATAGGTTCCGGCTTAATAAATATAAAATGTTATAAACTGAAACAAACGGAAGGTGATTTATTTATTTACCATACAGCATGTCAATGCAATTGGTTATTTACAAAATTACAAAAACATTTAAAATTACAAAAAATAAAATAGGCATGTAAATTAAAAATTAAAGTTCTAACAAGATGAAAACAAAATAATGTCACTAAAATCAAACCATTAACAATAATTAATAATTCTAAATTACAATTTCTCGTTGGATTCGCGTTGCAGGACCATGGTAGCAGTAGTTACTGTCAACAGTTGGGTTACGAAGAAACTCACGTGGGCGTAAGGTGCGTTGAGGAGCATTAACCCATTGCTGCACACTTTTTAATTGACGACCGTGCTCAGAAACACACTTTTTGTTTTTCAATTGTTTATGACTGCCATATGAAATTGAGCGTCATTTATATGTTTGGAAGTGAAAATTATCACATTTTCTCACAGTTTTCCCATGAAAACTCTCGACGGTTATAGCCGTCATTTGCCCATCACATCATTTTTTACAGAAACAAATGACGGCTATAGCCGTCCGATTTTTTGGTGATATAGACAAATGACGGCTATAGCCCTCATTTGCGCGAACATAATAGGACGGCTATAGCCCTCATTTGTTTCTGTAGGCGGAAATATATCGAATTGCTAATCATGAAAAATCGCACAAAAAAAACAATTGATTTGTTATCTGGAATGTTACATATTTTTCTTTGATGTATTACTGAATAATTAACAAAAAAATGCATTAGTACACTTTGTAAGAATGATGTTCCTTTTTTATTAATTAAAATATGCAGGACGGCTATAGCCGTCATTTGCCTATATATCACCAAAAATATGACGGCTATAGCCGTCATTTGCGGGAATGGGTTAATATTAAAGAGTGAAAAAGTATGTCAGCACCTCCCCACTCCTTTACCAAAAAGTATGTTATTTTATAATGAGTAACGAAACAGAGGACAAATTTCCATCAAAAAATGCGTGGGTTATGCAATTTAAATGGGTTATACAATACACTTACACAGCAGTTTTTTTATTTTATTTTTATGGAATATTTTCATAATCGTGCGTGGCTAATGATAGAAAATGATAAAAATTACGGTAAATATAGATGTGTTAGTGTATTGCATAACTTATTTAAATTGCATAGCCCACGCATTTTTAATGATAATTTTTCCTCTGTTTCGTTACTCTTTATAAAATTATATCCTCTTTGCCTTTATGATTAATTTCGATTAACTGTACCATAGCACAACTCGTTTTTGCAGATTTTTCTCAAAAGAATTTCGATAACATTCGTTATTAAGTAGATTTTAAAGCGGATTATTGTCATAAGGTGCATACTTTATGTGAAACAGTTTCAATTACTATAATAATTCGAACATTCCAAAAACTTAGGGACTAAAAGTTGTTGGCCTCAAGTACCAAATTATATAAAAACACAGGAGTAAATTTGTTTTTTTTAATTTTTTATTATTGCGGATTCGACTTCAGTTTGAAAAGCTGAATTATAACACATACTATATGTCGCAAAAAATTGTAAACCTGTGTTAAATCTCTATAACCACCCAACAATGCTACACACGACCTGATTTGGTCAGGCGGTTGGATGGTTGGATGACGGTCAGATTGATTTTCCAGCTGACATCACCCAACAGAAAAATTGTCATACGACAAACCTACACACGACCTGATTTTACATCTGATCTATCGGGTATTATGAGGTGCTGAACAATTACGTAGAGCATCATTTTTGCCTAATGTCACGGAAAACTACTTAAATCTGGGTCATCAGTTGGGCCATTTGTGTTATTATGAATATTTTCTGAGAATACCCATTTTGGTTTTCATCGCGATTGGGATATTATTAAATAAATTTTTCTCGCCAAGCATGGCTATTCATGACAATTGGAGCGTTTTTGAAAAATGCTCATTGGTATGGGACAATCTATTGTTCAAGAGTACTTTTTGATTTTGGATCATCACTTGACGAGTAAAACTAGGACTGGAGTTTATAAAGCATAAAAGGCTCTCGCACTGTGATGCCCTACTGTAGTGGAAAATTTAAATCAAGGAGATTGCTAAAATAAACACTAATCGAATCCGATCAAGCGACTTCAGTCTTAAACACCTACCTGAACGAGTTGGTTTTTAAATAATAATCAATTTTCTATTCTTCCTTGAGAATTTCCAGAAGACCATGAACTATAAACATATCGGATATAGGCAAAATAGAGGTAGCTTACAGAAACAAGACCAACCAGTAGCAACGTTACAGAAATGTAATGAAAGCTATGAGGTTTGCAATCATCGATTGAAACTTTCTCGATGTCATTCGGGTGTGCGGTCCAAGATTACATGATAGATATGGATTGGAGCTTTCACTGAAGAAGGATAAATATTTCACAATTACCATTAAATTCTATGTCCGCAAATTTGCTCATCCTGCATTACGGCAGGAACAAAAACTGCCGAAAAAATAACCGCCTATACGGTTGCTGGTTCAAACAGGGGCTCTTAAATTCAAATTTGAAGGTATTATCGAAGAAAGGTATAGAGAAAATGGTCAATAAACTATTTCCATATCAAAAATAGAGGAGATTTCAACAATAGGTTGCAACAATAGTTCGGCTTTCCTGAGAAAACAGAAAGATAATGTATCTTCTCAATAAACCAATTACTTCCAGTGATATAAGACATCTTAGTGATGCATCTATCAGTAGGGCAAGAATATTTTAAACTTTGCTCCAGTTCTATTGTCGGAGGTGAAGGCGGCACCACCTTTCAATTTACAGAGTTTCATATACTAGGGTAAAACTCTTCACCGAAAATGGATCAAATCTTATAGACAACCTTTTCTTATACCATAAAAGATGGTAAAGAAACGACACCAACTTCGGTAATGAGCGACTTTTCAAACACTGTTTAACAAAAAATATCGTATAAATCCGTCTGGTATCTATCTGCAATTTTAGTAACGGGTGCGTCATCTTTTAACTCGGTATGTAAACATTGAATAACTTTGAAAAAAACAACCGATTTCTTATCCCTTTTTCAACCAAGAAAAAAGAAATTGGCTCAATTTTAGTCCAACCCACACAAATGTGTGAGTAAAAAACATAGTATGTAATGGCGTTGTTGATAAAAAATTTCGCTTGATTTGAAGTAAAACCAACACAATTGTGTGTATGGTTATTATGTTTTTTTCGGACGAAAATAAGTTTGAAAAGAATGCACAAATGTGTAAGTTGGTTGAAAGCACGTACAAATAAAATTTTTGACATGGTACTTTTGCCCTACCCGCACAATTGTGTTAGTAAAACACAAAAAGGATATATATGAGACATTTTTATTCAATTTCGTCAATGGTGTGAGGTTAGCTGGCGTACACTCTACTTTTCAAATAACCCAACAAAAGGAAGTCTGGAGGGGTCAAATCTGGAGATCTGGGTGGCCAGTCAATGTCGCTCCTTTATGACATCAGACATCCAGGAAATTTTTGTTGCAGAAACTGAATGGTTTGATTTGCACTGTAGCATATCGCACCGGCTAGTTGTATTTGCGGGCAGACGTAATGAGGCAACATCCACCGATATCGAATTCCATTGACTGTTTCGTTTTGTGTGAAAAAATATGGCCCAATGATGGTTTTGGCGTAAACGCTGGCCCAAACAGTCATTTTTTGGTCATGCAATGGCGTTTCATTGAACACCGCCAGACAGTGTGAAATGGGCCTCTTCGGTCATCAAAATTTGCTTCCAAAAATCAGGTTCCATGTCAACCAGTCGAGCGACGTGTACGATCTGCCGGCAATGTTCTTTGTGCTAATTGCACTTTTTACGAAAACAAATGCAAATCATCCTTCAATGTTCTATCTGGCCGCTTCAACCAGTTTATTGGAACGTCTTGATTGTTGATCAAGTTGACATATTGTCTTATATTGTTGACATATCTCACTGTCCCGTGTTCAACAAAATTCTACACCAAACGACGAATAGTGTTGTCAGACGGTTCCTGTTGGCCACGATATTTTCAACGATATGCACGTTGAGTTAACAAAACTAAACGACTATTTTCAATGTACAGCGTCACTATTTCGGTGCGTTGTTTCGGTGTGAAGCGATTCATGTCTAATCAAGTTAATCGGTAAACAAATGTCGCAGTTATTGAATGTTTACATATACCGATATAAAAGAAAGCCCTATACAATTACTAACCTTGAAATACCAATAACCTCACTGAGACAATAATAAATTATACCATACAATTTACCCCAAACGATCAAGTAAGGAACCAAAGCCATAGGCAATTTTCGAGCTATTGTTTGTAAACCGCTATGGAGTACCAAATGAAACAGAATTAAAGATTTTTGCAAACAACTTGATATGGGCCCGTCATTTGTCAACTAAACGTATCTGGTTGATTGCTAGAGAGTACAAAGGACAAAGAAACAAAATTGGACGAAATACTAGAGAAAAGTAGAGAGAAGATCCAAACAGAATTTTCTAACTACAAACACAACTATGACCTTCTCGATGGAGTGCAATTCTAGTGCTGTCCTATCTTCCATGACCGGCTGACTAACAATGACCTTATGTAATGTGTAGATGGTGTGCTGTAGTTCTGTGAGCCCAACAATTTTCCTTAAAGCTCTGTACGAGCTTTCAACAGAAATCAAAGACACACTTCCTTAATAATGCGGTAGTTTAAGCAGAGAACTATACCAGTATAATATTGTACATTACCAGTTCTTTTGCGGTAGGTTTAGCATTGCATTGTTTAAGTATTTCATTATTCAAATAGATTTTGGATTCATACTCATATATAGTAACCCCAATATAAATAAATTAAACAACAATTTTGAAAATTTGCAATTCTTTGCTAATTATTTCGCAGAACACCAAATTTTCTGAAACACCTCACCTCATCTTAATTCCAATTATGGTCCATCAAAACGACATCTTAATAATTTCGAACAAAACAATAAAAATTCCAAATTTAATGAGATCTTTAACATCTCTTTTTTGTTCGGTTCGCACGCAGCGGCAAACTTTCTTACTGAATGAACAAGATTAACCAAAAAATAATTTGAGCCAACCATTCGTGAAACATACTTTAATGTATCCAAAATTTAATGCTTCATCATGATTTAAAATAACTACTTAATATTAAACATTAAAGAGTTGGGTGTTTCATATTTCTAACGGTATCTTGTTATTACGTCTTAATCATATTTGATTGCAATTTTGCACACCGTATACACAAAACCTTGAAAATGACCATGAATCAACCCTGCGCTAAAATATCATAACGTGTAATAAGTGTATCACAAAAAACCCGCATCACGATTTTCAAAATACCACAGACATAAAATTCTGGTTAAAAATAAAAGTGATGCGCCTTCTGGATGAGGTTTCGCTTGACTTAACACACAAAATCATAAAGTGGAATGGGTTAAGATCGACGAAAGATAGAAATAATTTTTTTTTTGTTGATTCGGATTGTGTATAGCAGGTCAAATATATATCTGCGATAATATCATTTTCAAGGTACCAACTATTTCGCAACGTGCATATTATATACGAATGTCAAATAGATTTGTGACGAAGACAGAGGAAGAATGCCAAACTGCGAAAACAGATTTTTGCATATTTTACGTTACTGTTGATTCTGTGTGTTTATTGTTGTGCTGTGCAGTCTCAAACCGTGCGAGAGATTTCTACTAAAATAAAATTCAATTTATTTACATAAAGAGGATTTCATGACTGATAATCAGACGTTTGTTTATCGTCTTCCGTGTATTATATATTCCAAGGTTCTTCTCTTGTAAATTAGAATTTAGCATATTCTATATGTGTATTTATCGTAGACGTGTAGTACGAGAACAATATAATACGAGTATATCAATACATAATTAAAAATTCATACTTTTTTTGTAATCTCGTGGATTTTCGCGCATCTCGCTCTTAACAATAAAATTACCGGATGAATAACAAAACATAGATACGAGTATGTGTATAGGTCTGCCCCGCACATGTACACTCTTGTATATGCTTAATATAAAATTGACATTTCAAAGTCATAATCGTCATGTCTTTATAACTTCTTATAGATTACATAACACGGCGAGATAATTTTTTTTATTTATTATCAAGTGTTTGGATAATCGTATACATAGAGGTTTGTTGAATTGTCAATGACATTCTTGTATTATTATATTTGAATCGGATTTATATTCTTCGTCATCTTCTTTTTCTTCATCACTATACGAATGAATTCATTGACCCATTTTGATTGTCATAAAGTGATAAATACGAAGTGAATCATATACAGGTTTTAAGCTCAGATCTTAATTTTTTTTCGCATACCTATTGTTCAACAATTCAGCAAAACTAAACCAAAATATTTCAGATATCAATTAGAATGCCTGGGTAATACAGACACGTGGTTTGACCACACAATGAGATATTTTGTTTGAAATCTGAAATTAGATCTTTCAGGTTACTATTGTCACGTGTACGTTGTGATAAGAGCAGATTTTATAAGTCTGGTACGTAATAATCAACAATTCAAAAGAAAAATCTCTCTATCATATTATATAAATTTGTTTAATAAAGTCATAGTTCCACAGCCCGTAGTTCGATCAACAAAAGGTATTTCGACATTTAGTAGTTTAAGACATTAATTTCCTAAATATAATAAGCCAGACATAAACATATAAAGTTACATCGAGCACTTTCCATGGAATTATTTATAAACCAACTCATATTGGGCATTCACATTCCCCATTTCCAAACAATCAACAAGTTCGGTTCTGAACACGGTCTCATACCGTCAAATACGTATTAAAATGAAATTAAAATACTCTCAGTATTAGCAAAGCAATCTCAAGTACTTCCGGCTACTCACAACTCAATGAAAAATATTGTATATTTATGTTTTATTGTTTAACAAATTTGCGTCCAATTAAGGCTCAACTAATTAGTCCGTAAGAGCTTATAAGCTGACCTCTATTTGGACCTATGTTTTTTACCAACAGACGGTTAAAATCTAGCAAAAACTGAGTGCAACTTAAGCTTTTATAGTACTGGCTAGTTCAGCCTTTAATTAGAAATAAAACATAAAAAAACAAAATTTTTGATTAAGTAGTCGTGTGCTCTGCTACCGCCAATGGAAACCGGCTATAATAAATGTTATAGACCGATCAACCAGAGCATAGTTAAATTGGTTTAGTCCGGATTCACCAAATGCGATAGAATCCTTGAAGTGTCACAGTCGTCGTTACGGTGGAATCTTCATAAGACCATCTCGCTTTGAATTCGGCTGTAATGTGAGGATGGTGGGAACTAACATAACTTATTCATTATTAATCGTAATCAACATTTCAGGAAAAATTGGCATCAATTCTTAGACCTAGTTTTAACCTTAAACTAAAAGTTATTTTAAATTTATATCAACTCACATAACCAATTATGTATTGATATATCAATTAGCATTGTTAACCGATCTCAGTATGCCTTGTATATTTAGCCGTCATACAAATTGTGACGTTTTCATCCTTAATCGCGTGGAGACAAGTCCGGGTTTTAGGTCTACTATAACGCACTATTCCGTTTTCTTAAGATATTGATCATTTCAAGACAAAATTGCCGGAACTTTGGGAGAACGTCGTCGTTTAGTAATGACGCCATAGTGGTGATTCGTGTGTGTTCGTATTACCGAGCCACTTCGTTACATTTGAAAAAAGGTGCTTAACATGTTCTACTTCAGATCCACATACCATATCCAGATATTACTTGGCTCATCGAGCTCGTTAGAGGTATTTTTTTAGGTCAATTCGCAATTAGGTCAATTGTCATTGCCTCTATCTCACATTTGTTTCTATATTGATTATGTCACCTATTTCGTTTGGGCCCTGCGTCTTAGGTGGCACAAATGCGCTCGCTTTTCGATTAGAATATCTACCTAGAGTACGCCGATCAGAACCAGAACAACTTCTTAGACACTGTTCGGTAGATCTTTGTTACTCTTAGCAGGATATTCATCTAATCACTTTCCAATGACCTGCGACGTGGTGACAATTTAGTCTATCATACACACCAGCTACGGTGTATGTGAGTAGCGCCTCCACCACACCTACACTGTGCAGCAAAACATTAGGAACTCTCAATAATAACGTGTTATACGCAAACTAAATTTACATAAATAATTTCACCATGTCATTTAAAAAACAGAAAAAGAGAAAAAAGAAACTAACTAACACATACAAAAAAACAAATGATACTACAAAAAAAAAAAAAAAATGCACAGGCACAAACAATTTATAAAGGACGCAAAACAATTGGAACAAATGGAAATAATTGTTGACAAAGTCTTTAGGTATACATATGAAAAGTAGTAACCAATGGCATAACCATTATTTTTGATATTCCCCCAACATCTTCTTGGCATTGACTCGATAAGCTTCCTAATTTTTTGTTCAGAAATTTCAGTCCAAGCGGTTTGAAGCTCTCAATAAAATTGATCATTGTTATTAAATGTTCCATGCAGTCTTACTTGATCGTCGACCTGCTTCCACAAATTATTGATAGGGTTTAGGTCCGCACTTTGCGCAATCCAGAGGTGGAATCATGAAATACGACCGGAAAATTTAAAGGAATTTAAAAATATTTTCAAACTTATTAGAATTTGAATAGTACTTTTATCAAATTTACCATGATGAATGCAGACTGATGTATAAATGCAACTTCTATAATATTTTAAGAGAAATGGCTGGTCTCCTACAAGCTTTTCGAAATTCTTTTTTTACCTGTACAACATTTTCGTTTAAAACTGCTCGATTATGAAATAGTTGTCGAATTAAATTTTTATGGTAAACTTTCATCTATTTGAGTTTGCACACAAAATATCTACGCCAACTTTGACCATTTTTCGAATTTTTTTATGTTTGTCCATTGAAATATTTTCTAACTATTCATTTTTCCGGTCAGATTTTATGATCTTGCCCCTGTATACATCAAAATGATTATATATTTCCGGAATTATTACAATTTTGAAATACAAAAGATTTCAATGCCATCTCATAAAATGAAACGGCGACGAACCTGGGGCGAGAAAAATGAATTTCGAAAATCTTGTAGGAGATTTACCATTGCTCTTAAAACATTATATAAGTTGCATTTATACATCAGTCTGTATCCATCATAGTAAATTTGTATCTAATAAATAAGTATCTAATAAATTTGAAAATATTTTTAAATCCGTTTAATTTTTTCCGATCGTATTTCATGATTCCGCCCCAGATCATAACATCAATTTTTTTTTAGTAGATATCCATGATTTAACATTCTTCGAGGTATGTTTCGGGTCATTATCCTATACTGAAACAAAGCAACATTTGATGCTCTAAGATGTCTCGATATACAAACTGGTCCATAATGCCGTTAATGCGATGTAGTGATCCCAAACCAGAAAATCCCGAAAAACCCCAAACCATTAAACTCTTGCATTCACCATGTTCTACAGTTCCTAATGTATATCGAGGATTTAAACGCTCTCTTTCTTTTTTTTAAATGATTTTGAGATCCGCAAATGTAATTTCATCGAAGTCATTAATCATGCTTGTGATAAACGGGATATTCCAGACGAGGAAATCTAAAATAGAGTCCTGAGTACACCCCATTGGGATTTGCTTATAGATATACAGAACTATTATAGATGTCTCTAATTACGGTGGATTGATTACTGAAGTATAGCTCCTAAAAACATTCATAGTATTTCTAGGGAGATTATACCCCGATAAACTTACGCTGACACTATGCCACGTAAGGTTCTCAAATGCTTCGGCTATATCCAAGAATATTCCAATAACATATTTTCAACTTTAGGTTTTGAAGTGTTGATTAGGCGGACTATCGCATCTTCAGTAGATATGCTACATCGGGAACCGAATTGTTTGTCCAAAAACAGCCTGGTCTGTTCAATCCGTTTCTTTGCTACTCTCTTCCTAAGGAATTGTATTATTACAGACACTGTCCAACTGTGTTGAGATCAGCTCCAAACGAGCATCAATTTTATCGATCAAATTAATTTCTGGAACTGCTTCTATACTGTCCTAAAAGAAAACCAAGTATCTATCAAATAGGCTCCAGTCACTTATCTTATTGGCAAATTTCGGAGTTTTGTTACTTTCAAGCCCACTATTCTGTGGCGAGTTTCATAACTCGAACTTGGTGAGTCTTTGGCCACTAGATGTCCAACTTTCTGTTAAACACAGAAACGTCATTGGGGTTCCCTGCAAGTTCATTGTGAGAAGGTCACTCCTAGCCACGAAATCCTTTACTTTTCTTCCGTTTTCATCGATTAAACGGTCATACCACATTTAGCTAGCATACGGGATGTAAGAAATAAGACTTAATTCGGACACTTTGCTGCCGGTGTAACGGTGGAACAGTGTGGTTTTTAACGCTTTTCGCGTTTTTCGCGCGCTTTTCGCGTTTTTCGCGTATTAAGCGATAATCGATAGATCAAATTGGAGAATCTGTTTACCCAACTTTTTGCGTAAAAGTGAACGAATATCAATCGTATTTTATAAAGAAAAGAGATGAAATCATACAATGCAGAAAGCCGAAATTATTTTTTGTTTATTTTCGTAACGCTTTCCCAACATGACTTCTTAAGAAACTATCACTGGAGAACGTTATCAACAATAATTGATCAATTAAGCCGCGCATTGAAGCACAAGTACCCACAATATGCCAAAAGACATGAAAATGTGATCTTTCAGCACGATAGCGCTCGACCACATGTTGCAAGAGTACGTCAAGGAAATTTTGGAGGTGCTTTAATAGGCTGCTTACGAAGAAGCCACAAATTGGGTCAATTTTTGGAACATCTTAAAACACGAGGAATTTTTTCGACGCGGAATCTGTATGCTGCCTGAAAGACGGGAAAACCCAATAGCTAACGATGGACAATACTTTGAATAAAATACATTGTACCAATTTCTCTGAATAAAGCTTCAAAATTTAAAAAAAAACCTGGTACCCCCAATAATGTAGTTTAATTTTCTAACGATACAGCAAATCTGGTTAGTTTAGCAGTAAAATTTAGTGAAAAACGAAAGTGTAAACGGAATTGACAATAAAAGAACTTGGAAAATTGAAATGAGTAAGATAAATTAAGATTGGAAATATTTATGATGTTCTAATCTCAAAATCCTTTTACGAGTCCCTCTTTAATGTTGGTCATTAGAGCAACGTTATTTGTTATAGTGAGCTTTCTTATGGTCATCCAAAAATAAATAAGTTGATGAACCCTAACAGAACAGTTCTGAAAACTGTACCACAAAACATTTTAGGATTTAAAAATACTAGTTAAATAAGATTTACATTTGAATTTGTTGTGTGAACTTTGTTGTGTGAAAGAATTTTCATGCCTAGGTAGCCTGAAATTTTGTTTCAAGGGATACTTAGGTTGACTTAAAAGAGTTGACATAAATTACAAGTTTCATGTAAGAGTAAAATTAAGTTTTCGATTCTTGAACTATTTGTGTGGTGGCAAGAACAACAACATATTCAAAACGCCGACAATATTATTGTGCTTATCCGCATTTGCAACAAATCTACTTCGAACGAAATACTGACTATACGTATTACATGGTGAGTTTGGTAAGCAAAACTTCCTAATTTGTTAAATCGGGTTAATTTTTAGTAGTGAAATTGAAATAAATAATATATATTAAGATTAGCTATCGGTTTGGTTCATTTCACTTTTTTAAATTATGACCAATATTTTTTTGTTGCCTGGCAATGGTGTTTCCTTTGTTAATTACGAGCAATACATATTTTTAGGATGACATCACCATCCAGTTTCTCCAAAAAAAATTACGAAACGATCAAATCAGATTCGTATTATGGTTTGTCATCCTTTCATAAATCTGACCTCACACAGAATGAACTGATTCACTTGATTTTCTGACCTTGACACCTTCCTGTCGGATATTTGGTTTAGAACTTTCCACAAGACTTTATCTTTTTGAATGCCCTTCATTTTACATCGACCCTTAAACCATTCACTGCACTTTTTTTCAATTAGAACAACAATACATAATAAATGTCGGAAATCATTAGATAATAAAATAAATCAAAACATAGTTTTTAGAATGACAGTTTAGAAAAAGAAATTAGAATTTCCTCACGTTTATTACTTACAAGGTATGTATACTTGTATTTACTTAAGCACATACGCTCGTATTAATTCTTGTGACAACTGGTAAGCGCAAGAAACTACTTTTCACAAAAGTATGTCAATTATACATTTTTTTTCATATACTTTTGTACACTGGCTGAAATCACAACACATACGACATTCCAAAAAAATCGTTTACAGAATGTAGAACAGTTAAAAAAATAAAGTTAATAATTAGGCGACTTACCGTTCTTCCGTAAATATTTTTTTTATAAACTTTTTTAAGATTTAAGCAACTTTGATCGAAGATACGAATATAAAAATTGATCAATCTTAATTATTATTGAATATCGACGATATATATTACTTCACTTGATTATTTAGTGATTAAGTTTATGATATAATTTTATACATTTTGATAAAGTTTTTCAAAACAAGATCATATCAAAAAATCGCGAATTAATTCGCGATAATAATTAATTATTTTTCTTAATGTAAATTATTTAAAATAATCCAACAACAATAACTAAATTTATACACAAAACTAATTTTTAACTGTTGTTTCAACTTCAAACTAACGGTTGATTTGTTTCATGTATATTGTATACCATTTAATATTTTGATATGTAGTAGAGGTTCTAATACATAAAACTAAAAATTAACTACTTTTTATTTATTTCGCTTTCTTTCACCAAAAAAAAAAATTCACTAATTATATTCACAAAAAATTTAATATTTGTTTTTAAACAATGGCCAACAACAATTTTTCCAAATACTATATTATTGCTTAACGAACTTCACTATTATTAACAATATGCATAACGAACAGAATTAGTATCGGGTCTCCGTATTAAAGAAGTCTGCACGATCCAAACACACAAGATTTATTATTTATTTCCAAGTTTGATCTTACTAACAATTTCTTTTAAATTCATAATAGGTATACGGTCGCTTAAAATTACAAAAATTATTTTATAAACGAAGAAATTAACTTAAATAAAAAAATTGTAATAATAAAGTAGAAAAGGTAAGAGAGAAGCCTTGACACTGAAGATGTTAGTAAAACACTGATCGTAAGAAAATAAAAATTGGATTTTTTTAAAAACCTTATAACTTTAGTTTTTGTGTGTTTGTCGATCGTTGTTAGTTGGAGTTGAAAGAAAACGAATGAAGAAATTTTTTTGTTATTTTGTTCATAACAAAAATAAAAATAACAACAATAACAATATAAGATACTAAAATGTTTCTTTTTCAATTTGGTCAACACTTTCAGTACTAGAGGTAGTTTGGTAGTCTTAAAGTAAGTAATTTTGCGGCAAACGGAATACGAAATTTCTTAGGTTTCAATGTGATAGCCTGAAAAATTTTGGATACTTATCGGAAATGCTTCACATAATCTGACAATATATATCTTCATTAAAGATGTATGATGGAGGATAGTGTTAAAGCGGTTTGAACATAAATCTATAGGAGAGCAACGCTATATAATGTAACATATAACATTAATACAGTAGGCCAAATTAGTAAAACAACAAACTTTTTCTGCGGGTTTCATCTCCATTGACACCTTGTTAAAGTTAGCCAGAAGATGCCAGCCGAAATTGAAAAAATCGATAATGCAGATAGTGTTTTGACTAGTTCAGCAGAAAGTTAAACAAATTATATATTAAATTGAACTATCCCAGCCGAAAGTGAATAACCTAAAAAATCAGTCGAGAACATATACTATATTATAACAAACAACAATTAAAATCTTCAATTTAACCGATATTAATTTATTGTTTCGTGTCAATTGTGAAAGATTGTTTCTTTTTTTCTTCTGGCAATAAAATCGTTTATCATTCGAGATTACACCAGATGGACACCAATCTGACTATGCCGGTTCAAAAGCCCATTACTATAAATAGATTCTGAGTATAAAGTTGGGGTGGGTCTGATGGGGTTATAGGGGTGAAATTTTGATTTTCTCCTTTTTTCAACGATAAAATCGTTCGTCATTCGTGATTTTACATATAGACACCAATCTCACTATGCCGATTCGATAGCCCATGAACATAAGTAGATTCTGAGTATAGGGTTGTGGTGGGTCTGATGGGGTTATAAGGGTAAAATTTTCTCCATTTTTCGTCAATAAAATCGTTCGTCATTCTAGATTTTGGGATTTCTAAAACCTCATCACACCTACCCCAACCCTATACTCAGAGTCTACCTATGGTCAGATGACATATATGTCATTTCATCTCTATAACCTAAATCAAAATTTCACCCCTAAAACCCCATCACACCTACCCCAACCCTATACTCAGAGTCTACCTATGGTCAGATGACATATATGTCATTTCATCTCTATAACCCCATCGCAATCACCCCTAACCTATAATCAAATAATGCCTATGGTCATAGGCTATTGTATCGGCATGGTCCGATTGATGTGTTTATATGCCAAAATTTCGAATGACAAACGATTTTATCGAGGAAAAATGGGGATTACCAAAATTTCACCCCTTTAACCTGTTCAGACCTACCCTTAATCTTACGGGACAAATTTACTGTCGAAACAACCGAAAATAAAACATTTCACCAATACAACCGAATAAAACCTACTACAAACACATATTCAAATTCTACTTAGGGTCATGGTTCATCCAATTGGTACAGTCAAATAATTCATCTGCCAAAATCTTGATATACAAAAAAATCATCAGCTAAACGTGACTGCGTCTCATGGCTATTCTATTGATGCCTGTTATTGACATTTTCTTTTGGAAAATTGATGATTTATTTGTAACTTTTAAATCTATATTGCTGGCATTTTTCAGTTTGAATATTGAATTTAATCTTCTTTATCGATGTAATCTGCATTATCGATATTTTCGGTTGGTATAACAAAATTAATGGCTGATATGCCACCTTTCGACTAGGACGACAAAGGCACTATCTGCATTACCATCTTTCGGCTGGGGTAGCAAATACACTATCTACATTACCATCTTTCGGCTGGAAACTTTCGGCTAACTTTAACAGTATTCCATTGAAACTACTTTGGTCCCTGGAAACAGGGAACTGGGGAAAAAATTTATTTGTAATTTGTGTTCAAATATTTTTTTCCGGCATGCTGAGATAAAAGCCAGTGTTAAATTTTTTAATTAAATTGGCAATAATTTTCCCTGCAAATTTAGATATGGAAAAACTATTCCCAATTTATAAATATTTACATCAAACTTTTCTCCTCAGTAGTCCGGAAAATAATATTTACAACAGAAATTACATATAAATTCTTTCCCCAGTTCACTATTCCCAGGGAATTACCAAAATAGTGCCACATGCGGTGGTTTGGGAATGGAACATATCAATATATAGTAGGTTGTACAATACGATTTGTCAGTGATAAAATTTCACTGTTCTAATTGAAAACAAATTCATGAACGATTGTAAATAGTGTATAAGGTGGGACTCTTCACCTTCAATTAGAACAGTAGAATTTTGTAACTGCACGATATTTAATTTTCACCATTGTAAAAAATACTGCTACACTTTGAACAGCTCTGTGAATATACGAATGAGTTGACATATAGATCTACATGCAACTTCACACGTGTTCATAAAATAGTAGTACCATTTTTAGAAAATAAAACAACGAAACTAATAGCTCTATCTGTTATCGAAAGATAAAACTTACTGAACAACCTAGTAATAAGTAGTAATACATTTGTTGAAAATCCTGGTCCCACCCCCAATGAGATATTTAAATATTAGAAAAAATACATAAAAAGGTTAGTCAAAGAATGTTTAATAATAAGAAGTCAATATAAAATCTAAAACGTTGAATACGTACTTTGTAATGAACGGATGTGAGTGACCTTCACCATCGCACTCTGATCGTTATAGAAATTGCTGCTATTCACTTATTACTCCTTGCGGCTTTGTCTCCCTGAGCTCAAGCTGGTAGAAGGAAAGGTATTTGGTTTTGGAGTAAGCGAATTACAACCTTGTTTACGCACGTTGAAACAAAAAAAAATACATAACAGGAATTGGCGAAACCAGGCCAGTTGGAAGCCAGCTGGAACCGTTCATTGTACATTGTGTATTGTTTTTTGTTTTGCCTTTAATATAAGTAACATCAGACATTTTCTACAAACATTCCTATAAACAAGGATAAGATACTTAAATATGCCATGCAGTTGTTGTGAACCAACATCAATACTGAGAAAAGGAAGACAATAATTCATAGAGAAAAAAACTTGAATGTTGTTGTGCTGTTTAATATCAAATATTCAACTTAATCACCAATTGTGGCCTTTAAAAATGCTTGTTTTACATATTCTACATATATAGATATTAAGTATTACAAAACAGACTCAGAATACAAAAAAAAAACAATCAAGTTGCACTACAAAAAAATTAAATTAATTTATATATTATGCTAAAGAGTTTTGAAATTATTTGTGTGTATTGGAGTGTCGCTAAATGTTGCTCATGCAACGCCGAGTTCAAACAGAAACGAACGTTTATCATCAACTTCTCCACATCTTGTCATTCCAATTGTCATCTCTGGCCTGGTCACACTCCAGTTGTGTGTCACTAATATAACTCGTGGTGGCCCCTGTCTCGTGGCCCTGAACACCAGCTGTTATCTCTCAAATGCCACTGGCTGGAGAGTGACCTCATATGCATTACTATCTGGCATTGGGCTTATGATGAAATCCTTCCTATTGCCCTGGGTTGGATTATGCCCACGGATCAAGTCCCACATTCAGTTTCGATGGCGTTGAAAAATAATTTAAGGTCCCTTTTTTAACAATGATTTTACTATCCATTGCCCCCATTACGCACGCGACTAGATCCTCTTCACTGTCGGCCCCGAATTCAACAGTTAGTTAATTTCAGTTGGCTTACAATTATTTGGCTCCACTATCAAATGATAGGCTTTATCAATCCTTCTGATGTGCGGGTAATTAATGATTTCCGTTTGCAATATTAACATTATTTTGTTGATGTACAAGTCGATCCCTCACACCTTCTCTAAGTGGTAATTTTAATACTTTAGGTAACTTGCCGGATCCACTATTTCTATTTGCACTGGCATTGCGCTGTCCATGATGCGCATTCTTCCATGTTGCCTGCGCGTTGATTCCTCTGTCAGGCACTACACATCTTTACTCACATACTATTAAATTTTAACTCCCTCTTCTTAATTAGACATTAAATAGCTTTATATATTCATTATTTTGTCAACGATTATTTTTACTTTATCGTACAATTAATTGATTCTTATTTCCTAATTACTACTTATCTTGGAATTGTTCTGAATTTTGGGAGTGGGTTGGAGCCGCAACTATCATCTTACTACCCTCAGCTCTGCAAATTTCCACCTCAACAGACTGTTTACATTTACGCGTGTGGCTATTGATCTGCTAGTAAATTTCAGATTAGATTAGAATTATGTTAAACTAGTTATGATTAAATTGGTTAAAAACAGCCAAAAAATTTCTGCCCAGCTTTAGCAGTAGGTCAATGCAGTTAATGCCCACAAAACTCTATGGCCGTGACAGCACGACGATTGGCTATTAAAAAATGTCATAAATCACGATACTTTATAGTAGCCGACGTATGGGTTAGATATAAAAAATGTGAGGCAGGTTATTACATTTGATTAACCCCGGTCGTACAACACCGATATCCAGTGGTATTAGTAGAAATAAGGAGAAAATAGATTTAGGAGTACTTTTGTAGTCGTCCAACCAAACCAATCACCAATCGGCAATATTTTTGAAGGCAACATTTTTGAACATATTTGGACTGCACTTCTTATTATAAATGAGCTTATGTCCTCAAAATGAGGTAGGCAGTTCACAAAATTACCTGTATTTTTATTGTTTTACTATGTATGTGACTAAATAAATAAATAAATTGTGCCGTGAGTCCATCCACCTTAAAATTAGATTACCAAAACTATAGCCGGCCGTATATTTGAAATATTAATTGTAACACGTGGTTAGGTACTACTTGGCAAACTAACATGCATTTTTAGTTTAGCCGAGCACTCATATACAGCAGACAGTGTATTCTTTGAATCTCATTTTTCTAAAACTTGTTCAGCGAATTCCTGGGCTGCCTTGCGACCCCTACACCCTTACCCAATCCGAGCAACGAAAACTCAGAGCACATTTCAACGCAATAACCAAAAAGTAAATGTTTTTGATCTTAGTTGATTACAGACGGAAAAATAGATTAAAAGTTGGTAAATATATCCATATTTTCATATATGGTTTACATTGAAGATAACTTAGAGTTATTTTTTTTTCTCTCGACATTGTAAAGCTCAGTTTATCAATGTTTAAGTTTTAACGAGTATGTGATGGGCACTTTTACATAAATCACTGCATTGGCATGTGTTACTTTTGTTTGACCGGACTTTTTGACATTCTCTGTTTTTTTCCTATGGGACGTCGATTGTCGAAATATCATCCTTATACGATCACCATTTCATTTCACTTATAGTTAAAAACATTTAAGGGGCAGGCGAAAATCCACAGACTTTCTAAAACGATATGTCATGCTATGGTCATCTCGATAGATTTTGTCGAAGTGCGTATACTAGAGACTAAATGCCGACAGTGGTGGATATTTCATAACCTTTAAGCTATTTATAACTGCTTTAATTTTACAAATTTTAATTACTTGAAAAATGTAATATTTACTGAATTATCGGTTACTGAAGCCAACCGGATTTGTTTTTTATTTTATTTGTTTAAAAAAATGAAATGAATGAATAAATGGAAGTGTATTAGCATTAAAATACCCTTACGAGTTGAAATAATCTCAAGAATTGATCATGTACTTAGTCAACTTGAAGGGTGGCATAATTTCTAGCACAAATTCTAATCAATTGATAAGCGGTGATATATTCCAAAATGAAAGAGAACAACCTTGTATTTGGTTTAAATGTAATCCCAATTATTGAACGCTACACCTGAAAGAGTTAAAAATTATAAAAATTCTAAGCCAAATGCATTACAATTTTATTTTTATTTTATACATCCACATTAAACATTTTTAGCCACAAATACACATGTAATAGGTATAGAAAATTAATGATAAAATTATAAGAAGATAGAAGAAGATGCGGACACGGTGAATTGTATACACTTATCTTTTGTAATTCATATAAGAAAGAAGAGTTCACAATAATATAATTATAGACAAAAAGAAAAGTTTTTTGTGTTGCTGTATCTCGAGAAAGAGATAAGACAGAATTGAAGTAAAGATAGATACTCGTACAAGTAAAAAACTAAGAAGTTGTAGTTTTTTATTTGATACGAATCAAGGTAATATAATAGAGCAAAACAACAACAGTAATTAAGTAATGTCATTCAAAGTTCAATGAAAGGAAAGCTTGTATTGTATTTACGATTATTTAGGTCCATGATTGGGCTGATTTCAATATAGGTCTTTGCATGCGATTACGATTATTGTGGTCAGGCGAGTGTGCACAAAAAGAAAAGATGACTTTTGTATTTTACCCAATTTATCGTGATTTATAATAAGCGGAAAATGCAGTTACCGCGCGTCATATGTAACATTTAAAATCAGGTTCGTCGCTTACTCGCCTGTTGCAGTTTTTTGTTCATAAACTCGGCGTTTACATAATTTGTGTTAGCCAAAACAACTGTTAGAAATTGCAATCTCGGATGAATAGCCTCATTAATCATACGATCTAACCAGAATATATATATATATATATATATATATATATATATATATATATATATATATATATATATATATATATATATATATATAAATATATATATATATATATATATATATATATATATATATATATATATATATATATATATATATATATATATATATATATATATATATATATATATATGTACATTAAAAACTCCTCGTATACACAGTTATTCATCTTGTGTATGCTCACACATCTTTTTTTATTTTTCTATATTAATTGGTTTTCTGCTTCATAGACTTGCAATAAATAGTGTTTAGGACAATACATTTCAGACAAATCGATCGATGCACTACAAGTTGAGAATGAAGTTTGAACATTTTGAATCGGAGATTAAAGATCATTGATTAACAGTACTTTATGGCTCTTTTATGTATTTTGTTATGTCTTCAGAGAGAATGTTTATGTACATATGTGTGTGTGTGTAGCAGAGTTCTTAAATCTTAAATAACATCTTTTGCCTTTTTTATGCGGTTGAATAATTTTTGAATGTGTGAACATTTTTTTGTAATACAAATTTTTATTTAACAGTTATATGTTTATATATACATTTTTATAACTGACTGTATTTTATGTAGATTTCGTACCAAACTTAATTTAAAATGTTTTGCACTTTACGATGGTACCTATAGTAAAGGAAGCTCTATTATATGTGTGAAGAAGAATACACAGAAGGTATTTATTTTCTTTATGAACTAATTATTTGCGAGACGATTTATATTTGGTTTTGAGGATTTGATTTTATATTTTATTTCGAGGACCTTTTTTTTAATTCAAATGACCAGAGCAGCAGTTGCGTTAAGAGAGTTAAAGAGCGATTGGCTGATTTTCTCAAGATCTACCACCATTAAGTGAAGTCATCACACCAAAGATCTTGGAAATTGAATACGGAATGTACGATACAGAGCTGGACTTGTTTAGTGTGTTAAGACTTTCTTTCAGCTCAAGAACAGCTTAGAAAATATTGCTCTTTTACCGCATAAATGCCACAAAATACAGAATCACCACTGATGCATCTAGCACTGCAATAGGTGCGATCCTACAACAACTCAACGAAGAGATACGGGAATCTCTTGTTCTGTAAGAAACTATCAGATGCCGAAATCGTATCGCATTTGATAGATAATTGCTCGCAATCTTCCATGCAATTAAACACTTTCACTTTTTTATCGAAGGTAGGGAGTTCACCAAGTTCACCAATCACAAACCACTTACTATAAAGCAATTTCCTCCTCTAAAGCGGAAGCATGCCACTTGGATTTTGTCTCACGACAGATATTCAACATACGTAGGGCTAAGACAACGTGCTCGCCGACACTCTATCTCGGACATCACACAACTTGTTGCATGGGGCAGCATACGACTCAGAACTGACAGACTTACTCTCTAATTCTACAAATTGGCAATCTTCCAAGTGGAAATGAGATAAATTGCGAAATCGGATAATTTGGACAATTTATTGTGAAGTAACTATACATGCAACAATCGTTCGTACATTCCTGAGCCGCTATGTCAAACTATATTGTCAACACTCTGCATAATATTTCACATCCAAGTGTACGAGGAACTCGCAAACTCGTCACTTTAAAATATTTTTTACTAATATGAACAAAGATGTAACCCAATGAGCAAACACCATGTTAATCCTGCCAAATATGCAAAGTGCAATAAAATACTAAACCGCACCATCACAACCAAACCAGGTAAAAATACCAATTCCTACACAACTAGTATTGGTATCACACAAAACAAGTGTATCGCAATACCTTCTTTAATAGCTCCAGCAAGCTACAAAAGCAGTTACAATTCCTGACCGCTATCCTATCCCCCACATCCAGAATTTCTCCTTGCCGTTACATGGATACTCGATTTGCTTGAAAATAGATTTCGTCAGACCATACCATCTAATTCTAATTGCTCCTGACGACATTCATGAAACCGCAATTGTCATACCATTTGGCTTATTTGATGCTGTATTTTGTGTCGTTTAGCGGATGTGCTAAAAGAGCAATATTTTCGAGCTCAAGGAAGAAAAATTTGGAGGTGTTTTGGATTTCTTAAGAAGGCTTGCCAATTTTATGTGACAGTTGATTGTATTCCAACTTTCACTTATTCGTTGTGGTGCTAAGCATCTTCGCTGCTTGTGCGTCCTAATGGACTCACACATAGATTCCACTTCATACTGCCTCGCTTTCTGCGTTTACTTTCTTTCATCTCACCCTTCGATCTTCACCTCACGGAGGTTGTTATCTATATTATTGTTTTTGTTAATGACTTTCTTGGCCCATGCAACACACTTTTCTAGTTCCTGTGTTTGCTGCCCCTGTGGGATAATAACAAATTTATTTAGCATTCTATAAGTCACTTTCACACAGGCGGCAGCATTTACGGAAAATGCAGTGCCAAAAACGAGTCACAAGTTTAATTAATAGAATTAAAATCTATAATTGACATTGGTTTATTCTGCGTCAGGCACCAAAACAATATTAAATGACCTCATTATGTATCTTGAAAACCAATTAATTTCTGATTTTTAGTATATGGATTTCGACAAGAACAAAATTTTATTTTAAATAATTTTGTGGACTGATTATGCGTTTCGCTGGCTTCTTACAGTTATATTGGAGTTTGGGATGATTATGATTGGTGTTTGGGATGTAGGTACTAACTGCTAAAATTTTTCATTTTAAGGGTAATCCTCGGCATGTATGAACTGGCTAGAACATATGTAGTATTCCTTAAATTTGATGTAAATTTAAATCACAAAATTTTCAGGATTTCATTTGAATGACATTTAGGAAATTAGAACTGTGTTATCTAGAGTTGTCGTTTTGCTCAATATAGTGAAGGAGTTCAATTGTGAGTGCTTTACCTTTTGAAGGTTGAAGCAGTAGTGCTTCCGCCAAATTTGAGTGGTGCTGGATGGTTCCTCACACTTTGAATTATAATTCAATGTAGTGTACTATATTTATGTATTGTATTTCAAAACTGCATTGTAACTGAAACAATTGCATTGAAATACTCGCCTTGGGAGAATTAAAGCCCCCATCCCCACCTGTAAACCTTTAGTAATGTGTTTTCCACAACTAAGGTTCACGTGAATTTCTCAAACCGAGTACGTTACGACTATTGTGCCTGTGCTGGGTAGCCTTTTGCACATATGCAATAGTGGACGAAAGAAGTTACATATTATATAACATATGTACGATATATCGAAAATAGTTCCTCGACCATGATCATGGCCAATATTTTGCGCAAGCTTTCATTTAAATTTGCATAATCCTTTACATAATTCAAAAGGTTATATCCCAAGTAAACAAGGTTATATAATGATCATAAACCATATACAAACTGCGAGTAAAACCCGCACATACGAGTAATGTATAGAAAATTATGCTCGTATCTAAAAATAATATTCGTTTTATGTGAAACCAATCAAAACTAATTAACCTTCATCATTATCCAAATGGTGTGTACCAGTCGCTTGTTATTATCATCTTACTCGCTTCATAATCATATTCTTATATAAAGTCTGTATATCTTGACCGACTAAATTGAATGCATCATATCACAAATTAACTCATTCGGCGCAGGTAATTCTACTTTGAAATTCAACTTTAGAATACTTTAATATGTTGATGATGCTGTTTGTGGTGACAATTATGGTCAGGTGGTGCTGACCGAGTTGAAAATAAGAAATGATTATCAAATTGATTATCTTTGAGAATCTTCTTCGTCGTTTTCTTGTGGATTTGCATTTATTTTCAGAGGTTCTCGGGTATTCGTCTTTCTCTTATTATTGTTATTATCGTCAAAATGATTGTTATTATTTCTTTGAGTTGAACAACCTAACATCTTGTTCTGGATAACATATTATATTAAAGCTTTTGAATGAAAACTTAGGTTATTGATGAGTATCAAATTATATCATAAGAAGTATCACAAATAAACTGCATATAAGAATGCAAATGTTAAATAAATGGTTTAGATAAATAGAGATTCCCGAATACGTTAGAGCCCTTCATATTGATTGATTGTTTTTATAAATGTATGAAGCGAGACCTCACACAATCGCATATGTGAGGAAGTTTTAGCGAATTGGGTTTTTCATATACGAGTATTATAAAAATATGAAATGTACGTGATACGAATAATTATGAATCTCCACTGTTCGCCATAAAAAATCTTTCAGAATCTTTCTTAAGATAATCTTCTAAGTTACTTTTGAAGGTCGCCAAGTAACTATAAGTATTGTTAAATGATATCGACATGTTTAATATAAGTATATGACCCAAGATGCGGTTTGTGAGGTTTGTGTCTCATAATAGGATATTGTATTTAATGAGTTTTCAACCCGTTAACAGCTTAAAACATAGATTTCACAGATGAATCAAGTTCGAATAATACGAAAAAATCCGTCACACTCATAATATGGATAAGTCATCACGGAAAAGAAAGTTTTTTACAATACGAGTGTAGTGTTAATAAAAAAAATATTCGTGAACCAATCCTGTAAAACCGCTATTTATAAATTTGCACTCGCCCATGTGCTTAAGTGCGAAATACTATCGATTAATTAAAATCAACAATTTATGACTAATTTGAATATAGATCCAATTTAAAAAAATTAACAGATGGAATTACTTATCGTCAAAAATTTATAGCAGTAACATAATAAATTAATTTTTGTTCTAAATTTTGCTAGATATCGTTAATGAGGGAAGTAGTGATGCATAAGCGACACCGATATAGTTAAATTAACGCTACATTATGCGTGTTAATTAATGTTGTTGATACATGTGAAAATAAAATTGAAAATGTTCATATGAATTTTAATCATATGCTGGTCGATGAAATTCAGAATACCTTTATATTCTACGTACCTTTACAATCTACCTAAATCTTGACCAATAATGTAGAATTAAAACAAAGAGAACAAAGCTGCATAATTGCAAAATAATTTTTAAACTTCTCGGAAAAGAATCTCGGAACCTTCTCCAAGGGGTTTTCACTTTCACACTTGTTCGTAAATTTAGAGTCAATTAACGTATAATTTTCACTATTTTTTTGGTAAAAATGATTTATAAAGCAATGATTTACAAAAAATGTTCATGTAAGCGAATATAAATTTAATTATATCAAAAGTATTTGAAATTTTAAACGTGTACGGGTTCTTTCAAAGGAGGGAGCATAAAAGATTTTTCCGGAGAAAGATTTTTTTTTTAATAATTTCATAGTAAAACAGCATAATTTAATATTTTTTAAACTTCAGTGTCATTTATTAAGATTTCAAATTTATTTTAGTTAATTACATAGTAAAAAAAATTATTTCATTTTTGGAAAATAAGGTAAATAAAAGAGAAAATGAAAGAATACGAAAAAACAGTATTCCGGATATTAGATGTTATTCCGGATAATAGGTTTCCGGATAAAAGAGGTTTGTATGTAATTAAAAATTAATTACATACAAACCTCTTTTGAAGAACTTCAAATTCCTTTTCCTGCTTGGGAGGAGGGGGGCTTCAAAGTGAGGGATAACATAACCCTTCATATGTGGCACGACAGTAGGTGGGATGAAGGCTAGAATTTGTTAAGCGCCACTTTACATGCTATTGTTCTTGTGTGTTGTTTGTCTAATTGCACATTGGTTGATGTGGCGGTTCTTGTCTGATTGCTGTGGTCTAGGGAAGTTCGCTGTGAAGGAAGGAAGGAGGAAGTTCTTGGTAGGCCGCTTAGTATCGCTGATTGCAGTTGTTAATGTCCACTTGCACTGGTATTGCTGTCACGGAGCGCATTAATGTAGACTGGAGAAATTAATGGACAGAAGACTCCCACCTAATAAGTTGGAGATAGCAAAAGATGAATTTGAATATATGATGAAACAAGGCATATGTAGACCATCAATCAGTAACTGAGCCTCATCACTTCATGTGGTAAGGAAACCAAACGGAGATTAGCGTTCAACACAATAACGACTGATTAGTGAAGTTCTTTTAGGAATAAATTTCATGTTTTTTAAGTTTTCATGAACCCCTGGGTACGAGTCAATAAAAATTAAGAGAACTCTCTTGCGTTAAAAAATTCATAAGGGAACTTATTGCTTTTGTAAGTGTATGTTGAATACAATCATCAAATCGCTCCTGAAACAAATGCTTTTAAACGGATTTGACAGAAATTTACAAACTAAGGTTACTAACCGTTATAAAAGATGATAATTTGCAATTAATTTATTAGGGAGAAGTACGCTTGTCAGTTTTTGAGGTAATAATTCATTAGGATATCGGATCGATTTTAACGTTTTGGTGATCGTCAATCGTAATGGACGGTGCACAAGACTAAATTATTTTCAAATCAATTGTCACACGTCGAAAGTAACCCAGCATTGTCTGTCATCATCTATAAAATGGTGTAGTTGTTCAATGTTTACTTAATCTGAGTGCTAGGGCATTTTAATAGCATGGCGAATCTAAGCTAATACTTCAGGAGTGAGCGCCAAGGCAATTCTACGCTTCGTTGAAAGGTCTAAAGGGTTTCAATGAGTAGGGACCACCTATGTGTGGTGCGTCTATTGGCGGAAATATGTCTATGTCCGTCCTTTACGACAACCACAATAATAAATAAAAAAAAACTTCGAAAATAGGTCAAAGTTGGCCTACATATTTTGTATGAAAATGCAAATAAACGAAAGTTTAATTAGGAAAAAATTAAGAAATATTCTACCGGACGAGAAATTGAATTTCGAAAATATTCTAGCTTCTTTCCGGTCGTATTTCATGACACCACCCGTGCACTCGATCCAATTTGCCATCTATTGTAATTTTTCGATTTATGTTTACCTACCTATTTCATTGTGTTTTGATTCCTATTTGTTTTGTACGCTATTTAATCACGAATGACTTAATACCATAAAACATTCCTGCACACCATCCTATTTAGTTCGATGGTTGGTCGGATGGATGAGTTCCATCCAATACTTCTAATTTAATTTTACCAAACCAACTTGCCTACAACACATTATCCGATTTTGCAACCAATCTAATCAAATTAAACCGACCACCGGACCAAATTGGGTCATCTATGAAATTCTTTAGAAAACCAACCCTAAGCTAATCACCTTGTCTGGCTGAACGGTAAATTTCCTGAGAAATCTGCCATAATATTAGGGTACAGTATTAATATTTGAATTCGATACTAATATATTTAATAATTATAAGGAGCAAGTATAGAGCCCCGGTGGCAAAGTCGTCAGCATGCTTGCTCCAGCGACCGGAGGTCCCGGGTTCGATTCTCGGTTGGTGACAAGGAAAAAAAAATTAGGATCAATGAATTAATCAACAATTATTATCCGAAATACAAATGATTAGGAAACCTCATTTGAGGCGGCCAAATCGGTTGGTGGGATATAGTGCCAGAGAGAAGAGAGAGAGGGAAGGATGGAAAATAATTCCTCAACATTTTAACGATTCCTTAAAATTTACTGGACAAAAAGAAATTTAATTTCAAAAATATTAATTCTTGAATGCAATGGATTTGGGCTCGCCGATTTGTAAGGCGAAACAATTGAAAATAAGCTGCTATACATTTCAATAAGGTTGCTATCCTGAATTGAAAATATTTGAATCATTAAAAGAGAAGGAACTTCGTTGTTTCAGAGGTTTGCAAACCAAATCTGTGGTATTGATTAATTCTGGAAATTAAAGAGTTGTAGCCCTTCACGGGATTCTCTACTTTCCCAATCCTATTCTTAAGTGACACCAATATAAGTTTTGTACCCCTACAGACCAGTATCAGAAGATCCCCAGAGACTACGCAAAAAACTGTATCAATTCCTCCGAGTAACTCGATGTCACTAGTTCCATTAAAATATCCATGGTGCTGTAAATGAAATTTAATTAGCAATTCAAATTAAAACGAATTTCATTAATTAACTAGCATATTATTTGTTTTATAGATTCGACATTTTTCTTATAACACTTAAAACTGCACAGCGGAGTATTAGTCTTGGAACAATTGTACTTCTTCAAATTGCCACAAATAGCACAAAGTATCGGTTTTGGCGCCTCAATTTCACAATGTGCCTTTATCGGTATCTCAAAATCGGGCGGAAATGTTATGGTCGCTCCATTTAGTGTATTGCGATACGAAATCATAGGAATTTGTGTTCTTGCCGGTCGGTTTTTTAAGGACCGTATTTTTGTATCCTGCTTCTTTAAAAGTCGTTCCATTGTTTTCTTTTTATCTTTTTCTCGCTTTTCATCGGCCAATTGTTTCCGTTTCTGAGATTTTAATTGTGCTTTCTGTATTGCTTCAGCCGTCATAACTTTTTCTTTATAACCTGTGGGTAGGGACATTAAAGTTTCGGCAGGAATTGTAGGTTCTTTATCATTTCCGCGCTCGTACATAGCCCTTTGTCGCGCCGTCATAAGTTTTGGGTCTTTAATTTTTTTCAATTCATCATCTACTTCCTCAAGCTTTCCAGATTCTATTGCATCCAACCATCGTTCTTCTTCACTCGAAGTTCCGCTATCTTTACCCTTCTGTCGTTTTTTTTTCGGGCCCCCCGGTTTCGGTGGACTTGTACTCATCGCTGCAGTGGTTTTTGTAAGCACCACCGTTTGATTTATGTTTGAAACGCTCGCTAAAGATTTTAATTTTTCCGCCGCTGATATTGTCTGAATCGAATCTTCAAATTGTTCCTTTACATCGGAAACATCCGTGACCACATCGATAGCATCCGAATCGTACTCGACTTTGGCTTTTTTATGTTTCTTGTGTTTTTTATGCTTTTTCCTTGGTTCAGATTGATCAACTGCAAATAAATCAAAACATAATATATGTTAATTTAAAATTAAGGGTTTATAACTCACCGTCTTGATGTAAATCTTTCTTTTTAGCCATTTTGTGCGAAAAAATTTTAAGGAATCACAAGTTTTGTTTTGGTTTTAGAAATGTCAAATTTGTCAAAACAAAAATAGAGTTCAGTGAGTGATTCAATTATTCATTCACATGCACCAAATATTTTAAAAAGTATTTGAAATAAGGTTAAATATTTTATTATGCGTTTTGTAATTAAATAAAGTTATATAAAAGGATAAATATAGAAACAATTATTACAAAATAATATAGTTATAGTATTTGATAACTAACAGTTTATGTTGGTGTATATTTTGGTCGGGTTTCGACTTTTTCCTTATCTTGGCCGTTACGCACCTCGTACTGCAGCATCGATTTGGTTTCTTCCACGATTCGGCCCTCAGGACAATCGATTTTAGTCTGTTTCTTATCCGTGTCAATAATAGATGTGCAACAGATTTCGTGCTTCTTCACACCGCGGGCGTAGAACGACCAACAGCATATTTCGTTTGACCGGAACGAAATTTTGATGAAAATAATACGGGAACGGTATAAAATAGATAACTTATCGAATAGCTCGATGTTTTTGAGCAGATTATCGTCTGAAGCTGGTGTATACGAATACTTATTGTTGTGCCGATTCATAAACAGACGTACTACAGGCCTCCGGGCATTTCCGATCAAAAATTCCTCCTCAGCTGGATTTTTAATAAGCGGCACATAAATTTTTACCGCACGACTTTCCCGGTCGCGCTTTACGAGCGTGGCATCACATAGATCGATAAGTTCTTGAATTTGATAGTATATTGCTTCGGCTTGTACTTCAGCAATAGCTCGCGTGCTCTCTGGCAGGATCGCATGACCATCGCGTAGAAAATTTAGTATTATACCGAAATGTTTTCCACACCGATCAAGTAATATCCAGCCTGAAATTAACCATGGATTAGCTAAATTGTTAACCATTTATTTAGTAATTTACCATCTGAATCAGTGAGCACTTCCATCTGTCCACTAAACATTGCTCGTAGCATTGATTCGTTACGGATTAGAGTACCAATTGTCGTATGATATAAACTACCTCCAACATTTAACTTAACATATTGAGCAGGATTACCTTTAATAAGGGTTTTTTGATCACCAGACATGGTGAAATTATCGTAAATTCACAAAAAAAATCTATCAACTTTAGTGTTTACAAAAAATGAGCGACATTTACAAACGAAAGAACTATTATAAGGTACACAAATATTTGAGTTGTATTAAGTTAGATGATTGTTTGAACATTTAATTATTATGTCTATTTTATAATATACTTGATTTATTCATTTTGATGAGAAATTTTTTCGTTTTTTAAATTATTTACTCCGTTTTTGCGTCATGTTTTCCATATTTAGATTTGTTTTCCTATAAATGTCAAAAATTTGACACTGCTGTCTTCAACTGCATTGTGAATTGTTCAAATTTATTGTACACTTGCGTAAATGTTAATCCATATGAATAAAATCTAAGCGTCCTTGCGTATATACACGGCCACGTCGAGTGCCAGCAAATTTTTTTTATATCCATGCTTTTTTGTTAATTTATATTTTAGACAGAGTCTATATATACTGGCCATGACACGTTATTTTAACACAGTATTAGTTTTGCCTGTTCGCATACTACTTTAAAATTTTACATGGATTTTTTTTAGTTTTGCTTTTATAAATTCGTTTACCGAAATGAAACGAGCCAATTAAATTGTTTGATTTTCTTTTTGTTTTGCTTGTTTGTTACAGGGTAGTGATGATTTATTTTATAGTTTATTGTCGATCTGTTACTCTTTTTCTCTCATTAGTTATGTTGTGCTCTTCTGCAGTGCAAATGATAATAATAATATAGCCAAGAGCCAAATATTAAATTAATATCAAAATTTAATTTTAATACTAAAATAACAATCATCTTATATAACATATAAAACGTATATAACATATAAAAGTAAAAAGCAATTTAAAATAATATTTTAAGTTTAAAAAAGTAATTTAATTAATAAAAAAAATGATTAGGGTCAAAAATAAACAAATATTAAATTTTGACACTTTCCCTATTAAATATTAAACAGGGCTGTAGCAAACTCACAACAAATATATCCCTACACACGTCATGCCACCATTAAGCGTGTGCTCAAACTGAAGTCAAGATGAGAAGAAAGATAAAAATATAAAATTTATCATTTAACCACCCTATGCATATACAAAAAAAACGTAAACAAAGATCTAATTGGTTCATGTGACTAGCGCTGCACAAATCAAAACGCAGCAAAAAATCAAAACAAAAACAAATGAAAACAAAATAAAAAATGTCGGATAAATATGATAAACTTTTAGAAAATTCTGAAATTAAGAAATAAAAGTTTTTAAATTTTCATTAAGAATAATCTGAAACTGTACTTAGATAAACTATGATTATGTCATTGAAAAATCGTAATAAAAACTTAAGTATATAAGGAAATACAAGCGAAATAAAACTTGCCTGGCAAAAAATCCCATGTAATCGATTTTTTTTACTATGGAAAAGTATACGCGCGCTTGCCTGTCACTAAACCGAACTCAACGATATTTTTTTTATGTTGTCATGGCCATTTTTATACTGGCTCTGTTTTAGACATATGTGCATGCCACTTAAATCGTTTTCGTCCGAAAAATAACACTATAACTATAATAATAATAAAATAATTAATATGTTGTTAAAAACCAATAGTTATTATGTTATATAATTTATATGTTATCAAATTATAATGCTTTTTTCAAAAAGAAACTCCGATTTTATTTCTGACGTACACATTTGTGTACAATGGACTTAAATTTATGAAAAAAAAAATGTCTAGCCGGAATATAGATATACGAGTATTATATGGCGATCATCAAATTATAACCATCAAACAGTAAAATGGTTTCTGAATTAAAACTACATACGCCAAAAATTAGAATTAATTTATCAATAAACAAAGTTCACGTTCAGCAACCGGAAAAGGAAAATTTTTAATTAGGGAAATTAATAGTAGTTTCTATAGTAAAATGGTATTTATATAAAAGATTAAGTTTTTATTAATTGTACGCGTTGAATAAAAAACGTTATGAATTTCATTTTAGGTTAAAAGTGCTGCACTCTGATTTACTCCACGTTGGTTCGATTTTTCGGTATTATGTATTATATTCAATTCTATTTATATGGGGACATCCGAAAACATGGGACAAGAACTCCGGACCCCCAACAAAGGCTTTAATTTCACTGCTTTCACATAAGCGACAAAATTTCCATAAACAGGCAAGAGGAAATTAGCAATATTCCGTCTTAGGCGAGTTTTGTTAACACTTTGGACCTCCGAAACATTTATGGACACACGTTTGTCTTTTCTGCTGTGTACATACTGTGTAGCCTAGAAATTTTAACGAAATTACAGTCGAAATTACAACTCTTTATTGGTAAAATGCCGTACCTATGTTTAAATTTAAAGTAAGATCCACGCGTGAATGGTGGATAACGTACGGAATTATATAGTTATTGTTTAACGCATCTTTATTTTAATTATTTTGCTATCCATATAAATCTTTTTTGTTTCCAGATGATATTCAACATCTTAAATCGCTAACCATATCAGTTTAGAATTTTCTGCAAGATACAGAAAATAAGTCACCTCGTTAGCATACTTATTTGAATATGTAAGGTTCCACAAATAAGTATTCGTTTTGAAGAGTCAAAGAACAACCTTAAAATAATAAAAATTTGATTCTAATTTTTGCATTTATTTGAAATATTTTTATGTAAATTTTTGCTTGTTTGTATCATTACACAGAACGTTTATGCATTTTACAATTTTGTAACAATAATAAATCGTTAAATAAATGTCGTTAATACGTACACAAATATGTATTGGTGATTAGAAGGGTTTGACGGTTATTCGTAGCCATTAGTAATCATTTTTTTAGTGTTTATAATTATTAATTAATAATATTATATTTTTTTAGATATTTTGTTTTAGATTCTGTTTATAATTTAATAGTTTTTTTTTGTTGTTTTCTTTGGCAACAGACCTCGTCCATTTAAACTAAATTGTTGCGTAGCATATCATGTTTGCTGGTTTTATTACTGGTTTTTGGTTTTGCACCACCAAGGCCAGTACGATCCTCTTCCTCGTCACTGGTCGATAAGCCGGCGACTGCACCACGTGACGATGATGTAGCTTGCATTAGATCCTGATTCGGCACATTACGATTTTCATATAAAAACATGGCCATCGTTTCTTCTAGGATGCGGGCTTCTGGAAACTCAACTTTTGTTTGCTTCTTATCGGTTGCATATACTATAGAGGTGCAACAAACTTCTGCTTTTTTACTGCCGTTTCCGTAGAAGGACCAACAACAGATTTCATTCGAACCAAATATAATTTTTATGAAGATTATCCTTTGTCCATATCGGAGCGATAGTTTATCAAACAGCTCGGTATTTTTAAGCAGATTATCATCAGAAGCGGTTGTATATGAATATTTATTATTGTGCCGGTTCATAAATAACTTAACAATGGGTTTTGTTGCATTTGCAATTAGGAACTCCTCTTCTTCTTGATTTTCAATTAGTGGGACAAACGTTTTAATTTGTTCCATTTCACGATTACGTTTAGATAGGGCACGCTCGCATGAGTCTGCCAATTCTTTGATACAATAAAATTTTGATTCAGCAAGCAATTCAGCAATTTCACGTTGTGTTTCTGGTAGAGGGGCACTTCCATCACGCAAAAAATTTAGTATTGTACCGAAATGTTTACCACATCGGTCGAGTAGAATCCAACCTATAACATAAAATTGTAAAATCAATGTTATAAAATAGAGCGTATTACTCACCTTCTGAATCAGTTAGAACTTCCATTCGTCCACTAAACATTGCACTCAACATGGTATCATGTTTGGTGAGTGTACCAATTGTCGTGTAGTATAAATTGCCACCGACATTTATTTTAACGTATTGCGATGGATTACCCTTCACCAATGTCTTATGGTCTCCAGACATCCTGGCCCTATCGCAATTTTGATCCAGATCCACAAATATATTGGTATTTTCCGTTTTGTTGTTGTAATTTTTGCGTTTTACTTAATTCAACTTAAAATATATAACACGAACAAAAAAGCGAAAAATTAAGTAACATTTATATGAATATAAATTACACAATATAATTACAATACTATTGTTGAATAATAATTAAATTTTGCACAGTAAATATGCAATTATTTTGATTTTTAGAACTTCTCGTTTCTAGCTGGTTAGCCATCCATTATTTTCTATTTATAATCGCAAAATGTCATTTTTTGTATATGAGTGATGAACAGGGTTTGTATACTACTATGCGGTGTATCGATTTAAGTTCAGTGGATCAGTGGAACTTTTTATTTGACAAATTTGTTATAATTCTATTCAAAAATTGTTATACATAATTATTAGTTTAAATTTTTAATTCATTTTAATCACCTAGAAATTAACTTCAATATCCCTAATCTTTCATAATACACTATACAAAATATAAATATTTATGTGGCAAGCGTTTTTAGCATAATGTGTTTATACTGCGCAAGCGTGACATTTCTCCGTTTTTGAAAGCATGTCGTATTCAATTTTTAACAGTAATTATAACTGTATTGGTGCTATAAATTGCAGATGATTTTATATACACATGTATAATATATAAGAAGGATAAGCAAGGATACTGAATATATATAATGACTTAGAGATAGCGCGTGGGATTGAAAATGGATGTATTTGGCTATGTATTGTGATAGGGGTACTTGTTTTTACATGTTTTAATCAATGAAATGTAAAGCCATTCATTTTTTAGGAATACTTTATTTTAAAAATCCGTTACAAATTAGAGTTAACCGAATTTACATATCGACAAATAACAGGAATACAATAATTTTGGTGAGATACTAGGTATCGATTCGTATTTTATTATAAAACTATCCAGGACATTTTGGTTTAATCAAAAATTGATTACGCAGTTAAACATTTGCCGCCTGTGGCACTTTCTGGTAATTCCCTGGGAATAAGGTATTTGGAAAAGAATTATAATAGCTTTATATTTAAAGTTTTTGTTTTCTAGGATACTACGAAAAAGGTTTGATGTTTTGTTATAATATTTTCATATCGAAAGGTCAGGAAATTATTCTCAATTAAATTTTGATTTCAAAAATATCACAATATCTTTTTACCATAATATGCAAGAAAATAATTTAAACAAAAATTACATGTAAAATTTTTCCCAAAAGCCTTATAGCAAGTTTTTTCCAAACAAAATGTTGATTTCAGATCAAAAAAATGACTGGCAGCCATTTTCTTTTTCTAAGATCAAAATTTTGTTTGGAAAGACCTGGCTTTTAGAAGTATGTACTAAGATAGAAGTTTTCACGAAATCACTTATAATCTAAGATAAAAAATTTAAAAATATTGTATACCGTAATGTTCAAAGAGGGGCGGTAATTGTTATTTGATCTGAGATGTTATTTGAGTTTCGTAAAGACATCTTCAAAACGCCGATACGGACTAGGACCGACATGGACAATTGGTGAAGACAATTGTTGTTGTCGTGAAAATTGGCTTAGTACAGCTTTTCGATCAGATTGCTATAGAGTTTTTGAAAAATAACTGGATTTGATACCGACTATTGGTACGCAGCCTAACCACACTCCCCACCAGCAATGGACAAGAAGTTGCTCCATTAAAATTCGAACAGTTTTAGGTGAACGCGTAAATTATTAATGTTTTGCAATCCGTCAGGGATTATTTTCTGTCAGCTTTGACTTGATGTTATACCTAATTTTGGTATATTTTACTTTTCAAAATGGTGGCATTTTTGAAAACTAACTGAATTTAGTGAGCGAGATCATTTTAATGAATAAGCAAAGATTCTATTGAGTGTTCGAATTAATACTCTAGAAAAGTCAACATTTATGAAAAATTGGTTGAAAAGTTTATCCGAAAATCGTTTTTGCGGACACTAAATGATTTACATGGCTCACATTCTCTAAGGCTGGACACCAATGGTCAGGCAAATTGCTAGGTATGTTTTTAAAAAGTTGAATTAATTTTCAATACTGTTCGAAAGCTTTGTACTAAAACCAACTTTAACTATTTGCAGACTGATAGTAAATGTGAGTTGGAAGTGGATAGGTACAACGTTGAGAAGAAATTTGAATGGAACTAAGAATAATGCTTTAATTCGACCATGAAAATTAATTTATTCTTAAACTTCCAAATTTATTTATTTAATTAGTTAAGTTACAAGATTCTAGGTTTGAACGATTGTAATTTTAGTTGGTATTTTAATTAAAAATTTATATTACGAGATCTTTCAATGATTTTTCCTATTTTTTTTTAGATGAGGAAATGAGATATTTAAATTAAGAGTTTACCACACCAGACTCCACCGGATTTTCATAGAAAGAGGAAGTATATTGCAATAGTATACATGTCATGTGGAGAAGCCGTGCTAGCATTCAAATTTAGTATCAGTATCTATTGACTGATGACATTTAGCGACATTTGACATTTTGATGTCAAAACAGAAAACGAAAGAAAATGAAATTAGTATTGAGATGAAAGGGAAGTAGATCTTTTAAAAAATTTAACAGTCAGCATATATATTCGTTATTTTATTTCACTCACAACAGTTCAAATTTTTCAAGTGCGTTCTTAAATAGCCGTCTTTATTAGTAGCGTTTAAATAGAAAATGGAAAAATATATTCACTTTATAAATGCTGTTGGATGTAATACGATTCAAAGGAAATCGCCAAAGAGTGAGTACGTTAAGGCGGATTTTGCTTCTGTTGCGACTGTAAAGCGAATACAAAAGAAAAATTTGCTCAAACTTACCTTTTATATTAGATTTTTTTTTTCGTTGTGGCGTAATGATATTCACAATGACAGGAATACATTCACTGGACGTCTTAAATCTGATGGTCAATTACAACAATTCACCCGAATCGTAATTATAGTATTGTTATCTGGATTTTAAATTGACATTCCTAAACAAGCGACGAACTCGTTTTAATCTCTCGAGAGTAGTGGTTTGTTAAATCTGTTTGTAAACACTGTTACAGGAACTGGTGAATATATTTAGCTCGCCCATTATAAAACTTGAAATGTGCATCAAAATTGTGAAGTTTATAATATCTATAAAGCAGTAAGATCCATCATAATTATATCCCATTCACTATAGAGGCAGAAGATTAGATAATCTATTTGAAAATATTATTTTGCTACAAAATTGTTTGAAACCTACCAACAGATGGATGCTATGATCAGAAAGCCTTTTTGATGTGTGGACAAACAAAAAAGTCTGAAAATGGAGTGATCCATTGAAAAAAATATTGGCCAGGTCACAGAATTGTTCCGCGGATGTGACGATGATCAGAAAGCTTTTGTTGATGTGTGTGAATAAGCTAAAATTTCGAAAGATTGAGTGATAAACTGAAAAAACATTGACCACGTCTCAGAATTGATATGCGGATGGATGTGGCGTAAATGGCCAGTTAGCAAGAATTGCCTTATCGAATGAAACTATCGATACATGGATGCGATGATCAGAAACCTTTTGATGAACAAACAAATAAGTGAAAACACCGAGTTATCCACTGAAAAAAATACAAGCGGGATATAGTTGGATTGGATGAAGTTTAGAGAGTATAGAAACATTTCCTTGAGCTGGAGAATTTTCTAAATTTTTTTCTTAAGGTTAAAAAAATGTTTAAATTTAAATATGAAATTATTGCTGCAGATGTGCTACCAAAAATCCCAACTTTAAAATTTTGTTTGTAAGCGAAAAGAGGCGAAGAAAAACGCATCGCTTTACCGCACTCTATGAAACGGCACATTGCATTCCGAACACATTAACTTTATTTGTTAAAGCACATTGTAAAGGTATTAATGATGATTTAATTTAGTTACAAATTTTGTGCTATATTAGGTATGTACTTTTTAAAAGAAATTAAGTAAATGTTGGTAATGTAGTTTTTCTGAAGCTCATTTTCATCTTCCTATACTGAATGAAGTGCCTTGTTGTACAATATAGAAATACTGATGGGAAAGCAAATTTCCACGTGCAAACCATAATAAACTCTGAAAAAGTACTAGCATTTTTTATTATATCAATGAAAATATTTCCCCTCTGGATAACATTTTCCTTTTAACACATATACACATTTAAATGTGCCGCAGGAGAAACCGAAGGAGAATTTCTTTATAAAAATTCGGAAAAATGTCTATGTATGCATGTAACTAAAACATGGCAAAATATACATAGACCTTGTGTAATACATAAATACGTATTATATTATTCCCTATATACTCTGCTTATTTAGGTTTTTCCGACTGATGGAAAATTTCAGCAAAACAAAAATTTTTACATTTTCCTCATTTAGATACTCATTTAATTTCGGTTCGGTCAGGTGTTCGATATAGACTCTGTGCTCTCAAGTCAATGTTTACAAATAATAATTATTATATTTTTGTATTTCTTACAAAAAAAGTAAAAGGTTGAAACGTAATATTGAAATAAAGCTTAATACGAATGCTTTTCATGAAAAGCTCATAAAAAGCCAAGTAGAATTTTATTTGAATTTTACTTTTTTATTGTGTTTTGATTGAAAGTTCTCGTAAAAAGCTCTAATAAAAATATAAATTTTGTTATTTTTATTGTTAATTATTTATTGTTGGTTTATGTTTGTGCTTTAAATATAAATGATAATTAAAAAAGTCGGTCAATTAGAAAAATAAATAAAAATATCACGAAATGTTTTTCACTTATTACGTTTCCGGTGTTTTATTTTATTGTTTTTTTTATTTAAATTGTGGTTTATACAGATATTTTTTGATATAAATACTCGTATATAATCGATTTTTTAGGTGGAAATGTGTATTGTGAAATAAAAAATATTATGTTTGTATATATGTGAAAAGGAAAAATAAGGAAAAGTGAATAAAATAATATTAGTATGTGTTAGTGAAAATTAAATAAATAAAAAATAAATTTCTCGTGTTTCACACATATATAAATATATATATAAAGAGTAATAATCATGAAAATCATATGATTAGATAAAAGCTCAAAATGTTTTCTTTTTGATTTTCCATTTTCCGTATAAAATTTAAATTTAACTTTTAAATTTGAGTTCAATTTTATCTTCGTTTATACAGAACAGATAGATATGTATGTGGAAGAAAAGAAAATTACATTTTCACTGTCAGATTAAAGAAGAAGAGCATTGAAAGCTTATACATAAACTCATTGTACACACAGAGAAGAGATACGGATTTTGTTATTTATCTTTCAAAAATTTTCTTTTCTTGTTTTTCTTTTTTAAATACGTATTTTGTGTTATCAAAATATAAAAAGTAGAACATAAGTGTATTTATATGTTTTTATGTACACGAGTATATAAAGAGATAAGCAATACATCAGGATCATGGAATAAATAAATAAAACAAGTAAGGATGATAAATAAAAATTATATTTAATTTTTTGAAAAATTATTATATTTATTATATACTTGAGTATAGCAAATACTGATCTATTCGACTCCACTAGAGAGCTTAGATAAGACGAAAATTATAATTATCTTAATTCATATTTCTTTTATTCTACACAGAGACAAAAAAGTTATTCGTATATTTAATATTCTTAATGTTTAAGATACAAGTCTAAGACTGTTTGAATTTTTGTTAATAGTTATGTTTTGTGATAAGGAAAAATATTTTTCCTAGAAGTTTTATTTAAGATTAATTCAGTTTAAATTACCCGGTTTTGTTTGGTTTAGAAATCCTATACTTTACTAATCATATTTTAATATTGCTCGCTGCCAACAACAAACGTTTCATCATTTCAAATATAAACGAAAACTATATCCAATAGCCGAACTATCCAGTAGCCGCACTACTTAACGACCAGTGCCATTATCTCATTAGTAATAAACGACAGCAGCGGTAGAAATTAATGGCTTGTTAAAGCCTGGGTCCAATTCTTTGAAAATGTGTAATCTTGATAGAATTGCACTTATAAATTAAATTTATATAAGAAACTGCATTAAAACATTAGCTTCCTTCAATATGCATGTAGATAGTTTTTCAAATGCTGTAGGATACTACTAAAATCTTCCAAAATATACAGTTATCAAATTTGAGTATGGATGGTTGGTACGGTGAAGCACGACTATCTTTCAATGTGGTAAATCAGCTCTAAAATTATCGAAATAAAAGAACCAAGTGAGCTCTTTTCCAGCTATTGCTCCACCAAATAAAGAGTCCTTTGTTGCTTAATCTGGAGTCGCTGAGTCTGAAAATTTAAAAGATGCTTGGTAATTTAGTTATTTATACTTTAATTATTTTAAGTTAAAGTTAAGTTTTTTTGATTGTATGTATGATTCAAAGTCATTATAATGACATGATGATATATAAACATCGGGTTTTCAACATTTTATGAGCGATTTATTATGAGAAGAAGAGAAGAACAGATCATGGTTAACAGTATGAAATGAAATCGGACGAAAGTTTGACATGTCACGAGACTTATCTTTTTATACACACACTAAACTAAACTTGAAAATATGTCTGAGTGTAGTTATAAAATTTCACGCAATTAAGGGTCTTATTAGAAATATCATTAAAACCACAAGAGTGTGTTTTTTTAGTCCATGAAAGTGTAGTATAACTAATCTCCGTATAGTATATCCATGATATGTGGATCATTGATCGTAATTCTATAATTAAAATAATTCGCGTCAATATTCCAAAAAACTCAGATTGGCTGGGCATCCGGTTTTGTCTTCATGGTGATGAATTTTTAAAAACGTTTAGAATTTGTAATTATGTCAGAATGCATTTCATTGATGTAGTTGTTATTAAATAACTTTCCTGTTTGTCGTCTAATGACATCAGGTAGATAAACATGAAAGTTATTTTATGCATTAACATAAGTTGATTAATCAGTTTTCGATGTAGTTTTAAAAGTAGTTTTATCTAAGATAGTCTTATACGAAGCAAATGCAGCTGTTTATTGTACCATGAGGGTGAAGAGGTGGGAAGCTGTACATAGCAGTACAGATCGATGCATTGGAGGAAAATACCAGATCAATCACCAGATCTGTCTGTGCACGTTGTTCTTGATAGCGCTAACCTAGTGAAAGCCATAATTTTTTTTTTTTTTTTTTACTTTATCTCCAATTTAAGAGCATAGGGCGTCTTCTACTTGTATTGCTTCTATTACACAGTTAGAAATTTTGCTGCAATTTTTAATGCAACCCTTGCATTAAAGCTTATACGATGCAATCATGTATTACATTCTAATGTAAAGCTTGCATTAAAAATAATTATGATGCAGTTGCGCCAAAACTTACTGCAGTACTGCGTTGAAAGAAAATTTCTATATAATCTGGGGTTAATTAATTTTTAGCGAAGTTATAATAATTCGCTAAGTCATTGTGTATACTGTTAATATAACCTTAAAACATTTTTCATATATTTGATGTGTAAGGACGCCAATTGATTAATGCCAATCGAGTTGGAAATAAAAAACCGCAATCTGTGGAATTTGCCCCATATTTTTTTCTAGTTTTAATACAAAATAATATAAGTGTTAAAACAATTATTTGGGAATTTTTAATATAGTGTGCTTTACTGTTTAAAGTACTGGACTATACAATTTAATGCCACTTACGACAAAAAATGATGCTTCCAAATGGATATTTTGATTATTTTTTAATGCAATGTGCTATAAATTTTAATATAACTTGTATTAATTTTAACAAAATATTCCGTTAAAATTTAATGTAAACTATACAATAAAAATTAATACAATTAGCATTAAAATCTGATATAATGCAACGTTTGCATTAGTTTGTAATGCAAGCTTGCTCCGGACCTATATGTAATGCAATTTGCATTACATACGGCATATTTTTTCAACTGTGTAGCATCGTTCGTTTCTACGTTACAGCTTCCGAATTTCCTTTTCCCTTTTTAGTTTCATTCATGAGTTCTTCTTGTTATGCCATTTGTGGACTTCCTCAGTGTGTGGCCAAGTCATTTTCATATGCGCTTTTTTATTTCGGTCCCGGTGACTGCTTGATTCGTTTGTCTAATGAGCTCAATATTTCTTATTTTGTTGAACTAGAAGCATCTTACGTTACTGTGGCTTTGTTGATTCGTTTCTTAGCTCTTTATCTGTTCCATCTGATATTTATTTTTTTTCCTTCCTCTGATAGCTTCTATACTTTCTGTTGCGTGTGTTCTGTTCTCTGTTAACTCCCACTGTATGTCGAGGGACGTGCTATCTAATTGTGACACCGGATGCGGAGTCAATTCCTCATAGTGAGCCATTTTGTTACTCAGTCTGAACCATGTTCATAGTGAGTTCAATGATTTGGTGCAAGGATCATTTATGTAACAGTGAACGACGGTAAACTTGATGAAAGTGATAATGCTGTACGGAGAAACACAAACACAGATTGATTCGCATAGGTGATGTCGAGGAGTAATTTTACTTTACGTATACATCAACAAAATCAGGTAAGGAGAATAAATTTTGAAATTTTTTAAATGCAGGATTGTTGTATCAGTTTTTAAGAGGGGGAAGCTAAATTTTTCCGGAAAATTTTTTGATTTTCCAGAAAATTTTTCACTTTTTTATTTTTTCAATATTTTATTTTATTTTATTAATTATAATTGCTTCGTCAACCTTGCAGACACAGATCAACGAGTTTTTATCTTTCTTATTGCTTCTTCTGATAGTGTCACAAATGTTAAAATAATCAACTTTTGTAAATATGTATGTATAATTTTTTTTAATGTAATTTTAATTCGTTGTATACCTGCTTAGAGGATGATACCCCAAACCCCCGCCTTTTCCACAAGTTATAAAATTCTTCAAGTGTCAAATTTTATTTATAATTTTAAACTAAGTAAAAAAAAAAAATGAAAAAATTTTAAAATTTTCCTGGAAAAACTGCTAAATTTTCCCGGAAAAATTACTTGTATTGTCGAAAAACTAAAACTAAATACAATCTTAATATTAAAATTTTTATAAAAATTTACACAATTGTAGGTATTTTGAATAAAATAACACGCATTTTTTTAAAAGAACATTTCCCCGGAAAATAAGGTAATTTTCCGGAAAAATTTAGCTTCCCCCTCCTAAAACTGTTGATAAACAATCCTGCATTTAAAATTTTTTAAAATTTATACTCCTTACCTGATTTTTTCGATGTTTACTCGAAACTTTAGCCGATGTCGATAAGTATAAAGAAAAATGAAAATCTAGTCCTAGGTGCGGCAATGCCGAAGAGCAATTGTGGTAGATACGTTTAGCCGATATAGATTGATATAGCTGTTAGATAGAATATTGAAATGTATCTGAGGGAGATACCTCCTAAGGCAAATTGAAATTGCAGACCACCATAGTTGTGACTGTTAGAGCAGCAAGGGTAATCGGAAGCGGTGCTTGGCAAATGGCAATTCATAAGAAGGTTATCAAAGGAGAGGTAATGTGTATATTGCAATGGCCCATAAATTTGCAAAAATTGTAGAAAGGATCCCTTGGATGGAATCGAGAGTCAAAGACGAGGGAAAGCTTGAATTGGTTGGCCTTACACGATCTAACCTACAGAGGCAGTAGTTTGGATCCTGTTCGGGAGAAACAGTCTTAGGTGGGGGTAATGGGACCGCGCCTTTTGGTTTTAGGGGCAATTAATTCATCATGGGCGATACATTTATTCAACGAAAATTGCTCATTTAATAACATGTTATGTACACGGAAGTCCATACTACTTGTCACAGAAAAGTGTCACACAAATTCCAGTGAGAGTTTGAATCCCGACTAAAAAGAGAAAAATCAAAGTGGAAATAAGGTGGAATTACGTTGGAAACTCGGGTATATTCCATATACATTTTCGTACTAATTTAACACACTTCATCGCAGGCAAATAGAGCAGCTTTCCATAGCACTTTTACATGGGATTAATAATAATTTTCTATTGAAATTAAAAAGAAATATTTGTTGTAGTTTTCATATTTTTATTCACATACTTAATACATATTTCCTTTTTTGTTTACGTTTTAAAAATCCGCCTATGTAGGGTATTGGTTTACATGTTCATGCGCCATCCAATCCACATATTAGATTTTCACACAGCATCTTAAAAAAAACAAAAACATTTTACGTAAAAAACTGCGCAAAACTGTTTTTTATTACCTCTTTAGCCCAATCCGATCGCAACCATTTTATAATAAAACTATTATTTTATAATTAAACTAAATACAGTTAATGCTACAGTAATAATTAAAAACTATTAAATTAAAACAACACGAGAAAATAAATTAAACTCAACACACGAAACTGAGAAGAGAAAATAAAAGATTCAATATTCAAAAAAAACTAAACAAATAAATAAGAGAAATACATCTATTTTTCTCCAAAATCGATATTTTTGCGTCTTTGATAACAATATTACGGGCGAAACATATTTTTCTCCAAAATATAATTAATTGTGTCTTTGATATCTTGTAGTACGGAATTTAGTATGGAATTAAAACATTATTTTCCACACACTGGAAAAATTGCATACTTGGTACTTCTGTATAAATTCAAGTGAGAGTACAACAGGGCGATTTTAGGAGACCCAACAGTGAGGAATATGTTGAGTAAAATCACGGCCAACGTTTTGAAAATGTTTAGCACTATGAATAATTGAAATCAAATTAGCGATGATTTCACCAACATGATTGAGAACCTGAAAATGCCCAATGAATCAGTCATTCATTGAGTGATCTTCAAGTGAACAGTGCGAAAATTATTAATGCTGTTTTAGTGAAATAAAATTGTGTGATTTATGGTAAATTGTTTAAAGGGAATTATAATAAATAATAGTTAAAATTATTTTTTGTTGTGTTTTTAAGTGTTGAGAATATTCTGGAAAGTATGCCGGCCTAGTTACAGACATATTTTCTAAATTAATCGTAAATGCTTTATACCAGTGACAGACTAGGGACTAGTAAAACGGGATTAGTGATTTTTTTGAGTTTAGCTCTAGTGTGCCAGCTAATCATTTTTGTTTTGTTTAAGCTTTAGTGACTAAACTGGTTTAGCTAACTAATCCTTCAATATTTTGAAGTTAAAATTGGAGCGCTACTTGTAGTCGCTACTTGTAGTCGCACTAAACTCATACAAGTTTAGTGTGACTACAAGTCGCGCCCCAATTTTAACTCTTTCATGAAATTTGATTGGTGTCTCGTTTTTTATACAAATAATATAAATAATAAATAAACAAAAAAAAAAAAAAAAAAAAAAAATATTATTCTGAAACTCAATTTCATAATTCTATTATTCTTTCACAAACTGACTTCAACCATTTTACAAGGCGAATGTAATTCAACTAATGCAACGATGGAGGCTGATATTTAGAAAGTTTATTATTATTTGAGACTCAGAAAACTCATGTAAAGTTGGTAGCTTAATTAATTTTAGCATTAAACTTGCAGAATGCTATTAAAAATACGACCAATTATTTATTCATGATATTTTTTCAAAATGCTGTTTCTGTTATAACTATTTGCAAAGAATCGAGCAACAACGGAATATTTGACATATTATCGATACTATATGCAATCACGGTACTGCTGTAATATTTTACACTGGCACAGGGTTTAGCTAAACTGTGATATGTCAACGCAAGTGGATTTATGTTAGATTAGCTAAACGAGTTTAACTAATTGCTTTTTCCTAATCCATATAGTCTGTCGCCGGTATTATGAACATATGTCCAGTTTTGTTAAAATTTAGTCATTAGGAGTTGTACTACTAGAACTAAAAACGCTATAATAGTTAGAACATATAGTTATAATTATAAAAATATAAGTACTGTGTTATAATCTACTTTTATACATTTTGTATATTAATAAACATATCAACATATGTTTATATTAACTACTTATGACCATCACTCCCAAACCTACACATACCAAATTTGTAATAAAATTAAAAACATTATTGTTGAATTACTTGAACTCATTTCTGTAAATAATATAAAACTACGTACCATTAGGTACATACCGTCTCCTTTACTGTATAATTTGCTGAACCTATATATTATTACATTTAATATTTTTAATTAAAACCATAAAAATAATTAAAATAAAACAAAATGCTCGTTTCAGTGTACTACAATCATCCCTCATATAAAATAACAGTACCAACGGCACTTGTGGTCAAATATTTAACTCCCACCAAGTACTCGAACATGTAATTTACTGTAGCATGAAAGGTTGAATACACATATTCGATAGTTTTCGTGCTTCTACTACAAATTGTTTGTAATTACTTTTTACAATGTACAACTTTAACTACACGAGTATAAATTATTTATTTATTAGTGATTTGGAAAATTAAACGTAACCATTGTTTTATTGGCGGCTATTTCTAAAAAATTACAAATATTAATAATAATTTAATTATGTTTTGCTCTTGCTAGGTACACATATGGTTATTCTACCTATTATATTACTAAAATAGGATAATAATTTCCTTTTTAAAATTATGGTTTAGCAAAATAATTAAAGAACACATTTTCGAACAAACTATTGTACGTATGTAGAACTAATATTTTTGGGTACATTGAATAAATGTTACAAATATGTTTTACATGAAATTCCACTTAAATTTTAATTAAAATAATTTATTTAATGTAATTCTACCTAAAAATGTAAAAGAACTACATTATTGTTGTAAATAATTTAGAGTATTCTGCATTCTGCAACAAAAAATTCAAAGTTTGGTTATTTAACTGAAATAAAATAATATTAATGAATATCAAATTACATGACTTTGATTTCGTAGTTTTAAAGAACTGCATGCATTTTTGTAATTGAAAAATTAAATATTTAATTTAATTAAAAAATAATTTCAAAATATTTTTGTAGAATATAAAACATTTAAATTACAAAATAAATAGTTATATAAAATATAGTGGTACCTACTCGTATATAGTATATAATTTAGACATGCGAGTACAACACGTTTTATGAAAGTGTTTTGTTAGCATTTAATAGTGAATTTGATAGTGAATAATTTTATTGAAAGATATTTGTTAGCTGGTGATATTACTTGTTTGCATGTCCCACGACAATTAGGGCCATAAACCTTATGAAGATGCCACTATTCAAAAAAATTAACTTTGTCTAATTGGTGCAGAAGCCAAAGGATTCAACCTAAAATCAACATATTGTGTCTTTAGACAAAAAAATTTGGGTTAGGTAATATTAATGGATTTAAATTAAATGCGTAAAAGTTTTGTATTCAAAGTGTATAACAATGAAATTTTAAAACCAGTTGAAATAAAAATATATTCTGGAATCTGGTTTTATTCTTTAAACATTTACAATGCAATGTATTCATGCATCTTGAATTTTACTAAGATCGAGGTAACCAATGTGTTTGGATGTTTGATTTCGAACTAATAAAATTTTGAATTCTTTAAATTAAAAAATTAAAAAGTGACCAAATTTCAAAATTTTTAAAAGTATTTTAAACTTATTTTCATACTATGGCTTCAAGTACTGTCTTACCGAATTATTATGTTTCGCTGCGCATTTGTTAACCGCTGCGAAACCTCGGATTTTATTATTATACCGTGAACAGAAAATTTATCGTGATTATTATTCCTTTGCAAAATTAAATTGGAGCATCTCACTAATTTCATATAATCCTTTTCTTAAACCCATTCCAGTGAAAACATAAAAAAAAATTAAATTTCAGCCCAACTCCTTCCAAAATATTATACGGTTGGTTCTGGACAAGCAATTATGGTAACAATTTCATGACGATCGGTTGAGCGGCTAAATCGCACTTTCGAAACAAACAGATATTTTTAGGGAAAAACAGTATGGGAGCACCTAGAGGCAAGTTACCGATCCCTTCAAAAATATCACGAACACTTGCTCATTTTGATATAAAATACCTATGCAAAAGTAGAATTCGATTGGATGAATGGTGTGGAAACCTATAAAAACGGTCCCTTTGATCCAGAGGGACTCCCCAGATTCGAGCATTTAACTAATTTCATATAACCCTTTTTTCTAAACTAATCACCGTGGAAAAATTAAAAAAAAATTAAATTTTAAATAAAATTTGTACCGGATGTTGTAGGCCTCGGGGTCCAGCCCTGGTTGTACCAACTAAGAAACCTTAGCGAATGTGAAGACAACTCAGGAAAGTTTTAGCTCAATCGGCTGAATGGTATAGGAACACGGGGCACACATAGAAACATTTGTTTTTATACAGTCACCCTTAAGTAAGTATGATGAATTCGGGAGATGGAGGACACTAATCTGAACAAAAAATTATTTAACTGTACATATCCTATCTGCAACCGATTTAGAGATAATCAAGGTTCTACTGTAAAATTGGCCACTTTGATTAACTTCAAAACTATTACTCACAAATTTCTCAAATAAATGGGGGAGGTTCGGCAAAAGAATCATAAGTGTGGGTACGGAAAAAAATAAAATCATGTCAAAAATTATTTTGTATATTTTTTGGACCAACTTACACATTTGTGCACTCCTTTCAAACTTATTTTCTTCCAAAAAAACACTTTAACTATACTAACACACAATAGTGTTGGTTATACTTCAAATCAACCGAATTTTTTTATCAAGAACCATTACATACTATGGTTTTCCTCACACATTTGTGTGGTTTGGACTTAAATGAGCCAAATTTTTTTTTTGGTCTAAAAAGGTATAAAAAGGTACTGTCATATAATTTTTTGTTCAGATTAGTGTCCTCCATCTCCTCCCAAATTTATTGTATCTACTTAAGAGTCAACCTGTATATTGATAGAATAATATTTTAATTTATTCGACTATTATTAACCCATACTAACCGAGACTACTTAGGCTTATAACTTAATTTTTAATGGATTAACATGAAATTATAGTGATCCTAATATTTTTTAGATGCATTTATGGAACGTTTACGAGACGAACTAACATTTTTTTGATAGACGGAAATTTGTAATTTGAGTTTACCCATTAATCATCGTACTAAAAGAATCATAAACGTTTTTTGAACGAACTTTTGACATTTGGCCAATAGGGATGAAAGAGCAAAGCGAGCGAGATAGTATCTATGGCACCAGTCTTGTATTTTATTTTCTTAGCTTTCTTTTGCTCGGATTCGATGTTTTAGTCGACTATCACGATTTTGGTGGACATTTTTGAGGGGCATTTTGAGTGCCAGAAATCGATTGTGGTGAATCCGTATTCGGGAAAATTCGTTTATGAGGTTCTCTGATCGAGGTAGGAATCCTTTTTTGATTCCTTTCCTTCCGCTTCGAATGATTTTGATAAAAATTGGCGAGTGTGAGGGTCCTCCATTGGGGGATTTTTGTTGAGTCATGTTGCAACATGTTGGAAGTTGCACAATATCTCGTGATATTGCGAGACGTTGCACTAAGTGCTTCGGAATGCTGCACCATGTTTCATCGTTTTGCACTATGATGCTGGATGTTGTACCATGCTGTCAGATGTTTGTTGTACTACCATTTTCCACCATGTTGCGTCATGGTGCAACATTTTCCATCACATTGCAACATCTTGCATCTTATTGCGCCATTTCTTTCTGTTAACTACCTAGAAGTTTGGTGTTATGTTGCATGATGTTTCATAATATTTTGCCACATTTGGTTTTGTAATGCCGAGATGTTGTATTTATTTGTGCGTTAATCACTTCTTTTCAAAAATGTTGGTTATAATGAATAGTAATATTAATTTGCATTATTTTTTATCTTATTAATGTTTTTTTCAGTAATTTAATGAGTCCGACAGGTAATTGTGCGCTTTTGAGGAAATTGAAGAAAATATTTTGAGTCTTTGTCGAAGTAATAATATTCTTTTACAACATTTATATCTGCTAATGTGAACTCCGAAACCTAATTATATAAGTGAATACCATAGACAGCGGACTAATATAGTCGGGTAAATCGTTCATTATGGTAAAAATCGGATTTAGAACAGATTTTTCGATCAGTTTGCCATAGAGTTTTTGAAAATTAATTTAATTTACCGAAAAATTTACTTAAAATTGACTTTTACCCGACTAGTGGTACTCAGCCAAAGTGTATACAATAGTCTAAGCACATAAATTTCAAACCTTATTTACGAAAAGTAAAATGAAGGTTTTGCATGGCCTAGATTTTAATGCACGGAGTACCTAACGTTAGTTTAAATTAATAAATAAAGGCTGCGGGCCAATAATCGGGTAAAGTCAATTTTAAGTAAATTTTTCGGTAAATTTATTTATTTTTCAAAAACTCTATATATCTACCTTTTTGACTCTAGTTAAATTGGTAACGCATATCTATCTGAAAGCGTTTCAAATTTTTAGGTTTTACTAACCGCAATGAGATGCATATTATGTACGTCTTATACAACAAGTATTTACATTTATTTAGGTGCTGTAGCGATTAATCATTTCTTATAGTTAAGAAATTTTTTGTACCTCGCTAAGTGTATGTAATCCATCTTGTTCGTATATTGTTGTTACTTTGGGAATTTTCTTCGTTTTTTTTCTGTTTAGAAATACTTTTGTTTGTTCAAAGCTGAATGAAAATATAATGCGGAAAAATACATCAAAATGCTGAAAGTTTTATACAAGTGTAATTTGAAAGTAATTACACACGATAAATCGTAAGATGTGCGGTTATAAAGTTTTCTTAGAACATTGAAATAAAAAAAAAAAATTTGATTTATTGGGCTTTTGTTGCACAAGGCTTATATACATTTTAATTGTCTCGACTTTTATTAAAATTGATGATCAGTTGAAGATAATCGAAGATTACATGATTGATTAGTTTCCAATAATTATTGCCAAATACTTTACAATATTCAGAATGTAAAATAAAGAATGAGCACATTGCATTTTCGACATAGTTTATTTTGAAATCGCTTTTGTATTTTACTATCATCCTGAAACTATTTACATATGATATACATATAACTTTCTACAAAGTAACTCAGACGAGATGAAATGAATACGTTATGTAAATTATGGTAATTTTCGAGTATATCGAAAATAAATTGTAAATTTCCTTCCGATGTACGAGATTCTGATATTGGTAAACTTTTCAAACAAAATGTATATATCTAAAACTTTATTGTTGGGTGGGTTCGTATTGTGCATTACAATTATTTGCTACACAAATATTCCTTGTTAATTTATGGACCGAGCTATATATGGATACTTAAACTATCTGAATCTGAATAATATTGGTAGCGTGAAGTTTCCGAGAAATTGACAAAAAACCTAAAAAATGTCCGAAATCGATAAATGTCCGAAATTTTAATTATTAAAAAAACCGGTTGTCTAGAGGTCCGATGGTTACGAAGTGTTTGTTGACCTTCCCCTTACATTCCCGTAATTTGTTTATTTCACATCAGAAAGCCAACATCTTAATGCAGTCATAGATTTTTTGTTAATTTTGAAATTTTTGTTTATGGAATCATGTTATTTAAACATTTTTTATGTTTTCTAGATGCCAACTTTAAGCAATAGCGAAATCGAGGAAGTACGACTATAGGTCCGATTTACGTAGAACCATCTGCACCCTGCAGCTCCATGCCGGCCTATAATACTGACATGTAAGGTGGGCCGGCCTAAGAGTTACAGGGCATCATTGCAAAGCTCAAAATTTAAATTTTTATTTTATTTAAAATTGTTGGAAATATATCGATCTAATCAAGGTTTTACCTAGGAAGTTGTTTAAAGCTCGTAGAATACAAAAAACTCAATATTTTAGTTTTATGACATATGTACGTGAAAAAAAAATCAATTTAAGAAATCGAAAATGTAGTTCACACTATCATTTTCACTTCAGTTAGCCCTTATCATTTTTAATTTTTTCCTTTATCTTCTTAAAGATTTGCAAATCTGATTACAATCTCATCACTGACGCATAACATATACGTACAGACACACCATCAGCATACGAGCAAAAAATTTTCATACACATACATATATATTTTTCATTAGGTTGTTACAATTTTCCTCCTATATTTCATATCTTATTATCATCAAAATGTTGAGTTTGTATAAGCATCGCCTTTTGAAACGTGTAAGAAAGGAGCTGAATTTGGTGTTTTCTGCAAAAAAAAAATAAAACTTCTCGCTGCTGTTGCCTGCCGTACAACCAAAAATGAAATAAAAACAAAAGAATGTTTTTTGTCATTTTCCGGTATACTAAAAAAAATAAGATTTTTGTGTGCTTAAATTTATACGATATACGAATGTAAATTGTGCGGGTGGCATCTTTCCATTTTATATGTTTTTCCTTTTAAATTTGCAAGACATTTTTACAAGAACAAAAAGATAAAAATATTTGTATTATATTAATGTACATTCATTTCGTACTGGATATGCGAGAATGTCTGCCGGTGTATACATTGCTGAAAAAATGCAGTGAGAAATTTATTTTAATGAGGAGAATTTTCCATTTCTTTTATACTTTCATGGTTTAACAACACAATAAAAAAAAAAGAAAATGTTCGTTCTGTTTTCCACTAAAGTTTTTCCCACTTTTATATACATACATGCGAGAGTATTACATAACACAGTGAAAAACAATCGTAATGGTTTTGTCATAAATCTTGGGAAAATTATGCCATCATAACAATACAGAAGAAAATGGATTATAGAAGAGACAAACTAACAACAAACTGTTATTTTAGCAAACCTAGGTTAATGTATGACCCATATTTGATTTTGTTGAAAAACTAATCAATTTTTAGGGGTTGAGTCTATGTGTTTAGAAAACTTTGAACACTACTTCGTCGGTCGCCCTACATCCCGTAAAATGATTTGGTCGGCCTTGCATTTTTTGCATCTGATTTCCACAACAACTTTCTCACAACTTTATTTCCATTAAATTACTTAATAAAAGTAAAAAAATGAAGGCGTACGTTGTGTCCGATATATAGATACTTCTATACACTACACTTGATTTCTAAAGCGATAAATTAAGCTTATCGGACTTATTCTAAAATTGCCTTGCATAATCAAAAAACATTATCCAAAATATCCCCCCAATTTATGAAAACAGCTTAAGTATGAACTCTGTTGTATACTAGGCTCATCGGTCTTCGTTCAACTAAAACAATTTTAATTCATTTTTCAAATTTTTTTTTCATAGACCCGGATAATGGTAACGAAAGCATACCGAAAAAAAATTAATTCCAATTTCATTGGAAAAATAAATTAAATCTCCGTTAGACACATGTCCGGATAGTCACATTTGTACCATATATGAGTCTAACCAAACCCCATATAAAACGAGTTTTGCGGTGCGTTTTTTCCCTTCCCTGTGAAGACATTTTACAATACTTCTTCTTTCGCTCACTTGCTTTATTTGCATTATACAAAAAAATTGCTTCCAATTGAAATCAAATCGTCATGAAACGCAAAACATGCGAAAGAACGGGACGACAGGGATGCTTCCCCATTTCATCAGGGATACATATTTAATTGGATTGAATTGTGCCAGCGAATGCGAGACTAAGTTTAACCAGTCGCATATAGTTCCTGCCCATGTTCTGAACAAATTATCAGCTGTAACTGTACGGCCGCTGTTAGTGTACGTTTTATCGAGTTACAACATCATTTTCGCCTTGATTCACTTGACGTCCAGCTCTTTCTTCTCAACATGTGTATAATTTTTCTTGTAATGGATATTTTGGTTTTGAATCGCAAGCCCACCAAATTTTCATGTCATATTTCGCTGGTTTCGATGAAATCAATTGGCTTAATTGATTAAATTAAGTTTTGCCACGAGATGAAAACTGCTGTTACATTCATAATGTTTGGTGTGAAAAATTTCTTGAATATCTCAATAATTGAGATTATTGGAATAGAATTTTGTTCCTTGGGCCCAGCTCGAAAACACATAACATTATGTTGATGCTTACGAACCGTAGCATTTGGTTCGTATTTATTTCATTTTTAACCATATCAACCATAGAAATAATCTTCAGCAGACTTCAATGTTGAGTTTCAGACAGCATTTCGGAGCAATGATTGAAAACAAACAGATTGTAGTTCAGATCATTTTTTAAATTTTACCGGAAATTATGATTTGTGTTGTTTTGGCTTGATCCCATTTTCACTACTATTTAACTTTCTCTCACTATGAAATTTAATAACTAATTAAAACAATTTGTAATTTATAATGGAGTGGAAATTATGAGTTTTGATAAAAAAATTTTGTTTTGTCAAAATTCGTTTTCTTTACAGTCCAGGTGGATCGACTATTCGGAAAAAAACTTCCTAATTAAACGTTTTCCATTAATTGCGAGATTTTTGCGAATTTTGGTTGAAATCTGCAAGTTGCTATCGTTATAAGCGCAAATTAAATCGACAAGCGGTGAATTTAGGTCGGGTATAGAAGCGATTGGTTTTCCAATAATTAACTGAGCTTGGGTAAGAAGATCCAGGTCATCATCATCACGACATAGAGACCTTGGATTCAATACTACTACGATTTCAATATACAATGTGTGAAAAATTCTGAACTGACGTAAAGTATTTTGTCCAGCAACTTGCTTCCCATATACTGTCACATTCTGGTTAGTATACATTTGAAAATTAAACCATTATTTGCCCTTGACAGCTTGTACCATTCAACAAGTAATTTATTGGCACCAATAAAATTTGATCCACAGTCGTTAAAAGTGTCGCTGTCTATCCCTAAAACCTAATTGTTTATCAGATCAGCAACAACTTTAATGTGCACGTTCTGTGTCGCTAAACAAATAAATAGGTACAGGTAAATCATTGTAGGGCTATGTCCTCTTACTCTCCTATGATAGCTGGAAATGGTCTTGCATAATCGACTCCTGCATATCAAGCATGCCTGATGGGAAATGCACGAAACCATACCCAAAAGTCTTACACTGGCAATAACAACTGAATATGGCGGTGTCGTAGTCACCGTTTCTCTTGAAAACCTGCAAAGCACACATTAATGTCGGTACTGCAATTCTGTCAAATCGATTTAGTATACAGTTGCAAATATGTATGTCAACAAAGGAAGCAAGAGGACATTTTTGGTGTGGGAATTGCAACTGCATCTATCGATGAAATCGTCTAATAATGGCGTATTTGATCATTTCCTATCCATGAACGACATGTCACAGTTGTTCACCACCACCAAGAATGTTAATTGCATTTTGATTATTGTGCGGCGATGATATGTTTGCAGAGACACTAATTTACTTCGAAGTGTCGCAACCAGTGTCAAAAAGATTCAACATCACAAATAAGGTAAAGCAGCTGAAAGGACATCCCAATTTATATTCGACCGACGCATTATAGGACATCTATAAACTGTTCATCCAAACAATGCAGAATCAACGTACATAGACGAGGATATATTTCCAAGAATTAAGAACAGTAAATGGTCACGTGTGGCTTATCGTGAAGCTAGCCAAGAATTAATTTTTTTTCGTCATATTGACAATGCTATTCCTATAAAATTATAAAGATCTATCGACATTGAATTCACACCAAACGTGTATAATGAGGCATTGGTTCGATCGAGAACATATGTTTGACAATTGCTAACAAAACTGGTACAATTAGGAATGGCTGTTTGATTATCAACAAGAATCGCACATTGATGCCGACGAAATTGGTACATTTGTTCCGAATTGAATTTTCCGAATTGAATTTTCCGAATTTAGTTTCAGAACAACGCATAACGTATTACAAAATTATGCATGCAATTATAAACCAAAGCGTTGGATTATATTTCTTAGATGCACCCGGAGGCACATACAAAACTTTTCTCATTTCAATTAATAATTGTACCAACCATACGATCACGAACAAATAATGCATTGATGAACTTAATGTAAGTCTGAAATCATCATCATCATCATCATCATTTCATAAAACAATTGTTGAATATTGGGAATGGGAAAATTGCAATCGATGAACTCACACAATGGGTGCTTTCAGGTCACTCAACAGTTGGGAAGATTATGTCTTAATTTTCAGGAATCAAGAGTTCGCGTAAACAACTGTAACGATTCCGTTTCGGCATCGTTACAAGTTTTGAGTTCGCGCATTCGATATCTATGTAATATTCACCTAATTTTTGTTTGGTGTGACCATTGCCTTAAAACTCGAATTTATTTTTCTTGCAATTCCTAAATGTTGATTGGGTAATGATAATTGGAAGTTAATGAAAATTGAATTGATCGAGTGAATTATATCGAATTGTCGATAATGTAGACCATGGGTCGATCAGATTAAATAAAAATTGACAAGTGGCTTGGAGAGTGGCGATTTTTTTGTGGTAGATTTTTGTTAAGAAAAAAAAATTGAAAAAAATTGGAAAAAAAGTTACAATACTGATAACAACATTTTGTGTGTGCATTTTATAATTAGAAAAACAATATAAGATATTATAAAAAGTGTACCGATAATTTGATAAATTTAAGTGTATGATATGACCAGTAACCTGAATTATGCACGGATATATAATACCATATTTAGGAACTAATATCAAGTTTGATTAAAATAAAACATTCAAAGATACCAATCATCAAATTATCAAAATAATAAAATAATATAAAAAAGCAACCAGTACGATTCGTGCAACTTCTTCAATCAACAACATTTAACGGCCGGATTCTAGTTTATCATTCAACAGTAATACAACCTTCAACCGTCCTTGCTATTTTTAAATTAAATTATGTACATTCTGTTTCTTATATGAAAGTTTTTGTTTGAGTTATTTAAGATTTTATTTCCTTACTAGCTGACCCGGCGAACTTTGTTTCGCCCCAAATTACTTCGTCCGAGCAAACACTTTTGACCTTCACGAAAATTGATTTTGATGAGAGAAAAATCAAACAACTCGACTTAATTCTCAATAGACGTTTGAGTTAGACGATTGAGTGGCCATTCCATTCACTTTTTTATCGAATTCAATACTAAAGGTAGGTTTATGGTTGCATTCGTTCGTTCGGTCATTTGTTCGACCAATCATCATTTGTACAAAAAACCAGAATCGTCATTTTTGAGCAATATGATTGGTGGAAAAAATTGCAGAATGAACGAACGAACGTAACCATAAAGGCGGCATAATGTATTGAAAAGTGAATTCGTCGATTAAAACTTAGGCATCTATCGAAAATTTAGTTGTTTTTTGAAAATTGGCTTTGTGATTTGTTAATCATCATAGCGAAAGCCGAAAGAAAGGGTAACTGAATGCACTTTTATATATATATATATATATATATATATATATATATATATATATATATATATATATATATATATATATATATATATATATATATATATATATATATATATATATATATATATATATATATATATAGAAGATAAGATTGCCAATATTCTACACAACTTATATTTATAGTAGTCCGCAACCAACGCCATCTATTGAAAATAATCCGAAGTGGCTATTTAAATGAATGATCATTGTCGAAATACAATTTTCATCGGTGGTGTTAAGTGTATTTCCATACAAAATTCCTCTACAAAACGCAATTTTCGATTTTCCGATTTACTTTGATTTTTCGGTTTCCCTTTGGGTTCCGATTTTTTTCGAGTTTACTGATTTTCCTTTGAGTTTTTCCGAAGTTTCGTTTTTTCTAAGCCACTGTATTGAGACGGACAATTCACAAAAAAAATCATTCAAATTGGTCGTGTCGTTCTCGAGTTGTTGCGAGACTAACGCACGGCAATTGATTTTTATTTAGATAGATAGATAGATAGAGAAAATAAATAGATAAAATAAATAGATTGGATAAAAAACAAAGTAGTAGTTTGGTTGTAGCCTTCGGTGTGGTTCGAATCCAGTACCCAAGAGCCGAAGCTTTAACCACTGCACCACCTGTCTCATAATAAATGTACACACAAAATTCATATGAAAAAAGCTTTTTATTCGATTTTTCGGGTTTTCCGACTTTTCGGTGGATTTTTTCAAAAATTTCTTTCCTAAGAACCATCTCCTGGTAGTTGCGAATGCAACAAAAAAGATTGAGCCAAATCGGGTTAGCCGTTCTCAACATTCATTTTTACACCATTTTTATAGATATAAATATAATAATTTGGTGGTGGGTGGTTAAGGCTAAGTTAAGTCCAGTTAGTTTAGGTTTAGCTAGTTAGGTTAAAATTTTTACTCCAAATTAATTTTCTTGATAATTTTGTTGGCTTTTATCTTGATCTTTTCAATTAACAATTTAAATTGGTGTTTTTAATGAAATTTAGTGCTTTATTTTTTTTAATAATCATGAGATAAACAGATTTTTTTGAATTCAGGATGAACTAGGGTGAGTGTCATTGTCGGTATATAGGTAATTAGCATTTCCTAATTTATAGCGGTTAAACCTGGCCAACTCATACTCTAAACCCCACCCCACTCCCTGACGAATAGCTGCGCAACAACCGCTTGAGTCCCTGAGTAGCAAGCATGGTATGGACGGTATTTTTTCCTTTTCCATTTTTTATTTGACTATAATTTTCATTTTATTTTTACTTTTTTTTGTTTCAATTAATTTTTTTCGGATACGATACCCTCCACATCATGCTAAAGGCTACACAATTATGTATGTGTTTTTCAACCTCTTGATATAATTGTGAGCTTTCTGTCTCTTCTACATTTCGATAAACGTATCACGAAAAAATTATTTGGTGATAAATAGAGTCGAGTAATCTAGTAGTCTTAGAAATCGTAGAAAAGAAACAGAGTGACGTTTTACTCGTGATTAAAGAGACATAAACTAAGTCGAACGTCAAAAATAATGATCGTACAACATTGCCAACAAACTTTCGTAAAACCTCAGCAACTACACAACCACACAAAACAAACGATGCCAATGTAATAAATTTCATCATTCAATTCTTCAATTCACTTGATATGTCAGTCATGCTGTCCCACGTTTTAAAATTAAATCAATTCACCACGACATTGCAGCGGTATCAGGCATTCAGTGCAAAAAATGATGAAACAATATCATTGAAACTACCATTCTGAAGTGAACAGTATATTATAAATAATGCGACTCGCATTTGGAATTATCAACAACAATGCTTCATGGATACCAGTCTACCAGCACGTTATTGGGTCAGCTATGCTAGTAAGAGCAGGCTGACAAAAAAAGTCGATCGGGCAAAACAACGGTCACCACAATCTTGCAGCGAAAACTGTTACGGTACGACAATACAGCAAATTGTTTCAACGAATGCCTCGTTTCACTTTTCACTCCACCGCACTAATGTTACTGACTAAAGCCTCAACCAGCGAAAACTTAAAAGCTGTAGTTGTGCTCCGTTTCGACCACTTAGGGAAGCGGTACGACCACCAACATTTTTGAGGTCAGTTGTTTATTTCTGACGAGAAGCCTGTACAATTTTGGTGATTATAGCACTAACTGAAACGGTACAGACAGCATGCAGCTTAAGCTCTAAGTAACATTAGTAGGCTAATGTCGTTTTAGACAGTCGTACTGTCGTTCGTATAGTTTATTTTTATTTTTTAATACACCCGCCTACTGTCTTGTAGGCAACACAGAAACGTGGTACAGACAACAAATTGTATCATGCGCTCTGTGGCACTATTTTGGTAATTCCCCGGGAATTGCGAACTGGGGAAAGAATTTATATTTCAGTTCAAACATGTTTTTTGGCCTACTGAGGAGAAAAGTTTGATTATTTATAAATATCAAATAAGTTTTCCATATCTAAATTGGCAGGTAAAATTATTCCCAATTTTTATTTTGTTTTCAAAAAATTTAACACTAGCTTTTTACCTCAGTGCCGGAAAAAAAAATATTTGAACAGAAATTACATATAAATTTTTACCACAGTTCCCTATTCTCGGGGAATTACCAGAATGGTGCCAATGGCTGAGTTTTTTTACCCGCGACCTTCGCGAGTTTTTTACCCGCGATGAGTTGCGGGGAATGGTCGGTTGGATATTGAATTTTGGTATACTGATGGATTTGAAACGGGATGGGGAAGCTAAGGATCGTGTAATCGCATGAATTTATTAGACTAGTTATTCATTAAGATGACATAGAATTTAGAAACATATTTTTAGTATATACGAGGGTATATCAAAAAGTCTTGCAATATCATATGAAAAAAACGAGTGAGTGAGACAACAATATATTTTTCAAAACCATTTTTTGTCACGATGAAACTTCTAGAAGAACATTTCGATGTAAATTTTACGGTTCGTTTGTTTTTGTCAATTTAGTAACATGTGTTTTGAATTTTTCTTAAAATGAATGAAATTGAATATCGCGCCGTTACTAAATTTTTCTATAAAGATGGACGAAATGCAATTTATATATTCAACTATATATCAAAAGTTTACGGCGAATCTGCACCATCATATGCCACAGTAACAAAGTGGGTAAAATTATTCAAAAGTGGTTGGGAGTCATTATAAGACGATAACCGCTCGGGTCGGCCAGCAGATGCTATTAGCCATGAAAACGTAATTTTGGCTGATTCTATTGTATTGGAGGACCGGCGTATTTCTGTTCCGCGGTTAGCGTGGAGACTTTCTCTTTCATACGGTACCACATATACTATATTACATGACCACCTTCACATGTCGAAAGTAAGTGCGCGATGGGTTCCCCGTTTGTTGAATGCTGAACAAAAAAAAATGCGTGTTTAAACTTCAAAGGCGATTTTAGATATGTACAAAGCAGATCCAGAAAATTTCTTGGGTAACATAATAACAGGCGATGAAACATGGCTTCATCACTGGGATCTGGAATCCAAACAAGAATCGATGCAATGGATTAAACGTAGTGAACCACCACCAAAGAAATTCAAAACTCAACCGTCTGCTGGTAAGGTTTTGGCAACAATTTTTTGGGATGCTGAAGGAATTTTGATAATCGATTTTATGCCACCGAAAACCACAATCACAGGCATATATTACGCAGAGGTTTTGCGAAAATTGAAAAAAGCGATCCGGGAAAAACGGCCAAGGAAAGTTAGGAAAAAAATCTTGCTTCTTCACGACAATACACCAGTGCGCAAGGCTAATATTGCTCAAGCTGCATTAAAGGACTGCGGCTTCGTGGAAATTCCGCATCCACCGTACAGTCTAGACTTGGCACCCAGTGACTACTTCTCTTTCCCAATTTGAAAAAAACACTAAGGGGCCGGAAATTTTCCAGTGACTATGAAGTACAGTCTGTTGTAAATGAATATTTTATGGAGCAAAAGAAATCTTTTTTTTTAGAGGGTTTAGGTAAGTTAATTGATCGATGTGACAAATGTATAAACCTTAAAGGAGATTATGTCGAAAAATAAAAATATTGCTGTCTCTCTCACTCTTTTTTTTCATATGATATTGCAAGACTTTTTGATTTGCCCTCGTATTAGATTACAATGCTAACAAAATTATAAAGCATATTTCAGTTTCTATTCACGTTCTCCGTTCAAACTTTATGAAAATACTAAATTTCATTTTAATTGAATTTCTGTTCAAATCAAATTTGATTATAAACCAATCAACCATAGATTGTTCAATTAAAATACAATTGAAATTCAGTTTTCATGTTGTTTCTACTCAATTTTATCTAATTTTTCGATTCATTGAACGGTTGGGGAATGCAAGCAATTTTATGCTGAATGATAAAAGTTGGTTGTCTTCGTTTATAAATTCGAACAATATGAAACGGTTTCGGTCCTTTTAGAAACAAAATTTACAATCACAGACTAATGAAATTTATATGGACTTTAATTAACAACAGTAATAGCAAGGGGTGGGTTGGATTAGGTTATGAATGAACAAATAATCTATTTATAATTTGTAGGCTAATGTCTAGGATACGAGAATACTTCGTATTACAACCAATTATCCTAACAAAATTAAAAACAAATGAAGCATGTTCTTAAACCAACAACCGACGGAGGACGGACGAATCTTCCTTTTATGATTATTAACATTATTTATTTATTTATTTCAAAAGGTTACTATGCTAATTCTCAATATTATTATTTTATTTTTAAGTTTATTGTCGCCAGTTTTTTTTGCTGTTCTGTATAAAAAAGCCTTCTTTTGTGTTCAGCTAAATAAGACTATATACACCCCTGTACGTACTAAGAAAATTAAAGGAAATATAAAAGTAATAAAATAAAAGGAAAGTTTAATCTTTTATTTTTTACCCAACAAAAATTGAAAACTTTCCCTCGGAAAAATCATTAAAATTAATGAAGTTAAAACACTGACAGACAGACTCAGTTGGTATACAGAGTAAAAAAGGAAGAATTTTAACATTTTATAACACAAGATTTTTGTTTTTTTTTATTATTGTTATAAGGACATTACTTAAATTATTATTAAATGAACAAAAACAATTGTGATGCGCAAAAAATAGATATCAAGGATGTGACAACGGAATAGAGGAGCAGGAGGAGCAAGCAATAGGAATAAATAAATTAAATGAAATAAAATGTTTCTCTATTTTCCTGTTTTGCTTCTTAGATGATGGCTTCTTTGGCATTTTAACAAGAATATTAAAATACATAAAACAGAAAAGGAACAAAAAAATATTTGCATTGTCATTTTAATTTTGTGCAATAGTTGTTTGCGCTTAAGTTGCAAAACTTGTTATATAAATTTCTATTCCTTCGCGTATATAGGGCAAGCAGCATACAGTGCTGTACGTAGCTATTTGATGTAAATTATTTTTAAAGTTTTGTATTTTTTTAAAATTGAGTTTTTGTTTGTTCAGTTTATTTTTCCTACTTTTATAGTTTTTCCGACTTTTCTTTATGCATTTATTTTTTGCTTGTTAGTAGTAATACTTTCAGTATTTTTGTTTTTTAATGGTATGGAGTTCGTACTACATGCATAAAAGACGTGTTAATACTAAATGATTTTATGTAGTTAAGGTATTTCTTATAACTTTCGTCAGGTTTCCCTTCAATTAATAAACACGTGTTTGATAAACAAACTGTGTACATAATTACAATCGCTACAGCTTTCAACACTTAAACAATTTCTTAATAGCGGTATTTATAATGACTTAGGTACATTTTTGCTTATATTCTGAGCCAAAACGATTTAATTAGCGGTAATACCGATGGTGCGGTATACATATTTATAAAATGTTTTGTTGGAATTAAAATAAAGGAGAATCGACCTGTAAGCTAGCTAATAATTATATAGTTGGTAAATTTACGAACTTTTGTGTTACTACTAGTTAGGTCAATTATCTGACTGTGGCTGTGATTCTAACCCTCACTTCGACTCAGACTTTGACTCAGACTCAGACTCAGACTCAGACTCAAGCTCAGATTCAGACACAGACTAACGCTTAGACAGATTCAGGCTTAGGCTCAGATTCAGACTCAGATTCAGACACAGACTCAGACTCAGACTCAGACTCAGAATCAGATTCAGACTCAGACTCAGATTCAGATTCAGACTCAGACTCAGACACAGACTCAGACTCAGACTCAGATTCAGATTCAGATTCAGATTCAGATTCAGATTCAGATTCAGACTCAGACTCAGACTCAGACTCAAACTCAGACTCAGACTCAGACTCAAACTCAGACTCAGACTCAGACTCAGACTCAGACTCAGACTCAGACTCAGACTCAGACTCAGACTCACACTCAGACTCAGACTCAGACTCAGACTCAGACTCAGACTCAGACTCAGACTCAGACTCAGACTCAGACTCAGACTCAGACTCAGACTCAGACACAGACACAGACACAGACTCAGACTCAGGCTCAAACTCAGACACAGACTCAGATTAAGACTCACGCAGACTCTCAGACACCTAAAAACCTTTAAACAAATTATGCATCCAACACGATTATATAATGACAAAAAAATAAGTTTAAATTTTTATAATATTACCTAATAATATTTAATGACACGGTTTAATTAATACGGAAGATGTGACAATACCGATTTGATCAGTAAAGAATATTATTTATTTTCTGCATATTGTTAAGGGGAAAATTAAAATATATGAAAACTTGTTCTACTCCACCTCAACACTATGATGTTCCATTTATTTACTAAAATCAGCTGTTCAACATTATATTGTACATCGGTACACTGCGCGTCTAAAAATTAAATGCGCGCGCGGCTGCCATATCATGCGGGGATAATAAATTTCGAAGTTAGTATATTAACAGCAACCAAGCAACGATTATACATTTATTTCAAATTTGCGAAAATTGATCAAGTTCGGGGTCAATAACAAACGGGTCTACCTCATCTTATTAAAATAGAGATAATTTTTATTTGTTAATGATATTTTAAGATAACTACACATGTATACCATGCCCGTTGGAAATCTCTGGGTACTGGCCAATCCTCGATACAGTGAATGTGTAAATTTTTAAAATTTTGAAGGAAATGCTTTTCAAGGAATGTTGTTCAAAATTATTTATCCATCAACTATTTATCAATTCCATATGAAATAATTATAATTTCAAAATTGTTGGTAACTCATTAATTAGTTTAAATGATTCCTTTTTTTTTAAACTTAAACATCCAATGCTTGCAGGTTCCAGCTGAGATACAGAGGGGTCTATTTGTTTTTTTTCTTCAACTCTTTAATCTACACGTGAAAACATATTTATTACTGTGTTTAGATAGAAACAATTTTTCTATAAGCATTAATGTTCGTGACTTTAATCCTGGTTTCGCAGATATTACCTAACGGCACTCATTGAAAATCGAAATTTTGAAATTTTAAGAATCTACATATTTATTTTAAATCTACTAAGCGTAGATTTAAAATAAATATGTAGATTCTTTTACCTTTTAAATAGAAGAAAGTGGAAATTCAGAAATTGAACTAACATTGGCTGGCCGAATACAAAAAGGGAAACTACTTTAGGATTAATGTTATGCTAGCAAGACTACATGGATGGGGTTACTCGAAGTTCAGAAGTTCAACTCTTAAATAATTGGGTTCTGTATAACAAAACTTTTTCGGTTGTTCCAAGCTTTATTTTATAAAATTCTGCATTGCAAAACTATGCATTTCAAAAATTAGTAGTACAAAACTCTACAAAAATAAATTTTCCAATTTTCGGTTCTGTTCCAAAAAATCAATTTCATTTTATGTAAATTTTCACTTCAATTATAAATACCGTTAGTTTTTATTTGTAATTTTAATTTTATGTAGAACGCAATACTAGGATCGATGTGGAAAGGGTCGATTCACGAAGTAGGAAATGAAATTATTTAAACCATCTAATGGAGAAAATTCTTTTACAATGCTCATAGAACATAAAGAAGAAATCTGATTAATATTGTCGGGAAAATGTCTCAAACAAAAGAAAACAATATAATTACAAGGGAAATTTAATAACTATTTAATAAGCTAACAAAACTACAAAAGAAAATATCTTATTACTACTCGTACTCTACTCTAACTGGAGAGATGTTATATTGTTCTTCCTCCAGTTTCTTTAATTACTATTACAAAAATTTACTTTTCGCTTGCAATAAATAAATATTCTTTTGTACTTTGGATGTACGAGTACCTTAAAACTAAATAAAAAAAAAATAATCTATTGTGTTCTTCTGTTTTGGGAAAATTGATTTTGTTTAATTAAAAGTTCTTTGTTTTTATTCGAAAAGAAACGAAATGAAATGTGTATCTCATATTTACTTAAATACCATTGGCTCTATACGCTTTCAAAAGAGCAATCTTCGAGTAAAAAGTAGATTTTATATCAAGGGAGTAAAATAGGAAATTATTGCTTGAGTGACGAAATTATCGTCCATAAAAGGATGGAAACCATAGTATGTAAAGTGCCAACGGTTCGAAGTGTTGCTTTTTGTTAATTCTTTAAACTACGTCATTTATTTTGTATATTTTGCAACTCTTGTTGGTTGAAGTTTATGTATTAACCGAGTTATTCGTTGATGGGATTGTGGCTCAATTGGTTTGGTTATTCTTCAAATGATATATTTTTTGAAGGTATGCCATATTTAAATCGCGCTACCGAATTTTCTCTTGTACAAATTTGCGAATCTCATCATCACGTTGGTTCTCCATTCATCCTATAGACGTTATCTAAATCATACAACTCTACAAGAATTATTGCTGTATTTTTTAATTCATTTGTTATGGCATCGATGATGGTTGTTGTTCTTATATTGCGTATAGGGTACACATTTGGCCATTTGCAGAAATATTCTATTATTATTAGCACACTCATTATGCCGCTATCCATGTTATGGAATGGTCTCACTTGATTTATTACAATTTTTTTTATAGCGCTGGAATATTGAAAAATCTGGGTCTACTATCCTCCTTTCAGTTCTTTCATTAATTCAGTTAACTGATCCTGTGTCAGCATTTCCAAGTATGCTTGTTTACGGGTGCTAAATGATGAAATCGTAGCTTTGTAGAGATTCAATCCACCGTGTTACCGGTCCCTGATGATTTGAACTGCAGAAACCTGCATAACGATCTATTCGCAATGATTTTTTATGAAATTGTTTCACGCGTTCCACTATACAATTAATAATTCCTTTCGCGTTACACAACAGTTACACGTTTCGATAAGACTTTTGGTGTCCAAAGTAAATTTTAGTTATTTCATTAATTCTATTTTTTTGTCGGTTACCTGTGGTCGAAATAATTGACTTCAGTCCTGAAGAGAGAAAATTTCTTTGACTTGAAGTTTATACCGCCGGATTGTAAAACATATGACCTAAACAATTTTGACGAGCGTAACGCGCGTTTTAAAAAACAAACACATACAATCAAACGAATCATTTAGGAGAATTTGTACTCCCTGTACTATTTTTGACATTTGGTGGTCTGCGAAAGTTTGCTAAAGTTTTCCTAAACCCTTTTAGTACGTACCGGTCTTGGTAATTTATGAATTGCTATTATTTTTCATCTCATGATTAAATTTTTGATAATCAACACAGAATGTCATATCTAGCATTATGGTTGTGCTGCAAGTCGAACACTTTTAGTTCAATTTTCAACGTAAACTACTTGTTCTCATGATGTCCATATCTAAAATGACATAATCCACAATACCGGATACCGGTACTTACCCCGTTGTAAATGCACTGTCTTCAGTTGTTATTTGCAACTTTAACCGGTTGACAATATGTTTCCACTGAAGATGGTGCAATCGTTTGTGCTGATCCTGTGTCTAAACTAATCATGCATGTTCTCCCATTACCAGAAATTTTGGAACAATCGATTGTAGGAGTCATCTTTTAGTCATTTGAGCTTATTCATTGGATGTTAACGACATCTTAATCGGGCCCTCATCTGGTCTCAATACGTGGTCTGTCCTTGATTTCCGCTGCAGTTCCCAGCTGTATCGCGAGATATCACTAACCTTGTTACATATCTAACAAATATTCATTTTTACCGTCACGGAATCTAGATGATAACTGGTCGATATTCCTCTCGATTACTATCTCAATCCATCGTATCATAATTGATGTATGGTTTGTGCAATTCTTTAATTAACGCATATTCAATGGCTTTAACACGGTCTTAAACACGGGCGACATCAAACAACCGTTGCTTGTGTTAGTACTAAGTTGTCAACCATTAATCCGAAGATAGCAAAATAAAAAGAAAAAGGGATGATTATGTTGTGGCCAACACGATTTCTACAGCGAAAAATTAAAGTTACAGCACTTTTGTTAAACTGTCGTGTATAATCAAAAACATTATCTCTTCTTAAGTTTCAGAAAACCAACAAGGTCAAATCTTGTATTTTGAAAATTTATTCTTTAAATTTATTTAAATTTTTTAATTGTTTGTCACTTTTTTGTAAATGCTAAACTTTTCAGCCAGGTATGAGGTTTTGAAAAATGATCTGAGCTTATTTTGTGTGAAAATTAATTTACAATCTTTTTTGATTTGGAGAGCTCTTATGGAAGCTGCCATTTCCGGTAGACCAATTTCGACTAAACATCACTTGGACCACCCAATTTATGGAAAAAGCTTAAGTATGAAGTTTCATCCCCCACGGTCAGTTTATTCGTCTGGGCTGTACAGGTGAGGAATGTTTATTAAAAAACTGTTGTCAAAAATCATCATTCCCGCTTAAATTTTGGAAAATTGATCTGAGCCGATATTGTTTCAAAATTGGCTGCTAGTTTTTGTGAACTGATTTCAGCCTAGAATCACTGGGTCTACCAATTTATGAGAAGTTACACTCCGAACATTCAATCGGTCATGGCTGTGGGGAAGCTATAGCCCTTGTGGTATATTGTTTTTTCAATCGAAAATTTTGACTGCAGTTGGAGTCCCATTTTTACCCTCAGTGTAACTTTTTCCTTCAATCGAAATCAACATAAGTGTGATAGCCTATCGGTCTTTGATGTGTACCGAAAAATAGTCTTTTCGACCTTCTGGTAGAAAAATATCTGAGATTTTTGTTATTTGAGAGAGATTATAATTGAGTGTAATACAAAATTCTTAAACATTTGAAATTATTTTACTCGAACCCTACGGATCGCACATAGGTGATCAAAGTGGTTTTGAATTAGTATGTGATAATTAGTCACATGCTTAGAAATCTGTGAGATTTTTTTTTTTTTAGAGATAAAATTATTAAGTGTAATTTAAAATTGATAAACATTTACAAAATTTTATCTCAGCCTTACGGCTCGCACAGAGATTATCGAATGGTTCTGAATTCTTCCATTCTTACTTAGCCACATGATCGTATATATCTGAGATTTTGATATTCGTGAAATAATATCATTGAGTGTAATACAAAATTTTTGAATATTCGACTAACTTTTTGAGATGCTTTGTTTTTTATAAGTTTCACTCAAAACTTCTTCAAAAAATTAACCATTTTCTATTTAATTTAGTTTCAAAAATATTTTATTTACTAGAAATTTTTTACATATTAATATGAAACGACTTCAATTTTTGAATATTTTACCTCTATTACCCTTTTATTATTTTGGCATATACTTCACTCCGATCGTGCTTCACTATGAATTTCGGTTTGGATCTATTTTTTATGTAAACATAAAGTTTTATAAATTTGATTGCATGACATTGCATCCTTTTTATTAAATGTGGAGGGAACCAGATGCACAACCCCGGTGTATAAATGGTTGAACATTTCAAGAATATCTATTCCGTAAAAGTAGATCTCAAGCCAAATTTATTAATATTAAGTACATCTACAAATTAATAAATATAAAAGACCATAATGACAAAGTATGAAAAACAAAATATAAATTATAACAATGGTTAAATTGACAGATTGTTCATGATAGGACCCTCTTTATATTACTTAATGCATATAAGGAGACAAACGTATATTCCTTTAGATTATGAGAGAGCTTAATGTCTATTTTTTACGATACAATACAGTATTATGTCGCTTCTAGATTGGCATATAATATGGCTTATCTGCTCATGCTACCCACAAACAGTTGATATTTATGAAAATATATTACCTGCTGATAGCATTAAAACACTATTTATATGCTTTGCCTAGTTAAATTTACAGTACATACATAATATTTACCAGTATAAATATGTAAAATACTTCATGATCCTTTTTTCCGCATCCACATACAGAATAAATACGTACAGAATACATAAGAGTTCTTTGTTCTTTAGCCCGAAATATCTTATATAAGAATAAATAAAATTGAAATTTAAATAAAAATAATCCATAAATTTCAATTCCTTCTTTTCCACATATAACAATGCAGAACAACACAAAGTATTGAAGATAAATCAAAAGATTTTATATAAGAAAATTTTCAAAGGATGATCAAATTTAGGTTAAGGTTTTTCGCATTTTCTCCGACCAAGAGATTTATCCGAATTTGTGTATTTATAAAACCTTGTGATATCATAATAAAGATTGGTCATTGTGTTTCTTGTATTCGGGAGATGATGAGTTTTCCGCATGAAAAATAGATACACACTTGAGATATTTGCGGATTTAGAGAATTTAACATGGTGATGGTGCGCTCATCCTTTATAAATGTTATCTATTTAAACCGTCTTGTTTGCTATCTTATATTCACAATAGGTTTATTCACAAAGAACCGTTTTCTATATGGGAAAAATTATAATGAAAAACACGGAATGGAATTTATTAATAAATATGTATACGGAACATTCTTAGAATTTTTATTGATTTTTCACGTTTTGTATACACACAGGATAATTTTTTGTATATGGAATAACATTTGCATAAAATTTACCTGTCATTGTAATTGATTTAGTGCTAAATGCTGTAAATATATACATATAGAGCACATACAGGTACACCGGGAATACACATATGAAGATTATGTATGCATTCCATGTGAAATGTCACAGTGGGGGTCGTTTATCATACATAAATTGGGTTAAATTACGAACGGAAAGATGATAAGCGATGAAATAATAAGATTGCAAAAGGGTTTGAACTTTATATTTAGTGAACCCATGACTTTATCATTAAAGCATAATCTCCGGTAGTTCATTTAATGAAGTGGCAACGAACCCGTTTGTTTTACCAGGTAATAAAGGTCGATTTATATTATCCGTTCCGTTCAGTTCTTACACGATCGTGTCAGACATCATCAATTCATACTATCCGTAAGCTTCGATTCAGTCATTTTCTTCGTATGCTCATCATATAACCGCAGAAAATATATGAATTCCAATTTCTTCGCTATTCTTTCGTATTTTTTCGGCTTCAGACATCAGACAAAACTTTCTTTTCATGGTGCCTTCACGGACCGTGATCATTTTTTATCCTACTCTTTAGCCAATCAAATCTCTATGTTCAATTTTATCCCGCCCAATTTTAAATATTTCCAGCTTATGAGCAAATAATCTTAGTCGTACCAATATAGTAACAAAAATAATCGGAAGTATGAGCAACAATTTTGCTCAAATATTTGTTGTTGTTGTTTATTTATGACATTTTTCGAATGAATTTGTTTATCACCTTAAATAATTTAATTTAAAGTTAATATATAAAATAAATGGAATAAATATGCGAGTGCATTTAAGTAAAACAATTAGGATGAGATCCAAAATTTTTCTTTGCTGCAACTGTTGGGCTATAAATTATTTGATAATTTATAAATTGTGATGTGTGTATAAAACAGAATATTGTGTATTTGTACTCCCCAGACCTACGTAAACAAAGCAAAAATTGTAAACAAAAAATACAAAATAACAGAAAACATATCGTACCTCCTCTCAAAAACTGTCAACACAAAAAAACAGTTTTGAGATAAATGGATTTTCTTTATTTTTTAATTGCTAACGCTACTATGATGCTGTGATTATTCATTATTAGCTTTATAAAATAAATAATCTCAGCGCTACTGTGAGCGTTAGCAATTTAAAATGCATTTATCTCAAAACTGTTGTTTTGTGTTATGACATTTTTTAGAGGATGTGCGATATGACTTGTATAACAACCGGAGAAACATTTTTGAGCAAAAGTTAGTCAACAAATAAGCCAGCTTTTTTTTATCTCGTTCCGTGAGGGTATCATCAGTAATATTTGTCTGACCCGATACGTGTAGGGACTGAACGGAACGGATAATATAAATCGACCTTAACTGGTAAATAGCAGCCGGATTCCATTGGTGTGAGCAAAGTACTTGCAAGTACTTATGAGTAGAAGTTCAATGAAATGCATATTTGTTAGTTAGAAGTAGAACATAAGAAAACAAAATTGTTGATTGAGTAGTTGTGAGTAGCTAGAAGTAATTGCGAGTACTTTGCTAACGCCAATGGAACTCGGCTAGCATAAAACGCGGCTCGTTTTCAAATCGCCACCCATGTTGTTTACCACATTTCTTGATAAACAACATGTTTACAAGAAATAACAAACAAGAAGACAGCGGGAACAACACGTCGAGCATTCCAAATGAAAACCAAAAGCAACACGATGAAAACAAGCAAAGAAGAATGACAATAACAAATTTATTTTTTTGTACATATAAAAATAAAGTTTGCTTTTTTCACCAGTTAGTTCCACAAAGCCGTCACAACGGTCAGGATGACCAAAAAGCTACTGCGAAAAATAATAAAATGACATTTATAACGGGCGTATAATTAATAGTAATGGACTTGAAACTATAAAATTTTATTTACTTCAATGAAGTCTGTTTTAGTAATGACCTAATGACTATTACGTGAAAAAGTTTCGGGTATATGTAAATATTTAACCAATGCCGTTTGGATTCTGTAATGCTCATTGCCTACATGGGAAACAAGTAAATAAAAAAAAAATTGTAGACATGCTTTTATACGCTTTCTTTTAAAGCGTTGCCACATACACATCTAATAACAGACGATTCGTGCGTAAATTTATTTTGCCTCGCCACATACCAAAAAAAATACAGACGATTTTTACAACAACAATTCTTTATATTTTGTTTTGAGCTGAATGTTTATACCGCCATTTCTATCCAAAGTGTATATATTTATATAAGTGTATATATTTATATTAATATATATTTTGTTTTGGAATTTTTTGACATTTGTTGAAGTTCACAGACAACAGAGCAAAAAATCGTTTAAAATTTTTTGATCAGTTCGGAAATCGTTTGAGATTTTAGTGCGTTCGTTCACGTGTAAAATTATACCATTCAGAGAAAAAATCGTTTCTAGGAACGGGTAAATAGAAAATTGATAATTTTTAAATTAAAATTATTAAATAATTCCAAATTTATTATTTTAGCTACTAACTTGAGATATTTTACATATTATCTCATTGATTTGAGTCAAAAATATGCTCTAATTAATTCGTAAATGCGAAATCTGTTTTTAGATGTCGTCCGTAGAAATGTGTATGTGGCATCGCCTTTACGCATAAATTCGTAATCGTTTTGTTTTAAAGATACATTTTATAATGTGATTTCCAAGGCTGACACATAGATGGCGCATCTAATGAAAAATTCATGATTTTTATGAAGTACCACCAACCAGTGCACCTATAATACCAGGCAGTACTGCTTGCTACGTCTTCAAATTTATATCTACAGCCTTGGCCAAAAGTATTGAGCACCCATGATATCTTACAATTTTTTTGGAAGTATCAATTTGAAATAAATTGAAAACATTTTTGTAAGTTCATTACTAAATATTTATATAAAATTAATATTTTGTGGGTCCACCCTTTGCCTTAATTACTTCAGAAATTCTTTTGGGTAGAGAGCTTACAAGTTTTTTACATTCTGCAGAACGTATGGCTCTCCATTCTTGGTGCAAACAGCGTTTTAGGTCTTCTTTGTTATTTATTGTGTAGCGCCTGACTCTGCATTTTAATAAACTCCATAAATGTGTTCTATGGGTTTCAGGTCCGTGGACTGGGCAGATAACTCCAGAACCTCCATCCCAATTCGAAAGCATGCCATTGTGCGGGGAGATTTATGACATGGTGCGTTATCCTACTGGAATTTAACGCTATCCATGTTTGTATAACCAAAAAGTGTTAAAAATGAGGCCAGCAACGCAGATTCTAGAACGTTTATGTTGAAGAGTTCATAGAGTTCATGTGGCTGTTATACACGAACATTTCGCCAACTCCAGAATTAATCATGCAGCCTCAGACCATTATGCTGCCCCCGCCGTGTTTTACGGTTGGTATACCACACACTCAGACACTCGGACTAAATGCTTAGCCTACCAGTTGTACCAAATCTGAAATAAATAAAAACTGGAGAGACTTCGGAAAACTAAAATATTTGTATCGATGAATTTTATTTTAAAATCATATTATTTAATATTATTAGGGCATAGAATTGTCAACTTACTTCTAAGTTTGATTCGTCTGACCACACGATATTTGAGCAATCTTCTTCGGGAAAACTTTGGTATTTTAAGGCCCATTTATACCGAGCCTTCTTGTTTTTTCGGAGACCCAGGGTTTCTTCCTGGCTTTACTGCCTTTCAAACCAGCTTCCTGAAGCTTTCTGCGAGTGGTGCGAGCAGATATTGGTTTCTTAATTTCTACTGACCACTCAGCAGCGAGGTTTGAAGAAGTTTTTTTCCTACTTTTGCTACTTGATTTACTATTTTTTTCACGTTATTAACGTTTCACGAGAAAATATTACAACAAAAAATTGAATCGTTTATATGGTTTAACTGCCATCTATAAAGAAAAGATAAAATGTGCACAAAATCTTTTTGAAAGACTGTAAAATGATGTTACGTGAGATACCTGAAATCTTAAAGATATAAAAGTCAGTGTATACACTATTTTGCTTGTCCATGATAAAGCTCTGTTCAAATTATTTAGCATGATTATTTGCTTCGGTATGTGATAATGGACGAAACATAGATCATCCACTACACCGCAGAATCAAACCGTCAATTAGCTGAGTATGCAGCAGCCCACTCACATGCAGAAGACAAAACTGCCCTTTTACCAAGACAATGCACCATTAAAATTCGTTGGCTTCGATGGTAAAATTGCATGAATTGAAGTTCGAATTGCTTTCCTATCCACCGTGTTCTTCGGATCTGGCTCCCAACGACTACTATCTGTTCGCAAACCTGAAAAAAAGTCCAGGAAAAGAGATTTTTTTTCATCGAAATGTTCGAGAAGCGTTGGAATTGAATTTTGAAAAAAAAAATGGTTTTTTAGTAGTTACCCAATTGATTTATTGACCGACGAGGTATAACTTGGCCTTCCTAATACATTTGCTAAAAAACTGAAAACATTTCACATTAAAACGACTTTAAAAATTCATGACTTTATCGTAAACAACTTACAATGGGTCTATTTTTCAATTCAACCCGAGCAAGCACGCTTACCCCGGGTAGTGTACACCGAGCAAAGGTTGTACTGGGTAAAATTATCCGGTGCGCATAGAGTAAAAAATTGTTTTTTACTTTGCACACTCTTCGTACACTGACATTAATTTCAGAGTAAAATTTGAAGAACCGAGTAAGCTCGGTGTAAGCACAGTTCACAAATAAAAACGCAGTGTGCAGAGTAAAATTACTCAGGTTGAATAAAAAAACACAGAGTATTTTTAGACAGCGCACTGCTTGCTCAGGTTGAATTAAAAAATAGGCCCAGTGTTTCAACTTAACGTGAACATGTAACCGAAGAATAGATTATCTTTGTCACAATTTACCGTAGACACCATTTGTCGTGTGGACAATTTATCGTATCCCTATGCAATTTTTCCAGTGTGTGGAAAATATTGTTTTAATTCCATACTAAATTCCGTACTACAAAAAATAAAAGACACAAAAGTATCGATTTTGGGGAAAATAATTGTCTTTCGCTTTCTGGTTCGCCGTAATATTATTTATTTTTTATCAGTTTTGTTTGTATATTGAAGCTTTTATTTTGTCTTCTCAGTTTCATGTGACAAGTCGGCGAGTTAGTATGCAAACGATTGTGCATGCGTATTTTTATTTATTTTAATTTCTCGTGATGTTTTATTTTAATGATTTTTAATTATTACAGTAACATTAATTTCATTTAGTTTAATTATAAAATGGGTGCGATCGGATTGGGCTAAAGAGGTAATAAAAAACAGTTTTAGCATGGCATCGTCATTTACATATCTACGATTTTTTTTTTTTACGTAAAATGTTTTTTTAAGATGCTGTATGAAAATCTAACAGGTGGATGTGGATGGCGCATAAACCTCGAACATGTCAATCAATACGTAGGGTATAGGCGGATTTTTAAAATTTAAATAAAAAAGAAATATATTGTATATTGAATATCTGAATAAAAATATAAAAATTACATACAATTAATTTCAATAGAAAATTATTATTAATCCCATGTAAAAGTGCTTTGGAAAACTGTTCTAGTTGCATGCGACAAAGTGTGTAAAATTAGCACGGAAGTGTATTTGTATATACCTGAGTTCAAATGAAATTCCACCTTATTTCCATTTTGATTTTTTTCACTTTTTAGTTGGGATTCGCACCTATACTGGAACGGATTTCCGTGTAATTTACATGGTTCTTTCCATAAAAGAGTGTGGTTTTTACACTCAAGTTCAAACGGAATTCCGTGGGCATTGCATATTGGGATGGCAGTTTATCGTGGTTTGTAAAATTGATCGTATAACAAAACTACGTGTTATTTAAAGTGTCTTGGGTTTACATAATTTTATTGAATTCGCCCATTTATTAATGATTTAGATGAGATTGAATATGTTGGATGGAAATGATATGCTTGAATGATTTTTAGAAGAAGCTCTGAAATATGGCCACTCGGGACGGAACTCGACCATTTCTTAACCGAAATTGATCCGATTTTGTATGTTGGATGAACATGGGATTCTTAAATGAGTTTTGGAAGAAGTTCTGGAATATGGCTTGCTAATTGGGACGGAAGTCATTTTTAATCGATCATGTTGGATGGAAGTGAGATTTTTAAATATTTTTGGAAGAAGTTCTGGAATAGGGCCACCTGAGACGGAACTCGTTCATTTCTTAATCGATTATGATGGAATTTGTTATGATGGATGGAACTAAGATTCTTAAATGAGTATTGGACGAATCTCTGGAATATAACCACTTTTGACGGAATTCCCAGTCGTATTTTCCCGAAATTCTCTACTCCTATATTCCCGACGTAGGCCTTTTTAACTCTCACGGGCTCTTGGTAACTAATTGCATCCCTCATGTCGCTTTCTGTTCGGAACGTGGGCAAATATTTCGTTAACATCGGACCGTACAGTTGGCTTTTAATCGTGTAAACGAATTTAAAAAAAATGAGCATTTACCGATTGCGGACTTTATTTACAGTAATAGATTGAAGGAATATTTCGCATTTAAAGCGCATAATAACTGTCTAGTTGACCATATTCCAAAACTTCTTCCGGAAATCATTTTAGAATACTATTTCCATCCAACATACAAAATACCATCAGTATCGGTTAAAAATGGACAAGTTGCGACGAAATACACGATAAACTGTTCTTTCGATAAATTGCGCTACGATAAACTGTTCATCGATAAATTGTTGTACGGTAAATCGTTCACGATAAATTTCTCTGATAAACTGACAGTAAATCAGTTACCAGAGTTTTTTTATCTATATATTTGCATTATTATGATTAAGGTAATTTCAGTATATTTTGAGAGTCCTTATATTTATAACACAAATTGTTTTTTAAAGAAAAATTACCATTTTTCGTTTCAAAACGTTTAAACATAAATTTTATCTTCTGTTTCATAAATCATTCGATTTTTCATACAACTTCTGCAGAGAATTTTTGATTTGCTTAAAAATTTCATAAATTTTCTGCAGGTTTCTAAAAATATCAGCGGAACAAATTTTGTTTTTGTTGTGATAGTGTCTCCTCTAGCGGTGAATAACAATAAAATATTTTTGCTGTTTGAACTTTTTTGCTATCCATTTTTATTGAAATTTTTGGTGTAAATGAGGTCAATAAAAAACCTTTTTCAATTTTACCAAGTATTTTTGGAAATTACTATCCGAAGCATGGTTCTGTTAACCATTACAAAATAATTCCATTTTTATATATTAACTTTTGTTAAAGCTAAAGTTAAATTCAAAAAATTTTTATTTATAAAAAATCGAGAAGCACAATTTGCGCCTCCCCCTCCGTTTCCAACTTCAATTTTAAACTAATAATATCCCTAAAATAATTTGAACGAAAGTCCAAGTAATATCTTTTATAACATAAATTAAATAAGACTTTCTTTCCAGTTCGTTATGTACCGGACAAGGTCCTTTCATCTTATTCTGGAAAAATGGGCAAATACTTTGTATTTTCTAACTCAATGATTTACGAGCATGACTTTCTTTGGTTGTCTAAACATTATACTTTATTAAATAATTCAGAGTAACAGACATATTTACAAACATAATAATTATTACCAGGTATAAGAAATAAAATCCATATACATGGTATAATTCTGTTATATATAAAGCCTAAAATGTCCTTTGGCTAAATAATTATTAAATATAAAAAAAAATTTGTATCCATCCATTTATGTAGAAATGGAAAATTTTTCTGATAATCCTAAAAAATATGTTACGTCTGCACAAACGGAAACATTTACTCGGAAAATTTTACTGTATAACCTTCAACTGTTTTTCGCATATGAGTTTATCACAAGGATATTAGGTAGGGGTATAAAAAGACTTGTTTTATAAGATTACTTTTTTGTAATGCGAGGTATGAAATATTTACATTGTCACGTCACAATTATATTTTTTTGATAAACAAATACAACCAATGTTTGTTCCAAGCACCCAGAGACTCATTCATTGAACCCATAACTATTCTAGACTCGCGTTACATTTCAATTTATATAACCATAATTTTGATTTATTCATACAAATCTAATTTTGCGTTTTACTGTATATGTCACGCGAGCGCTCGTGATAAACTTGATTTAAAAAAATGTTAGAATGATTATTTTATAATATCATGAATTAAAATATAAAAAATATCAACAATTAATTGCTAAATTTATTGTTTTTATTCATAATGCGATGTTATTTATTTATTTATTTATATAGTTTCATATCCAAATGTTAAAATAATAAATTAATAATTTATTCTTAACATTATTATTTGGACAGAATTGTGTATGAATAAATGTATCGTACATTTTCGAAAATCATGAATTTTGTGGATTTTACATCATGTCACATGGCTAAGCTACGAGTATTATGAAATGATTGATTAGTAATTAATTAGAATAATGCATTTCCTACCATGTGGCATGGCATGTAATTTTCGATTTTTTTTTTGATCTGTGATATACAAATGGAAATTAAATAATATTAGGATTTATTATTTATTATCATTATTTTTGATACCTCTTCCACTCCTCCTGTGGACTTTTCTTCGACAGGGGTTTCACTTATATGTACGCTTAGTAGCGTTTCAAACGATGCCAAACAATATTTAACAGTTGTAATAAACAATTAGCAATAATATTCTGTGGTAGAAAGGTAAAACATTTTATCTCGATTTTAAATACAATTTTTAGGAGAGCAAACAAAAAACAATTAATTTCTTTCGATAATTATTACGAATATTCCTAGTGTTCAATCGGGCTAAAAAATATTACGACATTGGCCGACATCAAGACCTAAGTATAAAACTTTTATTATGACAAGCATTTGCAGTATTTTGACGTACAAAATTTCTAGTCAAGTTAAGTATCGCTAATTTCTCATCCATTTACTCTATTGATAATCCATGTTCTGCCACCAAATCGTTTCTGGAAGTTTGGAAGAGTTGTCGTCTTACTTGTTTGGATAAGAATGAGTCGCGCCGTAATCGTCCTATCAAGCCTTGGATATCTACGACCAAACGTAAAAAGTGATTATAATAAAAAATAGAAAGTTTGATAACTGCTCCGGTGATTTTAAAAGGAAGTGCCGTGCAGTTAATAATATGTTGAATAATAATATTCTAGATTTATTTGGAACCCCTGACCCCATCATATCGATTCCAACATTAGATGAAATAAGGTGGTTTTAGACGATAGAATACACTCTTAGTGTATTTGAAACCGCTGGTAACAGAACAGCAATTAAATCTGTACCTTCAGACAGTTAATAACAAAACTGAAGGGAAAGCCCAAGGCATATTATGTCTGGCTGGATATTACAAAACTTTTAAAGAGCTTAAATAAATTTTGTTAGAATCCCTCACAGATCGTCAAGAACTCCCTTCTAAAATTCATATTTTTGCATTTAACATTTCATTAAGTAAAAAAACAAACGTTAAATTTGTTTGCTAAACAAAAAAAGTAAATCCATTCTCTTTCATCTTTCGAACCATACTATTTTTGTTTTTAATATTTTCCGGCATTATGTTTTGATTATTAGTTTTTACGAACATATCTGCCGTCTATAGTTCAGAAAAGAAACCGTAGAAATAAATTAAATAATGTATCAAGCAGTACTGCTTGGTACTCTAGGTGCATTGGCTCAATCATTGCGCCTAGAATACTACAGGCCTCTCTTCTTTAAATATTTTGTTATATGACGTCATTTTATGTTGATGGTTTCAATCTTTGACTAAAGGCAGCACGAAAATTAAATAAAAGATTGTTTTGATTTGTTTTTTGGGTTTAAGCTGTCATATTAATAAAAAAAAAATTGTAAACAAATATAAATAAACATATTTGTATTATATATTATAAAATTTAATAAAAGACAAATGTTAAGTATTAATTCATAATATAGTTATATAATTATGCATTCTAAATTATGTTTAATATGTAAACACGTCACTCTTTTATTTTGCGAATCAAATTATTTTTGTTTTTAATATGTTTTGTCATTTCGTTTATTGATTGCTTTTTAATGAACATGACTGCCGTCTACAGTTCGGAAAATAAACCGAAGACATACATTTGATGATTTATGAAGAAGTACTGCCTGATATTTTAGGTGCAGTGGCTCAATACACGTGCGGTACAATTATGTCGTTTCCCAGACGTGGTATTTGGAGAGATTATGATATTCGTCACGGTCATTATGCCTATCTGTATATTTTTAATTTTTGTTTTCATTTGTGTGATTAAAATTATACTTAAGAATGAATTATCAGTTCTCTAGAAAAATCGCAGAAGTAAGCATTAAAAATTTAAAAACCAACGGTATCCCTAGTGGAAAAAATCAAATATTTATACCAAAAAGTTATACTGAGGAATACCAAAATCAATTTATTTTTGTATAAATGATTAAATTAAATACAAAATATACTTTAAATTGGTTAAAGTTTAATACATTTTTAGACCAAAATACTACTTAAATTATACATCTCAAAAATTATACAAATTTAAGTATGAATTTCGTATATACAATTATTTAAATTAAGTCAAAATTAAACATAAATATACATAAAATATGATTTTAAATATTATACACATATAAGTGTTAATTTTAACCTAAAATTAACTCTTAAATTCAAATTTTAAACTAAATTAAGTATATTTGGGATAAATACTTAATACGGTAGTTTTATAGTTTAATAATGGTTAAATATTTTATACAAATTTAAGTATGATTTTTGTATTTACAAATATTTAAATTTAGTCAAAATTAAACATGAATATACATAAAATATTTTAACCTAAAATTGACTATTAAAATCAAATTTTAAACTAAATTAAGTATATTTGAGATTAATACTTAATACGGCGGTTTAAAAGTTTAATTATGGTTAAATATTTTATACAAATTTTAATATTAATTTTGTATTAATACAAATATTTAAATTTAGTCAAAATTAAACATAAATTTAAAAAATTATTTTAAGCGATTTATTGGAAACGAAAATTGTGTATTACACATTTTAGAAAAATAATTTTTTTAATCATCACTTTTCATCCCGAGATGAATTTCCCGCAAAAAGGAAAATTTCCCACGAACTGGCAACACTGATGCGCATCAATACTATCGTGCTGAAAAAATATATTTAGTTGTAATCGTATTTTGCGGTCTTTTGTATGTTGGTGTGCTGTTGTAGTTTGCAGCAAATGAAATAAACCAAATTAAGTATATTTTAAGTTTAATTGTGTATTTAAATATATTGATTTATATTGTTAGGAATTAAACTCTACATAGTTATTGCTTTGGTGATGCAGTGGTTAAGGTGTACACCGCTAAGTGTTATTAACGCAAAAGTCGCCGGTTCGAGTCCAGTCGGAGTCCAAAATTTAAGCAATTATTATTCTAATTAGGCAACGATGTTATCGGATCAACTGTTCTCTGATTGAAAATTGACTGAAAATACTAGAATTAACAACGGCGTGAAATAATCAATGGAGAGGAACTGATGACGTGGCATGTCCGCGAATACAAACAACCACATGGAAAAATGATATAAAATTATAATACGCATACATCGGCAGTCACAATGAATGGAATATTTTCATTATATTCTAATTCATCTCAAGTATAATTTTTGTTTAAATTTAAAAATTTATATTGCCATAACCTACTAAAATTATACTTAAAATACACTAATATTGGTATTAATTTTATAACACAATTTACAAAAATTATACTTTTAACTAGATAATTTGCGAAAGTATAATTTCTGTTTAATTTTTAAAATTATACTAAAATTATATTGCCATAACCTACTAAAATTATACAAAAATTATTATTAAATTTCTATGAAATAGTAAGTTTATTTTTACTATAAAAAATTTCAATTTTTCCACTAGGGATGCGTTGTTGTTTTGTGGATAATTCTTTGTTACTTTAGGTTGGTTATGCCTGCGGCTTTAAGTGAAGTCTCTAAAAAACAACTTTATCGATTTAACAGCCGCACATACAACAAACATGTACCCGATTAATTCACTTAATTGATTATTTTCCCCAAAAATTTATTTACTGAATAACACTAATAACAATAGCTATATAATAATAATAACAATCATAATAATAATAATAACAATAAATTAAATTAAATTCATTTGAAATTAAATTTAACACACCAAATCCACATTTAGATAAATTGTAAGAGATAAATTGATTTAATTTAATTCTAAAAATACAACAACAGCAATAAAAAATCCTTTTGTTCATGATATTATTATATTATGTATTTTGTTTGTTATACAGCCCGTACGTAATGTACGTGGGGTTTGCAAAATGAAAAACCTAACAAAACTTTACCAACTATATGCACACACACAATAACCCTCACCAATTTCAATGGGTGGACCCGGAATAAATTGTCTATTGTTGTGTATTTTATAATCATCGCTCATATTGAATGAAATGTGTGAATGTGAAACTCAATAAAATATTTATTTTTATATTAATATTATCCTGAGCTCGAGGGTGGTTTCGGTTGGGATATCATATGGTGGGGTTGTTGAAAGAATTAAGTGAAAAATCATGTGAAATGTGGTTTTGTTATGATAAACAATTTTGAATGCGATGGTTTATTTTGGAAATATTTATTAAAAATAATAATAACAATAATGGTTGTGATAATAATGATAAAAATAATATCATTATTAATTGTAAACATTTAAAATTTGCTTTAAATTAATTATGCTATTTATATGCTGGTACACTGGTGGGCAAAAATTTGATCCATTAAGCATTCTTATCATACAATTATATTTTGACTATTTATAGTCCTCAGGTTGTGAAACAATACCGCATAGGACAGCGAGGATACACCCATTGCAATTTCGTTTCAACAATACATTATTTTCAGGATGGTATAGCGTCATGGTTTGTAGAAATTAAGATGGCCCACTTCCAATTATTTAGCAAATGACTGCATCAAAAATCAGTTTATTGTGGGGATTTCACGTTTATGTCTGGCTCCTGACAAAGTGGGGTTTGCAACCATATTTCAAACATTATGAATAACTCTATCGGTCGGCAGATTTGATTTTTATTCATCACATTATAGATATGCTTAGATGATAAGGTTTCTTTTTATGAAATGATTCGATATTAAATATAATATACATCAGGTGGTCAAATAACGACGTCCCTTACTACACATACATCGAAGATGGTATTTGTCATACCCAGGCCTAACAGGATACAATTTAACATCTCTTAACGAGGTTTCTTCTAATTTCTTGAATAAATTGTTTGTTAATTAAGGCAAGCTATCCTTTTTGTTATCATTGTATTCAGAGTTATGATCACAGATGAGTGGTCAGATGATAGTCCTTTACTATTTTCATGCACATGTTAATGCACTTGACCTCTTAGTTTGATGTTGGTCTTTTTTCAGATTACGTGGTGTGAGTTCAGGTCGTAACTGATGATACATTTTTAAAAATGAGCTTAATTGCAATTGCTGCTGGTCGACCCGACTGTAACTAGACCCGACTGTAACAGAGTTAATAACGGCCGAGATTCGAACCTAAAATTCTAGAGAATTTTTAAATTTGAAACCTGCATTTTATCCCTTGGGCCACTGCCGGTCTAGAAATCTACGGTGAAAAACCTTTATTTAAAATATTAAAAAGAAAATTTTTTTATAACAAAGATTTGTTCATTTCCGAAGCAATCGTGAAACTTCGCTTCGAACTCAAGCAATTCTCCAAATCCCAATAAGCTATTAATTGAACTGTTGAAGATTTTTAAACTTGATGGCAGAACTCTGTATTTAAAGTATTAATATGTCAAAATATTGTGGCTGTCCCATGTGTTTTATTGTTGTGGCGAAGAAAGCCTATTTTTACATAAAAATTAAATTAACTTAAAAGGGTGGTCATCGGGAAGTTGGTGACAAATCAATTACAAGACGTGACCCGTAAGGACAGAGCGAGTTAAATAAAAGCAATTAAAAATAGATGTTAGTAAGCCTTATCTAGCAGCCCTGGGAACTGGCTCGGATTCAATGGAGTAATCAGTCATTAATCCGAATGTAAAACTGATTATGTAATCTACAGACATGAAACGGCCAATTCACCAACAAAATTCGCACGGGTAATCGCTGTAGTGGAATTATTCTATCTCTACAATTAAACCCACCTTAATTCCATTCCATTCCGAAACTAGACTATTATTTTAGTAAGAGCATGAAGATGTGTGAACCAAATTTGGTGATTCTTAATTTAAAAGAGTAAAGTTGCATGGCGGACATACTAACTTTTTCTTTTAGAATAAGCGTTAATGAGTGCGTTTGGAGGCTTACTTGATCCATAAGGGAAATTTATTTTGTTTTATGTTTATTTTTGCCTCATCAAACCTTTACAGTAAACTATTTAAAACCGAGAAGATTAGTATCGAGTAATCACTTTGAAGAAAGCATGTTGGAGTTTGTTCGCTATACAATTCTAAACCGTTCAACAGTTCTAAACCAAAATATGGCACATTTATTGAATTGTACCGATTCGAATCTATCGAATAGAATTGTTTCGGTTTACAATAAATTATGGTACTTCTCGAACAAAATCCATTTTTCCGTTCGTTTTTTAACATCGAATTTGTTTTTTGGAGTCGGAGTATATAGAAAAATGCAACGAAATTTTGTCCCAAGAATTTTGTCCGCAACGAAATTAAAAAACAGTAAATACGAGAGAACAAATAAATATGAGCGCCAATTTTGTTTTGTGCTCGTCTCTCTATGCAGCTATTTCTCATCTACGATATCAATTAGTGAGAGTAATACATACAAATAAAAATAAAAAAACAAAAATTAAAGTAAATACAAGAGAACCAAAACCCGCTGGTGCGCCGAAAATCAATTTTTGGGCTCAAACTTTTTTATATTTTATTTTTAGGTCTATATAAATACAAGTACTCTAGCCCAAACCAAAACACTAGGCTTAAGCTTTTTTATTTAGGCATTAGGCAAAATTTGAAGCCCCATCTTCGATGTTTAAATTTTTAGCCTTAGGCTCAAACTTGGTTTTTTTTGATGGTGTCTACCAGCACTCTATTTTATTGCTGGGAGCTATGAAACAAATTTGGGAGTTATAAACAATTGAAATCTATTTAGTAGATCGTTCTTGTAATCCATGATACAAAAAGTTGTCATGACACGTCCAATAAATCCAAATTCCGAGTAGTGGAACTCATTGTAATATTATAATATCCTTGAATTTAACTCAATTTTGTTAAACCCTTAGCTCGAGAAGTTGACGGTTTAACAAACATTTGAACGCGGATTGTGTTGTAAATTCCATCAGATATTACTGTTCGCAAAACTATTTGAATGGGCTTAACTTAAACTTCTGCTTGTTTTCTATATTTAAAGAGAGTTTTTATGAAAATTACTAAGCTTTTTGGAACATGAATTCATCTAATGATTGGTTTTCAGTTGATGATTTTTGAGTCTGCTTCTGAACATTTGCATATAGTCGACAGGGTGATTGGGAAAGGTTACCATACAGTTAGCATAAGAGATGGATGAAGTTGATTCATCAAAGTTTACTTGCATCGAACATAAACAAATGGATCAAATTTTTTGTTCGCTACTGTGTGCATAATTTTTTCACTTAATATGACTCACAACGTTTTTATACGTTAAAGTTTTGACACATTTGATTAATAAAAACTTATATAATCTTTGTTGTTATGGCTTGTAAAACACAAGCAAACGTAAAAAAATTTCAATATGTATTTGATTACATATAATGTCTACTGTACACCAGTCTGTATACGCTGCAGAGCTTTTACGACAACTTAGCTCGAAAATTAAAATAACAACTATAGAATGAAAAACTAGTTACCTAACTTAAAGTGCAACATATTTCTACTTTTAATAATAAAAACGAACTCAAAACTATATGCTTTCTAAATTTTTGTACATTTTTTTAATTTTATTTTTGTTGCTTCTAGTTAAAGTTGTAAAAAGGAAGCTTGTCAGTTCCAGATGGTTATGAAAGATGTTATTTAGAAACTAAATTATTATAGTTTTTATTGTGCTCTTTAATAGATGAACGTTATTTTTATTGTTGGAGAATAGTTGAAATCTGAAAAACTTTTAAAGCTGAAATGCTCCTTTATAATTAACGTTTAGTATAAAAAAACAAATTTTAACATCGAACAAAGAGCAGCAGTACACACAATCGCGAATTCGTCAACATCAATAGAAACAAACCTTTTTTTAAATCGTGCTTTTATTTCAACAAGCTAAAATTACCAAAAATAGATTACCAGTTAAAATAATTATATAAATTGTTTCGGTAGTTCAAACACGAGTACCTAGTTCCTACTTAATTTTTTAATCTTCTCTGATTTCCAAAAATGATTGTTGAATAATAAAATCGACTAGTTGTTAAACAAATTAAAAATTCCAGCGATTTTATAAAATTCTACCAAATATATTATTTTACAAAATTAACAGATTAATTTATTATTATAAATTTTTTAAACTTTTTTAGGGGATTTTAATTTATTATTTATAATACCTGTTTATAAGGTGGGAGGAGATGTTGGGTGGATATCATGATTCATTTTTTGATAGGTGGTTAAATACAGATTATAGGTTGTATTCATTCGAATTAATTATTAATTAAATTTATAACTTCCTTTAAGAAATTAAAAATTTAATTAAGTCGCTCAAGAATTTTCAAGATTGAAAAATGTCAGAAATCGATCGTATCAATAAATGATGGGATAACATTTTGTTGGATTCAATTATGTAAATCGTTTCCCGATATTTTATTGAATTATTAAGTATAGGTACGGGTTCGAGTAAATGGGGATATGTTTACCTATCTATGTAACTCTCGCGCATTTTATATTGAATGAATATTTTATTACTTGTTACACTACACAATGCCTAATGTTCAAATTGAAATATCGTTTAACATAAATTTTGTGACAGAACAACGGTGTAAGATAATTATGAACTATTATCACCAGAAGGTCCAGGTAACCATGATCCATTCGGGCATTGATTATACATTTCTTGTCATGAATATCTCAATATGAATCAGAGGTGCCTTGTTACGCATAAATGAACGATTTACTCTTTAGAAACTTTCGTTGATTATAAGATAATTTTTATTTTAGAAAGTTACATATTTTAGTAACTTACTTCCATTTTCCATTCTATGAAAGTGCTGGACTAGCAGGAATGTTTTCTGAATATGAAGCAACAATATCTTCATACTGGATCAGTTTCATGAAACTTCTATACGCGCTACAAATTCAAACTCCGAAAATCTTTACATTACTTAACCTATTCATGCTCGATTGCCTCCTACCATCTGTTGTGCCAGATTAAGGATGAATGTTTTTCACATGTTGGTGGCACACCAACATCTTCATATTGGGTCAGTTTCATGATACTTAAAATTTAATTTTAAGCAGCGAAAATAATTAAACCACTCTTTCTATTTATGCTTGGTCGCAGAGTAGTCCACGATGAATAACAGTGGTCCCAAGTGACTACCCCGGAGGACGCGATTAGAGGAGAGAATGTGTGGATCTGAACGATACACTTGAAATCGACAATTTTAAAAGTAAGCCCCTTCCGAGGCCAAAAACTGTACTGGAAAGTCAATGGCTTTTAGTTTGAGCATCTTTTGAGGCAAACCTTATCGAAGGCTTCACTCAAATCGATTGTGATGACGTCTACCTCCTGCTCCACATTCATAGTATTAAGTAAGAGCGAATGATTTAAGTTCATTCGAGGGGCGCGTGGCTGAGAGATATAATGCGACATCAACTATAACACCCACGTCATGTAGCTGTAACGTCATGTAACTCCTTACGTTAGGATACATTTTGGTAACCGCACGGGAACAACCCCTGGCATGACAGTATGTTTCATCCAACAACACTCTGCCACTGCTAGAACCACTCACACATTAATTCTAAAATAACATGATTATGCAACCTAATTGAGGCAGCCAAATCCCTCTATGGGATGTAGTGTAAGCAAAAATAAATAAAAGTGAATTCAACTAAATTTATTCTGGTGCGTCAACCTCTTAAAAAGCCGCGCTGACTACAGAGAACAGAGGTCTGGGTCGGGCACTCTTCAGCAGCTGGGGAATGCAAAAGAAATTTTTCCTTATGAACGGGGTTATGATTGAATCTTATCAAATGGTAGGGTTCAAATTCCAGTAGAGAGTGCTTTTTAAAGAGTGTTTTAAGCGGTTGTGCCAAATGGACAGCACATAATTTTGTAACAACTGCTGGCAAACCATTTTGACCGAACGAAAAATCGTCAATCAGATTGTTCATTTTGCTAATACCTGTGTTAGAACCGACGTCTATGGATACCGGTGATCTCTCAGTGCAACCTTTCGAATATTTAAAATAATTCACGTCAGGCTCAAAATCACTGCTAGTAAAAGCAAGTTAGAAAAATTGTGCAAAACTATTCGTTATAATTTTTGGGTAGTTAGTACAACGATCCTCATATTTTAATGTTGACTTTTAATGTTGACTGGGCACTCGCTTGATTTCTTTCTAAGATTAAAAATTGTAAAACCATTTGGGCTTTGCAATGAAATTGGGTCATTGTAAGTTTCATTGGACAATCTGCCGAATTTATTGTAGGCCATCTAGTGATTAGAATAGTCATCATCGGACTGAGTTTTTAAAAATGTCGGCCATTGTTTGATTTAGATATCTCGGAGTGCGCTGCTATACCATGAGAAATGTAAGGTACTTCTTTCGCACAACACTCACAAATTGTAAAGTAAGAACGAGTTGTTGGTATCTCAATGACGCTGTTTCCGGAACTCATCATATTATCAGTAAATAAGACTTTCATGAATGCAGTTGAGTTAGAGAAAATTTATTTATCCGTGTCCTTTTATTGTTCATTTGTGCTGGAACTGTTAAAAATGTTAGATGTTGTTAGTTCCAGGAATGAAAAATTCATAACAGTCGATGTTAGAACGAACTCGTATGAGAACTCTTCATCCGTTTGGATCCAAAACAGCAGGGCTGATATTACTACCATTATGAAAAACCTTAAAATCCGATTTGAAATTGCTATTAAAGTCGTCATTTAAATTAATTTCCGTTAAAATAAAAACATCAAAAACTTCTCAAAGACTTGGGATTTTAGAAACACCTCACGAGATTTACAGCGGAGTCCTCTTACATTAAGGTAATAAGAGACAAAATTGATAGATTGCTGTTACGTCTATATTCACAAACTTGTCGTGTAGTTAGTGGGTTATATCCCATAAACATTATTTCTTTTAAATGACAATATGTAGATAATTAAAACATGGCGTCGACTATGTAGAGAATGTAGACAATATGTTGAAAATTAAGTATCTGTTGACAATCGTTAATGAAAGCATTCATTGAACAACAAAGTTAAAAAAAATTAAAACACAAAAAGTTGTTCCGATAAGGATACTTTAAATGATCGTACAAGTTCATTGGTTAATAATCCTTAGAGGACCTAACCTCTTGGTCAGAAGAAAACAAGTACTAATGACATCTCCGTGTATTACGTTATCACACAATACCAAATTTTAATCTGGTAAAACTACATAAATACTGGGTATTTTCTTAAAACATGAAGCTCAATTTAAAACGAGCCAAATTGGTCAGCCTCAATCTGTGGCCACTATATCTGTATCCTACCCGGTGTCGGGTGGATACTCGTACTGTATTTGCTTCGAAGAAGATGATAAACGGCATATACCGCAGGGAATTTCTCTTATAATAGCCGCATTTAGCATCGTTTCTTTAGATATAATTAGCAATGAAACCTATGAAGCGATATTATTTATTAACATTTTATTTGAATTTGTTAAAGATGTGTAGCAACTCATAATTGCTCGTAAAAGAATTAATAATACTGTCGTCAACACATTCGTGTAACATCCAATTAATTCGATATTTATCAAACCGACATTTAATAATCAATTTCCATTATCAACCATGCACCATCGTTTTGTGATTTTCTATACATCGAGACGTGCAATTTTAAGTATTGGCGCGATAGGCTTGCCACGAGTCTAATTTGCAAGTTAAAATTATCTGTAGTTGCAACGCCGAATGTAAAATGCTGATGCTTTAAATTTTCCGAATTCATTGACAAAGGATTACACGAAGTGGATTACACCGATGTCTGTAAAGTATCGATATAAATACCGTGTCAAGCAACGTAATCGAATAATATTAAACCCCTAAGATCAATGAGCCGATGTGCGCTAATTACGGTCAAATAAAACAATTCGATTGTGCGAATATAATACTTATAGTCGTAATCAAATCGGTTAGTCCAATGGTCAGAGGACTATAATACTTGACAAATGTTGTAGTTTATATAGTACTGCTTGAGCCTAATTAAATATCCTATTGATCCTGGACAGGAAAAAATACTTATGGGATCGGTATGAAAACTCGAACTTCCAAATCCGGAATTATAAAAATTTAAAAAGTCAAAAGCGGAGTTTTTAAAACATATTAAAGTTTGGTTTTCTCAAAGTTGAATCAGGGGATATGATTTACATTTTAACGTGAATTTTTAGAACTGGTCAATGAACAACCAAACTAAGCTATTCCTCAACAAATAATTGACAAATTTGTAATGCCTAAATTGACCTAAATACCAGAACCACACTTTAGAAAACAATTTACATTCCATTTTACAATTCAATTTTTTTTTTACGTAAATTGGCAAAATTATTTATTTTAGAAGAAATACCAATTTAAAAAATTCCATTATTTCATCAGTTAATTATTAATTGGAACATTTCTCAAAAAAATATATTTATTTAATTTAATTGTTTTTTCAAATTAATACACAAACATAAGTCCAGTTTTTACCAAAATGAATACCTTTTTTTGTAATTCTATAAACACTAGTGTTAGGTTTTTCTGGAATACCGAACCGTTCCCCTACACACTTATGTTACGAAATGCTCAATTTACGGTATTTTAGGTATGTAACTTTACTCTTAACGATAACCGAAACGCTACAAATGCTCACGAGAACAAATGAATTTTCTGAATCAGCGGGTTCGTAACAAGAAAATTTCTTCGACAGAGACTCCTACGGCAGCACGTTTTCCGGGCTAGGCGGCAGTCGTTGGGGGGGGGGGGGGGTCAAAAAAACTGTAGGAGTATAATCGAAGACTTGTGGGTGCTGCACTGGTAAATGATTTGAGAGAAAAGAAGAAAAATGAGTAACTTTAAACTATTGACACTAACTTGTAAAGAATGTGCTAAATTAATTCGTAACCATAAATTTGTTTCCGGTTGTTTTAGCGGTCGAACAATGACTGTTATGGACATTCAAACAACCCCATGTTACCTATTTGGTAAGACCGTAGGTGTGGTGGTCTTAGTGCTTACGCCGCCCATTTGAAGTGTAATCTTAGCACTTCCCTCCCGCTGTTCATGAACTCTAAATCACTGCTTTATTTTTTTCTGATAATTTAGAAACACATAATTATTTCATCAACACAAGAAAATCAATAAATAATTGTTAACGAACATAACGGAAAATCACAATAGAGCAATATTTTTATGCAGTAATCTTAACAATAAATAAAAAAAAAATTTAACTTTAACAACACCAAAAAAACCCAACAAATTTATATGAGAAGTGTTTATTGCCAATGACGAATATATATGATTTAGAAGAACAAACATTAGCTATCTTAAGAAATAGGAATTATAATTAATGATTAGAAGCTACTATAAAAATCATGGATCGATCCAATTTTGTAAAAACTTAATTTCTACTTAATCATTTTTTTTTTTTTTTTTTTTGATTAATAAATATTAATGAGGAAATAACGATATCAATTTTTGGGCTAATAATTGGCAATAATCATAATGAAATATAAACACGTATATAACTTATATAAGACAATATAGTTTCACTTAGCTGTATAGATATAAGAACAAATTCTCGTTCATATGATCAACTTCCGGTAGTTTTAACGGCACACATTCATATTAAACCACATGGATTTTTCTGGTCGCTTCGGGTGTCACAATAATCCCGATAGGTCCCGTTAACAGGCGGTAAATCTAGCTGATAACTTAGATCGAAAACCAGGTAATAAAAATTAGAAATATCACAACACTAAAGGTATAATTCAATTTTTACCTTTACGGCAATTTAAGAATGAATACCACAACTCAGTAGATTTCCTTTGTGAAAAAATGCACTTTACTCCACTATAAGAAAAAAAACCCCGACACGTTACCATACGAATGTTGTTAATTATTTAACAACACAAAAATCACTTAAACTTACGCAATGAAGTTTTTTTATTAAACGTACTGATTAACTAATCAGTAGTAGAATTTAATTCGCGACCAACACGAGCGTTTAGCACTAAATAATGTACCAAATATGGACATACAATTTTACTTTATATATATTTTTTTTAATTCTTTTTATATTGATGCACTATGCTTATCATGCAATTGCCGATTTGAAATGACTGATCCCAAAATTTCTAAGTATTTATTTTTCTGGTACCTCGATGTCCATTTACCCGTTAGTCTTTATGTACGAGTACATAACAAAAATAAATCGAAAGAGTAAAAAGAAATGCATTTGAGCCAGTTATGAATATGAATGACCATCAAATATACACCGGTCACCTGACCACCATGAACCGTATGATTGTTATTCGTAAAATTTTTCTACAAACCAAACAATAGTAAAAATTGATTACTGTTGATTATGTTTGTATTCAACAAATTGAATCCGAAATGTTCTAATTTAATTGACTTCTATAAATAGGGTGTACAGGGGCAAAATAGTCATAATGAAAAAACAAGCGGCGCATGTCTAAGTTGATGAAACAATTTATATGTGATACCATCAGAAATAATTCTTATTGATTGATTGATTCTGAATGCACGACCAAGTTCTTACACAGGAGCTCCCGGGTGACGCCGGGCCCACCGTACACTCTTTTTTACAAATAACAAAACCGAAGGATTGGATAGGTTAGTTAAGTGGGACAGAATCGGCCCGGTTACAGACACCTAGGTATAGCCGATAGTTAGTAACACAAAGACAGCACAAAACTAATCTACTTGGGGAAGGATAAAGGTTTAATAGGTTAAATGGATATTGATGGTATTGGTCATCAATAATTGCTTCTTTAAATCAGCAACCTAGGAAAAAATGTTATTATTTCACGTGCATCTAGAAATTTCTTAAAATGTAATTGTAAATTAATGCAAAATTTAATTGATTAAATCGGCCCAGTTGCAGACCCCTAAATAAAGTCGATAGTTATTAATGCAATGACAACACCATTCTAATCTACACAATTAACAATTAATATTTCAAAGAAATATTATTTCACGTCTGTCAATTTCCTGAAATTTAATTCTAAATTAATATTTTCCAGCTTCCTAAATAATATAAACATTTATTAATTTAATCCTCCTGCAATTCCACGACTTACAATAGGATTTCCTGAAACCATAATTATTTAAATTATATCAAACTTAGTCTAAAATTCATTAGTATTTAACCCTTAAATCGAAAAAATAAAATAATAAAAAAATATAAAAAAACAAAAAACAAAAAATTTCATATGTAAGGCATCCCAAAGGCAATGGTTCCCGGAAAAATATCAATGTTATTCAATGCCAGATTAACTACCGGATAGGATATTTCAAACAAATTTAATTTAATTCGCAAAAATTTCAAATATTTTATTAATTTGTTCACCAAAGAAGAAAATATTCGATTAATTACCAGTATAATTATAGTGCACAGTATATCTATATCATGCTAAATGGAACTTAACTATTCCTCAACCAATAACTGTTAAATATGGTACGCAGAATTGGATTGGCACTCTAGCATGTTCAATGGAACTAAGCCAACTCAAAACAAATGATGATCAAATTCGGGGTGCAAAGCCGAATTTGACGAAATTTTCGGATTCAGCTATAATGAAAGAAACAGGCCATTTCCAATTGAAATTTTCCAGTTCAGCTTGCAGAGCTGGGCTAGGATTCTAATAAACTAGGATCAACTTGTATTGGGATTTTAATGTTTCTTTTTGATAAAGTTCTAAAATTCGATCATTCTGAATAGAACTTGGCCATATCCCGACCAATTATTGTCAAATCAGGTAAGCAGAACTAAATGTGAATTTAAAAATGGGTTTTAGAGAAGTTCTGGAGTTCAGCCGTGCTAAGCAATGTTTTAACTAATCATGTGCGAATCTGATATGTTGAGCTGAATCGGGATTTCAACATAAATTCCGGGTGAATTACTGGATTTTTCAACAAAATAAATCCGAAAATAATCGGCCAAAGAATTTTCCTATTCCTCCATTTACCCGTCAAGACAACCCGTTGACAGATGACCCAGCCGAACTAAGCCTCTCCCAAATTAATGCTAATTGATAGAATTGCGATTTTCTAGAATTATGCCCAAAAATGATTTTATGCATCTTCCGCAGTATACCGTCTCAATCAAACAAAAACGACCATGATTTATGTGAGGTGATGGCACGAACGGAGGATAGAACCACGCGGAAGACTTTTTACATAATTGGTGCATGAGCAGGTCGTTGATTAGGATTTAGAACTCAAATCAATCGATATTCGTATATATCATTCCCATGCAAAGACGAACCTGTTTCGAGAAATATTATTGAGCCAAAACTTCTTTTAGATAAAATAGTGCAAGCAGTAAGCAATCTAAAAAAAACAGTCAACATTAAAAGGCCGAAGGATATCACATCAAAGATTTAATTGTCATTACAAATGGAAATAAAAGATTAAAACCATTTTCCCTTTGCCATGCCGGAACACATATGATTTCTCATCCCTTTAAATCAATCTACAAAAAAGTCATGAATATTTATATATTATACCAGAATCCACCTAATTATAAGTCCTGCTCACTCCTCTCCTCTACATACACATACACACACACATTCATACATACACATACATACACATACATACATACACATACTCATACACATACTCATACACATACCCATACATATATACATACATACATATTATATACATACATACATATTAAATACACACATCTATATATATATATATATATATATATATATATATACATACATATATATATACATATATATATATATATATATATATATATATATATATATACATATATACATATATATACATATATATATATATATAAAACAAATTAAAAGAATTAATCATAAACATTTATACATTAAAGTATATTAATATGATAATATATCAAATTAATTTTAAAATATTAAAATGATTATAAAAAGGTAAAAACAATCAATCATATTATATAAATATACAAACTAAACATATACATAAGTATAAATACATATGAACCTACACACACACGCATAAACATACACACATGCATATGCACACAAATCCACACATACGCATATATCAGGGTTTAAAAATGTCGCTCGTCAAAATGTATTGTTCACTCTACACCGATCGAACAGTGTCATGTCCCTATTCCATGGAAAAAATCTGCTGTCACCAAAAATAAAAGCGAGAAAAAAATATAGATTTTACTGGTTGTGTACGAAACAAAACATGTTGTCAGTAAAATTTTATTGAGAGAATAGTTATGATGTTGGTAGTTTACTGCCATAATACTACCATAAAAATGTAAATTGGAGTATTTTTTATGGCAATATTTTTCACACATGTACAAAAAATGTATGTAAAGATAAGAAATTTTTCTCACGCTCATACAAATAAGTCGCCCGCCATTTTTATACTCAGATGTCGATTTGTTTTTTTTTGTGTTGAAATTTGTTAACGTTAGAGGTTTTTTGTGGTATAGGATATTAAAATTAAAATATATAAAAAAAAAAATCGAATTGTACGAAAATAATGTACAAATTAAAAATTTTAAGAAATTTGTAGGTTATGCGAAAATGTAAAACCATAAAATTTTACTATAAAATGAAATAAAAAATATTTCTGTTCTTTGTCACTCTTATGAAATTTAAAGTTTTTTTTTGCGTATTATCAGTAAAAAAAATTACTGTCAGCAAATCCTTCCACGGAATTAATGCATTATTTGTAAAACTGATCAACAAGAATAATGTAAAGGAACAAAAAATATTCTGTTTAATGGTTCACGCATGCGATCAAAAAACGATTCGCGAATCAAAGGAAAATTAAATCATTGAAAACATATACAAATTTCCCCGCCTGAGATGAAATTATTTTAACTTTGGGAAAATTTTGATCGGAAGCATCCAACATAATAAAAAAAACAAATTATGAGTAATAATGCGAAATAATTACGCTCAAAGATTGGCTTGATTCGCGAATCATTCCCTGCTAGCACACGTGAACCAAGCATTACCATTCACTTATCAAGAATAAAGTAAAAAGAAATGATATGTATCATCTATTCGATCGTTCAATACAGGCAACAATACATTTTATCCAATCAGTACTACAATGAATTTTCGCTTTCTTATTAGAATAGAAAAGTAAAACAAAAATAGCAATAGATCCCGTTCACTAACACAAAAAATAAGATCAACCTTTTTAGTTTCTCATTATTCGCTCACTAGACACTTTTCGTTTTTTACTGCATAATATTTCTGAAAATTCATTTTACTATTCAAGAGCGAAGAGAAATTAGCATAAAAAATTCATTTAAAAATGAACGGAAAATGAATGATAAGCAACTGAAGAGTATTTTTATTTTCATCCTTTTTGTCTTATTTGACTTTAAACTAAACTGCGTGAATGTACGTACATATATCCATACACACACACACACACACAATCATAAACCATACGACACATATTAAAATGCGCATATTAAAAAATATTTATATTAATAAAATTAAAATGTATATAATTTTTTTATAAAAAAGTAAAAATTAAACAAAATATAAATTAAACAAAGTATAAATAAAAAATATGAAACATAAAAAACACTTAGCTTGTGAAGCGTTCACCACTGCTGCGTCAGTGCGTCACACAAATAATAAAATAATTAGTTATAATAATTTAGATATTTTCACGTTAATTCACGTTTTAATTTACTAATATTTATTTATTAACACTTTATATTATATATTTAATTTAATTAAAAACTTTTATATATAACATATTATTTATTTATTTATTTAAAACAGAAAAAAAAATTTAAGTTTTAATTTTCTATACAGAGAAAGACAAAAACACGTCTTTCTCGTACGACGATCGATCGCCGACCATATCACCATCAGAAATAATTCTTATAGTCTAATATTAATTTAATAACAAACATAAATTTTCCGTTTATCAGGTAACTCATGTAGCAATTTTGGTATACAAAATTATAACACTTACCTTACCTATAAATTGTAATAAACGGTTGATTAAAACTTAATATTATAATTATAAATATGTATAATATAATTCATAATAATGGAATTAATTTCTATAAAATGAAATTTATTTTGGATTCTTGTGTATTGGAATTTTGAAATTTGGTTCTATAGCAATTTGTTTCAGGAATTTTGTGTTTTAGAATTTCGATTTTGGATTTCTGGATTTCTGGAGTTCGGCCATGCTGTAACTAGACCATTTCTTAACAAATTATGTTAAAGTTTCGTAAATTATAGAACTAGATTGAGACGCGAAATTATGTCAACCAATTATTTTCAAATATTTGGCTATGCTGAATAGAACTAGGCAATGTATTTCTTAACTAATTATAGTAAAATTTGATTTGCATGGATAGTAATTTTGACCAAATTGAAACTTATTAATGTTATAGCTGTCGTCTTTAAAAACATTCTTGACCTAAATTTGTTAAGAAACTGCCTAGTTCCGTTTGTTTCGACCAAAATTTCTTCAAACGTTCAAGTTAGAATTCCAAAACACCTTGATTTGGGTCCATTATATGAATTTTCTATATTTACTGTCTTAAGAAAACTATTAAAATTCCGCTTTCCTGTATTAAAAGTGGGATTTTTAAAAGCAGAATTCCGAAAGGTGGGATTTTGAAGTTCATGCTTTTCAAAGCGGAATTGTTAAATGGTGACATCTGTGACAGAAACTGTAATTCCTCTCGTACGAAATAAATACTCATTCGTCCTTTAATACTATATGTAATAAATAGTTTATTAATGGCCGAAATAGAGGGCGTTGAGAATAGTTTTTTTTAAATATTTGAATATATTCAAAAATCAATAATGTGCACTATTTTCGACACCAACAAGTGTCGCTAATAAGATGTAAGAGGTTTAATAAATAATTTTTTTTAAATTAATTTATGTTTAATTGTACGATGAAATTTATTTGAATTTGAACTTCAAATAAATTAATCGCTGCATCACTCTCTCCGCAGTTGAAAGCTTGTATGAGTGCAGAGCTGTATAAGACTATGAAAGCATAAGATCTAGTTCAGTGGGTGACCTATGTAAATTAATATAGCCCAAATTCTATCCCGAAAAATGCGATGGCAACACTAATTATTGCTATCATGCTATTTTTTACTCTCAGCCCAAAAAATTTTCAGTGCTGAGAGTAAAAATGTAGGGATTTTGTTATGCGGTGCACATCGTTTGATGGGTGAATGCTTAAAGAGCACGTACAACTTTTTATAAAAAATTTCTATATCTAAGAGTTGAGATATAGTCCATAGAAGAAGAGAGAGAGAGTCCATAGAAACTATTCGCTTGCCTAACTACCGGTGCACATCGTTTGATAGGTGAATGTTTAAGGAGCATTTACGATTTTTTTTTAATTTTTCTATGTATAGGAGTTGAGATATAATCCGTGTAAAAGTCGGGAACTAACTCGTTGGCCCAATTAGCGTTGCACATAGTGTAATAGGTGACTATTTATGGAACATGTACGATTTTTTTAGAATTTTTCTATGTCGTCAATATATTTTCGAAAACGAAGTCTACATGGTGAACAACTTCGTTCATAAATCGCTGAAATGGTATTCAGTTGAACTGAAGAGGCCAAATGGTGAAGTAACATTATTCGTGTTCTCAGTGCACTGCATTTAAATAAGGAGTAAAGAGTTCTTGTTAGTTCTTCGAACGAGTGTTCGTTAATATAAAATCAGTCGGTGGTAAAAATTACAAAAAATAAAAGCTCTAAGAACAAAAAGTTAAGTTCAAGTTAACGTTGTGTAGATTATTGATTGTTCACAGAATCAAAGAAAATAAAACAACAATAAAAGCAAACAATTATCTTGAACAGTTTTTTTTAATCAATACTAACAAAAATATAAAAATCGTAAAATATAAACATGATCTCCCAAAATTCGTGGGTGATCATATTTTTCACCACATTGATTTTCGTTCATAAATAAAAGAAAAACCAATATACCCCTACAAGATACTATACTTAAAATAAAATACATCTACCGTTCAATTGTATTTGTGGTTGAAAAACAATTTAAATTTTCACTACAAAGTGTTCTAGAAACCATCGAACTCGGTACTTCTGATATTACGTATGTGCTGAATTTATATGGACACATTTTACGCACTAGGCTATAATTAGTAATTACAAATTAGAGTTGCTATAATGTTGAAATTTGAACAATAAAATTTTTGCAATATGTATTCCATTATTTTAAAATTAATAAACTTTTTCTTTCTATTTATTTTCAGAATGTAATTACAATATTAATTAAACAAAAATATTATAATGGATATCAGATTATATTTAGAACACAAATATATTTGAAAATGTAGGTACAAATTTCTTCTATGTATGTATACAGATTCACATTATGTATATAAATTTGTTTCTTGTTGATCTTTCCTATCTTGGTAAACGTAATAACATATTTTGTAGGATAATATCAAAATAACACAGTACATGAGCCCAAAGAATGTACACATGGCTGTGTGTGTGTGAATATTGAATCTCATTAAAATATTTAATTGCCTTTTTAAATATTAAATAATGAAAAGTGGAGTGTTAGCAGAAAAACAAATTTTCTTACTGTTCGGATGTGTCTTTTAAAATGTAATATTGTATGTGTATGTGTGAGTACGAGTACATAAAATACGAGATTGTGTACAACAACCATACATCGTAAAATGTGTTTGTTGGAAACATTAATAGAATATTCATGCCTTGGAATTTATTATACGTATTACATAAACCAAATCCATACATGAGGATGGTGTATAGTAAGTATGTGAAGATGGGATATGAGTTGAGGAAGGTTTAACATAATTTGTTCGACTTTCAAATGAATGGGGTACCAATACTACATACGATGCTCTATTTAAGATTTATTCTAATTTTTATTAATTCAAGAGGTACATTTACCTATTTTTGTAGTGCGGTGGGTTTTGTGGGTTAGGTAAATATGTATTTTTACAAGGATTGAAATCATTAAGTTTTATAGTGTAAGTGCTTTTGAAAAATTGCCTAGACTTAAATTAATTGGACGTTTCAGAATAATTGTATTATTGATTTTGACGGGATTATTAAAGTTTAGCAACTCGAATTATATTGGCTGTACATAGTCGAAATAATACCAATTATTTCATTTTTATACAGATGAACCCAAAGTTAAATGTTTCACATGTTTGCCTTTATAAATAGTATTAAATGTATAATGGATAAAATGTTAAATTATGTAATAAAATATTATAATAATGAAGTAAAAATATGAATCTGAATAAAAATAGTCAAAATTTTATCCCATTTCAAGTTTTCTCGAAAGCTCTCTAAATGTTATTGTTAGTTATACGGGTAAGGTATATAGGTTTTTAAATGAACTAAGAGGGTGAAAGCTCTATTATATTACCCATTAAATTTTATGATTGTTATTTCTTTTACAGTTTCATTATGATTTTATTGATAACTGTTACGATCTTATGATTGTCTTTCGCCTTTCTCGCATGAAATTTTATTACATAAATCGGATCAATAAATGGAATACGAAAGTAACTTGAATATTCCTACAGTATAGTTAGGAACGCAAAGCCTAATGTTTATACCACGAGCCAGTGACCAAAGTGTGGTCTGGTTTTTAACCGTCTGTGAATTTTATCGTAAAAATCATACTTGGAAATAACAGTTCACCGATAATGACAATTCACCGAAAAAACAATTCACTGAGAAAACAATTAGTCGAAAACAATTATTTGAAAAAAAAAAATCACCGAAAACGACATTTCGCCGAAAACGATAATTTCCTGAAAATATTTCAAAGCTTCGCACATTATTTAAGCGAATAAGGTATAATCATAAAAATTATTTTTCCTGTTTGAATTTATTATTACTAATGAGTTAAATACAAGCCAGGAAAGGCGGTATTATCGAGCCGCTTTTAACGGAACAACCCATTACAATTTAAAAATAATGTACCATATATTTCGTGAAGACTCCTCTAAATTCGCTACATTCATTTGCCTTTTTTGGTGAATTGTCGTTTTCGGTGAATTGTTGTTTCAGAAGTTCTGTTTCTTCTCGACACCGTTTTCTTTATTAGTAGCCAAAGTGGATTAATATTATGAAAATTGTATTCGGATATGACTTTCAAATGTAGATCTGAAAATCATCAAATTTGATTTGAATTTGTCATTTCTGAAACGATCATGATGAAATATGGTGTAAAGGATAAATACATATGTGATAAAAATAATAATTCTCAACGACCAATTACCCCACCTTGACTGCACGCGTGGAGTTACCATCAATATTATTATTATTTTTTGAATATAATTTAATAAATTAAATATTTATTAGTCTCTCGCAGTGTTCTTGCAATAGGCTAGTTCTGATCAGATGAAATTCTATTAGCAGGTACAAATCTCAAAGCACGAGCATTTACATTAAGAACTATCTTTTCATGTAGAACTGAAGAATCTATACCACCAGATTAAAGTTGATGAATAAAAATGATGTCTGTGACAGATCGTCACTAGCTGAGTGGCTGTAAGTTTTTAAGCGTCAAGTCAAAATACACTTACTTGTTACAAATGTCCACTAATGGAAATTCTTCATTTCTTCGTATGTGCACTTCATTGTATGGGGACCAGACCTACTCGAACAAAGGCCGACCAAATGTCATATAAATATAGATCTTGTAACATAGACGTTCAAAAGTTCTTTAGACCAGCGTTTGGTTAAGCCAAGCGCAGAGTTTGCTCTGTTAACAATAAAATCGATGTGGGCTCTAAAATTCAGGTCGCGGTCACAAATTACCCCTAAGTCCCATATGACTAAAACTCTGGCAACAACATCGCTGTTGATGGTGTACTCTCGACGAATCAAGTTTGCACGTTTGTTACAGTACGCAATAGATTGGGATTTACTCACATCAAAATTTCTTGATATACCCAATTTACAATCTCCTTTCAATCCTATATAAACAGTTTCTATATGATCGGTTATGAAATGAAATAGTTCCAAAAATCATTTTTGAACTTCATTTCCACACTATACACCCGAAGTTTTTATGTGGCTTTGACATGACCTTGTTCCGTTTCAGTAGACTATGTTGCAAAACTTCTCTAGTTACGTCCCAATAGACCATATTAAAGAACTGAACTTGTTTCGATCCAATTGGCCTAATTCTAGAACTTTTTCCGAAAATCATTTTACAACCCCATTTCTATCATAAGTGGTTATATTCCAGAATTTGTTTAAAAATTAGTTTATAATTTCTTCTTTCAGAATTCCGATTTTCCACCCGTGCGCGAAATAAATTCACTGTTTCCAGACTTTTGGACCACCCTGCATATAGAATATAGCCATTTTCATCATAATATTTCATAATTGAAATTGTCTTATTCATGTTCAGATCTTCTCCCAGAAATAATTTTACAGTTCCATTTTAATCCTGCATACCAAATTTCATCTTGATCGGTTAAGACATGATCTAGCCCAACCCCAGCCGGCCATGTCCCAGAAACTACTTATAAAAAAAAAATAGAATTTCCATTCTTCATACTCAATTTTATCATGATCAGTTGTTGTGTTGAAATTTTTTCGAGAACTCATATTCGAATTCAATTACTAGTTTGTAGGACACACAGACCCTAATTTCAGACATATAGAAGAAAAACGAGATCTTGTGCAAAAAAGGGTAATCCCCCAAATGAATATTTCTGAAATTGAAAGTACTGGTTTGTTTATTTTTATCAACTTCGTTCAAATGGAATATGATAAGAAATATATGTAAACCCTAAGTAACTTTTTATATGATAAACACATTTTTATTAATCACTTGTTTTTTGTTTCGCAGAATATTCTGCGAAACAAAAAACAAGTGATAAATAAAAATGTGTTTATTAAGTATAAGTGTGTTAGATTCCTAAAAGATTCTTCATGAGTATTTTGTCTGAAAATTTTTTGTATGCATATAAATCAGTACACACTCAGACCCAAGAAACGTACTAAATGAGAATAAATTCAAGATTTATAACAAGTGAAAGTGATTTGACTGCTAATTGACCGCTGTCAACTGTCAATATCGAAAATCTAACTCCATATTTGAACGTAGCGCCCGCAAAAAACAATGTGTACCAAATTTTAGAAAAAAATAAGGGTTAAGAAAAAAAAAATGATGTTTTTAAACAAATATCTGAGTGTGTACTGATTTCTATGCATACAAAAAAATATCAGACAAAATACTCATGAGGGATCTTTTAGGAATCTCATAAAGAGTATTAAAAAAAATACTCAATTTGGTGCATTTTTCTAGGCTCTAGACATTTTTGGGACTAAACACTACTTAAAACCCTTATGTGCGTCGTAAGTAAAAATATGAAAAAACCATATTTATTGAAAAGTATACATGGAAACACGATAACAAATTTAGACTTGTCAAAATCCTTTGGATCCGTTATTGTTAAAACTTTTTTCAAAGCTTCATAACATTTATGTTATCCAATTTGCAATGATTGTATATGTATTGTATTATTTAATAAATTACACTTATCAAAATACTTTTGAGAGCTACTGTATGTAAACAGTCAACATCACCACTTTTTCCTCGTGTAGCAATATAATGATAATCTATATAATGATATACATTGATTGTGGGTACACCACACATTGCATTATTATTAGATGAAAATGTTAAAGATTCGATATCATTAACTTTCAGAGTCTTTTCAGTTCTCGACCATTTTTTTACGTAATATAGTGGTTCAACCAAGTCTTCTATTTTATAGAAAAAAAATTAAATTAAAATTATTGTTCAGATCAAATCTACAGTCATAAGTACGAGTTGATGATTTATTGCGAAAATTCTTTAAAAACTCATAATTTCCACACGATTCGAAATGTTCGGGGCTGGAAACCAATACTAATAATTTTATAAATCCAACGATTGGTATCCGTTGGCCGACTGTCATTGAGGATTGGTCACTAGTTATTTGGTCAACCCTACTGAATGATATTTTGCGAAAATTCTTTAAAAACTCTTTCGAGCTTATGAGATTTTAAAGAGTTTTCGCAATAAATCATTACGTAATGATGACCAAATGAAATCAATTAGTGAGTAGTGACCAATTCTCAATGAGTTATGAGAAACAAAAAAAATTAAATTGATTATATCTTATATATTTACTTTAGATAAAATTCTTTGAAAAAAGAAATATTTTATCTAAAAGCATATTCCAATTCGATTTTTTATTAATTTTTTAAAATGAAATTCCCAAATAAGCAACGAACCTGATTTTATTGAATTAATACAATTTTGATTTTGTTTTTTCCCAATAAAAACTGACCAATTGGTGACCAAATGCCAAAATGTGGTGACCAATCCTAACCTAACAATTACCAAACGAAATTTTATAAAAACGGTATGATTTTCTTGCAATGAGGACCAAACGATAAAAACTAGTGACCAATCCTGACCAAATGATGACCAAACCAATTCAATCATCACTTTTGTCAAAACCTTTAGATGGGGTGATAAAATGTCGGTGCCACTGTTTTGTTGATCGAGAGAGGTTTCGTTTTCGTGTACTACTTTTACGTTCTAGATAACTCTCATCTAGCAAATAATTTTATTTTATTTTATAAGTGTTTGGCTGTCAAGGTTTTTAATATTAAGTTGACCCGAAGAACTAGATTATTCAATGCTTTAGTATATCAACGTGAGGTTCGTTATAATCGGTTGGACGTTATATGGGATGTGATATTCCCCAAATACCAGAAATACTACGGAACTACAGAAATCGCATAGTTTGATTGAGAAGTATGTTCTTGTTATTGTCAAATTGTATGGCGGAGCTAGCAAGATGGCGTGCATCTCGTTGTTTGATGCAATTTGGACAAAGTAGAAGTGACTATTGGCTGATAAGGTACAATAATCCATCACCCTCCAATGGTAGGTAACAGTATATTTAATTATTGCACTTATACAAATTGGTGGCTACAGGTGTTGGCTCGGTTAAGGTTATCACAATGTCAGACTCATATCGCTATATATTAGTTTTTTAACGCTGTAACCCGTTAAACTCAATACCTTTGCGATATGCAATCTTCAGAGAATTTTCGATCCAATTTATGATTAATCCAAATTTTACACAGTGAATCGTGATGTTTACTATTCGAGTAAATATTTTATTTTAAATCATATTTCCCGAAAATGTTTATCGATGTAATACCGTAAAAAGTAAAGCAAATCAATGCAATCAAATCAAAAATATCCCGTTCCCCGATTGTATACACATTTCGATAAATTCAACCGTAAAACATTTTTGTGCTTAATGATATCAAGGAAGTAAGTAAAAGTAGCAACAACAATAACAACATGCGCTGAATATTGTTGAGATGATATCTATATACGAAAATGAAGAAAATCTGTCAATGACGAAGATGTTACATTATATTTTGTGAAAAGAATTACAAATTTTTCTGCGCCTTCTGCTACAATTCTCAATCCATATTTCTGTCCCGGTTTTTGTTGTTTTGTTGATGTTATATAATATTGGTTAATATAAATAATGATGTTACTGATGCGTTGAAGGCAATTGATGTGTACACAGTGTACACGATGATAGACGAAAAAAACAAAAAAAAATTCCTTCTAAATTTCCCTTTGGTTCCAGAATTGTTCACGTTTATTTTTTTTAGTTTTGTGGGTGATTGACATTTTTATTTCAGAGAGCATAGAGATGAGATGAATTCATTGACGATGATGACGATGATGATAATCATAATGATAGGTTTATCGTGATGATGATGTATTGTAGAGAGACTAAAAAGAATTTTTGTTGCGGTTTATTTATCGATATGTGTTGCTTTTGGATGCTTGTATATCATCAGGAGTTTAGCAATTACATTCTGGTATATGGCAGAGCTATGTATGTCCTTTTTAATGAAATTTTTATGTTATTGGCGGTGTTATTGGATGAGATTAATTAATTCTGGTTGTGTAGTTGGTTGGTGTTTTAGTATGTTTGCCTAGTTTTATTGGATTTTGATTAAAATCAAATTATTCTTGGTTTTTTGTTATTGCCCCGGCGTAATTTGTGTGTGTATTTTAGGATTAACTTTTCGTATATACTCATTAGGTGTAATACAGTGTGCAAACAAGATGCTTCACAGTGAACAACCATTAATTAAAAAATTCATCACCCCTTAAAATCATCTCAAGACATAATTTATCGTCATTTTAAATTATGTATACAATTTCACATTTTAATGCCATTATATGATATCCGGTTCATCCCATTCCAAGGAGGCCGCTTTGATTTTTAATTCTGCTTGATGTAGACTATTATATAATATGGAGTACACAGAAAAAATATTACAAAAGATACAACCCTCAAATGACAAACCCTTTTTTGCTTTGAATGTAACATTTTTTTTTTGTGTTTGTTCTGTAGATATTCATTACGATGTTTTTCCGCATTTTCCATTTTCCTCATTCTGCCCATATTTACTTGTATTTATGGTTTTGGTTTGTTTTTGTTGTATTGTTGTTGATTTCATGTTGGTTCGTTGGTCTATCATTATTATTATTGCTAGAGACTGTTATTACTATTATACATATTGTTGTTTTTGTTGTTCTATCTAAATAAAGTAGTCGTATTGTATTATTCTAATCCTAATGAGATAAGTAAATTTTTTCACTCCCATAGAAATTTTATTACGATAATGTTTGCATGTGTGTACATATCTCAAAAAATTAGTTGTTTTCACAATATACATAAGATTTGCGATTAGTACCGTTTTTGTACCATTAAGCAATTGAATATTATAAGTGAACAGTTACATAGGCAGCGATAAGAAGGGTGGTACACGATTAAGCATATCATTAGTCACATGTCAATTGAAACTATGTATAGCATATGTGCGTGGTGGTTGGTGATTTAATGAAGTACATGGTAATTTTTAACCGGTTTAAGAAATCCCTGTAAGTTAGTCTTCTTTAGAAATTAATTGGAGTTGCGGTTACCAAAGAATCTAAATACCAAAACTATAAAATTTATTGTAACATGAAAAATCTGGGTTAAATAGGATGAGGATATTTTGCAATATGTTAAGAACGTAGGTATTATTGAACACATTTTTTGTATATGACAGATTGTTATTAAACAGATCCTCTCTGTACTGTCAAACAAGCAACACGCATTTCGTCATCATCTGTAAAAGCCTCAAAATCTAACATACTGCGGCGATGAAGATATTGTTACGAATTTCAGGCGTTCGATAAGGATTCGTAGTCGATTTTGCAAATAAAAAAACACTCACTTCAAATTCTATTCAACTGAACTTTGTTCACTTTTACTGTTCACTACTTTTCGCATTGTTTATTTTTTACTTTTTGACTTGCCCTGTTTTCACTGGTTAAATTAGAACTGTCGGCGTCCCAAATTGGTTGCGCTTATACTATTTGTATGCTGCTCGAGATTATTATTTTAATTGTATCTGGAAATTTGCATATTGCAATTGTAAATCAGTTTCAAATCATTTCAATTGTATTCGCAAACATTCCACATCCATCAATTCCCCTTTGTATTGATGAATTATGCAATTACAATTGCTGTCGTTATTTGCATATTCTCCTCCACTTGCAATGTCATTCTAAGATCCAATTCTCATCAGCATAAGTGGAAGACTACTTGATGTGGTAGCATCGGTGATGTTAAAAATAATAATTGCTTTATAAAATTATAGTTTGCAAGCTTGCTACCACTCGACCATCGAAGTATATGCTTATAAAGAGTAGAATTCGTAACACTACCCTACCTTAAAACAGTTCGACCCGAACAGACTTCTTCCTTTCCCTTATGTTGTATCGTCGTATCTATCATTGTGGGCCACTTTCATCAGTTCTGGGGCCTAGTTGATATACAACATCGTCAATTCATTTTATTACGAGATGAGGACTTTCCCAACTTTGTTGTCGTTTCAGTGATATTCCTTTTCTTCTCTTGCGATTGTGAAACCAAACCAAATCCCATGCTATTTGATCTTAGGTCGTATCTCGTTTTCATTCTTATTTCAAACTTAATATCACATGGTAGGCGGGGTTCTCTGCCAAACAGCACCATGGCATGTAAAATTCGTATGATTATACATTGATCCCAGATATCCTGAATGTCGTTGGATTCTATCTTTAAATGTTCTACCAGTATCTGGTTAAACCTCTCTACTATTCCGTCATATTGTGTATGTAATGGCATGGTACGCATCTTCTTTATGTTAAAATTTTGCACAGTTCTTGGAATACAGACAATTCGAAATTTCTACCTTGATCTTAGAAATTTGTCGGCTATTGCCCGGGCTTCCTGATTTATAATCAGATAGACTTCCAACCACTTCTTCCTTTCGCCCGAGTATGCGGTCCCTTACGTGCAGCATACACTTCACACTATTTGATCCAGTCTTCATTGAGCAAAATACCATTTCGTGTCAACGCGGACCTCTACTTTCTACCAGCCATTACTGGTCCAATTGACTCTTCAGCCTCCTGATTTTCTTTCAAATGTTGTTTATTCCAAACAATAACTGTATAACAGTTCTTTTCCTCCTGTCTTGCACATTGCTTACACTGAACTGCACAGAGCCTTCTTGATAATCCATCTGCGATGTTGTACAACATTCCTCATCGATTTTCAGCTTTGAAAGTATAGGCTTGTAGGCGTTCGATCCATCTAGCCACTTGCCTCTCGGGTTCCTTAAACTGGATCAACCATTCGAGTGGCGCATGCCTCGTTTGAAGAACAAACTTTTGTATATAGAGATATTTTTGGAAATGATTGACACTGTCCACCACAACCAAAAGTTTTTTGGATCCTTTTGCATCCGTTGCTCGAAACAATATGATCTAAATAGTTAACTTCTTCCCTAAATCAGCTATACATTTCGTTCCATTTAACTTCAATCCCGCTACCCGATCGTTAGTAGTACTAGTTTAAAATTGTTGACGTGTTCATCAAATATGTAGCCTAGTACATTGTTGTCATCCAAATAAACCATACATGGAACCTTATAATTCTAGCTGAAACCTAATATACCAACCGGAGCAAAACAATTATGACACAAGCAGCACAAAACATTGTACATCATTGTGCACTATACGATTTTTCAGGCGGAATCCCATAACTCCAGCCGAAAGTTTAAAACACAATTGATGCACAACCCTTTGTGCTTCTTGTGGCATTGTTATAGTTTGCCTGTAGAGGGTATGCTTCCAGCTGGGTTTATAAGGTTCCAGCTGAAATTATGAAGTTCCGCCTGAAAATATAATGCATAATGATACACAATGCTTCGTTCTACTTGTTCCATAGTTGCTTTGGTTTCGGCTGATACCGGCTACCGTGACGGATACCAAATATCACAATAACCATACTTCGTGCAACCGTCCAATCAATGGTAAGCGGGTGTACTGCACCAATGAGTGTGAGATCGTTTTTCTTGTTGTGTCAAAATTATGTGTTTGCAAAAACTTCATTGCTGGATCCTCTAGCTTTCTGAATCTGAAACGTTTGAGAAACCTTCGAGAAAATGAAGTTATTGGAGAACGATAGTCACTGAAATGCTACGATGGAAGGCGCAGTGTTGTATTGCTCACCGACAGAAATAACAGAGCTATTCGCCGTAATGATATTCACTTGCGGTTTATCGTACAAACTTCAACTATTTGACCAGTATAAAGCTGCCTTATCTAGCAATTATTGCTGCCATCATTGGTCTACCGCAAACTATTAGAACGTGCTGCGAATGGTGATCTTTTTTGTTGTTTCACGCACTAGGGATACATGCAAAACATTTTAACTCTATTTGCTCCTGACAGGAATTCACAGAGATCGAAATTTGGTTTCGCCCGGCATCACAGCAATATTGCTGAAAGGAGCGAATTGGCTCCTTGCTGGCGAGCGAATTGGCTCCGAAATATAGGTAAGAGTAGCAGCCGCGGCAATCTAATGCAGCAGTGCAAGCTGATAGTGTGAAACGAGCCCCGATGTTGCACAAACGCGCGATAGAGGTGTTTGATCGCGGAATGCAAGGCCCGGTCGCTGGGCGAAAAACTATACCGGAAAGTGCCAAGTTTAGAGACAAAGATTGAACAGTTCAGCTGTTCAGTGATTTTAAGCTCAGTGGAAACAGACGAACATGTTATGGTTCATCTCGCCAACCAATTTTGTCAAGTTGTAAGTTCGGAAGACGAGCCCTTTGCTGTTTTACCGAAAGAACTATACTGGCGCCCAAAAACGAGTCAGTTTTAAAAATAAATAAAAAAAATCTTGGGCGAAATACTACCCAATTTATCAGTTTACAGTTCAATCGATACAGTCATGTAGTTTGATCATGCCACGAGTTATTCCGTTGAATTTGTGTGCTCTATGGCTCTGTATAGAGTGCCGTCTCATAGAACCGAACTAAAGGGTGGTGTGCTGATTTTAGTGATACGTAATGATGTAATGTCCTGACACTACATATACTCATCGAACAACAAGCCTTTTCAATTCAAGCGGCTGCACTTCCCGTGAAAATTTGAATTTGCTATGATCACAAGGTCCAACCCTAAACGTAGTAAGGATTTATTTAGGCACATATACTTCTCACTGGTTAACTCTGTGCGTAGCTCGCTTGTTTCAAGGGCGCAAATTCTGCATTTAAATTGGGTTGTTTCTTTATTTTAAGTATTTAAAATTTATCCTAATTTATTGCTTTTGTAGTAAACTATTCCCGGATATAATGTCGTGGCCATTAATTATTCCTGTTTCAAAGTAGCACAAAAGTTTAAACTAGTTTATTCAGCGTTTCAGCGGCAGTATTATAATTTTAAATTGTTCTTTTTATAGCATTCACTGCTTTCTTTATCACGTTTTACATTTCTATAGTTAAAGTTCGGAGTTGTCTACATAAAATGGGGTCGTGTACCAACATTTTTATAACAATTGGATCGTTAGTGTTCTAGGTGCAGAAAAATTATATTTTCATTATAACCTCAAATTCGTCCGATAGAGTCGCCTTTCGAAATAACAATTTTGACAAAATGAAACCATCCAGTTTCAAGAAATCCATTTGTAACCATTTTTCCTTCTCTCTAAACCAAACATAAAAATTGTTTTATGGATTTCAAAATAACACAAAACCTTCACAGTGAAGACACCAAGTAAATCACAGAAACACTATAAATATTTACAATTTCGAATCATAAATCAAAAATGCAATAAATTTTACACAATTTCGGTTCCTATTCCATTTAACCATTAAAAAAGTTGAAAGCTCCGCGCAAAATAAAATTTTATCATGATCTCAGCATAAAACGGGCACCCATAACAAACACAAGAGTGGAAGATGGAATAAATCAAAATTAAACAGAAAATCAATTCGCTGCGTTACGAAATAATAAGAAAAATGTACAAAATTAATGAACTTAAATTTTCGACTTGTGCTTCTGCTCCTGTTCTTGCTGCCATTTGATCCATTTTTCTTAGCTAAGCAGAATAAAATTCATAAATAAAAATCTCTTATTCATTTAAGCAAAAAACTATGTATGTTTGTGTTCGTACTTACAAACAACAGGAATACGATATAGTACGAGCAAAGAACAGAAAGATACAGCAAACATTTATATTCATAAATCATAACTTAATTCAATTCAATTTACCATTTTCGCAAAACAGACGAAATGAACGAAAATAACTATTACAGTGAAGCTTTTGTTGGCATAATTTTATTGTCCGTCGCCATTCCAAATCATAATAATAATTCAAGATGAACAAACCATTTTGTGATTTATGTAATAATGATGAGATTTCACAATGGCATACACATAAAAGCCAAATTTTAATGGGCCACTCATTGAAATAGTATCTGCCTACCTGGATTTTATTAAACTACCTATAGCAATGCTGCCGCTACAAAAAATATGTTATAGATAGGTCAATTATGTTATAAAATAAAACCCATCTCAGCGTATACATAAATAAATCATAATTATGTGTATAGAAAACATAAAAAAAAGTTTACAGAAAGCATAAAATATTTGTAATGCTACTTAAAATGTATAAAAACAAAAATATGGAAGTTTTGTTTGCCGGTGAAAAGGTGAAAGCACTGTGTGGGTCTGTAGGTAGTGGAACAAGCACACAACATAAAAAAAGGGTTAACAATTCAAGAATTTTTCCTTTTTAATTTGTGTTTTTAATAATATTATAGTATAAATATTATTGTTAGATAACTACATTAATTTATTTGTATATTTGATTATGTTAAATGAAATAATTAATTAAGTGTAAGTTACATGTTCATGGTATGGTAATGCTCTACAGGTTTTTGCTGCTTCAGAAAGCATTACTGATTTTACAGAATTTTTAAAATTTAATTTAAACAAAAAAAAAAAAGAAGAAAATTTAGTTTTCTAGATAAATTTTTTATAGCTTTGTTTAATACCAAAATATAATCATTTTTTACAGTTTCTATAGTTATGGGATGTGTTATTTAATTATCTCAACTCATAATATAACCGTAAATGCTAGAGCTGTGTAAACAGAAAGTTATATTTTCTGCGGAAATTAAATGAAAATGATGTAGGATTAAAATCCAACTTTTTGTATTCATGTAACTTTTTTTTTATCCCGAAATAGTAATAATTAATTTATTTTGTGTTATAGTTACGAGTACATTACGCTTACATATGTGGTGGCAAGAGGCAGTAATCATTATGTTAAGTAGGTATAATTTCAAAGCGAGTAATCACCTGTGATTAGCAGACGAATCTAAAATTTAAAATAAATTAAACTTTTAATTTAAAACTTTTGTGCGAAATCCCAACCCGGGAAAATTTAGAATTTCGACACAAACAATTTGCAGCAAAACGACTAACAAATATATGCTAATTGTAAACATCTGAAATTTATCTTCTGCGATTTTTCGTATTTCTATACCGCCTTGAAGTTATCAAGTTATCCCATACTTTTATCCCACGAATTTAAAAAAAATGCGACTAGCCGCACAAGTGTTAAATACTCATCCCAACCTTTTTACATTTTACAAGTATACAGCGGACCCGACAAATGTTATCGTGCTCGAACGTTGGCTTGCCTGCCATTAGCGGGTTCAGTCAACGTTTTCTCGATATTCGAATTTTCGATTAACTATCTATATACTAAGTGACATTTGACATTGAGTTAGACATTTCAATCTTTTCGTTTCGTTATTGTGTGGTTTGTTGTTGCCCTAAGTAAAATAAAAATCCTATAACCGAATCGCAGCGCCACCTACCGGATCCAATCGCGAATCTAAACTATCTACTGACTCACTCAAACACACACACAAAAAATTTCATCAAAATCGGTCCAGCTGCTTATAGGAGGAGTTTAGTGACACACACGTAGAGAAGAATTAAATATAAAGAAATTGGGGGGCGGTGGGGTGATGAAATTTTGGGGCTATATGTTCTGATTTGTGAGAAATCTTAGAAAAAAAAAAAAAAATTGATAGGGCGGTAGGGGTGGTGATGAAATTTTTGGGCTATATGTTCTGATATGCAAGAAATCTTAAAAAATAAAAAAACAAAATTTTGTTAAAATAAAAAATTAAAATCCTAGAGTCCGATGCAGTGCTACCTACCGGGTCCAATTGTGAATCAAAACCATCCAGAAACCCACTCAAATACACACACACACACACACACACAATTTCATTAAAATCGGACCAGCCGTTTAGGGGGAGTTGAGTCACATACACATGTACAGAAGAATTATATCTGTGGTAATTCAACAAAACCACGAAAAAATTATGGGACATAGCTAAACTATTTTTAGATTCATGGTATCAGGGTTTTTAAACTACGTTTATTAACACCTTCAAGCACTTCTTACCTGCTCTGGATCCACCAGAAACTCTCAAAATTACTAATTAACGTTTAGAAAAAAACGCGTATGACGATTTAAGTAAATACTAGCCGCAAAATTAAATTCAAAATAAAAACTACTTCAAGATAAGTGTTTACATTAAATTTATTTTTGATTTTACAAATAAAACTATTGTTTTAAATATTACTTATTTCATGCTACAATATCAAAAATTATCAATTAAGTGGGATTTATTTCCTCCCACACTTTTTTGATTCTTTCATCCCATACTTTTTATTTTCATTCAAAGTGATATTTTACATGAAAGTTTAAAGCATACTGTTAAAATATGAAGAGGGTCAACCGATTTCTTAACAAGATTGTGTGTTGAACGTTTTTGATAGTCGCGAGCCAAAATGATAAATCCTATAAATCGAGGGAATCAACACAATCAAATATAGGTGACACTGGAAATGTATCGGCTCCGTTGAAAATTAGAAATATTGTTCATCCTTAGAGTTTAAAAGATCCGAACATTTATAAATTCAAATAAGTTCAGGACCCCTAAGGGCATCTAGCGTGCAAGTATGACGACCCACCGATCATGGGGATTCCCGCTATGTAAATTTGGGTAAGCAACCTAATTCTACGGGTTTGAGCAACGAAAGTTGGTGTGGGATGGGTACTTCTATTAAAAGGTCCTCCGTTGTAAATTAGAAAAATTCTCCAGCCTTAGGGCTTAAAAGGTCCGAAAATTTATTGATTTAGATAACTTCTGGACTCTAGTGTACGCGTACGACAATCCGCTGATTGAGGGAATTACTGCAAATTTGACGTAAACCTGAGTGTGCGTTTTACGATATTAAACGAATCAGATCGTTGAAAATTAGTCTTCTATTAAAAGGACATGATAAAACATAAAATTATGCTATAAGTGGGAATTTCAGCTATCCGTATATAATTAACACGGGAAACGTGTCTGTTCCGTTGCGGTTTAAAAAGTGTGCAAATTTGTTGATTTAGATAAGTTTTGCACTCTTATGACTATCTACTGTGCGAAGATGTCGACCCGCCGTCGTGGTGTTCCTGCTTTGTAACTTTGAGTGAGCAGTCTTTGATATTCTACGACTTTGAGCAACAAAAAAAGATGTGGGATAAAAAATTCTATTAGAAGGTTCAACGGTTTGTCATTACCAATAGTTTCTGTACCCTGTTGGCCATTTTATTACGAAACATAAATTTCCGTTGATCATGAGAATTCTTGCGATTCACATGTATGTGACACTGGTAATGTATCGGTTCCGTTGAAAAACAGATAAATTCCCCAGCCTTTGGGATTAAAAAGTCCTTAATATGTTGTTATATAGTTTACGTACCCTTTTAGCCGATTTTCATTGCTATTGTATAGTATAGTGGTGATGAACTTGTAGAATAAAACCAGTGGATGAAAATACGCGATGCACTTGTATATTTTATTTATTTTTAATGAACTTTAGATTTTGAAATATCACAATTATTAACTTAATTTAATGATTTTAGATTTTATTTGCGTGTCTTCACTCTTCGCCAGATTACAGAGAATTGAATACTTAAAATTAATTTTCCAATATAGTTTTACAATTATATACGTTAATCTGTCATATTCAAATTTTATAATAAATGTAGATTGTATGAAATTTGACTATAAATGTACTATTACTAATATTACATGAAGTACTAGTACGATATATTATGTAGCTGCGGTTACATGGTTAAATACACCCATCGTACTACTACTCTAGTACAACATAAAATATTGACAATAATGACAGCTTGTTTTGTGTTTACAAAATAATAGAAAAGATAAGTATATAAATTAATTTTAACAATATAAATTATTAATGAAATTCTTAATTCTAGGTAGCAATTATTAGTTGGATTAATTTACAATGTTTGGTAAGTAAAAGTGAGATATTTGCTTTTGTATGACATTAATTTTGTTTACTTTTAGGTATATGATGAAACTGGAATGTCAGCTGATCCGGATTTATTGGTTTCGATGGCCTTCGACCGTTGTATATGTTCCGCAATAATCAATAAATATAAATGTTAAATTTGTGTAACTCAGCTGGTGTTTTATTTGGTTCAACAGCTATAATTCATAGAATATCGTATTTTTTTAAATTTACATAGCAGCTACCACGATAGGCGAAACGTCATTCATACTCAAACGGGAGATAGTCATAGAAGTCCAGAACTTATATAAATCAACAAATTTGAGGATATTTTAAATTCTAAGGTAGAAGAGAGTTTCTACATTTCATCGGAACTGATACATTTTGTCTGTCACTTATATTCGAATAGCAGAAATTCCCTCATCAGGATACAGAAACTATTTCCAATGACAAATCGGTCGATCTTTTAAAAGAAGTTCTCATTACAGACTAATTTTCGTTCCATTAATTCGTACAATATCGTAACTCTTCGATTCAAATTTATATTTCCACGATCATTGAATTGTCATAGTCGCACAGTAGATACCCATAGGAGTCCAGATCTTACCTAAATCAACAAATTTGCGAACTTTTCAACCCGCAATACTGGAGAATCTTTACATTTTTCAGCAGAACCAATACATTTCGCATGTCACGTATATTAGAATAGAGGGAATTCCCACGATCATTGGAACTTCATGTTTCGTCATAAATTAGCCAACAGGGTACCGAAACTATTGACAATGAAAAATATATGAACAATTTGATAGAAGTTCAATTGGTGCTAAATTTGAAACTTATACTATCTTTTACATGACCTACAATCGAACGGGAGTCTAAGCTTAAACTACTCCGTGTTCCAAGTCGTATTCATATAGAGATTGATACTTCTAACTTCGGTGTTTCAGGCGGAAATAATATTTTGTGTGTTGCGATTAGAATTTATGCAATCAAAATATTCTAAACGCACATATAGCTAGATTATTTCACAAACTCGTCACTAATTACTCTGTACGTGCAAACAGAGTAAATGACACAAAATAACACAAAGATTCAAACAAAGCAAAACGAACGATAACAAATTTATTTAAGGAAAATTAATTTGATATCATTCAGTTCATTCGTAACCAGTCGCACAAACAATACATTGCATAAAATATCTCGTCCGCCGCGATGCCGGTCACATTTCCATTTATTTAAATAAATAAATTAAAAATAATAAATAGATTAAATTTTTTATGTTTATATTTCCCAGGCGCTTCATCCCATGTAGAGATTTGGCCGCCTCATTTTTCCTTCGCCAGTTTAAACTTTTCTTTTATGACGTCCCCATGCAGTCACCCAATAGTTAAATGGAGTGGGCAACTCATGGGCCGACCCATTTTCAACGCCAGTACTATATATAGACTGACATGGAGCTATATGCATAAATTCAGAAACCAACACTACTAGTTCCAGAACTAGCCTGTAATATTTTATTTCTCAACAAAATACAGTTAGTATTAAATTGATTTCTACTTTGCACACTCTACGCACACTGACATGCATTTCAGAGTAAAATTTAATGAACCGTGTTAAAACATTGTGGGCAGAGTAAATTTACTCAGGTTGAATAAAAAACAAGGTATTTTTTGACAGGTCACTTAACATTTAGGAGGACAAATAACGTTTTGGAGAATGGGGCAAATATACGTTACATATCCTGAGTCATTCGAGATTCTACATCACTTCCCCTCCGAGGGAAATTATTTTGGGTTAGCAACTCAAAAGGCATTAGACTGAATTTTTTTTGAGATGTGCAGTCTGCCAAAACATTTTAATTGTCTCTACGTTGTTTAACACTCAACGGGCCAAGAGAGTTTACCTTTCTTATCTAGTTTGATCAAAGAATTTGAATGATTGTAGATAAGTGATAGTTGCTCAGCGAAATTTGGTAAGAATCGATGGTAGTAGTTGACCAATCTAATTATGCGTTGAAACTGTGCTGCCGAACTGTGGGAGGGTGTGGGAGAACCTTGAGTAGGAATGCCGTTGACGTGATTTCTTGTTTAAGAAAATTTAGTTTTATACACCATATTCATATTTTGATGCACGGATTGTGATTACGTAATCTGACAGTCTTCTGAACAATGTAAGTAAATGCTCTGAGTTTTTTTTCTGCTTTCTACTAACAACTAGGGTATCGTTGACATAAGGCAAGCAAATCTTTCGTTACTTCGTCCATAAATCGTTGGAATGTTTGACCTGCGTTTCTTAGTCTCAAAGTTATTCTACAGAAATCAAACATGCCAAATGGGGTTAGTTATTGCAGTTTAGCATATTGATCTTCAGATGTAACCGGAATTGAGTGTAGCTCGACACAGATTAGTTTTGGAGAATGTGGCGCATCCATGAAGATTTCTTCTCTAATCATTGATGTGAGGTAGTGTCTCCAGCAATTTTGGTCCTGTTTAGGATTTTTCTTTGTAAACACAAAGACCGATGTTATGCATGTGCTGGAAAGCGTCTTTTGCTAATAAGAAATTCTCATAGTCAATATACAACGCGGAAAATGGAAGTTGGCCTTCTGTCACAATTCTGTGAACTGCATTATGCTTTACTATGGTACGTCATATCTTGGCGATTGAGTAAGTTTGGGAAATTTCTTTAACAATGAACCAAAATCGCCTTCAATGTTGAATATTCTGGGTGGTGGCGAGCAGAAGTTTGAGGTTTTTCCTATGGCAGATAAGGTTGTTGCGGGAGCGGTCAAGCGCTTATTCTTTTAATCGACCGTTAAACCAAACTTAGATATGAAATCCGCACCAATAATGGGTTTACTAACTGCTGCTACAACGAATATGTGCTCCCAAATTTAAGAGTAGTATACTTGGGACGTAGTCCCAAATTTAAGAGTAGTAATTTCTAACCATCCCTTTTTATTGGCGAAACATTTGCTGCCCTTAACTGTAGAACCTTGTCTTGAATTAGATTTTTTTTTGATGACCCAGGTATGACAGATGTATCTGCACAAAAGTCTATCACGAATGTCTAGTTATTGTTTTTGCATTTGACGAATAAACGACGGCTTCGGTCTCTGATGTTGCGATGCTGGAAGTACTTAGTTTTTTTTGATTTGAATCCATTCGTCTGCACATTTAGTGCAATCCGGCTTGCCACATTTCTGTACTATATCTCTGAATCTATAATGGTACCAATACACGGCATAATCGAAAAGTATATGATCGAAAATTCCGCCGTGAAAATGTTCTAGATATTTAGAAGTTTTGTCGGTTGTTGTTGCCATATGGTGGTAAACTATTTGATTCTACATACTTGTGCGCTATGTGGGATAATTTGCTGAATACTTTTTGTCAAATACTACGTTTGGCGTTCCAAGAATAACACTAAGGATTTTGAATTGATTGGGACCACTTGTTTCATAAACTATATGAGTATGGTATAATGTAGAATTCTACATAGAAATATGTTAGGTGACTCGAGTCGTTCGCTCTTCTACACACTACTGGGGTTGCTAGGGTTGAATTTAAAAAATCCCGTTTTATCGATGAATCGTTGTTTTAGTATATTTCACTTTAAAAAACAATACTCTAGAAAGTATTCAACAAAAGCCAGTAGTGCCATATCAGGGTCCATATTATTTTCCAACAGAATCCATTTCAAAGCCATATACATCAGAAACCATCTGAAGACAAATCGTGCTTTCAATTTCCAAAACCATTAAGTCTAATCCAATTTCCCGACCTTCATCATCTCTACACACACTGTGTGTAGAGTACATTCTCCAAATGTTCACATATTACCAGCAATGGTCGTCTAACGTTGGCGTTTACACTGATCGGCATATGGCTTGTCGTCTTCACACACTTTAAAACTATGAGTCGATTGACCATGAGTTGACAATTCTTGTCGAAATTTTCATCTGTAACACAAATCTGCCCTTGAAGTCATTGCAACATAACTTAGAATCCCTGTATGAATTCATTGTGCTCAGAGCATCTCTTGCTAGTCAGAGGTCCTCCTCCAATAGTGCTGAAACTTGCTTGTATTTTTCCATGCTAAGCTTTCTCACCACGTTGAGAAGATAATGCATTTGGGCCAATTTTATTACTTCATTTTCCTGATAATTTTCAACATTGAATCCCAGGAATAATTTTAATTCCTTCAAAATCCATCATTACAAACTTGTTCAATAATTTCTTCTTCACAAACTTAATTTCGTTTGCACTGTTTCGTTGCAAATCAGAATGAGCTCATCTACGTAGAGGGTGATTTTTTTGTGGTTAGGATTTTCATGCATTAGTATTTGACAGATCACGCGGGATTTCAGACAAGGTGTCAAAGAGAAAGATGCTCAGTATGCTTTGACATTTCATAATGAATAGACTTACTAACGAGCAACGCTTGCAAATAATTGAATTATATTACAAAAATCAGTGTTCGGTTCGAAAAGTGTTTCGCGATTTACGTCCGATTTATGGTCTACATAATCGACCAAGTGAGCAAACAATTAATGCGATTGTGACCAAGTTTCGCACTCAGTTTACTTTATTGGACATTAAACCAACCACACGAATGCGTACAGTGCGTACAGAAGAGAATATTGCGTCTGTTTCTGAGAGCCGTTCGCAGCAATTGGGTTTGTGTTATTCGACGACATGGAAGATTTTACGCAAAGATCTTGGTGTAAAACCGTATAAAATACAGCTCCTGCAAGAACTGAAGCCGAACGATCTGCCACAACGTCGAATTTTCAGTGAATGGGCCCTAGAAAAGTTGGCAGAAAATCCGCTTTTTTATCGACAAATTTTGTTCAGCGATGAGGCTCATTTCTGGTTGAATGGCTACGTAAATAAGCAAAATTGCCGCATTTGGAGTGAAGAGCAACCAGAAGCCGTTCAAGAACTGCCCATGCATCCCGAAAAATGCACTGTTTGGTGTGGTTTGTACGCTGGTGGAATCATTGGACCGTATTTTTTCAAAGATGCTGTTGGACGCAACGTTACGGTGAATGGCGATCGCTATCGTTCGATGCTAACAAACTTTTTGTTGCCAAAAATGGAAGAACTGAACTTAGTTGACATGTGGTTTCAACAAGATGGCGCTACATGCCACACAGCTCGCGATTCTATGGCCATTTTGAGGGAAAACTTCGGAGAACAATTCATCTCAAGAAATGGCCCGGTAAGTTGGCCACCAAGATCATGCGATTTGACGCCTTTAGACTATTTTTTGTGGGGCTACGTCAAGTCTAAAGTCTACAGAAATAAGCCAGCAACTATTCCAGTTTTGGAAGACAACATTTCCGAAGAAATTCGGGCTATTCCGGCCGAAATGCTCGAAAAAGTTGCCCAAAATTGGACTTTCCGAATGGACCACCTAAGACGCAGCCGCGGTCAACATTTAAATGAAATTATCTTCAAAAAGTAAATGTCATGGACCAATCTAACGTTTCAAATAAAGAACCGATGAGATTTTGCAAATTTTATGCGTTTTTTTTAAAAAAAAGTTCTCAAGCTCTTAAAAAATCACCCGTTACATCAATAAAAAAGGTTTATTTCACGTGACGATTTTTCACACAAACATGAATTCAAGTTCTTTAGCCGAAAACTCAATCGAACGATAAAATTGACCAACCATTCATTCCAAATTCTCGATGACTGCGTTAAATGCCTTGTTTTAATCACAAGATTTTTGAGCTACATGTCTTTGAAACAATTTTGAGCACCTTGGCAACAGGAGCTTAACAACTAAGTCTAATTCTACTTTCAGCAAAATCCTCAAATCATTTATAACTTCCTGTGTTCAAGGCAAAGCATTAACTTGATGGTGTAAGAGTGTATTATAGCTTTTAGCTCATTCAGATTTTCTCGGAATTCTCAAACCTCTCCACAATTCCAAATTTATTTCCAACTCATCTCCATCCTTCCTTCCATTTGAACTGTTGCACAATTTTTCATTTAATGGGTCACCACTTTCAGGTTCACACTGTTTTTCATTTTCTTCCTTGAGTTAACAATTGTTAAATAACAAACTACCTTAACCTATACGCGTTGTTTGCATATCCCATTATAATCTTGCCCGCATTTACCTTCTACGATGTTTTTGGATATGCACATGCACCACATAACCAATCATTTTTATTTTTGATAAATGCTTTAAACTTTTTTAGTTAAATTTGCATAACATATTATTATCCTTTACGTTTCTATAATTATTCCATTGAATCTCCCTGAATCAGTTCTGATGCATATAGAACTTAATACTCGATTTGAATTCTACCATTGTTCGCTGTAACACGACGATTTTTTGCTCCTCATTTGAAAACAATCAAATATTTATGTTATAAAATATTTTGCTTTACACGGTGAGCCTTTATTTAATGGTCCCCGTCATTATGTACCTATTCAATTGCCGATCTAAGTGCTTGTTTTATTAGTAAAAATGATCTTCTTGATTGTTTCCTCGAAGACACGGCTCACAGAAATTTCATATTTTATTTCGAGTACCTCTCAGTTCATCCATCATTTTTCTGTTAATCAGCTTTCTTTAATCATTACAATTCTTGGAATATATTACCAGCTTTTGATGCAGTTTATAAAATACCCCTCCTTGCAATGGCGATTTTAATCGGAAGTGCTAAATCATGATATTCACACATAAACCATCTAATTATATTACTGAATACTGTATGCTATGGTGGTATTGCACGTAACACGCCTTGTACTTCAATCACACTATTAGTGTTCCATAAAAAAGATTCAAACTTTTAAACAGGATAGATTGTTTAGAACATTTGTCTAGTCCAGAATTGTTCCATGTGAAATATGTTTTCGTAACGATCTCTTCAAAGAACCGTGCTGGGCACACCATTAATTGCTTAACTAGACCTTGAACACCCTCCTTTTATTAATCTCTTTATTGAATTTCTAATATTACCATTATAATATGAATGAGCAAAACTATAAAAAATAAGGCCCTTTCAACACCTTTTTTGTGACCTAATTAATTGATCAACCGATAACTTCACACAAATCAAAATTAGAACATATTCGCCCACATTCAACATGATGATCAACCAATTACAAAATAATTTCTTTTATTTAATTTGAAAAACATATTTTTTGTGTCTTGCGATAACACGTCGCCAAATACACCCCTTCAGCTATTTCATAAAAACAAGGACTGACAACTAAAAGATAATTGAATAAAGTATAAGGGGCAAGTCATAATATTAATAAATTTAATTTTTGTTTTACACACACAAACTTTTTTTAGGTTAGATATTGTGTGACGGGATACAAAACGATCCTTACGTTTCCTTTATATATGTATGTACCAAATAATAAATTGTTTCCAGATAATTAAACAGGATTACAATCGTTCGCCGTATACATATCAACTACGTAATTACAGTAGGATGAGATGTACAGTCAGGGAAGCATACGCTAACCGAGTACACCGAACGAGCAAATTGCGAACCGGAAGCCCTAAAAGGAATGTTGTTTTATTATTTTACGTAAATTCGTTGCACATAAAACTCGTATAATTTGAAACAAAACCTAGAGCGAACAAATATGTAAAACATTTCCGGCAGTATATTTTTGTACCTGTACAATACAGGATATATGAGCTCCCGAAACAAAATATTATAAAGCTTGCGCTATTGTTGTTGTTGTTCTCCCGCACCTAGTTTGGCAACAAAAATAAAAATCCATTTCCCCATATCTTTTACTTTATCTATATATAAATATAAAGTAGGACGGAAAGGCTAAATGTAGATTTTTTTTATTTAATATTTAATTAGGAAAAAGGTTTTCCATCATAATAAATTATAATTAAATTTTAAAATAAAATAGGAAAATAGTTTTTCCGGAGCGTATATAGGTACTAATAATTTTTTTGGTTTCAAAACGACAAAAACCTTAAAACTGATTTTCTACTTCCCGTTTAAACCCTACAGTATGAACAGGTATTTGGGGGAAACTCGAAACAATAAATTTTCCGTTAATGCGGATGAAATTCATTGTTTGTATTTACCGTGTATTTGGTTACATACAGATTATTTTTATTGTAATTCTAGATTGAAAAGGGTACGTGGTACCGTTATTGGAACAATCGTCTTTTTAGTTTTTGAATTAGCGTGAAACACCAAAAATCGTTTCGTATTAAAAGTTTTGATTTTATTAGTTGTATTTACAGCCCGGAAGGTTTTATTAACGTATGTGTTAAAAATAGTTGGGTTTACGTAAAATTTAGAGTGCCCGCCTCTAGACAACCGAGTATAAATCCTCAAACTCATACGTGTTCCGGCTTACTCGGCGTTGGCTAATTTTAAATTTTTGTCGTCACTATTTTTCCCTCTTGAGTGACTCACTATTCCCTCGCACAACTACGAATATTATAGTTATGAGCGTATCATTTACAGGGCTTCTTAATGTTCTTTTTGACCATTTTATGATCTTTCCCATCTTTTGGACATGTTCTTCTACCACGTTTCCTACATCCAGGACCAGATCCTCAACATTACCTTTAATCTGCATACATCGACCAAAGTTTATATAATACGGAGCACACTTCGCTGATTCGTAGGTGGATGCTTACAGCACATTCGACTTTCGCAACATTTTTATCCCACGCACGTTGATCTGCTTTGATAGCTTCTGATTGCACCCAACTCTACCCTATTCACTCGTTCCACCGGGCTGCTCTGCGGATGACAATATGAATTCTTTTGGTGATTCACGTGATATCTGGGTCCAAACAATAGAGGTAGTTCATCAACGTGCGTGCATCAACTCACCACATTGGTTTGAGCAAACTAAATTTCGAATACGTTTCTAATAACAACCTAAACGAACTGATTTCCTCGTTTTGATCTGGGGTAAGCCAATACATTTTCTTGTGCTTGAGTCTATGCGCTTCACAGTTTTTTTAACGTTCACTTTCCATTGCAATTTAGCATTTAGGCTCATACCTAGATAGCTTGCTGAGTTAGCATGTGGTGTATTGGGACATTATTTAGTGCCACAAGCAATTGGTTTACTTTTTCGTTGGAGTTGTGAACACGTACGGATTTTGTTTCATTCAACCAGATCCGAAATTTGTATCGAATTCGAATGAAGTTTGCATGAATTCCAAAATCCAATTCGTGTGTCTGTACATCATAAGTTTTAGATCGGGATCACAATAATTTGGATTGCAATCGTGGTGGGAGGTAATCACGATAATATTTGTACACGGTATAAGCGTTTGAAGTTTTCCTAAAGTAGTATTAAACATCATTTTTTTAATCTAGTAGATAATTAGGATACAGTTCACATACATCTATAAAGAAATCTGGAAATAATAGTAATTAAAGAATAGAGCGCTCATCGTTGTGTTAGCTGAGTGGAGCTGCATCGTGATGACGATATTAAAAGAATGACGATCATCGACTACAAAAATACGCCTTAAAAAAATCAGTTTCTCGATTTTCCATTCCTAAGAAAAGTCTGAGCTATATTTCCATCACTTCTAGAATTTTTCAAGATGGTTTAGTAGTTTTTAATTTTTTATTAGCCCAACCATCATAGGGTCGCATTATTAAAAATAGTCAACGCTTCAAATATTCCGATTGTAAAAAGAAGAATATTGATCTACCATAAATCTTGAAGTTTTAACCTAAACCGTTGCCATTAAAATTGTCCAACTGTTTGTCATACATATCTGGTAATTTACTATGCGTGTCGAAAACAATTTTATTGCTCAATTTTAAAATGTTTAACGTAACAATATATTATTACAGTCATTGGGATAATCTGTCGTTATTTTATTGTATAAGCAAAGGTATAAAATAAATCACATTTCAAACTACCCAATTCCAGTTGACGGGAGCATTATGATATTTACCAAATCATAAAAGACTCTCTAAATCAAAAATTAAGATGTTCATATAAACCAAACATCTTCTGTACGAAATACTCTCTAAACGATGTCAAGTTATTTAAAATCTCATTTAGAATAGATTTCTTTCTAACATTTTAATGGATCAATTTTTCATATTCTACATTATATATTTTCACCCATATACAGTACATAAAATCGTTTTTCCAACTCAAGTCTTTCGGTACACACCAATATTTATGATGAAACCTTTACCAAGCTTGACTGTGGTATGAGTTATGTATACAGCAGCAGCAGCAGCAGCAACAACAACAACAACAACAAAAAATGGATATTTAAGCACATTATAAAAAAGGAAAGTGGTTGCGTTTATAGTTTGAATGATGGTCTCTGGAACAAAAATAAATTTCCATTTAGAAATATAAAAATTGATGCTAAATTTGTGCGATTAATATCATCATAAATTTCAAGTTTTTATTATCACATTTTTACGTTTAGAAAATTTTCGTTGGCGTAGTCGTTGCGGGGAAAATGGTTTATTGTCGGGAAAAGGTTATCGAATGATAAATATTTAGAATAACCATAAAAATTTTTGTTTCGGATCATTTTACGGCAGTTATAATGCTTAAATGGCAATTTTCGTTCTTTTCATACAATTTTATTTTCTATTCAAATGCCCATGATATCTGATGCCTTTGACTGCAATTACGCTTTTGTATTCCGCTTTTGTTAACGGCTTGGGATATCCATTTCGTATATTGATTCATGTTCTGGGGTTATTTTTGGTTTGGTAACATAAATTAATTGCGGGTAAATATTTATTACCAGGAGATAATCAAGGCGAATTATTACAATATTCTAGACTCATTTAATTACTCTGGGTGGTTCCTTTTTCGTACATTGAGCTTCCGGACTTTTATTATATTTCTGTTTTTTATTATTTCGATCCAATCTTCCGGCGGCGGCATTTAACGAGTGCGGTTGTATCATATCGCTGCTTCAATTGCAAAAAAATATATAAAATTAGCAGATAGGCGTCCTATTATATTTGTGTTTATAACGTTTTTTGAATACAAAAATATTCATTTTAACTAAACCAATCTCGAACAATTTAATTTAATTTAAAATTTATTTTCCTTTTATTTAAATAAATGTCTAACTTTTTTAATACATATATACTTTACGTTCTTTTCGTTGTAAATATGGTCGGGTGTACAGCGCGGTTTGTTTTATTTTCTGTGCTAAATTTTGTAACAATGAAAATTGTTTAGTAACTACAAAACCAAACAAAGAAAAGTTAACTTTACCATTAACCAATTTTCTTTTGTACTCGTTGTTTGCCAAAATATTCACGCAGATAAATTTTAATTTTCATAAGTCAAATCGAAATAAATAATTTGGTTTTTTGATTGAGATACTGATTAAGATAAAATTTAACTTTTGTTCTTAATAAAAGTTGGATGTTTTATTTCAAAAGAACGTGGGAGAGGAATTTAACGTCGGTTTCTCTAATAATCGAATTTCTAGACGATTATAAGTTAGAATCGTAGATCAGATGGTAATGTTCAAGTCGATTTTATTTTTAAATAGGGGCAATAATACTATTTGAAAACCCCCTAAACAAAGTTTTCAAATTTAGAATCATAACAATCGACTCTTAACACTCGAACACTAACACTAATCCATATTTACAAAAATCGTTTGACCAGAATCCTAAGGACCAGCTCGAAGCAATATGACGCAACATGGTACAAAATCGCGCAATATTGTTTATCAGTCTCACAACATGAGACAACATTATGCAGCATGTCGCGACAAATTGAAACATCACACAATGTTCCGGAACAAGATGCAACATCTCATAATATTGTGCAACATCTTACAAAATGGCACAACATAACGTAACATTGTGCAAATATGTGCAATATGGTGCAACATGACGGCTCATCCGGGCTACTCCTAACAAATTACCCGGAAATCAGAACTCCTTATAATCGTATCTTTGCATACGAAAATCCTATCCAACATATTTTATCAAAATCATTGAAGCCAAATAAAAGTTCAAAAGAAAGCCCGAGCTCCACCAAGAATCCTCATGAAGAAGATTAGGTAAGTTAGGTTTCAGTGGTTGCTATCGCACACTTAAGCCAATTATGGCCCATTGTGATACCACAGGATCCGACATCATAAACTCCCTTAAACACATTTAATATAACGTAAAAGATCTCGCACATTACAGCTTTCGAGATCACAGAGGCTGTCCATAGTGTATTTGCCCAAGTAATCATGTCTTCTGCCAGCTAGCGAAGGACACGAGCAAAGGAAGTGAGCAATACTCTCCTCCTCTTCCTCGTCCATGCAGCTTCTGCGGAAGTCATTTGCATCCAGACCCAGCCTTCTTGCATGTTCTCCAAAAAAGCAGTACCCAGTAATTATCCTCACAATTCTACCTAAATAACGCTTTCTTAGTGTGATTAAGATGTTGGAGCGATTCAGGTTCAGCTCAGGCCATATTTGCTTCGCTACCCTGCCAATTGAACTGGCGATCCACCTAGCATTTGTCAAAGCAACTGCTTCCCTATGGCTTGCTATTTTCAGCACAGACATAGGCCTTCCTACACATTCTCTTCCTGGCTCCAGTTGGAGAGTCGTACCGTATCTTGCTAACTCGTCCGCCCTGCAATTTCCATCAACGTCAGAATGGCCCGGAACCCAGACCAACCGGATATTGAAATGTTCACTCATCTCGTTAAGAGACAATCCAACGCCACCCTTGACGCCAAGGAAACTGAATCCAGCGAAAGAATGGCCGCCTGATTGTCCACATAGATAGTGATATCAATTAACGATATTACATTATGCTTCAACCAGTTCATGACCTCTTCAATCGCTAAAGCTTCAGCGTGGTACACAATACAGTACTCAGGCAGACGAAAAGATAAACTATCATTTAATTCTGCACAGAATACACCCGCTCCCACTCTATCATCGAGCTTGGAGCCATCGATAAAGAATTTAGCTGTCCCAGTCTCCTGAAATGAAACCTCTATTCCAATCCTCCCTAGAGGGGAGAATCACCTAAAAAACTTGCCAAAACACAACAGGGGTGTTTTATAGTCCAAATTCGCCAGGTCATGTCTCACTGAATTGACATTAGTTGAGTGTCCTTTTTGAAGGCACTTCCACCCCAGAGTTGCTGATAGCCGGGCGGCCGTATTGAACGCCATTTGCTTACCAAGGATATCCAACGGTAGAAGGTACAGATTGACCTCTAGGACACTAGTGTGGGTTGTTTTCAGCGCCCCACTAATGAGCAGACAGGCTGCCCGCTGCACCTTCCCCAACATGTTCCTGTATGTTAATTTCTCCAGAGCTAATTTAATTTCTCCACCATACGCTCACACCATACAGCAGTACGGACCTTATAACTGCCGTGTAAAGCCAATGTACCAGCTCCATTTTCAAGCCCCATTTTCTTCCAATGGCATTTTTACAAGAGTAGAGTGCCACAGTAGCCTTCTTAACTCTTTCTATCGTGTTTGGTTTCCAACTGAGCTTATTGTCCAGAAGAATCCGTAGGAATTTCGCCTTTTCAGTAAGGACGAGTCTAGTACCATTCAGGCTTGGTGGAACGATTGCCGGAATTTTATATTTCCTAGTGAAAAGGACCAGCTCTGTTTTAGATGGGTTAATCCTCAATCCACATCTACCGGCCCAAACTCGTAGTGATTGATAGCGCATTCTGCATCACATCCCTGATTGTATCCAGGGGCTTACCCAAGACAGCTATCGCAACGTCATCGGCATAAGCAACCACACTTATTCCTTCCCCCTCCAGTTCCAGTAGTAGTCCATTGATTACTACATTCCAAAGAAAGGGAGAGAGGACACCTCCCTGGGGTATACCCCGAACGACAAGTCTCCTGACGGAAGCTTCCTCCATCCTCGCTATGACCCTTCTGCTTCCAAGCAAGTGATCAATCAGCCTGGTTACTGGGTCTTCGATCTCAAGTAGCAGCAATCCTTCCCTAATTGCCTCCACATTCACGTTGTTGAAAGCGCCCTCGATATCAAGAAACGCCACCAACGAGAATTTTTGAAAATTCAGTGACTTCTCAAGTCCCCGAACCAAGGTGTGTAATGCCGTATCCACGGACTTACCCTTATTGTATGCATGCTGAGATTGTGCCCAGTTTCTGGGTTCAATTCTCGACCGAATATAGACGTCCAGTAACCCTCATGAAGAAGATCCTATCGGAATCAATTCATGTCACTCGAAAGTCCTCCTCACCAATTTTTATCAAAAAAGTTCAAGCCAACCATTTTTTTTTTCAAAAAAATGGAGCCGGTGCCTCCATCCTTCCTGAATGGATTTTATCACAATTAGGATTCGTCGCAGTCCATTCCTACTATAAGAAAACCCGTATAACTATAATTTTTGTCAAAATCCATCGAGCCGGAAAAATTTATTAAAGGGTTCTGGGCCCCATCGAAGGACCTCCAAAACCAATTTTCCCAAAATAAGAATCCATTAAAATCGATTTCTGGAACCTGAAATCTCCCAACGGATGACTAAATGAATTTTCCCGAAATCAGGACCCATCAGATTCGGCCTCTCTCTGGTACTCAAAAACGCTCATTTTTACAAAAATCGTAAAACGGACCCTACCGTAGGACTCCAAGCTGACTTTCTTGTCAGAAAGCATGACCCATCCTAATTGATTTCTATTAGTTGAAAACCCCCTTACAGCAATTTTTATAAAAATGAGGCGAGTGAGGCCCTAATCATTCGATCCGCATCTTCTTCTATTGCCAAAGGCATTCTTTTACCTGCTTGGTGAATCGGTGTCTGTGTTCCTGTGTCAATTCGGTGTTTTACCATAGCGGTCGTTTCATTATTTTCTGGTATAGTACAGAAAATAGACATGTGTCATTCTAGAAATTGCAGCCTCGCATTTTATGTCTCCTTAGTGAGAACTTCTGTCCAGTTCTGAATAAGTATAGTTCTTTTATTTCCTATTATTCTGGTGTGTAGACTTTTCATCGGATTTTCGTTCGCATTTCACTATAGTACTTATCTTTCCACATTTTCCGATGATTTGCCCTTGCTTAATTGTTTTTGACTTATTCGAGAGATGAGGAGCTCTAATTGAAACTCGTGGAGGGAATGAATGTAATTTTTTGCTTTAATCAAAAATATCACGTCTGTTTTTGTTCATAGATGTGTAATGAAATGTTTCATGTAAAATTTAACATAATGTAATAAATTAATTTTTACCAATGGGCCGTGTTATAATTTTTAGTTGAATTTTTTTTTTCCAAAATATACTTTTTTGTTCACCACTGCCATCTGTAGCCAAAGATTGGAGTCATCGACATAAAATGACGTCATATAGCAAAATTTTGAAAGCAATGATGCCATTGGTATTCTAGGTGCGTGATGGTTTGGTGCGTGACGATTTTTTATTCGCAGTGAAAATGGAGTACATTTTACAGACATATCAATTAAAAATTATATTACGGGCTATTGGTAAGAATTAATTTATTAATTAAATTATTATTTTTAATAATTTATTAAAAAACAATGGTGTAAAGAATTTAAGAATTAAAAATTTATTCTTTCTTCTATTTTTCTTTGAAACAATTGTTTTTCAGGATTTTTTATTTTGCTTGTTGGTTTTAAGGTTTCGGGTTTTCGGTAATATCCCATTTTTAAAAAGAATAATTTCTAATAATAAAAATTAAAGTTTCTGTTCGAATTTATATAAATTCGACTTATAAATTACTATTCCGAATTAAATTTCGCCTTTTAAAGGAACAACCGGAAGATTGTGTAAAGGAATAGCCGTTATCGCTAAATTGTCGTTTTCGGTGAATTGTCGTTTTTGATTAACTATCGTTTTCACTTAATATTTCGGTGGTTTGCTTTTCAATAAATTATCGTTTTCAATGAATTGTCGTGCTACCGAAATGCTGATATACTTGACATGAACCAATTACACTACACGAGTATGTTGTGTACTGAACAGAAAGCTAGAGCGGCTCTGGGTTATATATTGTGTTATTGATTCAGTAAATGAAAAAAAAACAAATTAGTAGTAGATTGTTTGAATTTACTAATCCATATTGATTTTTGATAGGTAATATCACACTTTATATTCATTGTATCCCATCGTTCACTCTACCTGCTGCAAAAGATAAGCTTCTCACTAAATCCGCTCATAATTTTTTCTAAAATCCTATTCCTATTATAAAAACGAAAAAAGATGTCGATTATAGCGATTAAATATGGTTTAGCAACAGACGAGGAATAAAAATTAGAACGGGATTTGAAAAACACAGAACTATAACCATTCATTACCTCTATAATACCGGCATATCATGTGCAGTAGATACATTCATCTACCATTTATACTAAGCATTTTTAGCTAATTCTTTTCTATTGCCATGTACACATAACTGATAAGAAAAGAACACAAATGTACCGGAGTAAAATTGCAGAAATTATCTCTTCGTGTTTGATATTTTATCAGCAGAGCTTTGCCGTTCGGAAAATTGATATGATGCGATAGTATTAGTCCCGTGCTGGAGAAGAGACAAGGAACTAAAATAAATTTTATGTAAATGTTCGGAGATTTTTTTTTTACGTACAGGTACCTAATGTGCTGCTGCTTGCTGTGCTAATAAAATGAAAATTTATTGATTTTGAATTGAAAAACGGAAACGAAAAAAAAATTATTGGATTTTCATTTTATTGATTCAGACACATTACATATATCGTACACACATAGGTACATACACTTCTGTAGCTACGACTCCATATATTTGTATTATGTTAAAGCATGTGTAAGATTCGATTATATTATCGGAATTTTAAGTATTTCGATATTTATTTTCCGATTGGATATGTTTGCTCCTTCACTATACACAGTTGTTCCTTCTCGCTCGAGTACGTTTGTTGAAAATAGCAATCGAACGTAAATTTATATAATCAATGTTTGTGTGGTCAAAAATGAGTTTAAGAATTTTTCAATTTTTATACATCATTGAATCCTATGTATAACGATACTTCTAGAAAAATGTTATGCCTAAAGAATTTTTAAGTGGATTATATTGAAATTAGTTGAACATCCTCCCGCCATACTCGCTTATTTTATACATTATCCAAAACGATAACGACTGCTAAAAAAGTTGTTGTCAATTCGATAATCTTATCATGAGTTTGGGTGATACGCAGAGATTAACGAAACAATAAATTTGAATTGAACATGAGAGCGATTATCGACGATATAAATTAAATTATGCGATAACGGAATGCGCTTAAAAAATTGTTGACATCTCAATGACAGTGTTTTCATACTGCGAGTGCTATTAATCACGATGAGCGTTGATCTCATTAGAACTGTATTTGAAATCGAATTGATTATTACCAACTAATATTTGGTGTGGATTATTATTTTCGTCTATGTGGTGATGTAATTGATTGGGTAAGATTTGACATATTTTAACAAATATGTGCGCTTTTTACGATGCTCCATGAATTTCATGAGGGTATTCTTTTGATAAGAGACAAATGATATTTAGCAAAAGTTCGTTAAATTTTATCATTTAAATTAATTTGTCTATAATCGAAAACACTGAAACGATATTTAACACAATTAAAATATTTCAAAAGTTGTATATGCTTACTTCTTAAATCTTCGCTAATCTTGGATAAAGACAATTTTTATCGTAAATCTATTGGCCTTTGGTCATTTTATCATAGCACTTTTGTATACAAGAGTTTTGGTTTGACATTTTTCGGTAAGTACGTAAGTAGAATCGTATACATCAAATGATTTACTAACTTATTTAACATGACTTGAAATAAGTCCGCAATAATGTTGTTCTATTTCAACTCCAGAGTAGTATTTTTCTATATTATTTACCTTATTCGTATACGGTGAGTTGATAGAATAAAGCATTTGAAAAAATATTTTGATATTTCTAAAATTCAATCGAACGGTCGAACTGGCTTGGAGAAGCCAAGGCTGCGCAAAGGCTCTGGTAGCTTATAAAGGGGATGATACCGTTAATGGAAGGGCAATCTTAAAAATAATAGAACTTACCCAAGCCAGGAGAGACGAAACCGACATTTTATATCCTGACCAGCCATAATGATTCATTAGAAAATATTGCTAATGGTTGCCGTGAGAAGGGAAACTTATGGTGCCAGCTTTGCCTTGGGGACGAATAATAGCCTTACTCTACGAGTGGCCTGCTATATAGTACTATTAGTTCTTATTCAACAACCGTGGGTAAACTTTAATAGGATATGTGGCGTCATTTGATAAATGGATAAAAGTGAAATTAAATTATTCTGGATTCATTTCTACTTCCTCATCGTTATTTATATTACATGATCTGATTAAGCAAGAACATCAAGGTGTGAATCATTGCTTGAATAATTATTGACCAGCAATCGCTAAGATGTAAATATTGAAGTAACCAGTAAATTTTCGCAGAAAAAAAATCAAAAATCAATATCACATAATTCGAATGTTTAATGGTAATATAAACTGGGTGAAGTTAGACCAATTCGTAAACCGCTGGATCCTATATTTATAATTTATTGTGATAGAATGCTATGAATTTGAGTTGTGGCACTAACAGTGAATACCTGTGCCAAAAATCAGGCCACATTTTATGTAGCATCATAATGAAATAAATTAAAAGTCGGACGCATGTTTAGTGGTAATTTGAACTGGATGAAGTTTAGTATTAATGGATGAATTTCATCATAAAACAGCGTTTGTATGGCCAAAATCATTTTTGAATGTACTCCGTTGAATAGCAGCAATTTGGCATGCTTCTTGCGCACATTTTGGTTTGGTTCTTCCTAAAAATCAGATCGGGTGAAATTGATTCCGTTATTCCAACCGAAATCCCTAATGAAGATGTTGATCCAAAATTGGATGCACTGATGTCTAAGAATATGATGCATATGGACCTTGATTAATTTTCAAGAATGACTAACCCTGTATGTCGCACTTGTGGCGGCAAGTGTTTCAGGCGATACCCGATAGACCTGATTGCTGACACTGTCACATGCAATGAAGGTTACCCATTGTACTCAGATGGGTCGGATCTACACTGTGCATCCAAATAACGATTTATGTTACTATCTTCAATTGTTGTTGTTAACTACCCACTAAAAGGCACAGTGGTTAAAAAAGGTTCGTCGTTTGGTTCGAGAGGTACAAGGTTCGAATCCCGATAGGGGCAGGGTGCAAAAGGAACTTTTCATCAATAGAGTACGAATACAACTATGACTCCCTAGACGGCGTGCAAAACTCATGGGCCGACCCATCTTCTATGTCCAGTAGCTACTATAGGTTGGCATGGAGCTAGCGCATATACTGGAATGGTTCACTCGCTCTCATGAGTAGAATTGAGGCGGGTAAATTGTTGTCTTAGAATCAATCACACCGACATGGTTCAGAAGCTGTTTATGCCTTTCACATGTTTTATGCTAAACCAAAATCCTTGGAGTTTTAAGCTTATGATTATGATAAATATAGCCACGGTAGAAGCCAAACATTCCAGGTCATAGCTCACGTTTTGAGATCACAGCTTCTTGGTTTATTTGTGCTGATTTATTTATTTTCTTTATTTAAATCTGTCAGCTATGTGAGCTAATTATTTATCTTCAATACGAAAATAAAATATCTAAATAAATTGTTTTACATATTGAGTTGATCTGAGATTTATCTACAATGTTTCGCTTATTTGAGTTTTGGAAATTAAGATGGGAAACTGTAAAATGAAAACATAGCTCACATCAGTCAAAAAACATAGCTGAAGTGCGCAACGGGCTTTAGGCTTTCGAACATTACACTCTCCACAACTGAAACAAAAAATGTTGCCATCGGTTCCGTCAATTCCGATGTTTCTATTGATTTTTTCCAAGTAGCTGTTTCTTTAGAAGACGTAGTTGTGAATTGGCTGAAGCTCCCTTGTGATTCACTTTCTGATAGTATATAGTAGATTACTTTCATGAATCATGTTTTAAGATGACAATAGATCGGATCGATTAGGTGTAGGAATATTTTCGTTGCGTTTGTTTGTATCGTGGAAATCGTTTAATATTTTTATATACCAATTAAAGTATCTACGCCAGTTACTAATCATTTAAGGAAGACAGCCCATGTCATCAAAGGTGTTTTCCAATCGAACGGTACGATCTTTGTGAATAATTTTTGCAAGTGTTTTGGTTGCCAGTTTTAATGAAACTGTAGTTGCGTTTCCTAAATGATGAAAACATTTTTTTTTGCATCGTGTCTTGATCGAGATTCGGAACCCGATTATTATTATTATTTAAAAGCCAAATCTTTAACCACTTTGATTTTTAGTCGGTCCATATATCATTCTACTAGCCGGATTTTTTTTAATATGGTTCCAATCACGATATATTCCAAGCGTTTAGTATTTTGGACCCCCAGCTATTACCCACCGAACAAAACACACTGGCGAATTACCCCTCAGCTATTACCCCCGAATATCATCTCCCGGCCATTGCCTCTGGACTAAATTCCCTCCCTTCCCCCTCCCCACCCCTTCCATCCCCCTCCCCTCCCTTCCTCTCCGCTCCCCTCCCCTCCCATTACAACTACGGCCATTACCCCCATGGTCATTACCGTCCCGGTCATTAAACCCTGGTCGTTACCCCCAGGTTATTTTCCCTTTGACATTCTCCCCCGAATATTAGATTAAAGGTGAGGGTTAATGACTCAAACGAAGGGAGTAATGACCGGGGGGGGGGGGGAGGTAATGTGTGTCTTGATACGATTTTCGTGTATAATGTCTTGATACGATTTTCAAAACCTTGAAACTTAGTTTATTCTAGGATATCAATTTTAACCTTTAAACCATATATTCAAGATCAGTCAAAAAATAAATTAGTTTGATTTAGGGTACTGTAGACGTAGTTCACCACCATCATTCATACACGAATGTTTTAGAATTTCTGTTTCATCTATATTTTATAAGTCCGGAACATCATCCAAAATTCAATGATTCCATTTTTTAATTAAGTTTCAACCACTTTAATGGTAAAAACCTTGTTTTGAACCTAATGAATTTTCAATCCACATACTTCATTACTTTCATATAACGACCTATAATGCCAACTTCTCCCTTCGCATTCATATTTGATGTATGCATTAAAAAAGGGAAATCGTCACGCGGCATAAATCAAAAAATTCGTCATAAAAGAGACATTTTTATTGAATTTTAATTCCAGGAAATCACAACCGATTTTTCCTTTTATACCGCATTGCTTTTCATTTCACTCGCATTGTATTCGTATAAACATACAAGTGTGTATAATCTAATTTTCATCATATTACATTTGGTTTTCCATCATCATCACTATCACCATTACCATAACCGTATCGTATGTGTGTTTATAACGTATATAGGATGGCGTAATGTACATCCATAAAACAGGAACAATTTTAAAATGTACGTAGATTGAAAAAAAAAAATCTCTCTCGCATGACGAAGTAGCTCCGCTCCGTAAAGGGTGGTGTATACGGATTCGAGGTTTTACCATAATTGTAGGTAATTTTTGTTGTATTTCTGCATTAAATTATGTTGGATTACATACAATGTATGTAGTTTGTGTGTGTGTGGTGCGGCAGGATATGATGTGTTTGCAGGAAATCTAGGAAATTTAGTATTTATTTGCGAGCAATTTTTAGTGCGGTATTTTGAATCGAATTTGATGAAAATGCCGTTTTCCTGGTATCGATGTATCCTATTCCTATGTATACATATTACACATCCTTTTTGTTCTTGTATATAATATATTTACATATGTACATAAAAACTGTTCATCTTAATTTTTATGATTAAGATTTGAGAACAAGAAGAATTTTTTTTATATACGCTTACAGCTTCTTGAAACAAAAAGGTACAATGGATGACTACATCGTAAAATCGAAATTATTTTGTTTTACGATTTCATTTCTTAAGGATTTTTACATATTTTCATCTCTATCGGATACAAAAAAAAATTCGTTTTAGCTTTCGGCATTTTTAAGTTTATAATTAGAATATGAAAATATTTTTGTGAGCATGGAAGGAATACTATTAAAATTCTTTGGAGGGGGAAGTATATGGATGTGACATCATTGTTGACAAAAAAGTTATTATGGTAATAAAATCGTGATGTTAGGAGTCAAAACGAGTTTTCTTAATGTTTGCATAATAAGAAGTGATAGAAGTGATCAGGGAATTAATAATAATATTAAAGTAGGAAGTAAAAACATTGTTAGTCTTTGGTCTAAAATTACCGTATTTCCATTTTGCAAAATCACGTACATAATCTTAAAATTAATTTTAGCATTGTATGTGAGCCTGACACCATCAGTCACAGCGAACAATTTTGTATCTGGAAAGTAGACTACAAGTGCAAAAAGTTTTCTTTAGAGAGTTATTTTATCTTAGCAGATTAAAATATACCAACTTATATTCAGTTTTCACAGTAAGTTGACGATCATTTTAGTTTTGAATTGCTATGCTAATTTTTTTGGAAATTAGAATTCCGAATTGATTGTTGTGCAAAATTTTGAAACAACACGTTTCAGCGTAATTAAATAAACAAAATATAGTGATTTTTGAGCGTGAGTACAAAAACCAGACTGAAGTTACCAAATTAGGACAGCAAAACTCTTGGATGAAATGGCATTAAAATTTAGCTTGAACCAAACGCAATATTAAGTATCCAAACGTAAAGGTAATTTTCTATTTCAATATTTTCTCCAAATCTAATACTGAATTAATTAATTAAGTCAAAGCGATATCGAATATATCGGCCCTTAGCTATGTTTTTAGATAACATGGAATATATTAGAATCGCTAAATAATTATATAAGTATTACTTTTTTCTAACATATACTTATGTGTCACTTTGATTCATCATGACAGTCCAATGTCAACGCGAATCACAAAAAAATCAGTAAATAGAAAAAAACAAAAGACCGAAGGATTCAAAGATAAAGTGAGAAAAAAGCTTACTTCGCTGGCACTATATCCCATCAAGGGATTTGGCCGCCTCAAATGAGGTTTCATAATCATATTTTCATTTCGGATAATGAGTGATTAATTCATTGATCCTAAACCAGCCGTGAAATTATTTCCTTGTCACCACCTGGAATCGAACCCGGTACCTCCGGTCGCTGGAGCAAGCATGCTGACCACTTTGCCACCGGGGTGGCGTAACACGTAACAACATAGACAAGAACGTAACAACATATCCATATATTGTTAAGTAACTCAAAAACTCGTCAATTTCCATTTATGCGGACGATATGAAAATTTACAGACAAATTTCAAGTTCCATCGATGTTAACTTATTGCAGAACGATCTCAATAACTTCTCAACTTGGTGTACTAAAAATAATCTTGATCTGAATGTGAGTAAATGCCAATTCATAACATATTCAAGAAAACGCGCAAATTCCATTAGTCGAGAGTATACCATCAACAGCGCTGTTGTTGTAAACGTTTTAACCATACGGGACTTAGGGGTAGTTTGTGACCACGAACTTAACTTTAGGGATCACATCGATTTTATTGTCAACAGAGCAAACTCATCGCTTGGATTTGTGAAACGTTGGTCTAAAGAATTTTTGAACCCTTATGTTACGAGGGCTCTATATATGACATTTGTTCGACCACTGCTCGAGTATGCCAGTCAGGTTTGGTCCCCTTACCATGGAGTACACATACGCAGAATTGAAGCGGTTCAACGTAGATTTTTGCGCTTTGCTCTGCGTGGACTACCTTGGGTGGACGTTTATAATTTGCCTCCTTATCTCGACCGCCTGGAGCTTATTGGCTTGAAGCCACTAAGTAAGCGACGATCTGTTGCCGACATCGTTTTCATACATCAACTCTTATCTGGCGGTGTAGATTCTTCAGCTCTGCTCGATAAGGTGAATCTTAATGTAAATGCTCGCGGTTTGAGAACGACACCAGCTTTTAGAATTGCCCCTCACAGAACGACCTACGGCCAGAACGAGCCTATGACAAGAATGCTGCGTGAGACTAATAAATATTTCGAACTTTTCGACTACCACATTAGCAAAGTCGCTATTAAGAGATTACTGTTTTCCACCGATCGATAAGGCAATTTTTATTTTATTTTATTTTTAGATTAATTTTATTTCTTTTATCTATTTGACTTAAATACTCTATCGAGTATTTATAATTTCTAACATTTGCTTTTTTTTATTTGGGTCTCTTTTAATTTTATTTTTGCTTAACTTTGTTTTTATTTTTTCTTTTTCTTTTTTTATTTTCTCTATTTTCCGCTTTTTTCCTTAGTTTTAAATTTGCTTGCTCTAAGCAAACCAGCGGTTGGTCTCTCCTTTTTTGCGGCGGGGTATAAAAAAAAAAATAAAAAAAAAAAATAAATATCCAAAATATCCGAGTTTCAGCTACCGAGTATATTTAGCTGCTATAGACTGATGATTGTGTTTTTTGAGTTAAGATGATGGTTTTAGCACAACACCTCTCAATTCATGTTCAGGAGTTTACAATTATTCTTTTACCGTTTCACTTTATTACATTTTCAAATTGAGACTTTTAATACGCATTGTCTAAAGTGGTTGTTCAATAAGAATCGACTAGCACTGCATCAACGTATTCAAACTAGAGGGAGGCCGCATAAATGTGAGATATGCGATAAATCTAAATATATAAAAATGGCTGAGAACGGCTGAACCGATTTGACTCAATTTTTTTTGTTGTGTTCTCAATTGCCAAGAGATTGTTCTTACAAAAGAAAATTTAGGAAAATCCACCGGAAAAACACGAAGAAAATTGAGTTTTTTTCTACGGAATTTTGAATTTTTTGCATGTTTTAACGATTTTGGACGCTGTAAAGCGTGAAAAATCGATGCAAAGCTTGAAAATGTTCAGAACACAGTATGATTGCGTTGTCCGTTGACTTAGACGTTGTGCAATTTGACGGGTATTTTTATTGCTGCTATTAAATTGGAAATTTGAGTATTAATTCACTGTTTTATGATATTCGAAATGTGCACATTGCATCCATAAACGGTATCATTATTATAATCATATGAAGAAATTTAGTGGTGCGTGATAAGTGCAGTTATCAAATTGGATACCGGGATTGAGATTGATTTAATTTTTCTGGATTAATGACTTCAAAGTATTGAAAATGAATCATTGTAACTTTTGGGAATTGATTTTCGATTAAAATGCTGGCTATCAGACGATTGAACTTAGGACGAAGAAACCGTAATTCACAAAAAATGCACAGAGTGAGAATGAAACGCAAGGACAACGCGAAGAATTAAATGAACAGAGACATGCTCATATCGGACAAGAATGCACTACACCGGGCACCAGCTCAGGTTCAACAAAACGTAGCTCGACGAAGAAGTTCGTTGGTCGACTTGAATCGCGCTGCTTTCAATTATGACTCTAAAATTACCTACAAAGATCTTCGCTGCGTTGGTATTGGCGCATTGGTTTCCGTGTGCCGACATTGCCAAGCATTATCAATGGCAAAGTTAAATTGCCGATTATGTAATATCCATTCATGTTTTGTCATATAGAGAAGGTGGCTACCACTTCCAGCCCAAATAAAGATGGTCAATCCGCTGACCGGTTAGTCATTGAGCTCTCCATTGTACTTGCATTGCTATACAAATAACATATTAATTTTGCAGGTGAAGAAATGAATAAGAAGGCTAGTTCTATGCATTTTTATACTTATCGTTGATGATGCAACAATTCGTGGACAGCCTATACTGGCATGAAAGATGGGTCGGTCGGCCCATGAGCTTTGCACTCCGACAAGGGGTCATAGTATTGCGTTAATCTGTATGTCAAGATCGAAATGGAACGTTTAAATTTCATCCGCTTCAATCAATCTTCCGAGCAGTTCATTCATTCATTTCCGCGATGCCATCGTTTCGGAAGGAGATGCATCCATCGTCGGTCAATTGACCATTCACCCAGCGACATATGTTGGCAGCCCACAGCATATGCATGAATATGCGCAGATGCTATGACGTATGTACAGCACGGCCGGTGGATTTGTTCATCACGTTCAAATGCAATCCGAAATGGCCAGAAATTAACGATAATGTACTGGAAGGACAAACTTCCAGCGATCGCCATTACATCACCGCACGTGTGTTCAAACAAAAACTCAGAGCGCTTATCGTTAAGCAAATGGTTTTCGGACAGCCACGTTGTTGAAGTACTTAGTACAGTGGAAGAAGCATGGATTACCACAAGCACACATTCTGCTTTGGTTAATTGAAAAAATCAGATTAGATCAAATTGATTCAATCATCAGCGCCAAAATACCAGTCAATCGTTGGAAGTGTGCGGAATAAATCTTGAATTTCCGTGTTTTTCTCATGGTCAGTTGTACGGTCAGTTGTACGTCGCGTGTTCCAGAGTTGGCAAACCATCATCGTTTTTCATTGACGAGCCGGAGAACAAAACGAAAAAGATATTGTTCACCACAATGCATTGTATTGATTTGCGCCTGTATTCGATTTAATTCCACTCATAAAATACATTAAATTACTTTTGAATTCCAACTGATTCCAATTCGTTTCGAAAATCCAAAAACAACTCAATTTCCGATAGATGCCATGAATTTGTATCGATATTTCATTCACTTTTGAATACATTAGTGTTGAATTCGATGAAATAGCGAATGGAATGTCCATTCAACTCCATCGTCTATTGAGAATTGAGTTGAGTTGTTTGATTTTTTCTCTCATCAAAATCAATTTTCGTGAAGGACAAAAATATTTGCTCTGAACGAAGTAATTTGGGGCGGGGCGAAGTTCACCGGGTCAACTAGTCATCTATAAGCGCGCCAACATTAAAAATTAATTAAGAAAACGGTTTATGAGTATTCAGTGTGGAAAAATATTGAAGATACAAAATGGGAAGTACGGTACCGAGACAATAAAATTGAAAATTCTATAAACAAGCTATGAATATATCCCTTTTCGAACATTGCTCCGATTATAATTGAGTAACTACTCAGAAACACCTTAATACTCCTATTTCAATCTTACAAATAGTGACGATACAAATTCATGTGAAATATAAGTGAAAGCTTGATTTATGTGAAAAATTCTTTGGGAATCAAAATTTTCAATCAAATCCATTAGATCGTAGGTCTGTGGATGAATTAATAGACAGCCCAAAATATTCATCATCAGTACTGATCTGAATAGAATCGGGGAAGATGAAAACTTTTAAATTATTCTAAAGACATTAACGTTTTTTTTGTACTTAAATATAATATGTTTTATGACTTAATTATACATCAAACAAACATTTATAAAAATTACACATAATTTCAAAACAAACTGTCGGCCCACTTCTATTGACGATCACATTCAGCACACTAGTACAATTCTAGTACAATTTTCCTAGGCACCCTTAGAGCTAATTTACAAACAGAAGTTAACGTGTGTGAAGGTCAGTGGCATTAAAGAAGGAGCGTTGTTTTAGCTATCTCTCTAAGTGTCTCTTTGTTTTCCTTCACATGTAGGACCAAAGAAGTTCCCAATTCGTTAGTTTATTTTTTCTCGTATTTTAATTCGTCAAGGTACTGAATTCTGAATACTAACTTCTCATTGATGACGTTTATCATAGTAGGGAACTATCTAAAGCTCTCGATTCACTTCCCTTAGTTATAGTAACACAGGGGTGGGCCCTCGAAGTGTTACCAATTAAAAATGCTGTAAATTTGTCAATTTTTTTTATTTCAAACCTTCAGTATATCAAAAAAAAAACTTCAGTATATCGTAAAAACATTTCAGATATATAAAAAAATGTGTTATTATTCCATGTAGCAACTTTAAGCGCGGAAAATAGCATCCATTCTATCCGATAAGGCTTCACCGCGCTGCACGCATGTGGTCTGAGCAAGATAAGGCGTCGACTGTCTCATATTTTTTAGTTAATACTTTGGCCGCCAAAATAGACCATATGAAAAAATTCATTGGATTTAAGTCCAGGGAATATGGTGGCCATTTTTCCGAGTCCTGTTGAAACGTCCAATGGTTTCTACCGTGTTTACGTGCCGAAGGTAACAAGGCATGATTTAAAATCTTTTCACGGTAGACTTGTTGATTTACCTTTACGCGCCCTGTTCAATATAAACACGATCGTTTTGTCCGATTACATATTGCTGAACTGTAAAATTTGTTTCATCAGAAAAAACCATATTCTGAAACTTACCACCAACGTGCAATTTTTTTAACACCTTCATTCTTGCCTTGCGAACTGCCTTTTGTGCCGCTGTCAAATCTTGCACTTTTTGTATTTTGTAGGGCTTTAATCGTAGTTCATTTTTTAATATGCCAACCATGCTACTAGTAGACTCATTGAGTTTTTTCGAACCATTTCTGGCGATGTTGCTGTTTTTCTATGTCCGCCTCCAAGGCATTTTTTAATGCTACCTTTATTATTGTAACGTGTAATGATCCGATACACAAATATTTTGCTCACATGTGCTGCTACAGCAGTGTGAAGTCGGTAACACTTCGAGCGCCAACCCCTGTATTATTGCTTAGGATGATTTTGGTTTAATCAAACAGTTTCATCTCTTCCGCTTAATCACTTGTGAATCCCTGGCATATCCCATCGTATCTCACTCAATATTTCTTTATCTTTGCCTTCGTTGGCAAAGATACTGAGCGGTAGCTTGCTCAGTTAGTACTGCTTGGTTACAGTAGTTTTAGTTATGGCACCATAATATATTGAAAAACATATTTTGCTTACGTTTTTGCGAGCTCTCCCTTGGCAATAGGTTTGTATAAAAAAGCATGAAATTTTATTCTGCCGAGCCTCTAAAGCATATCTTTCAACATAAAATGTTCAGCTCAAAGCCGGAAATTTTTTACGGGTTTAATTAGTTTTACACTTAACTTATATTATTCAAGATTAGTTAAATTCTTTATAAATTAAAATAATTTTTTCTTTTCTCATTTTAGGTAAGTTCCATTTCCAGATATTACAGGTAAATTTAAAAACGAGTAGTTTACTCTAAAAATTTGAACTGTGTGAAATGAATTGTATCGTAAGGACAATGATTAAAAATAAGCACGGTGATTACAAATAATAAATTAAAATTTAATGCAAATAACTTGTCATATAAGCTATCTAATCCCAAATTCACGCATAGTAATAAATAACAGCCCTTGATTAACCACAAAACCTTCCCCTAATTACACACAGTTACACAGACATCTATTGTTACACGTAATATGTTATAAACTAATAACAATAAATTTAATTTAATTTAGTCTAAATTACAGCTATTATCGTTTTTAAAACCAAAATGTTTCCCTCCGTAAATTAAAAAATGAAAATCCAAACCCCAAAATGATATAAAACCCGGAATGAGTTATGTTCCTAATAAAATATATCTTTGCAGTATAAAACACTTTCGGCTAGGTACCTTTAATAATTACCATTGTGTTACCAAAGTGCTCTACAAATTCTGATTTGAAACTTTATAGATTTGTGAAAATCGATGTCACACACTATAAACGTAACAGTTTCTGTTCATAAATGTACTCTTGTGTGCTGAAAAGCTTAAATTATAAGGATTGTTTATTATCAAGGATCTAGGACATATTATTATGAAAATATATATAGAGAGGAAGGTTGCATAACGGTTGCAACACAAAACTTTAGAATAAAAAAAAAAATATGCTAAAGTTTTCCAATATGCAATTATCCTAACCATTATAACCTTTTGATAGTTGGAACAGTAAAAAAACTATTAAAGGAAAATTTATTGTAATTACCACTCGGTGCTCTCGGTATCCAGGTTTTGTTTTATGACATTTCCACAATTTTATTCCCTCTATACATACATTTTCAGCTCGTTCGCATGAGTTTTATTTTTTGCTTGTTATAATATGTGTGTGTATGTGTGTGTGTCGATAAATAGTGCTTTTAAAAGCTTTTTATCTTTTGTTTTATATACACAAGAAAAGTTTAACTTGAAATGTCGTTGTTAAATTTATTGCAGAGTTTTTTTGTTGCTGTTTTATAGTAAAATTATTTCTCTATATATGTGTGTGTGTGTATAGTATAGAAAGTCTATATATGAATACTTATGTGTGCGGTTGTAGAAATGAAATGAATCGGGAAGGAAGGAGATGAAAAGCTCTTCAGAAAAGTTTATCGTTAATTTTTGAATAAATAAAAATTTGTGATGAATTTTAGTTTGTTCGCTTTTGTATAGAAAGTTATGTTCTAGAATCTTACGCTTAAATTGTTTTTAATGAATTAAGTTTATGATTTTGTTATTTGGGTGCATATAAAGATGAATATAGCGAGATAACATAGCTCAAAGCCGTTAGCTATTATATATAGCTATAGCTTTCCTATTTGGAAATAAATAAGTTGTACTCCTATTAGTTTATTTGTTTTTGTGTTTTGCAAGCTGTTTTGGCGCCGAAGTACTCCAGGGCCGACCCTTTCGCAGTAATAAGGATTATAAATGCTTTACACTAAAGTAGGTCAATAGTTGATCAGAAAAAATAGATCAGGGAAAGCGGGAAATATACTAGTGGACCACGTTTGATATAGCTTAGGAGAATTGCTCTTTTGGAATATTTGAAAGACACGAGTTGTTTATACAATCGGAAAACATTAGGTCAACACACAATTAATGATAAATGGGATGTATCGAAAACTAATTTTATAAACTTGATACGTATGTTATCCATTCCTACTGAGTTAGGTTTGACGCAGGAAACCGATAACCACAACTCCTCTTGGGTAAACTATGAAGCGAAGGGGGATGGGGGCTTGTACTGTATTGAAAACGAGAATTGACAATATCAGGGCGCAGATCGTTAGATCAATACCAGAATCATTGTTTATACCGACGCTTTAAGCTTTCCGCCAAAAGTGTCTTGGTTGGTAATCTATATTAAAAAAGAAGCGCCAGCGTGACCTTTATAAAAGATCATCCGTCTATTGTATCCGAATGATACTCATTAAAGGCACGGGAGGCCACTCCATCATATGGCCTTAGTGCTAACGATCTGTCAATAGTTTTTGGTTTGCCTTATTTCGGTTTTGGTTCGATTTAATTTGGGTTCTGCCAGCTTTAAATTAAATGACCTAAAGGTTGATCAAGAATGAGTAAAGATTAACATTTTTTAATGGAGCATTCGATTAGGCAATAAAGAGCCTAAATCATTGGAACGTCAATAGCTTTTGATTTGCATTCTAATTTTATTTTTGAACCGATTTTTCAGTTAGGTTCTGCTAGACTTAATTAAAATTACATAAATCTTGATCAAGAATAAGCGGAGCCTAATTTTTTTTAAAGAGACATTTGATTAGCCTATTATAATGAGCCTTAGAATATTTGTATGTCAATAGATTTTGGTTTGCGTTTTAATTTCGGTTTTGGTTCGATTTTTGATTTTTGTTCTGCTATAGCTTTAAAATAAATAACCTAAGGCTGGTCAAAAGTGAGTGATGCCCAACAATTTTTAATGGAGCAATTGAAAAGGCCTCAATGAGCTTTTAAATATTTATATGTCAATTGGTCTTGGTTTGCGATCTAATTTCGGTTTTGGTCCGATTTTCGATTTGGGTTCTGCAAGATTTAAATTAAATGAGCCTGGTCAAGAACGAGGGGAGCCTAAATTTTGGAATAGGATATTTGATTAGGCGATTTTGAGCCTAAAATTATCCATCAGTATCTTATAAAAATCCTTATTTTTCTCCTGTGGTCTTATTCTGATAATTCCCTGGAAATAGGGAATAATTTTTTTTGTTGGAATACGCTTCCTCAGAGATTTTTCCCCAATTCCTCGTTTTCCAAAAGTTAATTCTGTCGATTGAGGAATAAATTTAAGGGAAAACAATTGAATTATTCACGGCAGATACCGATAGCCATAAGACAAAAATACAAACGCCTAAAAATAGTTTACTACCTTTATTTGTTTTTGTCGACATTTTAATCGAATTTTACTTAAAAAAATTTTGTTTCTTAAAGTGAAAAATTGGATATTGATATTACCAGTTTTCAGTGTAAAATTACAGCTATATTATTGCTATAAGTAATACAATAAATTTCCATTAAATTCTATTCAGAGTTAATTCTTCGTCAAACTGCTAAATTGCGAATAATGTTTTCCCAAAAAAGCCAAAAAACCTTTGAGGAATAAAACTGCTACAAAATTTAAAATTTCCATTCCCCGGTAGTTACCAGAAGGGGGCTACTGGATGGGTTCTGCTATATCATAGCGGTAAGTGGTAGGATTCTGAATTGGAATTGCCTTGAAAGTGAAAAACAATTTATCAAAACTAAAGATGAGTGAACGAGGTTCGCGCTCAGGAGAATGAAAATTTATTTTCTGATACATTTACTGGATATAAATAAATAAAGTAAAAAAAATAACAAACAGAATTTCCATATCATTTGTATGAGATTTTTTTTCGTGTTAGCGTTTTGTGGGCCTGCACATACAAACCGTATTATTTTATTTACCTTCTACTTGGCCGTGTCTATACACAGTGGTCATATCTATTTCAACAGGAGTTTCTCTCGTTTTTGGTTTTTGGTTGTTCACGTTGAAATCATAATAAGAGACCATGGACATAAAGAAATTAAAAACTTGATTATGACAAACTCCAATTAGAGTTTGAAGTTCGTGGTATTGAACCATCCGCACAAAGTGAATGAACGTTACAACACCAACTCTATAACGAGCTGATCTTTATTATTTTAGTTTAGCATACTTAACATTCGTCAAAAATTATGCCAATGAGCTGCGGATATGTAATCTTAAGCTTCACCGATTATCAACTTATTTAGAGAACCTAGGTTATGTCGATAATATTGTCGTTTACTAGGCAACTTTCTCGGTCCGGATCGAATTAAAACTTCTCTAAACAAATGTTCTTAAATAAGTGGAAATAAGTAAAGTGGATTTAATGTTGTTGGGCAATCAGTCGCACAGGCAAAGTAAAATTTTACAATCCAGTCACAATTTGAAAATAGTGAGCAACTTCTGAGAGAAACCAATAAAATGCCGACTCCTAGGCAAGCTTTTCGTGATCCTACCTCTCTATCAACCTCTAACACAGTTATACAAATAACTGGCAAGGCCAAAGAAATACAGGCCTGATTGTATACAAAAAAGGTAATCGAGCTTTCAATAAGGGTACCCAAATGTGTATTTTCTATGGAAAAAGCGTATTTTCCAACAATAAATTACTGCATAAAATAGAATTAGTTTGATTACTTATAAGTTAATATACGTTACATATTTATTGAATTGCACCTAGTTTGAATTGCATTTCATAAATTTGGCGATAAAATTAAAAAAATTAGTTAAATACAAAATACATTTATTATGAATTTGGTAAAATTTTGAACTTTTGACGGACTGCCAGATGTACATTTATATCGTCTTAATTGAGAACTATAAATGTTCGGCGTAGTGACATCTGGCGCATTAAAAATAAGCTGATTGGGTCATTTTTTACATGAAATTTTAGCACGGCATACTTTTTGAAAATAAAAATTAACATACAAAAATAGACCCAATCAGGTTAATTTTTTTTCCGTCAGATCTACAAACAGTTCTCTATACAGTAATTTGCTGAATAAAACGTCAAAGAAAGAAAATCGTGCGTTTTGTTTTTATTGTTTGGGGGTTTAATTTTGAATTTTTCGGTAACATTATAAAATATTCGTTTTAAAATCATGTTTAAAATTTAAATTAATTATGTATACATATGTTATCTTCTGTAAATTTGATGGGAATGGAGTTTTTGTATTCTGTGTTGTGATTTGATGATAATTAACGTAACATTTGTAAATTTTAAATGTCAATCCTTTTACTGAGAGCTGTCAATTTTATTACACAATCTAATGGAGATTTCAATGAAATATAATTGATACAGTTTTTAATAAAAAAAATGTAATTTACAAATTTTTGGATTAGAAATTATCAATAAATATTTCTTTTCTGAAATTAGAATCGAAGAAAATTCAACTGCAATTGCCTTCTGAAATATTCAAAAAATGAAAGCTTATTGTTGTGTGCCATCGTGCAAATCGAACTGGAAGACTCTCCATTTATTTAGTATACCAACTAAGGAAGATCAAAAAGTATTATGGCTGAATAACATCCCCAGAAAAAATTGAACTCCATCTAAATATACTCGCATTTTTGAAATCCATTTTAAACAAGAGTTTGTGCTTACTGTTAAAGCGAAATGTACAAAACAATGTAGCAGATCGCGTTTGCGTGTTGATGCTGTCCCAACAATTTTTCCAAGCCTGCCTCATTATTTAACCAAAGAAGCAGACTGCCGGCCTACTCCTCAGGCTAGGCAATACCACCAAGCAGTTCGTCGTATAGCTACGCTAGAGGCGGAAAAAATAATAAACAACGACATAATTGTAGGGTTAAACGATTTACTCATTAAATATAAGTACAATTGCTCGAGTTTTAACCGGAAACATTCCGAACAATTAATTACATTTTATAAGATCTCTTGGACTGAGCATTCACCTGCCATAAATATTTATTTTACCATAAACATCAAGTTAGAAGTAGACATTTTCATTAATCTTAAACGGAATTTAAAAAATTTTCTATCATTTTAGAGTGCACTTTATTGTGTGATAAATTTTCAAAATTGAACAATTTGATATTTTATTTAGAAAATTTTGAATTAGAAAATCTAGATTATGATGACCACAAAAACAATGTTGAAACCAGTTTTATGTTTCTGTTATAGTCACATAAAACGAAATACGATCAAAGGCAAAAACTAGAATTTTTATACGAACAGTTTCAAATAGTTTTTTCGAAATTGAAAAGATATAGCTTACCTTTGTTAGCTTTTTCTGCTGAATTTCAATATTCATACCCTACTGCGTATAAGTTTATCAGGGATATAGGACATATCACTTTGCCTCATCCTTCATATTTACGAAGTTTGTCGATGGGAATATAAAATCCGGCGTTTTGCAGAAACACCTAGAAAAGAAATTAGCTCTTTTAGAGTTCCACGAACGACTTGTAACTCTTATGGTCGATGAAATATATGTCAACCCAGCCTTAGCCAACAAAAATGGAAAATTGGAAGGAGTAGCTAATAATTCTACAGCCGTAAATGAAAAGCTAATATTAGCTCGGACCATTCAGGCGTTAATGATCAGCTCATTGCTATCAAAAAATGTAGATGTCGTGGGACTTTTTCCTGTAAACAAATTAACTGCACAATACTTATACGAAACAATTAAGGATGTCTTAAACGTTGTACATGAAGTTGGTTTCGAGGTAATAGCAGACAACCATCGAATAAATAGAGCGGCATTTAAAAAATTTTCACCAGATGAAAACGTCTTACCCGCTTTTGTTGAGTCACCTTATTCTAAAGAACAAATTTTTTTTTCTATTTGATACTGTTCATCTCATGAAATCTGTTCGCAATAATTAGTTAACTTCAAAAGATACAACTTTCATATATCCAGCATAAGAAGGTTCCGAAATTAATATTGCTACAATATCTATTTTAGAGGCATTATATAAACACGAGCGGAATTTAGTAGCTAAATTAGCACCAGGATTATGTCAGAAAGCTATCAATCCATCAGATATAGAGAAGCATAATGTCTATTTGGCTCAAAAATTGATATTTGACAGAAGAAATATAGCCGCCATAGCTCACTACAGTTCAATGTTGAATCAAGAAGCAAGCGGTACATCAACTTTACTCGATATTACTTGTAGCTTATTTACAGTTGTATCAGTAAGATCTACTAAGCAGGGCGTTTTGAGTAGAGATCCATTAGCTAATCCGATAACGAAAGAGAATTCACTAGGCTTAGAATATTTAGAAAGGATTACAAATTGGTTAATAAAGTGGAGGGATTCCGAAGAAATAGAGAAAGCACATAAATTAGCACAAGACACATTTATTGCCTTTATTCATACATGCACAGGTTTAAAACTACTTTCACGATACTTGTTAATCAAAAATCATTTAAATATATTTTATTAGATAAATTTACAACAGATGGTCTTAAAAACCGTTTTGGCCAATACAGACAAATGAGCGGTGGCTCTTACAATGTAACAGTGCAAGAGATTTTACAATCTGGAAAACGGTTAAAGCTTATCAATATGATAAAATTAATGAAAAGTAAGAATCATTTTATAGATTTAAGAAATAATTTTGACTTCAATGAAGATTTGTATAATGTCAAAATAGAAGACGATGAAGTTGGACAAATTATCAGTAACGCAGAGAGCATAACTGTTCCATCTGTAGTCTTCCGCGTTAATGTATATGGCAGGATATGTTTCGAAGAAAGTCACTGAAAAACTAAACTGCACCGACTGCATCAATAAACTAATAATTGATAAAGAATTACAAATGGAAATTGAACTGGATTTGTTTTACGTACGAAATTTAGAGCGCGGGGGACTCAAATATCCAACAGAATTTTTGCTGTCATTTGGAATTTTAGTTTACCAAATTGTTGAAACGGTCACTATACCCAAATTTAGAAAGAAATTTTTACAATCAGTGAACCAAAAACCTGTTTAAAATACTCTTAACCATTTTGAATTAAACCGTGTCATCCTCGCCTAATACTAAAATGATTTTAATGTCTTAGTATTTATATGGCAATATGAATTTGAGAGAATAAAAATTGTTGTTTGTTAAGAACTTAGAACACAATTTCACGTATATATACTTACGAATTTTTACATCAAGATTTAAAAAATATTTCATTCTGATTTGTATGAAAATCGCCTGGTCTATTGGAAAATTCTAATATTATATGTTTTCAATGATGCATTCATGTGTTTCATTTCATAATCGGGAATTTCATAATAAAACACTAGAAATCGCTTTTCTTTGACGACAATATAAACCAAACAAAAACATGTAACAAAATTTTTTGCATTTTGCAAAAGTTATTCAGCAATTCAGCATTACTTCTGTGAATCTACATCTGGCAGCACAATTAAAGTTCACGATTGTCGTGAAAATAAAAAAACAGCTTGGGTAAACGTATTATTTATTTTATTATTTTATGTAATTTCTCGATATTTCTATGGTGTGAAATTAAAATCAAATGAACTTAAAGAAATATACTATATTTATGAATAATTAAATTGTAAAATGAACTTCATTTTATGTGATAATTTAACATCCGAAAACGCCATTTTTCCATACAAAATAGCCATTTGGGTACCCTTATCGAAAGCTTTAATTTTCATACAAGCAGACCCGTTAATATATGGCCCTGATACTAGACAATCCATTTGATGAACCGGAAGTAAACTCAGACCTTAAAGATTAGAAATGTTCGGACAACTTCAATTCACAAAATTCGGTTTGCCACTTGTAGATTTCAAACAAGTTGTTTTTTCCTGAAATACGCGTGCCTTAAGCTGTACGAAAATAATGTAGATCATAGTTGAAGAATTTTTTCACCATGTAGCCGCCACCGATGTTAAACGAATATTCTTTGGAGACCAAAATTAATAAAATATTTTAAATTTAGTAGTATGCCTCACATATTTTTTGCAATTTTTTGAAAGATATTTCGTGGTTGCCAATTCAAAAGTTAAATACTAATGGATTTTAGAGTAATTTATAATATAATTCAAATAACTATGGTTTCAACTAAGCCTTTATCCTTCCTCTAGTAGATTAGAAGTAAACTAGAATTGTGTTTTGCGTACGATCGCTAGGTGTCTGCAACCGGGTCGCTCCGTCAAAAACAAATATCGTTCCTATCCTTCCTATTGTTATGTGTAAACAGGCTGTAGGAAATGGCCTGGCGTTATCCGGGACACTTGTCAAATACTTGGTCTTACAGTCCAATCAGTCAATCAATCAGATTACGTTCTGTAATGAAAATGAACACAACTATGACCTCCTGCCAAAGTGCAAAAAGGGCGATCGCATCTTCCATGCCAGTATTGTTGGCTGGCATGGAGCTATGCAATGTGTAAATGGTTCTACGACAATCGGACCAACAGCCGTACGTCCTCGAATTGGCTGGCAACGGCATAAGGTACGACGTGAAAAACTAGTGTTTCGGCCCCAGAACAGAATGCAAAGATAATAAAAAAAAAAGTTTTGAGTATCTCGGTATAGTATGTAAAGGCTTTATGGTTTTTGAACATTTTTCGATTTATAACATTGGACAAACAAACTGCTTTAATATCTTCTGAATTTTCACATGCGTTGCTAAACTTAAAGATTTTGAAACCCAGGGGAACTCCTATGTAGCGGTTACATGTGTGATGTTTTTGTCACTTCGAAAACAGCTAATTAGCTAAAGAAATTAAGTTAGTGGCCAAACGAAATTCCGCAGTGAAAGTTACGTCAAATTTTTTCGGGTCATCTATTAACTGCCTAATTTATCGACATAGCACTTTCTACCGAAAACACATTTGACATTAATTTCCGCTCTGTTTCTTGATCACCATTATTAAATTGAATTGTATTGTACACATAGAGACTATCAATGCAATAAAATATCGTATAAACTAAATTAAATTCACCAAATAAAATTCAAAATAAACTGAGCGCAAAAAAACGCTTATCACAATGCTATCTTCATGATTATTAATTTAATTAAAAAATATAAATCTATATAATAAAATAATTTTTTATTATATTTGAACATTATGTGGATCAGATGGTCTATAATAATAAAAATTTAATAGATTTGGGTAGCTCTATGTACTTACGAGTGTGTATGTACTAAAAACGGAGGGATGCTGTGGCTTTCGGTTCGGAGTGTGTACGAGTTGAAAAATACCAAACAAAAAACATTAAATTAAATTGATTTTAATGAGCTTTTTTGTTGGTATAGATATGATACTCGAATGGTTTGTTCTTTGTGTAATAGAAAGGAAACCGAAATGCAAAAAAGCTTTAATATTTTTTCTATTCCGTTATATTTATTTTGTTTATTATGACAAGATGGATAAGATCATCAAATTTTATATTGTGGTTTTAAAACAGGACAAACAAAACTGTACTCAACAAAAAAAAAAATGAACTACTAGAAACAATAAAAAAACTTAAAATTATTAAAAATAAATCTCATAGTTTAGTTTTGGTATAAAAAAGCACAAAAAGCTTTTTAAATTAAAATTGTATTAAAAGTTGTTTTTATTATTTTTTGCTCTGTGCTTGAATTAGTTTTGCTATTTTGAATGGCATGGAGTTTAGTTATTGAATTATGTTTAGATTTTTATGGGTTTTGGTACGACTGTAGCAACATGCATCTTTTAGTACTATGGCATATGTTTGCTATAAATTTGTTTAACTTTTTCGACTTCTTTGTTATAAGAAAATTTAAGATATGAATATAATGCGCACTGAACTAAATATTATTTCTATTCTATTTAATTTCTTCACTGAAGCAAAAATTCTAACCAAATATAAATTTTCGTCCTTGAAATATTGTTCAATAATGTTTTCGTATTAATTTTATGAAAATAAAATTTCAAAATATGTATTGTTAATTGATCAATTTTATTTCAATGTGACAAAATGATTAATTTTCTATTTGATAATTTATATTCAATTTAAAAATTGTTTTTATCCCAATGACGATGTATGATGGTCATTAAGCAGAGCTTTTAATGAATTCCAAAACTAAATATTAATCGGGAGTCTAGTAGAACTTTTGGTTGGAATTTTGAAAAATATTCAAAGTTATAATTTAAAAAATTTTCGGAATCAGAACCCTAACATAAAGCATCTTAAACGAATTTTCCAAAAATCGGAACACACCGCAATCGATTTTCGATACTCAAAAACCTCTTTTTATAAATTGTCAACAAAATTAATTGAGCTGAGGAAAAAAACAATCGTAGTTAACCCGGTCTACACTGAACGACCCCAAAACGAATTTCCTTGAGATCTGAACCAATCACAATCGATTCCTGGTATTTGAAACACCATCTTTATAAATTTTTATCAAAATCGTAACATCACGCAACATAATGCAACATCCCGCATTATGGTGAAACATAAATCAATATTATGCAATATGACGTTCTCTTCAGATAAATCCTAATGAGATTTTCCAGAAATCAAACTACAAGTAATCGTTTGTTTGCAATCGGAAACCCTTTCTCGCCAAATTTTATCAAAACCGTTCAAGCCAAATAAAATGTTAAAAGAAGAATAGAGTAGGGTATTCGAGAAAGTACTTGAATACCGTCCCTGATCTATTCTTATCAAAACTGTTAAAACCAATTGTTTTTCTTCAAAAAATGTGTACCGGGCCCCACCGGAGGACCTTTTCAACGAAATTTTTGTCAAATCTTTCTCAATCAATCACTTATCGCAATCCATTCCTGGCATCGAAAAGCGAATCACTGCAATTTTCATTAAAATCGTTTGAGTCGAAAAATTTTTAAAGCGAGACCCGACCCCCACTGGATGGCCCGACCCACTAAACGAAATTTCCGGAAGTTAGAACCTATCGAAAACGATCCCTGGTATTCAAAATCTAGCATTTCTCCCATAGTAAAGGGACCCGTATACCACCAGACGACTCTCTGAATTAATTTTCCCGAAATTAGCACCCATCGCAATAGAGTTGGGTAGGTACTCACTAGTTCGAGCAGGTACACAACCGTTTTACCTTTGTAACCGTTCATGTTGATCGCATGCGTTGGCCATTTTGAATCGATCTGATCCACGAGCTTCACCCTTAATGGTTCATCGGAGAACTCTAAATTCGTGAAAACTCGTTTCCCGCTACAGTCTATATCTGCAGAACCATGCGGAATTCTGTAATGGCATTAAGGTCGTGGATCGCAGCAGGTGTTGAATTAATTTACCGAAATCGTCCAGAAGACATAACGCTTATACGAAGAATGTATACTATCTGAATTACCCACCCTTTTTAATAGAACATACCAGGATTTCTTTCAGATGAATAGGACCTCTTCTCTTCTCAAAGCCCTGTGAAACAATTCCAGAATCCTGACTGGATGTACTTCTGCTGCAATTCTACGAACATCCTAATGAACACCAACGGGGTCTCCAATATTTTTCGATTTAATCTTTTTCCTTCTATTCCGAGCTCGAAAGGGGAAAATCACTGCTAGGGGCGGAACTACGCAGCCAAATTGTTTTATAACAATCTTGTATTTATCCGTCCTAGGGATTCTAGTCAATCCTGGATCAGAGGTGTTTCCAGCTGGTGGCTTTTGAGTGCCCAATCACTCTAAGTCTATTTTTGAATTATCTGATTTCAGTCTTTGCCGGTTTGCCTCACTTACTGTCACTATAACGACATCTCCTTTTTTTGCAGTCGGACTTGGCAGAAACACAACCCGACTTTTTTTCGCTAATTGATTTGCGTGGTCTTTTGATATGACGATTGCATTGTTTACTCAGAAAACGTTGGACGTACTGATTTATTTTTTATTTCTCCGGTTCATCTGACGTCGCTTCAATACGCTGCATCACAACTGTTTCACCACTTTCGCTCTAAATGCCATATTTGTGTATGCGCACCATCTAATTTCGGTGAATCGCCATTACTACGGCACCCTTGTTCTGGATCACCTCTTTAGTGGTCTGTGGCATCATTGTCTTTTTTCAGTGGCTAGTTTCTTATGCCGTTGTCTTCCTGTTCTGGTGCTTAGGGTCATATCTATTTCGATATCTCCAAAATCATTCGGAGTTTAGTGATATTCAGAACGGTCGAAAAGACCGAATGAGTTTTCGAATGATTAATTAATTGAAATCTTTAATTCTTAGACAACATTTACAGAAAAATTTAAGCCCCATATTGATTGGCTCTCCTGATCCTTCTTGGCATTCTTTTCATTGCCGCTTGCGTTCCTGATGTTTCGATCTTCTAATCAGATCACGTTGCGTTGGTGTAATTTGAGGATGCCAAATCAGGCCAACAAATCGCTTTACCATTTTTATGATATTTATCTATAAATTTTTGAAGCACAAATAAAAATTTGTTAGTATACGTATGCTTGCGCATTAACGGCCAAATCACTTTTGAAAAAACTGGGTCGCTGACACCTCGTTCGCTAATAGCCAACCACAACATAACTTTACCTGGAAACTTAGTCTTATGAATAAACTTCTCTTTTTCTGGTGCTTCGTGATCGGGAGACTCGTAGTAGTATTTTGGCTGCCATTCATTACCGTCAACAGTGAAATAAGTTTCATCATTCATTACACATTTATAAGCTGAGAAGCACCGAAATATGTTTGGGAAAGCGCTCTTAATCTAGATTTGGTTGTAGCTATTTGTTTGGCTGTAGTTGCTGGTGCCGACTTTTTGGGTTTGCGATGTTTATTCGTACCTTGTAAATATTTCTTGATAGTTTTTGGGTCAACTTGATATTTTTTACCCGCAGTTGTCTGTACAATTTTGCAGTTCGACCCACCGTTTCAACTATCAATTTCATTCGAACTTCGATATCTTGAAGTTGAAATTTTTTACCAGAGCCGGGTTTTCTTTCCAAAGGACTTTTATTCGAAAACTGTTTAATTGTTTTGTAGATAAATGATTTTTTGAATCTAATTTGCGCGGGTTTTTCTAACAAAATTTATAAATTAATTTTCGGTGATCTACTTCTAACAACGACATCTTTATAACTAATTGTAAAATGATGCAGTTGTGAATGATGATTTTATGAAATATAAGAGAATCAAGTTATTTAAAAACAAGGAAAATTTTAGTTTTGGTTGTATTCCTCATACGTTAACCTGCACATTTCATTCGCACTCTTGACTAGAGCCATAATCTGAATTTTAGTCATAGGATTTTCTTAAATCTACTGGATTCTAGACTTTGCGTCAGTAAAACACTGTCACCTCCGCACGATGTAGACTGGCTGAGTAGCTGAAGTGGACGTCGATTTATCATGGCGGTAGAAGGACCTCGACGTCTGGGGGCTCGCTTGCCCAACTTCAAACCGCCAGTACTGGGCATCCGACTACCTGCACTGTAATTTCCATTAGCTTTTCCACTTCCATATCTGGTTTATATTTTCTCACCTACCGGTAGGCATTTTTAAGAAAATACAATTGAGGTTATGTTTATTTCTAAATTCTACTAACATGAGTAGGCAAATAACGTTAAAATATTTCTACTAAAGAGCTGTTACACAAATCGTGTGAATTACTTATTTCCATACTGATGGAATCACACTTTATACAGTTTCAACTCTAACATTTATTATTAAAAATTATATTTTGTCCTGGTTGAATGCTTGTTTACTAAGTAGATTGTTCTTGTTCTCTTTTATTACCTACCTTCCACATCATAAAAGAGGACAATTTCATATACCATTGTTATTATTGCGAGCCGCGGTTTAAGCGTTCCGTAACGACTGTTTATTTAATATCCACGCTTTAAATCTCTCAATGCCGTAATTTCGCCATAAAAACACAAATAAATTCTATTAAAATACGTGTATGGTATACGTGGAATATACGAGTTCTGGTTGTTGGGTACATCTTTCTCTGCGCCATATACGAGTATATGTAATAAATACATACAATGTAACATTCGACGGGAAGAACAACAAACATGTATACCAAATAAATAACGACCAGCTATTTTGTTGTTGGCTGTGCTGTACTCTCTGTTGCTTCGTCCTACTATTCAATTTTTGAAATGGGGAAAACTATTCTTGTATTTTGTAAAACATATAAAAAATTTAAAACAAAAATTGGAATAACACAGTGATTGTATGTTTTTTTGTGACAAAAACACATGAACAAACTAGCTATCTACCTTGTAACGATGTGGAGTGTAGCTATATGGAATGGAGATAACTTCGACGACGACTGCTCAAAAAACGATGTATTATTAGCAATATTGCCAAATCACGTGCCATTCATAAATTGAATTTTTTTTCTTTCTGTTTTCCGCATTCCATTTTTTAATTTCGAACGATACATTTGAATGGGTTTATGTTATACGAGAGCACAAAATATATTTCTGTCGGGTTGGCTATTTGTTTATTATTTATAGTGAGATGTGCGTAGGTCCAGGTAATGGTTTTAGGTTTACAAATGCACCCGCAACAAAATGGGATTTTCGTTTAATTAATCTCCTCAAATACCATACCTTCTGAAACCTCAATCATTTTATCCTTACTGTATGCAAATACATCAAATTTATTACGCTTGAAGATTAAGAAAAGCAGCGAACGAACAAACCCTTGGAAAAACAACCAACAGCCATCTTTTAGTGTTTTGAATCTACATATACACATTTATGATGGATACAAATAAAACGTGATAATGTGAAATGCAAAAAATAAATATTTTCCCACTAACCCCAACACAAAACACAATCCTTTTGTAACAGAATAACAGGGGTATGAAATAACATAAAGGCTTAATATCTTTGGAGAAAAAAAAACGAAGCGCAAAAAATGTTTGTTGGAAAAGGTAGAATAGGATTCTTGGAATTGAAATTTATTATTTTTTGGATCTGGATTTTTCTGTATGTTTGTGTCGATCTACCTGTATAGTATCTAAGAAGGACATATTGACATTAAAATAATTTCATGTAAACAACGAATGATTTTAAATTTTATTTATCCACGTTTAGTTATAAAAGGATATATTGGGTAGGGTGGACTTTCGCAACTATAACCTCATGGCAAAAATAGAAATTCGTAATTTAATTTAAAAAGCCCAATTTGTGCTTAGCGCTCTGAGCCATGGTCAACTATTTTCCCATATTTGCAAATGGAATTTTTTAAACGAATTTTGTTAATACTGCAAGTGGTGCTAATTTTGACTACTTTCTCGCTGAAACTCTAAGAGGAATTTTAAAATTAAAAAGTAGACAGGCTTTACTTTTTAGCGAATATCCTTTTTCAGTATTTGTGAAGATGAAGTGGAGTTGCAGTTTAAACTAAATTTTAATTTTTTTTGAGAGATTCACAATTTTACGTAAGTACGAAAGTCTCGGTCACACGAAAAGTATTTGTGATTCTGAGGTGTTCAGAAAAAATAATAATTCAGTATATACTACTAAGCGGATTCAATTAAAAGCCTTGGGAACCCAATATGAGGTTACGCCGTCCTCTATAGCTGCTAGCGTGCTTCAAACAATTTGTGAAGTAGTGGATTCCTCTTTATAGAATTTACTAAGTACAATTACTTTAAAAAATGACCTCTATAGTTCCCAGATATACATTCTGGAACGCATACTGATATCCAGGTTCAACTTGCATATCTCCTGACCGCTTTATCATTGATTACGAATAACTGTGTAAGACGAGCATCCTGTGTAAATTAGCCGCCATTTCTATGATGGACAATTATATAAATTGTTTCCAATCCATAGATGTCATCACTGATTAGTTTATAGATGAGCTGATCCAGTCAGCAGTAATAACATGGATAAAAGCCAACGCTGTGCCATACGTGTGTACGTAACCTATTGTGGTTTCTCATTACCTGCGCACTCTTTTTCCCGGGATTCTAATTTTCGAATTTTCTACCATAATTTAATTAGGTATTAAAATAGGTTATGCTTTGCCTTTTTTGTGTAAGCAGGTCCATTCTAATAAAATAAAACATAAAATTACCTAAATTATTGCTACAGTAATGTTTTTGAAATACCTAAACTCAATTTTTTATATCAACTCAGTGATGGGTGTCATGCCAAGTCACAATTGAGAAATAAAAGTAAATTTTTGATAACATTGGTATTAATGAATGGTAAGATTAAATAATGAATGCCAAGATCGGTTACATTTCAACAAATAACACTGCATCAGCATCAGAAAATTTTATTTATTTTATTTTGTAAAAATTATAAAAGCTTAGGTTGAATCGAGAACTTGTTTTGTGTCACTATTATTGGGAACGTATATCGTTTGTGATTATGGCAATCTAAACTTTATTCTCAAGTCGTTCTTCTATCTTTGGCACGCACAATTGACAAGGAAGGGTCTCCAGGTGTCCGGCTCCGATTTCGATGAAACTTTAATATGTTGTAGAGGAGTGGGAAATAAGTGACACGTATTTTTTTAAGTGCTCAATCCCCTTCTAAGGGGGTGAAAACCGCCCTTGAAGTTGGGGTAAAAAAGTGACTTTCGATAATTTTCCTCAAAAAACATGAAAAAATCTGCAAGTTTTTTATTCCAAAATAGGTATTTCAGAAACTTACATTATATATTATTTTTTCAAGAATTTTGGTACTGCCTAGGGGGTGAAACTACCCCTAGGAAGGGGTTGAAAAATCTAAAAAACTGTCTAAAAAATCCAAATTGATGCGAAAAATTCTGTAAAAATTTTTTATTACTCCATAAAAAAATAAGGTTGACGTGTTCGAGGGTTTTTCGAAACCACCCTTTCTGAGGGGGTTAACCACCCCTAGAGACGATTCTGGAAATTCGCTCAGGACATCTGATTTTTTCGACTGAAACTTCTTTGTCCTCCTCAATTATGATCATTAACATAGATTCTTACCGATATCATTGATGTTTAGGGGTGAAACATCTCCTAACGGGGGTGAAATTTGTAAAAATTATTAAAAATTCAAAGAAAATTTCACAATTTGGTGGAATAATTCTAGAAAAAATATATAAGATCGCGAAATTGGGATAAAGGTTTGCACGTTCAAAAATTTCATGAATCATCCGCTTTGAATGGTTTCAACCGCACTTGAATTTGGGGGTGTAAGAGCGACCATCCATAATTTTCCCTACAAACCATGAAAAAATCCGAAAGTTTTTTACTATGAAATACGTATCTCGGAAAGTCAAGATTTTTATTATTTGTTCAAAAATTTTGGAAATCCCGGGATGAAACAACTTCTAGGAGGGGGTTGAAAATCAAAAAACTTGCATAAAATACCAATTTGATGCGGGAAATAGTGGAAAAAATAAATATCACTCAACAATGAAAAAGATGTTTGAGGGATTTAAGGATTTTTTAGACTGGAAGTGTTTTGCTATCCTCCAATATGATGATTACCATCGATTCTTATGACTATCAGTGATGTGTGGGGGTTGTCACATACCCTATCGGGAATCTAAAATTTCATAAATTGTTAAGAATTTTAAGAAATTTCTGAAATACGGCCAATTAATTCTAGAAAATATATACGCTCACGGGATCGGGAATAAATTAAACGAGTTCAAAGATTCCATTAAGCAACCCCTTTTAATGGGTTACCCACGTCTGTATGGAATTTCCGAAATATCGAAACGCAATGCAATGTGTTTATCATTCGGAATTGATATTTTTATCATGAATATCGTTCCAAGGCTTGAAGTATCAAAATGCGAGTAAAGGAGGCAAACGTTCTGGGATTCCTAGAAAATTTTTCGAAATATTTCGGAAAAATCGTGTGAAAAATTTCATTCGACTGTGTATCCTATACCCTTCATTTATGATGTCACATAAACATATTAAGAAACTATTTAATAATTTTATATTGCCAAACATTAATTTATATACATAATTTATACTTATCTTTTGACTTTCCTGTAAAATTCATCTAGTAAACACAACTTGTCAACTTAACTGTCATTATTTTCGTTATGTAGTACTAGAGTAGTAGTAGTTTTATAATGTATAATTAGTTACATAGTATATCGTACTAGTACTTTATTTAATGTTATTATTATTAGTACATTTTTATATTAAAGTTAGCTACAATCTACATTAATTATAAGTTCAAACATGAGAGTTATAGCTTAACGTATAATATGTAAAATATATTTTGTAAACTTTCTTATATTCATTCAATTCAAATCTGGCGAACAAACAAGTTGTTAAACATTAAAATTTGGTATAATAAACTATTTTGGTTAATTAATAAAACAGTATAGTGTTCAAAGCAGTGCTTAAGTTTTTTAATTCAAATTGTCTACGTATAATTCAGCCCGTCATCAGGTTTTCTTAAACATCAGCATTTTTCACCATATCATCTATAACATCCATCTTTAACTTCCATCCATAAATTTCCACACTTCAATAATTGCATCTGGTTAAATCTCCATCAACATTACACATACAACTGTTAATAAATTAATCTGATCAATGAAATGAATACATTGAATATATTTAACTACCGTAAGTCACCAGTATGATGAAAATCGAAAAGTATGAAGTTTTGTTGTTTTTTATTGAAATATCTTTCTTTATACAAGACTGTAAACGTTTAAGGACGACTGACTGGGAGAGAATACCGGGACATCGAAATAAAACCCTCCGTATTCCGGTCCAGTTATATGTTATTATTGTAGTCATAGCGATCTCAAAGTAAATATAACTTGGTGCGTCATTTAGAAAAATCAATATATAGGTTTATAAAGGTTTATTAGTTCGTGAAAATGAAAAAGAACCGATGTCATTAAGAAAAATATATATATACAATTCTACAGATATATAAGAATATATATTTATTAATGGGGGGGGGGGGGGGGGGGGATCACCAGTCTGGTAATGACGAATTCGTTTCCGTGTTATATCAACTATATATAGATTGGAAATTCTTGAGATTTTGTATAGCTCCAATTCCTCAAATGAATTTGAGTCACGAAAATAATCACTGATATCCTCAAATATCTATAATATTGATGCAAAATGGGACGATGTTCCTGAAAGTTTGTTGGGTTATTGGTATTCCAACAGGGGTAGTTAGGCCCTTTAAGGAGGTTGTAGAATGAAATTTTTGAGCTTATATATTTTCTAGAATTAATTGGCCGTATTTCAGAAATTTCTTAAAATTCTTAACAATTTATGAAATTTTAGATTCCCGATAGGGTATGTCACAACCCCCACACATCATTGATAGTCATAAGAATCGATGGTAATCATCATATTGGAGGATAGCAAAACACTTCCAGTCTAAAAAATCCTTAAATCCCTCAAACATCTTTATCATTGTTGAGTGATATTTATTTTTTCCACTATTTCCCGCATCAAATTGGTATTTTATGCAAGTTTTTTGATTTTCAACCCCCTCCTAGGAGTTGTTTCATCCCGGGATTTCCAAAATTTTTGAACAAATAATAAAAATCTTGACTTTCCGAGATACGTATTTCATAGTAAAAAACTTTCGGATTTGTTCATGTTTTGTAGGGAAAATTATGGAGAGTCGCTCTTACACCCCCAAATTCAAATGCGGTTGAAACCATTCAAAGCGGATGATTCATGAAATTTTTGAACGTGCAAACCTTTATCCCAATTTCGCGATCTTATATATTTTTTCTAGAATTATTCCACCAAATTGTGAAATTTTCTTGGAATTTTAAACAATTTTTACAAATTTCACCCCCGTTAGGGGATGTTTCACCCCTAAACATCAATGATATCGGTAAGAATCTATGTTAATGATCATAATTGAGGAGGACAAAGAAGTTTCAGTCGAAAAAATCAGATGCCCTGAGCGAATTTCCAGAATCGTCTCTAGGGGTGGTTAACCCCCTGAGAAAGGGTGGTTTCGAAAAACCCTCGAACACGTCAACCTTATTTTTTTATGGAGTAATAAAAATTTTTTCCAGAATTTTTCGCATCAATTTGGATTTTTTAGACAGTTTTTTTGATTTTTCAACCCCTTCCTAGGGGTAGTTTCACCCCCTAGGTAGTACCAAAATTCTTGAAAAAATAATATATAATGTAAGTTTCTGAAATACCTATTTTGGAATAAAAAACTTGCAGATTTTTTCATGTTTTTTGAGGAAAATTATCGAAAGTCACTTTTTTACCCCCAACTTCAAGGGCGGTTTTCACCCCCTTAGAAGGGGATTGAGCACTTAAAAAAAAATACGTGTCACTTATTTTCCACTCCTCTACAACATATTAAAGTTTCATTGAAATCGGAGCCGGACACCTGGAGACCCTTCCTTGTGAGTAGTTCTGTCAACCCACGATTATCACATCAATCTTGCCAACGTGCTATGAACGATTTCTAAATATCTCTTTTGAACTTACTCACGATTTTGGCATTATTGGATTTCCTAGAATTTAGCCAATCGTTCATTCAACACTATATTGATTGGGATCCAGCTAGGATGGTAACCGCTTCCGTTGAGACTACCTTATATGTTTTAGTAATACCAATAATACCATGGATGCAACCAATAAGCTATCACATATATTAACCAAGATATTTCGTTTCAAGTCCCCTTTTCTTTAGCTAATCTTTCCAACAAAAAAAACCAAGCAAAAATGGTATTTACTGTTCAGTACTATATTTTAGAGTTGAATTTTTGACTTATAGATCGACTTGTAAGAATCATAACAATCAGTTTCGAACGGATGAGAAAATTGATTTGAAAAAATCAGTCTTCTCATCAGGTCGTGACGACCGATGTTGTATTATTTACATTGAAATATTGTCTAAATAGAACAATACCATGTAGTTGTAGTACTAGCGAATTATTGCTTAGAGTACGAAATTCGATTCTTTCACATTTTTAATCTTGTTTGGTACAATGCTAGCTGATCTGTCAGAGAATCAGCTGTTACTGATCGAATAAAAATCAGATGGGAAGTTCATTCTCCTAGGCCATCATAGATTATTAAAAGCTTCAGATACAACTAGGATTAGTCCTAAAACGTACTTTTTCAGACTCCTTTACTTTGTTGACGATTTTTACCATAGCAAGGAGGCTTGTATTTAAAAACTGTTAAAAATGATTCTACAACGCGATACAATTTTATTGTTTCCTGTATAAATCAACGTATGTACGTACCAACGATTTTGTACGTATGTTGATTTATCCAGGAAACACAGGTTTGAATTGGTGTTTTAATCACTCTTTTGTATATTTATTTTCTTTTGAAATGAGATATTTACTCCAGAATTGCCAAAAAAAATTTTTGATCAAGGATATTAGACAGATTAGATCTTCAATGCTGATGAAACTGGATCGTGGTGGAAAAAATGCTTACTCGATCAAAAAAATTAAAAATTACCCCAGGAATTAAAGCTGTCAGTGATCGGGTAAAATTATTTATAAGCAGTAATGCTTTTTGGAAACTTCTAAACGAAGCCATGTTAATTAGTCGATCCTTAAACCCACGCATCCTGAAAGTGTATAATAAAAATAATTTTGCCGTGTATTTTAGCTCTCCATAAGCTAAAAATGGGATGGATGACCGCTATTTTATTTAACGATTGGCTTGATAACTATTTTGTCCCTGATGTTAAAGCTTACGTGCTTTTCGTTTAAAGCTCTATTACTGTTGGATAATGTGCCACAAAATTCTATCGATTTAACTCATCTAACTGTTCAGAATGAATTTTTACCAGATCCAGTTACTGTGACCACCAACTCTTTACCTCAATTAGATGAAGCTACGAAACTTCATACAATGAAGATGAAAACATATAGTTCAACACACACTGAATAAGGTTTTGACATGGCGCAGAAATTGGAAGATTACTTTTTAGATAAAGACACTATAGCGGAAAGAACAGAACTCACTAAAAAGAATTTTCATAGCTGCTTATCGGCCTATATAAGGAAGTTTATAAAGATTTGCAAAGCAAATCTGGGCGGTTAATAACCGTTTTTATGAAACATACGACTGTTGAATTCAGAGGTAAATCAGGGACGGTTTTTGAACCAAGTTCAGACAGGTACATTATACCTAGCATGAAAAACGATCTCGCGGAACAATCGTTTTAAGCAACGCAGAGTGGGAGTAGAAATTGTTTCTTAATTTTTAATTTGTTTCAATTTGGAATTTTTTGTACCTGAAATTTACTTTATTTTGTATTTTAATGGCCCATTTAAAATTTGGTTTTTACAAACGCTATAAAATGAATATACTACTGTGGGCAGAAAAACGTAAGATTTTTTAATTTAAATTTCGCGCGGAAAACCATTCGTCGAAATATTTTTTTTTTCTATGTTGATATGACTGTCAGTGACCTGTGCCAAATGTCACGTCAAAATAATCATTAGTGTTTAGTATACGCTTGTCTTTCTGAAGTACAAAAAGTGCATTGGCGAGTTTTACAATGAGTGAAATTATTCAACAAAGAAGTTCCATTAAATTTTGTGTGCGGAATCAATATTGTCTTGCCGAAACGTTCAGAATGTTGCACAAGGCCTTTGGTGATAATTGTATGTCGCGAGTGTTTTTGATTGGTACCAAACCACGTCAAACCAAGTTAAAAACCAAAGTGATTTTGACAGGTTTCTTCGATTATCGAGGTGTGTGCACTCCGAATTCCTTCCGACCGGCCAAATTGTCAACAAGGAATATTATTTTAGTATTATGCGTCGTTTGCACGAAGCTATTCGTAAAAAGAGGTTGAAATTATGGGTCGCCAAATCTTGGTTTTTGCACCACGATAATGCACCTTCTCATACTGCATTAGTTTTACGTGATTTTTTCGCCAAAAATTCCACTCATATCGTTTCGCAACCACCGTATTCGCCTGATTTAGCTCCGTGTGACTTCTGGCTGTTCAGCAAACTCAAACGACCGCTCCGAGGAAACCGTTTTGAGTCAATTGAAGACATTAAACGTGAATCGCTACGCGCATTGGAGGCTATTCCGGAAATTGACTTTAACAACTGTTTCGAGGATTGGAAAAAATGTTGGCACAAGTGTATTGAGGCCGGGAGGATTTCTTTGAGGGGGACAAAATAGATTTTGAGAAATAAATAAACAATTTTAAAATTATGAACAAAGTCTTACTATTTTTTGCCCACAGTAGTACATCTTTAATTTGTGGAAACATTTTTCATTTGTGTAGGTTGGAGTCTCCGATTTAAGAAAAAAAAAAAATTCGTTCATGTGCCTCTCTGCTGGCCTTACAGTTAACCATTCTGTGAGTACAGTTTTTAAAAAGTTTTTCGATGATTTCGGCGCCTATTATGTGTTAAAGCTGAAATTGTCTCTAGATTATCCGCATAATATCTATCCTTAACGAAACCTTATATTGAAAAAAGTCCAACGGCGTCAAGTCGCAGCTCAGCGGAGGCCAGTTTACGTCCCTAAAACGGCTAATTATTCGGCCGTCGTATTTGGCGCGTAAGATATCGATTTTCGGTCGATTTGTTTGGCGTCATCTTCTTGAAACCAAAAGTTGTTCACATTTATAGCGTCGATTTGAGGCCATATGAAGTTGGTCAGCATTGCTCTGTAGTGGTCGCCATTGATGGTTACGGTATTGCCAGCAGCGTTTTTTTACACCAAACGCAGTCTCTGTAGGTAGATGCATTGGCCGAACCCCAAATCCGGCAATTCCGCTTATTTACATAGCCCCCGAGATGGCTTCGCCTGAAAATAGATTTTTCGACGTCATTAAAACGACGTCATTATGTCACAGCGGATTGTCATCTTTTGACTGTCAGTTTTAAATTTATTTTTGGTACATTATGTTTTGTTTAATCATAAAGTGTGCGTGGCGGGATTAGTCACAAATGTAAATTGTTGTCAAGAAAGCGTCACGTTTGTTTTCACTTGTTACACGTAGCACGTCGCATATGTAAATCAACTTTCACTTTACCTACCAAATGGCACAGTGGGTAAAGCTTTGGGGTTTGGATCGGGAGGTACTAGGTTAAAACTCATGGGTCGACCCATCTTCCATGCCAGAGTAGGCTGGCATGAAGCTATGCAATGTGCAGATGATGATAAAATCAGACCTATAGCCGTACGTCTTCGATTTGGCAAGCAATGCGTAAAGTAGGACGTTAAAAGCGAATCGCGAAACAGTTGGAAGTGCTTCGGCCCAGAACAGATTGCATAGATTAAAAAAATTTAAGCAAATCGGCCAAAAAAGTGTTGCCATAGCGTATGATTTAAAAACAAACCAATAGATCCACCCTGTATAATTAATTAAAAACATGTCAAGATGTTAATTCCCACATTTTATCGGACATAGTTTTGTATAGTTATAGAATAGAGTGAAAGATGTGGATGAAACATGGATGGTTCCGTACAGCTATTACGTTTGAGGCGGAAATGTGCCCTAAATCATTGGTGCGGGGGAAGGTTTGTGGTGCACTGCTTCAAGTCACGTGATTGCGGTTGTTATATTGTTGAATTCTCCAAGAAGGAATCATATTAAGAAGAAGTAATAATCATAATTATTTAGATATAACTATTCAAACGGTATACCATTCTGATTTTCATGGTGAGCCAGAAGCCACACGTAACACAAAAACCAAAAATGTACCAATATTTAGTATTCAAAACTACCGCTATTCTGAAGATACTTGTTTATATATTTTCGTTTGTATCGTGTGGTATTATTAACAACCTGTTTGGTTTTATTCCATTGGGGGTACGTAACAGATGGCGGATAGTATAAACCACAGAGATACCACAAACGAGAGGATCACAACAAACATGTTTTTGTCGATTTTTTTTTATTCAAGTACAATTTGACAGGTGTCGGTTTTTAGTTTACAATGAGTGAAAGATGGCATTGGAGTAAGCAAAAAGAAAATTAGAATGGTTTTTGAAGAATCAAGTTACTTTTACCGGTAGTCAAGTTTTGGTGGTTGAAACTGCACGACGCGAAGAGACAGAATAAAAAAAGGAAAAATGAGGATCGATTTTGATTTGGTTAATCACAGCCGAATGATAAAGAAATTTTAAATAAAAATAAATATAAAATAAAAGTAAAAGAAAATATCGCTGTTTGGATTAGAAGTAAAAAAAAAAAAAGAAAAGTAAAAGCAGCGTGTGGTGTGAAAATAGAAGAAATAAGAAAAGCATGGGAAGGAGAAGCATTGTGTGAGTTGAATGTCTACGGATGAGAGCAGGGTGGCTACATTTTATAAACTATTTACAGTTATTCGGGGTGGTTACACCTCTCCAAAATATTCACCTAAACATGTCGGGCTCGGACTAACTGCAATGGCTTCCTACAATAATTTTTTTATTTATACATATTTACAATTTCGTTTAATGAAATTTACCTGAAAAAATAATTAATCAGATTCACGTATGTTAAAATCGATTCAGAATACAATCATCATTAGGCTTCTCAATCAACATCATCCCTTCCTAATCTAAGGACCTGAAACCTTTATTATCTTGAAAAGGTATCCGAATTAGTGAAAACTTTGCCACTTCTAGCGGTGTAGGGATACCTTCCCCTCACCTTATATGGCAAGAAATGTTGTAACGTGCTTTCACTAACACAAAAAGTGTATGGCAAGTGCTAAACAAATATTGCCAGATAACATTATTTATTCATGACATAGTTTTACTATATAAAATCTACTTGGCAATTTTAAACACTACTCCATACAACTAATTTAATTTTGGCAAATTTTGTACACTTTCAACTTGTTAGACGAGAAAAATATATGTTTTCAACATAATTAAGTTCAATTTAAATTTTGTTTAAAACACACAACAAAAGCGCAACTTAAAAAATTTCAAACTGCTTCCTAAAAATGCAAATTATACATTTTCCAACATATATATCCAACAACATATAAAACACTATGTACATATACGACGAAATATAAGAATTAAGCACAACACAGTATGGTAAAAAAGCACGAAAAAAGCTTAATCAAATAATATACTTATTGTCCATATATAAATGTTAGTAATTCTATTAAGTTAAAAAAAAAATATTTAATTTGGTGAAAACACTCTATTTATACGACGATGATGTCGACACATACGAGTACACAAAAAAGTGAACTTTTAAAAAAGCTACTGCAACCTCCAATGTTAATTTATGACAAAATAATTTCCTGTATACATAAAACAGAGTTATATTGTTGTGAGGTTTAAAAGCTCCGTATCATTTCTGCTATATACACTAAAAACTACGTCTGTGTATATTTTTTAGTTTATGGCATAAAGTTTTACGAATATTTATTGTAAATTTCTCTTGGAAAATCTCTAAAAGTGTGTGTAGCACATAAAATAAACGATTTCATTTTTCGAAAGCTTTTCCGAACAGCCTAACACAAAAATATAATAATAAAAGATTCATTTGAATAAATAATTCAATATTAATTTAGACGAAAAAGGAAAATCTGGGTTTTCTCCCTATCACTCTCTCTCTCTCTCTCTCTCTCTCACTCTCTCTATATATATATTTTAACTTTTGTTGTTATTGCTGGAAAATTTAAATTTCATAATCTTCGTTTTGGCGAAGATGAAGAGGAAGAAAAGGGAATCACAGAATAATATCCTTCAATATAATTTTAATCTCTACTCCAACCTTTTTTTTTTGGTCGGTTGTACTTTGCTGTTTGGTATAATTTCGTATAATTACGTTCATCCGTTGTACATAAACAATGGCGGGCAGGGGGCAGTTGGCAGAATATTTAAGTATTATTTGATGGTGTTTGGGTGTCGGTTCTTTATAAAAAACATGTATAATGAGAATTTATTTTTAAATTTGTTGGACAATAATACGGTTATGATTAATGAAAAATTTAAATTATTATTATGTTTTAAAATGGTTTATTTCTGTTCATCTGTAATCGAATTTGAAGTAGTCGAAAGTGTGTTTAGAATATAATGTTACAATTGTCACAAACCGTACTATTTGGATCAAGTGTTTCGGAAATGGCAATATTTCCATGAAAACTTCTGAAATATGGGATTATTGATTACCAGTGGCACTTTTCTGGCTCTCCGTGTGAATAGTAAATTGATAAATTTTACTTTACTTAGCTTCAAACAAAAATTTGAATGGTATTTTTCTGATATAATGATTGAATCTGTTGGTACAAACTTTTACAAAACAAAGTTAAATGGAAAATGTTTATTCTCTATAAAAAATGTAAGCACTAATATTCCAATTTATTTCTATTCTAAAAATATTTACACTAAAATGATTCCATCATAAGGCCAGAAAAAGCAATTGGTTTGTTAGGGTGTCAAACAAGTATAGACAAGTGATCGGAATGACACCAGTCCCATCACACATCCTTTCTTACACATAACATAAATTTATATTTGTTTTAAGATTTTTTCGGTTTTTCGGACAAAATATCATTTTAATGGACACCCATACAATGTTTACGACAATTTTTGTCGCAGAAAACAAAGAGGCCATTTATTAACAATATATTTACCACAAAAGTAGAAAAGAATGCACTCCCCTCCCCCACGATTTAACCCCAGGGCACTTGTGTACACAAAGATACACAAACCCTTACAAAAATGAGAACTCCCTTAGGTAGCTTCTTGGCAGCTTGGTTTTGTAGTGATAAAAAGTTGGTCTACTCATCAGGTTGCAACGACCAAACTGCAAAAATCCAACTCTTGCTTTGTACCGATAATACAAAACAAGAACATATTGATTTAGCGAATTATATATCACTAAATCAGAAACCATAGGAAATTCTCACTATGTATGTGTGTAACAAGCCAACACATATAATTAAGAAGAATTATTAAAGTCGTCCGTGAATTTAATTTGTTTTAAGATTTTTTCGGCTTTTCGGACAAAATATCATTTTTTTTTTCTACTTGTGGTAGAAATATTGTTAATAAATGGCCTCTTTGTTTTCTGCGACAAAAATTGTCGTAAACATTGTATGGGTGTCCATTAAAATGATATTTTGTCCGAAAAGCCGAAAAAATCTTAAAACAAATTAAATTCACGGACGACTTTAATAATTCTTTTTATAAATTTATATATTTGTTGAAAGAAATCGAGTACTTATGATTCCAAAAACGAAAATACAACACCCAATGTAATAACATAATTTTGCAGTAAATTAAAAAAATTTAATTATAGACAAAAACAAATTACATAAAATTTAAAATTTATATTATAAAAAGTGTTTCTTCAGTTTTCTTTTGAAGTCTTACTAGATCTAAAGAATATTTGACTTCTTGGCAAAAAATTTGTCGTTTAATTAGTTAGTTTATGTTCACCATAATTAGTTTTATGGTTTATTAGTTTTTCTCCCAGGAGTACATTTTTGGTGCCGGAACCCGGGAATTTCCCACTATAAGCAGATAAGTAGAAAATTCAACAATTTATATTACATTACATTAAAATTAAGTGATATTTTCTACTGTGCGAGAATCCCGCACCGAGCGGGTAATATTAATTTATATAGTTCAAAATATCCGGACGTGAATATCGGATAGTGAAGTTAGTAAACCACATGCAAATTTTAGAACAAAGTGTATTAACTAAAACATAAGTGTATATCACAAATATAGTGGATAAATTAGAAAGGTTACTTGATAGAATTCTTAATGAAATGCTGCAAATCAAGCGTTTTGCAGAATCCATTACTGAGGATACTAATCTTGAGTAATACTGGTCAAACCACTAATGATATCAAAACAACTTTAGAACAATTCATTGCTCAACAAAAGGCCTATTACAAAAGCGTGAATAATTACGAACAAGTGCGGTTACCCAAAATCCATACTCAACACTTTTCTGGAGACTACAAACATTGGACATCGTTTTACGATTTATTTAAAACCACTTTGGATGATAATGCGGAAATATTAGTAATGTACATAAATTACAAATTCTAAACAGTTTACTATCGAAGGAAACAGCCTCTTTAACCTGACACATTCCTATAACGGAAAACAATTACGCCGAGGGATGGGATAAATTATGGTGTGGTTACCACAAAATGACACCAATTGTGAGATCATTAATAAGGTAGTGGGACAGATTTACTTCAATTAACCGAAACTACTGACGAAATACGCGGACTTCGAGCACTGTGACCTAACGCTGAAACTCGCGATCCTTGGCTAATTCAAATAATGCTAAGCAAATTAGATAACGATACCAAACTATTATGGGTTAATGAATCCGTCGGCAAGGAATTCCCTACTTTCGAATCGATGTTATAATTATTAAACCGGAGATGTGATGCTCTTGAAATCTGTAATACATCAACCAAGAAATATACGAGTACAACAAAATCATCTACTAAATCATTCGTCACTGCCGATTCCAGTAAGATACATGAGTGCATAGCCTGCGATCAACTACATCCGCTTTTTAAATGCCCAGTATTCAAAAATAAAAATGTACACGAAAGATCTACATTAGTGAATGAACGACATTTCTGCTTCAATTGTTTAAAAAAATGTCATAAACTAGAGTCATGTTATTTTAAAACTTCCTGTCTTATTTGTAGAAAACGTCACCATACACAACTTCATGTTCATCCAGTACAAGCTGAAGCACAGGAAAAATTGAGCACAAATTCAACGATCAGTGTCCAACCTTTGAAAAATACAACACCTAGTATCCAAGAATCATTCAACGGTGGCGCAGTAACCAAATCAATACTTACTAGAACATTAACGCAAACGCCTACCATCATTAACCAGATGAAATCCAATAAAACACTTTATTGTTCGCCAACCACGGTACGATCTATTGCCATTATCCAAATAAGCTCACGTACCGGACAACTCCAGCAATACCGAGCAATTCTAGATTCCGGCTCAGAATCGTTTTTTTTTGACTGAACCTTGTATGCAACGCCTAGGCCTATAGCGAAGCCGAACTTTCATTTCTATTCACGGCCTAGCAACCACAACAGCTGGACATACGAAGGGAATGATCGATATGACCATTTATTCAATAATTACTAATAATTACTTCAATACAAAACTGACGGCTCATATCATAAATAGCAGATTCATTATTTTACCAATCAAACAAGATAGATCTTATTCTTGGTGCATGTATTTTTTGAAATATTAAATCCAGAACAGGGAATAATAGCGGGAATATGCAATAAGCAAGCACAAAACGCTCTCTGCTTATTCACCATCACAAATGATTCAATAAATAAACAATCCAAAGAATTCCAGCAAACACCAAGGAGTTTGTACAACTCAGACAACAAAATTGCCGATCAACAACCGTCGAAGCAAACTAAGTTCCATGCAAAGTTTAACACGATACGTTAATGGTCGATTTGCAGTCAAAAATTTGTCATATTATAATACCTTCTGAGCTGAGATAAAGTTAAGAGTTAGCAAACCAAGTAGGATACATTTTGTACTATTTGCGAAGCATCATAATTGTATCATACCAGCATCTAAACGGTTATCTTTACATCAAGTACGGCAGAAATGAAATCTTCGCCAATAATACAATACATGATGAACTACCAGCAACTAAACCAGCGAACAAAACAGGGATATTAGCAGCTCGATACCCACTAAAAATAGCAAATACCGCAGATTTCATTGGTCCAATCATAAAATTTGGTTATATACGATCTATAAACAGTGCCAGTACCAAGGCACTGATCCTAAAAACATGTTCGCTATTTAATATACAATGGAACTTTATGTGCACAACTTTATGTGCGAGACAACTTTATGTGCAGAACTTTATGTGAAGACAACTCACTAATTTATATTTTTCTCTAGCAGAAGTCTGTTTGTTTTTATTTTCCATCTCCAGTTGCTAACCGGAACACTACACCACAAAAAACAGATGTAACACCAGCCGTACATATTTGCAACAACACAGTGAACGTCAAAATCAAGTGCAAGGAGCTAACAACTTTATTACATTGGTATGAAGCCCATCGAGAATCAACGGCGTGCTGTACAATTTTCAACGATCGAATCAGTTTGGATGTATAAATATTTACACATGTCTTCGTTTTCGCAAATCATCCAAATTAGATGTCCCATTAATTATAACACTAAGATGCCAAAACCCGCAGCAGCGGCTTCAAAACTGTAAACCTCACCACAACCACGAATTCCACAACTCACAAGCACTTCATAAATGGAGACTCAAATGCAACCAGTTCGAGTTCCGTTTTATGACCAAGATACGAGACAACCACCTTGCTCATAAGCCAAACAGAAGCACAATAAATAAAGTTGTCAATGTAAAAAACCATTTCGTACGTCAAAATACATTGCATATAACCAAATACACTGCACCGCAAGCGTCGAATCACATTAATGGAAATATAAACAATATTTATTCAAGTTCAAGATTAATGATATTTTAGCAATCCAGCAAATAATTCGTATGATTGTCATCAACCGAAGTTCCAACTTGCAGAAGTATCAACTAGCATCTAGTTAAAGAGTATGAACATAAGCAAACTCCTGTATACAAGTTTTCATCGAGGAATACGAAGTTGGACATCCAGTATAGTAAAATTCAGCATTATGGTTAAGAAATTTAATTTCTTAAGGCGTGTGAGTATGTTTTAGAAATAACAACACTAGGTACATTTAATTCACTTTTTATTTTTAAACTTTTGATCACAAAATAACTACTAAAATTTGATGTTACCTAAAAGCAGAGACAACCTAAAAGAGATATTTCATCCTATGTAAACGTAAAAATTTAAACTGCGATTGCATTTTCTGTAAATAGCCGCATACAATCAAAAATATTTTGTTTTTTGCGTATACGTATATGCAGTTTTATCCTGGCTTGTTGAACAAATTTATTGTTGCATCACATATTGCTGCTTGGCTTTTATTAAGCTCATCATAAACTCTGCATTATTTTGAACTTCCTGTATTTGTTCATCATAAGCAGCTATACAGAACGAGATCATGGGTCAAATAACCGAATGCATCATCATAACCTCATTTTGATCTCCGTACATGATTTGGGACAATATGGTTGTTGGCTAATCTTTTCATCGATTAGCGATTTCCTGGATGAGTGGTCAAGCTTTCTCCAATTAGGAAGTGTCCGGGCGTTAGAGCTCCTAAAACTTCTATGTCATCAGTAAACGGGCACAAAAACCTCTAATTTAAACAGGCTTCAATGGCGACGAGCAGCGTTGACTATTCTAAAAACGTTTATTTTAAATCGCCAAACGCCCTTTTAAGGTATTTTTGATCTACTTTATGCACCTGCCCTTCACAGTCCACAAAAATGCGATGATGATGACAATGTAAACTGCGATTTTGTGTCCTATGACCAATCTTTAAATTGTTGTTGGCCAGCACAAAATCGTGCCATTATCACTATAGATGCGAGAAGGCTTGCCTCGTCTGTCGATGAAAACAAACAAATGCACATATATCTATTATTTGGTATTGCTAAGCTGCCTATTAACTGATGAGTACCTTTAAATTGATGACGTGAATGAATTGTTTACATCACTGTTCTCAAACCCTTAAGAATCCAATAACTCTATCGTATGGTTACAAGGGTTAAAATTGTGGGATGCCGTGTTTTAACGTTTGATGAAAATGTATGATTATCATCCTCGTTAATGGTTTCTTAAATGGAAGTATAATGTGATGCTTTTCACCAAAAGTTAAGATGTATAATTCCAATCGACCTCCAATCCTTATAATATCTTCTTTATCCAGAAATGGATACAATTTGCTATACTCTTACTATGTGGTTTGTTCCTTTTAAGATCTCGGATTTACTCACAAAAGTAGTCGGTTCGCATTATCAACTGAATCTCTGCTCTTTTTAATTATTTTGGTGAAAGCATTCATAAACCGTAAGCAGTATGCTAACACTCGCTTGATCTTCTTGAATGATGAAATGTATTTTCTCCAATACTTTTCTCAGTTAGGCAAACAACTTGCTTTCCGCTTTCCAATTCGACCGATGCTTGTATTGTTTGAACACTTATGGTAGGTGTGATTGGTTTACTCCCGTGTTTTCCTAAAAACATATAGATGTGTGGAGTTTTAGCTACAATTCAAAGTCATTCTAATCATTTTCTTAGCATTTAGCATGAATTTGAGCTACACTTTTTCACTATTTGCCGTAGGCACTTGGCGAAAGACACTTACACTTAATCAACACATTTTATTAGACACTTGTTTTTCTATTTCGCAAAAAATTAGATTTTTGAATATTTTAAGTAAAAAATTGTTCAAAAAGCTTAAAATATCACTCGATCGATTTCGACTTGTTAGGTGATCATCAGGGGTAGATACTCCTGATCATGATGACCTATAACAAATCGAAATCGATCGAGTGATATTTTAAACTTTTTGAGCAATTTTTTTACTTAAAATGTGTTTTTTTAAGCAAATTTTAGCTTATTAGTGGACTGCTTAGACCCAAAAGAATATCTCTAGTACCTTATGTGACTATCTAATGAGTCTGACAGGGTGTTTTATGAGAATTAAAAATGTGCGAATTTTTTAATGGGTCTAAATACTTTTACGTCAACAGTTCTGATGGTATTCTAGCACTATGATATTTAAAAATGTCGTTTTATGGGTCTTAGGTACATCCTTTAGTAATTCTAAAAATTTTCTAAGTATTTTTCTTGATTTTCAGTGATACTGGTAGACTACTTAGGCCCAAAAGAGTGTGCCAAGTAAGACATATCATTTCGAATGGGTCTGACACCGAGTTTCATAAGATTTAAAAATGTGATTTTTAATAGGCCTATACGAAGGCATTCTAAAGCCTTGTCAAATTTTCTTTTAATTTCCCGGGCATCTCCGGAGGACCTTAAAAATGATTTTTCCCGAAATCAGGACCAACCGCATACCATTCCTATAGTACATGAAAATCCTTTTAAAATACATTTTTTATTCTAATGGAACATCCTGTGAGGCCCATCATATAACATACCAGGGGCACTGCTTCGGGTTTGATCGGAATTAGATCTAAAACGATCAACAGGTAAGATTTCAGTGCGATATTGTTTCTCCGTTGTAAGATATTCACACCATGCTGAGTGGTTAATTTTTAACTATAGAATGATAAAACCCTTTCCTCGTTGCTTTAAAATTTCGCAAGGAACACACCAAAATGTAGGAACTGTTTGCAGACCATGTGTTCAATAATTGCGTTAAAGAGATAACAAAATTATTTTGTTTATATTGTGGAATGTAGGGTTTTATTACTCGTAAATATCCAAAGTGTTCTGCTTCGGGTTCTAATAACCAAAAGTATAAATCAATATTAGGACTAATTTCAATTAAAATAAAACTCCGAATTCAAAACTTCCTCTAACGAGTAGTGCAAATTTTACTAATATTTTAAATGCTGTGGTTAACTATTCTCCGGATGGAAGAGTCAAAATTTGAAGGTCTTCTGGATTTAAGTGCATCGTGTACTATATTTAGGGACAATTCTGAAAATTTCTCTGAAATTATCAATTTATCCTATAAATGTTACACCAATGTCCCATTTTTTTATAGTAATAAAACGTTAGTTCTACCACAGAATATTATACTACAGAGACGACAGTTAGAAACATTTATTTTTTTGACAATACTTCTAAAATAGTTCCTTCATTTACGAATATATGGCTCTAAATTTGAAAAAAAAAATCATTTTGTAACCATTAAAAGTTTTTAGAAGTGTAAAACTAAATTCTCTCTCTTCGACTATCTGTCAAATTGTTCGTGATAATTTGTCAAACAGTGAGTATTATTATTAATGAAAATGATTCGATTGAGGTTTGGCACGGGCACAGAATATACTATATTCTGTGGCAAGGTTATCAAATATTTTTTCAGAATCTACCACTCACCGACAGTCCATCGTGGTACATTTCAGCCAAGATAACCCAATTATTTGAATTCGTTATCAAGCTATATCAGGATGAATTTAATTCATTGGATATCGGCATAATTACCCCTTGCAGTCAACAGTGTCACATTCGAGGAGTCTGACATGAGACTAGGAGCTCCAAAAGTTGGGTCAGTCGACGAATTCCATCGAGAAGAAAGACAGATTATACTAATTTCTACCGTACGCTCAACAAAACAATTGGCGATTAAAGACCGGCAAAACGCTATTGGATTGGATGTAAACAAAGGTTGCGTTGCCTTTACAACATGTCCCAATTTCTAGTCAATTTTAGCATCGAGTCGAGCATTACGAATTTAAGTCACAATCCAACAAGCAGCTTCCTCCACGATTTCATGTTTAATTTATCATCCAACATACTTATGGTAATGCATTGATGGATTCTGCAAAATGTTTCAAAAATTATTAACCATTTTCATAAATTCATCTAAACAACCGATTATAAAGAAATCATTGATCATTACTGTTTGGCATTTGTGGTATCATCCGAGCCCCCTCGAAATTGTTTTCGTATAACTGCTCCAAGAATTCGGTAGTTGTATCTGGATAAGTATAACTTTCCCACTGAATAATATTAATCTCGATTAATGATCGAGAATGAAATATAAATACGGCATTGAATCCTGATAGTTACCACTCTACAAAATATTTGACCAGTTTCTAAACGTTATAGATCATTGCAATTTTGAAATCGAATTCTTGATATTAACGTTTTTGGATCTTTCACACTAACCATATTTTTCAAGAGTTAAATAGCTTTCATTAATCGGGCTACTTCAGTTTGTAATTCTTTCAATGTAGATAATACAACCGATTTGCGATTTAATAGCTCTTCCAGCATATAGCTTCACTCAAATTTAAACCTTGGTGAATAACCGCCGTATAATGGTATAATACACCATACCCGTTTCATTCACGGTTTCCAAAATTGTCTCGTGTAATTCTTTTTTGACGTATATCTAAAAAAAGTAATTCAATGCATAATTTATAGGTTATGTTGTCATCATACTATCTATTCTTGTAGCACAAAAATTCCAACACGGGAAAAGTTAAATGCCGATCCAGATATTAGGTTTTACCGTTAAATCGAAGTTTGCATTTTACTTCAATTCTTTAATAGTTTAGACCTGTAGTTAGTTAATTAGTTTACCAATAACAGCAATACGGTTGATGCAGCCAAAGTCAAAGTGACATTTAAAATTGAAAGAGCCAATTAAGAGGAAATTATAGTTGTACACTGCAACGATTTTATAATCGATTTAAATTTTTTGAAAACTACTACTATCTATCTTCCTATCTAAACTCCTTTACCACTACTATTTTTATGTAGAAGGTCAAAGATTCGAGTCGAAAGAAATTCATACAAAAATGGAGTTATTTCGCTTCTGTATATTTTGTACCTTCAATTACAATCACTTTGATATACTAGATGAGATGCGGAACTTAATTAGCATATGACTCATTGTGGACAAGCTTTTCTTTTGTATTAAACCAAAAAGTCTCATCTCATTAGTATGGATTTGTAAAAAAAAGAGAAAACTGCATTTTCCATCTCCACTTGTGTTCATTTCGTTGTTATGCCATTTGGGCTGAATAATGCTCCACAAACCCAATCTCGTTTACTACTCGGTGTTCACCTTAAACCTCAAGTATTCTTGACTTAGACGACATCAAAATTTCATCTGAAGCTTACATATGAACATATTCGTCTTTTAAATATGGTGGCGGTTCATCTGAGGAAAGCAAGTTTGATAATAAATTTGTAAAAATGAAATCAATTTTCGACATATTCAAGAAAGGAAGGAAATTTTAGTGGACGGAGTCAGTCAATACCACATTTTTCTTCTTATACTCAATGAAATTATTACTTGCTTAAATTGTAGATCGATAAATTTGAGTGAACCTTTGCACCCATTATGCGAAATTGATAAACGGTCATGGTTTCACAAGGTACGCATCATTCATGAGAGTCACATGCCACCACAATGTTTGGTATTATCCGTCGTGCATTTATATTGGAGACTGTTTGGAGACGTGTACTGAAGACGGAGAAAAAGATCGTTTTGTATGTAAAACTGCCTTTAACGCAATATAATGGTAAGTATAAATGCATGTTCTTACATTGTTCGAATACCAAAATGATTTTAATCAAAAATTTTAACAAGGAAAATATTTTCAAACAACCATGTGTACCTCTAAATTAGCTATACACAGCAATTGTACATTTATATAGCAATTATGTAGAGTGGGTATAGAAGTTACTATATGGGGCCAACTAAAATAAAAGTTATACAACCTTTCGATTTTGGTCGAGAAACGTTATCCCCTATATTGTCGAATTATTACATGCTTTACGTACCATCAAAACTTTTATTTTATGTTTAAGCATATCAAAAAGCACAAAAATTCATTTCCATTACTATACAACTCGTGCTTTGCTCGTACCAAGTCAAAAGAAATTTTCCCAACTCAAAGAAAGTAATAATAGTAATAAAAATAACAAAAATTAATTTATGAATTGCCTGAAAGGCATAAATATTATCTTAACAACTGTTGCACACCCTAAAATCCAATATTGTTTCGAAGCATTATACTCGTATACATACGAGTATAAGCGGGGAATCCTCGAAAATATCCTTACACAAAAATTTTCATGTTTTTATAGCGCACCATAAAAAATATAATGAAGTAGAATAGTTGTTGTTAGTTGTATTTTCGAGTAGTTTATCGGGCTTGTCTGGGGGGAAGTGTTTTGTAATGTATCGCGTATGGTTTGGGTTGAATATTTTTCGAATTCAATTGTATCCAAAACACAACAATAGGATTAATGAGTCCTCGTAGGGAACGATGGCACCACAAAAATACAAAATATTAAATTTTATTTTGTTAAAAATAATGTGCGGTATTATTCCCGACATTTTACCACCAACCGGCATAAGCGAATGAAATTTAAAATATTTCAACCTTTTTTTTGTTATTTATTTCATTTATAATACGAGTATGACATGGATTTTCAAAAACGCTATTTGTAATAAATAATATTATTATTTATTTTTAAATCTTCTTAGGAAAATCATCATAATTAATTTTCATTACAACAACAAGGACATGGAAATGTGTCAAAATACAATTAATTGTTATTTTTTTTACTAAATAGTTCTGTACAGAGATAAATTATTTTGCATTTTAGAAATTTTGTTATTTTCATTTTTCAATTGACTGATTTAAATTAATTAAACTATTTACAATTTTATCGTCCTCCTCGAGCCTACATCCAATATAAAATCGTATTACATCAAGATGTGTGATGTGGGTAAAGATTAATTGACAAGTACATATTATACTAATTGCTCTTTAAAATTAAATTTGATTTTATGTTTTGGTAAAATTTTAAAGAGACAACCGGAAGAATACCCGAAGAATGTTGCTAAGATGTAAAATAATACGCGATGTAAACAAAAATTAGAAATTATATAATCAGGCCCGTTATACCTTCATTACAATGCCCAATAACTGTTAACATCATGTTGGTTCAACAGAATTAATTTTATTCTTGCTGACATTTTACTGTCAATTCCAATGATCAGAAAGCTCTACTGTGGTTTCAACCGAAATTCAACAAGATTATTTAATGTAAGCATCCTTAGTAAATGGATTGAAAGGTACAGCAACGAGTGGCCACCTGACCGGCTTAATACCGGCATAGTCGGTTTGTTAACCTATTTGCCAGTAGCGGTTAAGATAGTTAACTGGTACAACAAATTACCGATTTTAGCTTAAAAACAAAACAGAAAATTTTATTCTAGGCTCTTCTATGAAAATAATAATGAGCATTTGAAGACTATAAATGTTCACCAAGTAGTTTATCTTACTAATTGTAAGCGTAAATTTGTATGTTAGAAAGATTCTTGGTAGTGTAATGGGAAGTATTTGGCAGTTTCTGGAATAAGGCTCCTTGCATAGAAATCGTATGTGGTGAACTGCTAGAATTACTGGTTGTTCCTATTTGAGGTTAATTTTCAATAAACCACCATCCATTATTTGAGAGACTTTTTTTTACGACCAATGTAGATAGATCTTAAATAAACATCATCTAATTTCTGAATCGAAAAATTGAACCTACCTTGTTAAAAAGTTTAATCTTCATTGCAAAAATTGAAAAAGCTCCTACGGAGACTCTCATTTCCGGTACACAGAGGTCAAAGAATTTTGCATGTGTCACCTAATTTATGGAAAAAGTTTTATTCGGAATAGTCACTCCGTCTTGTCTGTAGAGATACCGAATTTTGGTAAAATAATTTTTTTTATCAATACTAGTCATTTCTGGTAAAATTTAAAGTGTGATTTGAACTAATTTTGTTTGAAATTTAGTATACAGTCCTTTTATTTTAATCTTTATTTTCGTAAATACTATACACTTTTAAAAATATTTGGAAGAATCGAAAAAGCTCCTATGAAAGCTGCCACTTCCGGTGGATCGATTAAAATCAAAAAATTTTAGGATCTCTCAATTTATAAGAAAAGCTAAAAAAATTTCTATTAAATTGTATAGTTTAAGAATTTATACAGATTTTTAAAAATGAGCGATTGAACCGACGCGTAACAGATAATCTGAATTTATAGATTTAACACAGGTTTACAAAAACAATTTTTTTTGACATTTTGATCTGTTTATATACGATTAACTGGTCTTACGGTTAATTAGCCTTCCACGATTAAGAGTTTAATATACAGGGTGAGCCATAAGTTACTGAACGATTGAGGAACGAGCAAAAATTGTTGAGTTTTATTTTGCTAGTCAAAATTCAATAATTCAAACCCAAAAAAAAATTCGAAATTTTTGCCAGAAATGCACCATCACGAAATCAAGTACGCAATCTAGTCGTTCGTTTTTAGTCTTCGGGTTCTGTTGGTGACTTATCTCGGAGCGGAAGACCGCTTGAAGCAAGAAGCCAAAATAATCCAGAACTTCACTGCGTAGAATAATGAAAAAAAAAATTATTGCTGTTTCCGTACAAGATACAAATGATACATGAAATTTTGCCGCAAGACTATGCAACCCGCTTAAGATTTTGTGCAAAATTGACCGAATTATTAACGGATGATCCTGATTTTATGGAAAAATTATAATGACCCATGAAGCGCATTTCTATTTAAGTGGTTATGTTAATAAGCAAAATTTTAGAATCTGGGGCACTGAAAACCCAAAAGTGATTCAACAGTGTCTGTTGCATTCACTTAGAGTCACAGTTTGGTGCGGAATATCAGCAGACAAGATCTACGGCTTGTACTTCTTCCAAGACGAAGATGTCAATCCATTGACTGTAAATGGTGAGCGTTACAGGGCTATGTTAGAAAATTGTTTGTTTCCTGAACTTGATAAATACTCAAGAAATGTGGTTTCAACAAGAAGGAGCAGGGGAAGGGAAACAAAGAATATATGATGATGTATATATGATGATTTGAGCTCTCTCTCTCTCTCTCTCTCTCTAGCTTTCACATCCAAGGGATTTTGCCGCCTGCACTATGGTCTTCCATTCATCTCGATCCATCGCTCTCCAGCTTCGACATCCTAATATGCGTAGATCTTCGTCGGGGTCTACCTCTATGACGCACTCCGGCTAGTTGTTGGTGAAACACTTTATTAATCATCCGTTGAAGTGAGGACCTTGTGGCCCATCTAACTCCATTGGATTTGATGAATTCGACGAAATCGCAACCTCCAAGGAATTACTTTATTTTGTGGTTCATACGAATTTGATATTCATTGTTCGTAAATTTAATTGAACCAAAGAAGATTGAACGAATGACTTTCCTTTCGAAGATATATAACAATCTACAATCGTTAGAGGTCATGGTCCAGCTCTCGCTTCTGAAAGTCGCAATAATGTTGATCGCAATAATTTTGATTGGGCGTATAAAACTCGTTGTCCGGCAGCGATTCGGGCTTTCATTCTACGATCATTCAACGATGTTATAACTGATCCGAGGTATTTGAAGTTTTCGACGCTATCAAAATTATGGTCGCCAATTTCGAGAGTTACCATGGAGATATTCCTGGGTGTTGCTAAAAGTTTTGTTTAAAGAGGATTCACCTCCAAACCAAGTCTTCTTGCGCAGCGATCAAGCGGTATGAAACTGTCCTTGATATCGCTAGATCTTCGGTCAAGAAGCACGATATCATCTGCATATACACAAGAATTTGTCCTGATTTATTAAATCTACAGCATTAAGTTTCGATGTTGCTTTTCTTAACAAAAAGATAAACCCACCATTGCACAACGAAAACAATATATGTAATTTTATTTTCTCTTTATCGCAATTATTATTGGCGTCTTGTCGTGAAGCTGTCTAAGGGAATCAAATTAACTTTTGGGTCAGCTCCCTCTATTGCAGCTTCCGCAAGCGTTCATGTTACCTCATCGCGGTAACCAGCGGGCAACTAACTTACTACAGTATTTCTGTTAAGCTTCTCATTTGTGTTAAGCTAAAACACGACGCGAACTTGGCCAGGTTAAGGTGTTAATCGTACCGTGGGGGCCCAGTATAAAAAAGCTTCGTCTATAGAACCCTCCCGATCAACCTGCCTTACCAGTGTACTGCGGATCTGGAGGCTGGTTCTGCAAAGATCCATCTTTGAAATGTCCACATTTGTTTTCCGCATCTCGCGGGACAAAACATGGATGAAACTAATAATAAAAAATAAAAAAAACAGATTTTGGCCTTTGGGCATGGTCATTAGGCCTGGTCCGCAAAATGTTCGAATAAAACGGGAACAACATATGACCTTGGTCATCAGGCCTGGCTCTCAAGACCTCAAAAAACGGGCACGAGCACGAACAAGGCTGGTTCCTTGAATGCAATCTCTAAGGACATGAGCACAAGTAAAGAAAAAAGAAATTTTTTGTAAATCGGTAATTTGTTTGTTTAAAAGTTGCACGTCTTATTTGATCCAGTTTTCTTTCAATATTATTAACAAATTGAAGTTCAATTTGACAATCCGGATTGCAGCTTAATGACAAGTTCTTTCCAAAAATCAAAAATAAATTGATTTTTTTGTGTGGCAAAGAACACGATTCGCGATTGATTTTTTTTTGTAATGAATCTGTGAAAAATTGACATGCAGTTTTCAAAAAATGTATATTGACAGTTTATTGTCAACAAATTATCAACATAAATTTTTGTCAACACAATTATTTTAACACAGTGAAAACGAAACAATTATTTTAATGCAAAAATAAAATTGTTTCGTATGTCAAATTTGCACGGCCAACTAGTCAAAAAGTTATAATTTTTATGTTTATATTTTTTGAAGTGTTTATGTTTATATTTTTGACGTAAACATTGTGTTTGTAAAGGTCAAAAAGAATCAAATGAAATGTTGAGATTTTTCAAAATTGATTGCGATAAAAACAAAATCAATTTTTTTACTAGGAAAGAACGTACCACGGTATTTCGATCAAAATTTTTTGATCTCAAATCAATTTTTTTGATTTATAAATCAATTTTTTTTTTTTTTTGAAAGAAATTGCTATAAGATTTAAATGTTTACCTATGTCTTTCATCGAGGGCACTTCCATTTCATTGTCGCTATCGTCATCAACATTTTCATCCGAATTAGTTGTCATCGACCTTAAAATCACTTCATCGCTATCGTCTGTAACGATAACATTTTCATCTACAGTCAAATATACAGGCAAATCGACATTTTCATTTAGTGTTTGCATTAATGAATTTTGCCAATATAATTCATCCATTTCAAGGCAAACACTGTTGAAGTTTTCTTCAATGCTTGTGGACGTTTCGTCATCGCTAGCCCAATAATTTTTAAAACAGTTAGAAATAGTGTATTGCAGCCATCGAATACATAAAAATCAGGCAGGATACTGTTGTTATCGAGACTCTATATAACTTTTTTGATCAAAAGTTTTCTGTAAAAAACTTTAAAGTTTTGTATAATACCCTGGTTCATTGGTTGTATTAATCTTACACAATTATCCACTACCAACAAAATTTTGCGTTTTTTTGCAAAGACTGGCTTATCAATATGACGCAGATAAAATTCCCAATCCTGGAAAGTCATCCAAGCTTTCAAATTTGATTTATATAAAACCGGTAGAGTGCTAATATTTTTTATACATTTTGGGTTTTCATATTTACCAATAACTAGTACCGGTAGCTTATCCTTTCCAGTAATATTTGCCCCTAAGAGCACAGTAAGTCGATCTTTGCTCCGTTTACCTTTAAGTCAAGGATCGTTTTTAAAAGCCATGGTTTTATCCGGTATCAATTTATAATATTAGAACATAACATTTGTATTGTTAAGTTATAAATATTTGAAGGGTAATCCATATTTATTATGTATTGTAATACAAAAACGCTTAATAAATTACAAAAGAAAAATTTAAAACACTCGAGTAAAGGAGACGAGACAAAATACATAAACGAAAAAATTCGTTCGTTAAAACCAATATAAAATACAAGTGTTTTATTAATTTCAACAGAAATGTCGTTCATTATATCGTTATAACGAGGTTGATTATATTAAGGGTAATTTTTATTATGTTATATAGGAAAAAAATTGGGACCGAGAGAATTGAGAGTTATAAAGAGGTTTTCGTTATATCTGAGGATTTTATAACCAGGTTTTACTGTATTACATTTATTAAGTGAACTGTGGTCTACGGTCATCTGCATGAGTTCATGTCTATGTTTTGTCACTGACTGACTGTCACTGAGAACGTAAAAAATTTGAAGGAATGATTTTTTAAATTCATTCAATAGTCATTATAGTTGCAAATAATAAAATTTTGTAAACCGTAAAAAAGTAAATTTAGTTGCTACCTCAACTACGGCGTCATTCGATGACGATTCATGTAGAACATCCCTAATTCCCTACTAATACATAGACCAAAAATAAGCTTTCCGTACTTTTAAAATTTCAAAAAAAAAAAAATATTTAAATCATTTCTCCCTTTTTTGGAAAGTAAAATTTTTATTTTTAAAAATGATAATAAAAATATTCAAATGTATATAAATAAATTAAAAAAAAATAAAATAATGAAATTTAATTAGAATCGTATTAGACAGATTAAAATACCAATTCAACTTTTTGGTTTGTTTTTGTTCTAAAATTTATATATTAAATTATTTAAATTTATTAAATTTAATTAAATTCGATTTTATGGGATTTTTATTATTATTTCGTATAAATATATAGGTTCTAGTTTTAAATTTAAATTTGTTTTTATTCGGTTGAAAAGTTTAAAATTTTTATTTTGATTTATAAGCGCACATAAATAAATCGGATTTTACATTAGACTTGTCTGCGCGCCATGAATGAATAATTTTCCTTATGGTTAAAATGAAGATGATGATGATGACTCTATTTAATATAGAGAACGCTAAGTTTTTCCCCCGCCCAAGTAATAAGTTTGTTTTTTAACTCATTTCGAAAATAGCAATAACGTTTCTTGTAATTAATGATTTTAATTGGATGAAAAATAAATGCGATCATAAAAAAATTATTATCAGTAATGGAAATTTATTATTTTCCATTTAACAATTTTCTTGTAGATTTATTTATATATACGCGTATAGAACTGCACCATAGAAAATAAGATAAATTTATATTATTTCTAATTTTTTGGAAAAGTTTTTATTAGTAAAAAAAAAAGTTTAATATTTTTACGAAAATTTGGTAAAATTATGGAGAATTATGGTTTTGTGATAAAGGTATAAAATTATGAATAATAACCTGGTTAAAGCCTATTTAAGAAAATTATTTAATTTTTTTCTCGTACTGATAAACTTCGTTCTATAATGTTTGAGAAAAAGCTTTAAAAAGTTTTTCGTTTTGCATAGTTGCTCCAAAAAGTTTTGTTTGTTTTTTCGAAATATAAAGAATTTTGTCGTATGTATACCATTTGTACCTCTTCTATATGACATAATTAAAATAGTATTTTATATGTTCAAATCGATCAGTGTTAAATTCACTAGACATATTACATAACCGTAAATCAATATTTAAATCAATTTATTCAATAAGTCTACCGGATTTCATGTGTATCATGTGTGTATAATATGGCCATTTATTTGCCGCGAAAAACAATTTTATCCCATACCCGTCGCGTGGATCCCGCATACATAAAAATACCCTGAATTTACCGTATATACTCGTATAGTCGTATATATATATTATTGATTTTGACAAAAAAGCCAGCAGAAAAGTTATTTTTATGTTTCATGCTGTTTTAAAATTTAAATTAATTTTTTTTTGCGATTTGCCACATATTTTTGACTGCGTATTTTATAGCTATTTAACAATATACAGAAATAAAATATACGATTTAAATGTGTACAGTCGATAATAAATGATTAAGAAGATTAATATTTTGTCGATATTTGGCAAATAGGGATTATAGTAAGCAGGTATATGCGATAAACCACACATTCGTCCTTATTATTACATAATCGTATACATAGCCATTATTCAGCTGAACAACTACGGTTAAAGGCTGCTGTACGACTGTGAGATTTTATCCGCACTTACAGTCTGCAGTTAGTAACTATAGTTTCCTTCATTCGATTGAAATGTTTGAATTTTCATCGAAAGACATCTCGCGTATTTTATTCAACAATAATTTTAGAAATATTAAATTCTGAGCTGGCATATTTTTCAAATATTTTAAACGTCAATACATTTATTTATGCATTTATTTAAAATTATTTTCGTGTCCTACCTTTACCTATGAAGATACCAAATCTTAAAATCTATGCATATGTATGAATTTTAAACGCTTCCATCAAGTTAGTTTCAGTACTTCTTTATGGTAACAGTAATTCAGGGAAAAATCAACTCTAATGCTGGCGAATGCCTCAAAAACGTTTTACATAAGCGATGAACAACAGGAGAAATCTATGATATGATAAGAAAACCTACATCTGTACATTTCGATTATTATGACGATCCGTTGCATATTGTTAATACTCGTTTAACCGGAGATAATGGAGGCGTAACGCTGGCGTGTAATAGACAATATAATTGGAGAAAAATTTGGCACAAAATCTGCTCGTATCTTTCGAGTTCTTAAACATCGAGGTAAAACTATTAACGTACCGATTATTGAAGGTTTACTTTTTGCAGATACACACAATTATTGACGATTGGAGCCGTATTTTATACTCTTTTTTTTACATGGAATTACAATTATTAAAATTTGTCGCTATACCAATTTTTAGTCGTTTCGTGAGCGCTGGTGGACATATTTTACATGGAATTACAGTTTCATTTTATTCCAGTAGGTGGTGTTTTCTCTACTTTACCAATCGTCAATGGTATACATCGCAAATATTAGAAACGCTCACGCCGGCCGCCCAAATGGGATATTTAGAAAAAAATTCGTTTGTGCTTTAAATATTTGCACAGAAGTTGCATAGAAGATATACGCACTCTTTGTAAGGGGTGTTTTTTTAAGCCCGATAGAAATTAAAATTGTAAAAAATAACACAAAAAATTAAAGTGTAATAAATTTTTTTTTATTTCAAAGATCAATTCATCGCACTAATATTTAAAATGATTTCTGACATATGGGCACCGCACCGCGGCTGTTCTTGATGACACGCATTCTGGACGCCCAGTTTTGGGCCACTTTTTCGAGCATTGCTGGTCGTATGGCACGAATAACATGAACAATGCTGGCCTCCAAGGCCTCAATTGTTGTTAGTTTACCAGCTGAATGTTGTACGGGTGTAGGCCAAGATCTTTGCGCAAAATTTTCCATGTACTGGACGGACAAAACCCCAATTTGTGCGAATGACGACGAATCGATCAATTTGGATCTTCTTCCACACTTTCGTTTACAGCAGCGATATTCCCTTCAGTACGCACATTCCTTCGACGTGTTGATGTTATTGCATCCTCTAGAGAGTATGTGATACGAAATCGATCCGCAGTTCGACGGATGGCTTGCCCAGATGGACGATTATGTGCGACATAAAAATCACGAAGTCGTCTATAAGTTGCGTGTATCGGCAACTGATTTTCAAAGTAAATATTAATAATTTCGTAGCGTTGTTCAAGCGTGAGCCTATTCATGATGATTTGCCAGAGTATACTGGTCTGCCAGAGTATATTTTTCATAAAAAAAGAATACGAAAAAAATTGGATGTGTTTTTATCGCAGTGTGCGTAAACGCGAAAGGGATGCCAACAATAACAAAGCATTCTGAAAAAATTTCAAATGACGCGTTTGACGTATTCGATAATATTTACGATTGACATATTATATGTATACAAATATGTGTATGTGGTAGTTTTTTTTTTGTTTTTTTTAGTTTAAATGAATGAAAAAATCTACATTTCCATTTTTTGATGTACATTTAATTTTTTTGCTATATTTTTCCATTAAAAGAACACGAAAATTTGATTTACATCATAAAATTTTGATGTACATCAAAATTTTTTGCCACTTTTTTGGAAAAAGAAAACGCTATTAATTATTTTAAGGACATAATTTTTCTTATGTTCGTTTATTATTTATATGTAATGAAATTGACTATATGATCTTTCTTTTCTTTTCAAATATTCAACAAATTAAAACATCAGCTAAGCATTAATAAAGAATAACGTATGCGAAGAACTACAGCAGAGGTTCAAGAAGATTCAAACCCTCTTTTTAGAAAGTTTTATAGTTCTATTTATCTCGGTAAAATCTAGATAATTACTTTTCTAGGCCTCATTTAACTTTACACGCAAATACACAATACACAATCTTTTCCTGTCTTCTTTCGAGCTGTATCGTTCTGCCAAATTTTTGGTTCGAGTACTTTTATTGTGCTTTTGAACACATTCTATATATTAAGTTCAGCATTTTTTGGCAGTTTCATTATAACACAGTCTGATTGATTAATTGCTAATGACCGAACTGAAACACTGAGCATATTTGCCAAAGTACTCTAATAACTGTTATAGTCTAAGATTAACTAAATGGTCCGACCTCAATCTGCCTTGATTTTGTCTAGTAAGATTTCATTTCTAATGGAATCGTTCGTTATCATCTTTGTTGAACATCGGTGCTAATCTGATCCAAATACTCCAACACATGAACCATTAATGAGATCGTCATCCGGAGCAAGTATATTTTTAAAAAATTTATATTATTATTTATTAAAGTTGAAATTTTATTCTTGTATTTGTATATGCTTGACCAATATCATTTTTTCTCCATTTCTTTAACTATAGCAGAGCTGTCACTTTCAATTTTCCTACTACAACTATCAGTGACGATGCCAAGCCATTGTGATGATATGATCGTATTGACAACTGTACCAAAATCATAAGGCAAATTGTACTGAATTTAAAATAAAAGTATTCTGAATTCTTATTTTGAAGTAGCTAATCATTTTCCTTGGGGCTGGTTATATAAGCATTACAAGATTCGACTTACGACAAATAACATCAAAAGACTTTTTATATTTCTTTTACTTTTGTAAAATAAAGTATAACTAGCTGATCTGTGACTGAATAATCAGTCACGTGAATACATTTTATTGAATTTTTGATTAAGAAATAAATAAGAGGATTTTTTAAGATGTCTCGGCTGGAGACATTTTCATTATCCGCTGCAGCAGTTGTTTTACGAGATGAATTCTTAATTCAGCTTCTTCGGCTTCTCGAACTGTATCGAACACTTGCATTTCTACCGGACTTCTCGATGGAGTTGGTAAGCCGATCATAGCGCAAGAAAGTCCGTGCTGTATAAGAATTATGTTGGTATTGTGAAGAGCCAAATATTGTGAAGAGCCATTTTCAATATGGTGTCGGCTGTAATCAAGAGTCATGTCATCTGCATACTTCATCCAGAGATTAAGAGGTTTTGAAGGTTGACAAAAGCAACAAATATAAGCGAAAGTCTCTCGAAGTTGTCTTGGCATTTGAAAGACTGCTTTTTCTGTTAAGCAGTGATCCCATTCATCATCTTTTACCAGACCCCTTGCAGCTGTAGCTTCTTTGAAGATTTTGTAAATAAAACCATTAAGAAACGCTCCTCATCTCTCAAGCTTACTTTATACATTCGTGCAACAACCTTCTCTCCACCTCTTTGATGAAGTTCCCATTTACCGCATACGTAAACGTAATGGTAAGGAATGTCAGTATATAGGAAATGACGTGCATTTTTATCATTGAAGTTGAGAAGAAACCATGACTCAAGCTTCGTTCAGCCAGTTTGTGCTGCAAGCAACGCTTCATCTTCATTACCTGCTTCGAATGTAACTATTTGTTGATTCGGTAGGTGGACAGATAGATGCATCACGGCATCAGATCGATCATGCATTTCCGACTTGATAAAAAATAATTTGATATCGCGATTTTCATCAAAGTAGCTGGTGAACAAAATATAAATCATAGTTTGCTATGAAGCAAGAGGGGTTAAAACTGTCATAACAATGAATTTGACAATTCTCGTCCCCCTCCCTTGTAGACGAAGAAACTAAAGCTATCTACCTACATTCGATGAAAATCGCTAATAAAAAATTCAGGGTATTAATAAAGGTTTTAATAAAACTGGTGGCAAACTCACATAGCGGCAAATCTTGGATATTTTCTGAAACCACCTAAGGTACAGTTTCAGGTACTTCCCGGTGGAATTTTTCCGATTTTTAGGGTTTAGTTTGAAAAATTTAAGAGTATAATAATAATAGATAATTATAATAGATAATGATAAAAAATTTCGACTTCGAGAATTTTACAGATTTACCGTAATATCGCCTGAGTCAAAAAATGTTTTCTAAAAAAAACTCTCGTCAGCGGTTCCCTGCAATACCGGATGAGTAAATTTATCCATATGTAAATTCATACTTAAGCTTTTCGCATAAATTCGGCGATGGTATTTTTAACTACAACCATTATAGGATTTTTCGATTCTTGCAAATATTTTGAAAAGCATGGTATTTATGAGAAAATATATTAAGAGCAACAAGATTCTAAATTAAATTTGGTATAAGATTGGTACAAATAGGTTTTCCCAAATTAAGCGTAAATCATAATTTTTATGAAAATCTATATTTTTTGCTCCTATAATCGGCCTCCTTATAGTAACCCAGACGGATTGAGTGATCAGTTCATTCATATTTAAGCTTTTACACAATTTTTTTTAAAAATGGCCCAAATTATGGTGTAAAAGCCCCAACAAAAGGCCGAACCAAGATCTCAGCACGTCAAACTGGTCGACATGAGGCTACTCGAAATCGGGTGTCATGCAAAGAGATAAAGGAGAAATTGGACTTTCCTGTGACGACTCGACACATTGCCCGTATTTTGAAAAGTTCACCAAACAATAAATGGAGCAAATTGAGAAGTCTAGAGGCAAGGAGAGCCGACCCAAATTTGCTCGTAAATACATGTCGTGGACAACAGATTGGCGGAAGGTGATTTTTTCTGACGAGAAAAAGATTAACCTCGATTGTCCTGACTGCTACAGTTGCTACTGGCATAATTTGAAAGAACATGGGGTCATCAGGTCGAAACGTAACTTTGGTGGAGGAAGCGTAATGATATGGAGAGCCTTTTCTTACTACGCAACGCTTCCCGTCTGATTCATAACGACTCGGATGAACTCCCGTATGTACATAAATTTTTTGGAATATGTTTTACCAAATATAGTTTTACTTAGTTACCTTGATGGTATTGATCACGAAAATTGCATATTCCAGCATGATAATGCGTCTATTCATATGTCATATGAATCCAAACAGTGGTTTCGCGAGAAAAATATCCCTCTCCTTGAATGGCCAGCTTGCAGTCCTGACTGCAATCCTGTCGACAACCTTTGGGTATCATGGCAGGCAAGGTGTATGCAAATGTTCAGCAATTTGTAATGTTAATGACTTGAAAAGTGCAATCCGTGATTGTTGGCAAAAATTGACCTAGACACACTGAAAAAGCTAGTAGATTCAATGCCAAATCGAGTTTTCAATGTAATACAAATACCCGCTATGTCGAATAGTATCGTTGGCTATAAACATAATTTTCTCTGTGTGTGTCCACTATGCCACCTGATTCATTTGGAGTTACCCAGGGAACATCGCGAAGTGGTATACATCTCACACTTCGTCCCCGATATGGTTTAAACTGTGTACGGTCTTTGCCGCTAAGTTTGTGTGCTATGCCGCAATACTTCGATATCGAGCTTTTGGTTATTATGAGTTACAAGAAACCAATTATTGTAGTTACACAACATGTACTAGCTATAATAAATTTTGTAATTATATATAGTAAAAGTGTGTAAAGTGTGACACAATATTTAACGCCGGTTAGTCAAACAAGCAATCCGACAGATACAATATACAACGTGTTGAAAAATTATAATTAGGAATTATAATTGAGAGGGGAAAACTGGCCTAGTCAATAAATTTATGATGAAAATTGTGAAATTTGAAAATGTTAATAAACAGTCTTACACCGTCACATCTGGTTATATATAGGGTTTACACTCCAAATTCATCCTTTTACAAATCATTACAAAATTCATCTATATACAAAAAATATCATCCTTTTCCAAATCAAATCCAAATTTATCAAAATCAAATTTACCTTTATCGAAATCATATTCATTCTTTTGGTAATCAAATTCAACCGTAGACGATATAAAACAACAGAACCTATTTAATTGAATACATTTATTGAATTTATATTCTATATTCAAAATTACAAGTTATTTTTTCTTTTTCTTAATCTTTTGCAATCTGGTCTGGGGCCTAAGCGCTCCCAACTCGTTCGCGGTTCGCTATTCACGTTCTACCTTACGCAGTTGCCGTCCAAAATAACAAGTAAATATAAAATAAAGTGACCTTTACTGTGTAACCAAAATGTTCAATGATACATTCAAACTACCTAAGTCTTGGCAACTTCACCTCAATGTGACCGATCAAATGGCACAGTGGTTAAAGCTTTGGCGTTTGGATCGGGGGGTGCCGGGTTCGATACCCAAAGTGAAATTTCATCAACAGATTTCGATCTGTGGTGAAATGTAACACATCTCTGACCCCATTTCGGTAAAACCCATGGGCCGACCCATCTTCCATGCCGGTACATGCTGGCATGGGAGCTTGCAATGTGCAGATGGTCTTAAATTGGTCCTATAGCCGTACGTCCTCGAGATGGCTGAATAGGCGTAAAGTAAAGACATAAAAACCACAACCACGAAAGAGCAGGGTGAGCTTTGAGCCCCAAAACATATTGCATTGTAAATAAATAAAAACAAAAACAAAATTGGGAAGCTGGTGTTCGCCTATCGCCCAGAATACAGATTGCAACCACTATAGTTTTGAAGTATTGAAAATGAACTAACTTCAATTTAACAGCGGTTTTTGATACGAGTAAAAGTTAATTTATTTTAATTATGTATATTAACTTGTTATTTTGGCTGGCAACTGCGTAAGGTAGGACGTGAATAGCGAACCGCGGAAGAGTTGGTTGTGCTTTGACCCCAGAACAGATAGCAAAGATTATTAAATAAAAATCTAAAAAAACCTATTGTTTGAATCTAGAATTTAAATTCAAAAAATTTATTAGACTAAATAGGTTCTGTTGTTTTATATTGACTACGGTTGAATTTGATTTGGAAAAGAATGGATATGATTTAGATAATGATGAATTTGATTTGGGAAAGGTTCAATATATTTTGAATAAAGGTGAATTTGATTTGGATAAAGTTGGATTTATTTGGAAAAGGATGATATTGTTTTGTATATAGATGAATTTTATTTACCAATTAATGAACTTTATTTGTATAAGGATGAATTCGGAGTGCAAGACCATATATCGTTAAAATAATATTACAATATCTCATTTATATTCACTATACTCAATTTCCATTAGTTGGCCATATTCCAGAACTGCCTCCAAAAATTAGGATAATAATCGGTTAAAAAATTGTTAACCTTTTGCGCTATCAATTAATTCGAAGAAATGTGTGGACATCCACTCAAAGAAACTCCAAATGAACTCCTCTTAAACGGCCGGACCGATTTAAATGAAATTTATGTGTGTATTTGCATGGGTTCCTGGATGCTTTAGATTCACAATTGGACCCGGTAGGTAGCACTACAATCGGGTTCTAGGATTTTTTTTTGTTTTTTGACGATTTTTTTTTTAAATTTTTCGCATACCCGAACATATGTATAACCCCAAAAAAGTAAGGCGCATACTCTCAAGCTGCAACGCTGCAAATAAAAAATGAACTATAGCTCGCATAACAACTTCCTGACCCCAAAGATCGTCAATTTCTTCAAAGCCACAAAAAGGCACATAAACGTAATTTTGATAAACATCAAATATTTTCATCCGTAAAAGCTTTTTAAAGCTCGAAATTTAAAATAAAAAACAATTTTAATAAAAAAACAAAAGGAAACATTTTTTGTATGTGTGCGTGCGTGTGTTCTGGCAAATGAGGAAAGATTGAACTTTTGATTAATGACCAATTTGTTGTTACAATTTTTCCTTTTTTTTCACTGTTACCATATAATAGCTTTTTATAACAAGCTTTTTAGGAGGATAACAAGAATTTTGTTTTTTTTTACGTTATTTCGGAAGATTATTTTGGCTTGATAACAGTATGAGATGATGCTGGAAAGAAGAATACGAAGAAAATGAAACAAAAATTAATAAATGATTGTAAGATTGATTGACGTTGTAGTAAGGATGATGATGATGATGATATTGAAAAGAAAATTTTAAAGCGTTCGATATTGGATGAAACACGTGTTTTTGTAAACGGGTGGTGAATAATAAATTGGATTTTACTTATAAAATGCGTAACGATCCCATCCTTAATACTATATTACTATTTAAGGCATGAGAATGAGATCCTGGAGATTAAGGAATTCCTACTAATCTTTCTTGTTATATTTATGTATATATAATACACAAAAGGATTAAATTTTTACGTCTCCTTCGCAAAGAGAGGCATTGTAGTAATTTTGGCTTGTTTTTGTGTTATTTTATAACCAAAACATGTCACTTGCGGTTTTGTTTTCAAAATGTATACCCTTTTAATACTGTGTACTGGTGTGGTGTATATATATAACGTTCAAATTGAGTGTGTGTGCGTTGTTAGGAGTTGTATGTCTCTTTGTCTCGTAATGTCTATCTCATTAAAAATATGAACCGAACAAAAAATAACCAAACAAGAAGAAATGTAATTAATCTTTTGTTAATTACTTTCCGAGAAATAATATAACAACAACAATAATAATTTATATTGTACAAGGAAAGCTTTTCGACGAAACTTTTCTTTTGCCTAGCATAGCAACAACACTTTCTCGCTTAAACTCAATTGTGATTGTTCATTACGACGACTATTGTTTGTTGCTTATACAAAGTAATTTTTTTTGTATAATGAATATTACCATAGAAAAAATTACTGGCGTATCCTTTTTTGTAAAAAAAGGAAGAAAAATTACTCCTGCAAAATTGTATCTCATTAAATTTTAAATGACTTCAAATTCAATTTAATTGTTTATGGGGTTTTGTGTCGTTCTGTACTTATCTAGAATTTTTTGTGAAAATGATAAATTTATTGGTGAGTTGCGTATATTTGTACATAAAAAATGGTTTACAAGAAGACATTATTTAATGACCTGTTTATGTGGACTTTAATGTTCGGCTGTTGTTAAGGAACAACTTTTAAATTACGATATAAAGTTTTTTGGGGTTTCTTCGTAGCTTGATCAAGATTCATAAAGGAAGATAATTTAACAAATTACTCGAAAAAAAAAATACTTGTTTATGTTTATATTGGATTGAAACCCTTTGCACTTCCTATAGGCATTATCATGGATTAGCAAAAAATTTCGCCACCAAATGCCTTAAAACTGACCTAGTTGTGTACCCATTTTAAGGAAATATCTTTCCACTTTCAAAAATGATATCTTGAAGTTAGGAGTAATACCAAATTACTTGCATTACTTGTCGGACCACCGATAATTGTCCTATATTCTAGACACTTGTTATGCTACCGGAAAGGCTGAAACTAACCGCAGAGGGTTAATAAATAGGAATTTTACGGAAAAAATAAATCAGAATATATAACAGATCCCACCCCTGGTAATCTATTAATAAACAAAATACAGAAACCTTTAAACGAAGCTCCAGCGAACGTAAACGCAAGCTGTCTAATCATACATTGGTTCTTCGAGATTAAATATGAACCAACTGATCGCCAAATACATTTAAATAACAACGACAAGATAATAATTGGTCGCCACAAAACAACACGCCTCAGTCGAAAAATATGGATTTGGAAACGCAATTGAAAAGCGGTATCACGACATACAGCAACTCCATACCAATTATAGAAAGACAAAGAAAACGAAAAACCGTAAGATACTTACAGATACTTGCCAATACTTTGAGTCGAGAAACTATACGTTTTGAAAATATATAATAGTGGTACACCAGTCACTCCCAACGGACAACAAGCAGGAAAAATAATACATTCAACTTACCACCGCATCCAGATGAGGAAAATGCAATTAATGCAGTTAAACGGTCTCCTAAGCAACAAAGTATCAAAGTAGAGAACCTATAGTGAAACTTTGAGTTGATCATTACAGTTTTGGAAGGAAATAGCGTCATTTTCTTGCTATTGTACCAATTTACCACCTCGTCTATGGCTTTTGATTGTATGTGGCTGTGGTTTTCCCGCGATTAATGTCTGCGCGTATGTAGATCACCTTTCTTCTTGTGTATACAATTTGATAGCGACTCAGCTATCTCTCTTTCCTCTGCTAGATGACCTTTAAAATGTGATAGTAATTTTGAAAAAAGTTCGTGTCTCACTTTCTAATATATGGAGAGTGCATCATTTAATCTGGCGTTATGGTGCATTGCGCTGTCATCGCTTTCAGTGAAAGTCTGTCTGACAAAAACCTAATCAACGGCCGGTTTCAGATCCGCCCTGTTGACTTCATGATTAGGGGATTCATCGCCAATTTGATTTGACTATTTTATAGTGTTGAGCGACCTGAAAGCGACCCTTAATTCATATGTTGAGCTTCATCTTGCATGCAGTAAATAAATATCTGATGTCATGAATTATTTTCAAGTAAAATTTCATCTCAAATGTATCTCGATAACATTGTAAAATTATTGAACTGAAAACTGAGATGTAATAATAATAAAAATTTGCAACATAAAATTTACAATGTAAAAATTTTATCTATTCGCTTGCGTATCAACATAAACATTCATAAATTTACATATAAATTTGATTAAGATTTTCAATAAAATCAGATTTCATTGTTGATTGATTTGTCGAAGACAAAGCCGGTGACGAAAAATCATAAAACAGGAAAATCACTTTCTATACTGAATCGCGCCACACAAAAGCTAAAATGTGTCACATAATATAGTCTTATATGTACATATGAACTCTGATTTATGTTATTTCGTATATATGTAGGATTTTTATGTTGCCTATCATTAAAAAAAATGGCGGATAAAAAAGGATGCGCGATTTAAATGATTTATATTTGAAGAGATCGACATGCATTGAGTTTACGAGTATATGATATGGGAAAAAGCTCGCAGCAGGATGATTCTATATAGAAATTTTTTTGCTGTACAGTGAGAATGACTGTCGTTTGTACATTCGGTTGATTTAATTAAAAATAAACGGCTTTATGGCATATAATTTATGACACACGTATAAGATTTATATGCTCTCTGTTTTACCTTCGAGATTTTATTTTTATGTCTCATAACTAATATTCGAATATTCGAGCAAAGATATTATTTGGTAGGTGGTTGTGTTTAATGTTACGTACATAAAGTACACACTTTCTATTTTAGTGGCAACATTTTATTTGGCTGGAACGTTATCACCAGAGAATTGAATGTGTTATGAATTTTGAATGTGTTATGAAGGCGCACTAAGGGAACGAGAAATATTTCACGAGCAATGCAAAATTTTGGATGTGCCTTTTAAATTATTCTGATCTATCTACATTCAACTGATTAGCATCCCAATATCCGTCTTACAATTTTTTTTACTATCCAGTTTTAATTTTCCGCTTCGTTGAGTACTATCAAAAAGCTTTACTCGTAAGAACATCCATTTTTCGATTCAGATTTTTATTTTTTCAATTTTCCGAAAGTCTACAAAGTCTAACAACAACAATAGTAGATGAAATGAAAAAAATTTCTTGTTATATATTTTTACCTTATTTTAATTATTATTTTTTTGTTAGCTCGAAGAAATTAATTAGTAGGTGTAAAAATTTATAATTGGTAGGGAAACGGTAGAAATAAAATTTGGTACAGAATTTAACCATGAGGAAATGGAAACAAGTCGGATAACGCAATGGTTTACAGGTGGGAAAAATTATTGTAAACATTATAATCTTATCCAAAGAAGTACATCTTGCACATTTAAAACGTAATTTCTATTTATACAAGCAAATCACGATAAAATTAAGCAGCAATATTATGAATATAATGTAACTTACCTATCAGGCTTTAAATTAAGTTAAACCGCAAATATGTTTTTCATTGCGAAACACCTGACGTAGACAGAAACTTCAAAATTAAAAATTTCCAAAAATCGTTGTTTCGATTAAATTTTACTAAAATGATATGGACCAATTTTGTAGCTAATTTAATTTAAATTCTTTCTGGCTTCAATAGTTTTTCAATTCTAATAAAAAAGAATTTTATCAAAATTTGTCATTTCCAAATCTATTTATAATGTTTTTGTTCTTAATCAATTTTTTCGCAGATCTTATATCGCCACACTTGGTTATCAAAGGCTTAGTTAGCTCCAATTCATCCAATTTACTCATTTTTAAAAATCAGATCCGGAACTCATCTTGGAGTACTATGCTATGTTTAACATAAAAAGATAGTTGCACCTCAGGTTAATTAAAATTGAAAATTTTCCAAAATTTGTATTAGATTCCCATTTTCATAGTGGACATATTGTGGAACAAGACGCAACATGCGGTTAAATCGAAACATCCCTCTACCAATTTCCCTAAATCATGATTCATTGCAATCATTTCCTAGACATTCGAAAATATCCTCTGTCAAATTGTGACAAAATCGCTCGAGCCGGAAAAATTAAAAGAGGGCCCGGGCTCCACCAAAGGACCTTTTAAACGAATTTTCAGAAGACATCATAGTCGTTTGAGGCGAAGCAAAATGTGAATAAGGCGAAGAAACGAGCTAATGTGACAGCAATGCAACCACCATAACATAGTGCAACATTCCGTAATATGATGAGACATGACGCCAAATATTTACTAGTAGATTCTAAAGGGATTCTTTTGCCAACACAAAAGAGATGCTCAAAACATAGCTAATGGTAAACTTAATGTTGAAGTTGCAAGCGCGTTATCGACACATTTGTATAATACTAAACATGACGTATTTTTAGATAATGTTAGAATATTGGAACAAGAAAATAATCTTTCAATTAGACGTGTGTTAGAGATGATTCATATTAAGAAGAATCCTGAAAGTATGAATAAACAAGCTGATTGCGCTTATTTACAAAATATGTACAATCATTTGATTAAAAACAATTAACATTTATGCTTTTAACGGATTTATTTTGGACACATATCTCAATTTTGATAAAGTAGTTTTAAGTGATTAAATTTTTATTTAAAACTGTATTTCTTAATTTTATCTAAATATTGTTTTTGTTATCATTTTACTACATTTAATATTTAACGTTTTTGATTTTTTAACATGTTTCTATTTACTTTAGCCTTATTGTATCAACATGCCTTTTCCAAAAACAATACTTCAATTCATTTAAAATTTTTCACTGTTTACAATAACATTATACCAAATATTTTAATTTACATTAATTTTGAAGTTTATATTTATTTTTTAACTTTTTTATACATATTATGAGTTTATAATTATTGTAAGTTTTTTTGTGAATTATCTTGTAATTGATTTTTTAGTAAAATTTGTAATATATTCATAGTTTTATGCCCTGAGGATAGTTGTAAATAAACAACTGAAACGTCGGCTCCGTAACAGAGTGTTTTATTGTATAGGCTTCAATTCCAGGAAAAAAAATTTGAAATATTCTAAAGGGTGTTTTTTTAAGCCTGATAGAACTTGAAATTGTAAAAAATAAAACAAAGGATTACATTTTCATGAAAAATATACTCTGGCCGATCTCGGTATACTCTGGCAATACATCATGAATAGACTCACACTTGAATAACGCTACGAAATTATTAAAATTTACTTTGAAAATCAGTCGTCCATTCGCGCAACTTATAGATGACTAAATGATTTTTATGGAGCACCATGAACAATGATTTTATGTTTGAAAATATGGATGACATTGATCTGGATGAGATGTGGTTTCAACAGGACGGCGCTACGTGCCATATGGCGACCGCAACCAATCGGCGACCTGTCAATTTGCCTCCAAGGTCGTACGATTTGATACCTATCGATTATGTCCTGTGGGGCTACGTGAAGTCACTGGTTTATGCTGATAAACCAGCAACTGACGCCTTGGAGGCCAGCTCGTGTTATTCGTGACATACGGAGAGCAGTGCTGGAAAAAGTGGCCCAAAATTGGACGTACAGAATGAGTTTCGCCAAGAATAGCAGCGGTGCCCTTATTTCCGAAATCATTTTCAAATATTAATGCCATGTATTGATCTTTCGAATGTAAAAAAATTTTTTGATTATAATTTATTTTTTTGTGCTATTTTTTCAATTTCAAGTTCTATCGAGCTTAAAAATAACCTCAATAGTACAAAAACGCGCAACATTCCGAAACATCGTGCAACATCACGCAACATGGTTGACATGACGCAGCATGTTACATTATCTAGCAATATCTTACAATATGATGCAACATCACGCAACATGGTGCAATTGATGCAACATCACACAACATGGTGCAACATTCTACAAAATGGTGGAACATTATGCAACATGGTGAAACAAGGTGCAACATGACGACCCATCCGGAGGGCTCCTTTTTTGCGAATTATCCAGAAATCAGAACCAATCTTGTAATAATTCCCTTCCATTCGATATCCCTGTTCCGCCAAATTTTATCAAAACTGTTTAGGGTTTAAATAAAATGTTAAAAGAATGTCCAAAGTCAACTTGACGCCACATAATGGAACATCTCACAACACCCTTAACAAAATGCAATACCAAGCAACATGGTGCAACATCACGCAACATGGTTAAAAATGAACAAACATGATCCTACATCTGACAATGTAATCCAAAATCCTACAACATGGCGCAACATGAGGCAACATGGTGTAACATCATGCGGCATGGTGCAAAATGTTCGTCACCGGATCACCCCTAAATAAATTTTCCCGATATAACCCATCAAAATCAGTTTTTGGTAATGAAAATCCGCTGCTTCACCAATTTTTATAAAAATCGTGTGAACCGAAAAAACTTTTTTTGGTATTTTCTTTAAATTTTACGAGCTGAGCAAAAACATAGAAAAAGGAACCCGGGGTTTTCGAGTATCAGAAATTGATTGCGATCCGCCAGTTTACACTAGTTGTGATTCAACCAAAAATTTCTTCTCTTCTTCCCTCCCCTCCTCCCCCCTGCCCATAAACTAAAATTTTGTTTTGCGTAATTTTTCAACACGAATTTTTTGTGTTGAACGAATCGGAACTTCAATACGGAAGTTCAATTCGAAATGAAAATTCTTTTACACATACATCGTTTACTCGAGTAAACGTAAGTTGTTCTAGTTAGGTTGTTGCTGTTCAACTAATATAAACAAGCCCGATGGATCTTATGGTTTTGAACTGAAAATACTCTTTTGTTATTTCAAATTCAAAAATGAACAAATGAATTTGTCATTTGTTTCGGTTACATAGTAAAAAATTAAAATGTCGGACGAACGCGTAACAATATTTTATCTACACGATTTAGCAAAAATTAACAAGGTATGAGGCCTTGTTTAATGTAATTAGAGGCAATTCCAAAAAGTGGAATTTTATTATGTCCCAATATTCTATTTAAGAAACCAATGAAAATTCTAGAAGAAGGAGACAAATTTAATTGGGTTTGTCGGCCACAACTTTGTAAATTCGTAAGTTTCCGGTGTAGTAATATTGCATTGGCACAATTATGTTACCACTTAAATACGTCACCAAGTACTGAAGTAGGTTTAAACTCAATTAATAGGCAAGTGGACCTGGTAGATTTTTATCTTTCGGTGTTTCTGTCTGTTGCATTTGAACATTTTCATTATCAATTTCAAAATTTTAACAGTTTAGTTAAAATAATTTTTCAATATATATTATCACATTTTCGAAAGGAAATAGAAATTTTGAGAAATTTTTCTGAGGCAAAAAATATTAATTTCTTTGGTAAGTGTCAACAATTATTCATTTGTCTAGCAATATTATGTAATATGCAGCGTTAGAGTTTATTGTTAATGATAAAACCAGATGGTAATGCAAATTAAAAATTTGAATATAATTTGGAATATTTTGATATATTTTAAACTGAAGCACTATAATATATAACGGTATGAAAAACAAAAAATAATCTAAATTGTCTCTACCAATTTTCGACATTGAATACTCAAAAATCAATTATCTAAGCTATTTTCGACACCAACATGCAGACAATTCCGAAACACGTGTAGACGCACAACATTGCTGATTCAGGCAAAAAAATTACCTCGTATCTACCTCAAGCCATTGCCCCCGGTCATTACCCTCGCCGTTATCCCACCCTCTAAAAAATAAATGTCCAAAACATGAAAAAGTTTCCAAAAATTCAGCTGATTACGGTACTACAATATACCATTTTGTGATGAGTTAAATTTTGTTTTTTAATTTTTTATTATGACGGGTTCGAGTTCAGCTTGAAAAGCTGAATCTAAAACTTTATTGTCACAAAAAATTGTAAACCTGTGTTAAATCTCAATAAAATCAAATTTTCAGCCACGCGCGCATTTTCGATTGCGCCTTTTTAAAAAATAAGTATAAATTCCAGGTAATTTACATCAATACGTTATATAACATAGTCATATTATGGTTCCTCTATCTAACTATATTTGGATATAGTTTTTTTCGTCAAGCGATGCGCCAGAATTGAAAACTACTCGAAGAATATATTTTCAGATAATAGTGACCATTTTCTAAAAATTTAAGAAAAATGGCCATTTGTGTGAAGCGCGTCCTGTTATGCGTGATGGTGCATGCTGGATGTACGGTGTATGCTGGTGTTGATTATCATAACTAAAATTTCTAAAATATATCTTTTGGATGTTAAAAACCGCATACCGCTCATTAAAGCAGGTTGCATTATGGCAATATGACGTGGCGTTTCGGGGAGAAAATATTATTGTAAAGTAAAATCTTAAGATATCACCAGAATGTTGTAGTATGCATACACTTCTATTTTCTCTTCTTCTAGAGTGCCTCGGTCGAATCTTTTGGGATATTTCGCTCTACATAATATCAATCAATCGTGGTCCTTTAATAAATTTTTATTTATTTATTTTTTGTTCCTTTATTTCTGATTAAAGAGCATAGGGGTCTACAATTTGTTTCAGATCAGCTAACACCGTCATTTACCAGGTTCCCGCGGGTTCCACCACAACATTCTTGTTATGTCATTCGGCCCTTTCCTCAGTGTGTGTCCTATCCCTCTCCACTTTCGTTTTGTCATGCTCAATTTCAATCAGTCTTGTTTGTCCCAATAGTTCTTCGTTAGTGATCTTGTTTGGCCAGAAACATTTTATCAGCCGTCTATGGCATTTGCTTACAAATACCTGTGCGGTGTTTCCATGTTTCATAGCCACACAGTAGTACTGATTTTACACAGGCAATGAACATCAGTCACTTTGTGTTCCTTGGCAGGACGAAAGCATTCCTGCTTTTATGAATCATATTAAATATGTTTCTAGCTTTATTGACGCGTTGGCTAATGATTTCTTCTATTGGGTTTCGCTACAGGTATAGAAATTTGTCAACCCAACCGTCTTCAACCGTTTCATGATTGATCAATATGTCTGCATGTTTGTGTTCAGTCTCATTGTGTTTGGCTTTCTGATGCTATTTTTGAAACCGACTTCATGAGCTAAAACTGATAACTTCTGGACTATCTGCTGCATGTCTATGTGTTTGTGCGATAGTAGACATATATCGTTTGGGTATTCCAGATCATTGAGTTGAATTAATGGATTCCACTTTTAGTACCAGTAATGGAGATGGTACAAGTTATTGTCTGACTCCTTGTATGTGTTATTGCATTTGTTCGGAATGTGGTTTTCGCGTAGTGCCTTTCAGATTGCGCTTCACGAAGGGTAGATATAGTGGTGAGCTCCATTCGTTAGATTGTTCGATGATGATGCAAATTGTATTGATGTGGTCTGTACTCGCCCTGGTCTGAAACCAGATTTATGCTGGTTGACTGTCGATGATATTCGCTAAAGAAAGACCATTGCTAATACTTTTGTTACGCCGTGCATACGACACCATGTGAAAAAAAATTTCAGAGGTATATGAAGTTAGGTCCAGATATTGCCTTCTGCCTCTAACGGAAACTACACATGGTGTTATTTCAAACATGTGAAACGTAAGGACTTTAAGGATCACATAGTTTCATATTCCTTTAGAAAGAGAATTAACATAATGAACCCAAAATGTGGACAGTTCAGTTTTTGAAAAAATTGGACTTAGTGTTGTATTCCTCCGGGGTACAGAAATATAAATATAATTATTCATATTCAGCCTATTGAGATTTTCAGTTTTTAATACTTAATACGAAATATTTCTTTATTTTTACTAAACCCTTGGAGGGCTAACTACCCATCATGTCAAAATATTTCATAATATATTTTTTCCACTACTAGTCGTAGAAGCCATCATTATTATGTGTTTTAGAAGCCTGAGAAACAAATTTTCTCGGGTAGTGGTTAAGAATATTTTATTATTGACCACTAATTAATAATGAAAGTGAACACTAGATGCAATGCTATTAAATAGAGAGGGAGATTATGATTATTCCCCATATTGATAAAGTAGATTACAATAAAAATAAAAAAATAAAAATAAAATTTACAAGATACCACGTATAAAAACACATAAACGTATAAATTAGTGTAAAAATATAAAGACGATTTTTGGGACAGAAACTAGTCTATTATATTTTCGAATATCTCACATATTTCAGGAGTCGTGCCGATTAAATCATCACTCTGCATTTTTTTTAGTTGACTGCGAACTTGACTCAACAAAATTAAAACTTCAAATAGTAAAACAAAATGCAGTGTCATTTTAAATTTAAGCTTACTACAATTCAGTAAAAAAATCGGGCTATTTCGACATAGTTAATATTATTAAAGAGCAAGAGTTTCCCTTATCAAATTAAATTTCTTATCAAGAAAAAACCTTAATGGTTGGTGTGCCTTCTACGACTAGTAGTGGAAAAAATAGTATATACACCACGCTTGAGAAGTGCTATAAACTCGCTCAGGCTATAATAGCATACTTCTCAGCCTTGGTGTATAATATACTATTTAACATATACCATTAAAAAATCCTCCGGTTTGATGACCTAAATCAGACATATAGGATCACGAACGCTGCACGGAAGTTGCAGACGATACTCCATCCCCATTCAAATAAGATTGAATTAAAACTGAACACAAAAACCAAATTTAAGAAAATAAATACAAACATTTTCACGTCGCACTAATATTTTAAGAAAAGTATTATGAACCAATACTAATTTTTCTCTCTTTGCATTAACGAAACATGTGAGTTTTTCACAGAAACACCCGCGATAATAATATAATGATCCCGCGAACATCCAAAAATTTTTTTTACACTTACGTAAAACGGCTCCTTCAGAAACGTCTTTTATGATACTGATAAATGGCTGTTGGATATAAATGAAGTAGTCCTGCTGTTCTTGTTAGCTTAGTGATACAAGAACGTATGACCACCACGTTTTTAATATTTAATTGGCAACATACGAGTAATGCAGAAAGAACTTAGCTAAAGCTAAAATGCTTGCAAGGAGCGGTAAGTGAAATACCAAACAAAACCAATTATGATTTTTTGTTACGAGCAGAAAAAAAAATCGAACAAAACCCAACAAATGTATATGTTATCAATATTAAACACCGAAGAATTTCAAAAAATGAACTGATCTTGCGAGCATCAATTTTTCGAAAAATCTTTGGTATTTACTACTAAATATTTATCGAAGGCAAGAATTTTTTTGTTCCATAGTTTGCTATAGATGTCTGAAAAATTGACGACAGCCGCTTATTGGTGACTTTGAGCCGATTTGATTTGAGGAAAAGAAAAGTCGTCGCCTTTCACTAACATTTTTTATTTTTATTCTGACAAATATTTTTAACGTGGCATTTGTTGCTGAGCAACAAAGCCATTTCGAAAAAATCTATTTTCTGCTAACAATAGTTGAATCACGTAAAAGATTTTACTACCACGAATCATTATTTAGTTTTATTTAATTTGTAGGATATATAGTTATGAATCACAGTGTACTTATATCTTTCTCTAACAATTACTTTGTTAGTGTTGTGCAACCATCTTAATTATCTACATACTAATTTTATAAAAACGTAATTTGTTTTGGTTGATGTTCTGACTAAATATGAACTAAAGTTTGTTATGCACTTATAAGTAAGATGGCGCCACATATTTACGTTTTGACACATTTTTCTGCAAAACCCAATTTGTGTTAAATAATGTTTCGGAACTAACAGGGATACCCAAATTAAATGGTAAATAGTATAACTAAACAGAATATGCTTGTTGCTTGCTAAATTTAGATTTCTAGTTTTCAGCTACTCTAAATATAAAAAACCTATTTTGATTACTTTCCAAATTTTGTAGGCGATTATCTACGTAGCACTACTGTTATCTTTTTGTAACCAGTGTTTATACCTATACATAGTGTGTGTGTGTGTGTGTGTGTGTGTTCCATTCGGTATAAAGGAAAGATAAACAAAAAGGATTTTCCATATAACCAGTTTATATTATTGTTGTGAGATTTTACTTAAGCCATTTTTATATTTTCATTGCTGGGCGGAAAGCTCTGTCGTGTGTATGTATTAATTTCGTTATCAATATCGATATTAAATATTTGTAACACAGATTTTCTTGTGTGAGACACAATTGAAATGGTTTTAAGATAACAAAAAGGACATTTCAAATACTTGAGGCTTATTCGCATATCGACAAAGAATTTTGTCTTTACTTTTATTTGTCATGTGGATGTGATAAACATAAAATAATAGTAAACCGATTTGATGTGAACATTGATGATGATGATGATGACGATGACATAAAAATCCAATGTACATTTAACTGTCACGTCACAATAATGTGGAAAGATTTTCTTGAACCAGTATATGGATAGGCTTATAAAAATAATAGATTCATCATCAACCATATACAATTTCCATTTATCTTAATTTTCTTATTCGTAGAAAACAATTTAATTAAAAGTGATTTCACATTTTGATATAAACAAGAAAATATTTTCTGGCCCAAAATCAACAAAATTTATTAAGACGATTAATTAATTTATTCAAAGTGTAATTGATAAGATAAATAAAATAATTTTTCGAACAATCGTCTTCTACACATTTGTTGCTGTCGTTATTGTTGTTCTTCATGTTTATCGCCAATCTTGGCCAACCAATGAAGGGTAACAATTTATTTTCTCATCAACGGTTACGTTATCTACATTGTGTAGATATAGACAAAAATTAAATAGAAATAATCTTCTATACGAAGAGAAGAAAATATCGGCATCTGTATATCTCGACATAGAACACGAAAGATGGAAACGAGACTTTCACATTAAATAAATCATTCTGGATTGAATAAATGAATATTAATTTTTCCGTATCGTAAAAATTTTGATGAACGTACGGAATAGATAACGGGTGAGAAATTTCTCATTTATGCGTGTAATTATGCGAGATACAGCTCTATTTTATGTAATAAATTCACAACTTAAGTGGATGCTACTTTGTTAAATTAACAATTCAAACGTTTTATTAAATTTAAAACGGTTGATACCAATAAATGAATATGGAGTTGAAGTCTTTAATGAAACGATCGTGTTTTATGTAGTGTTGTGTCGTATTGTTTACACGGCGTAGTTAATTAATATTCTACACGTTGTCCCTGCGTATGTAGACTAATTAAAATATGCTTAGACAAAGTAGAGAATGAAGACAACGTCGAAAATTATTATTTCTTTTAGAAATCAGCAAAAGTCTATGATTTCTTTGTTAATTGAACCATTTTAGGAGAGTTTCTCCTTTCCTGACATATAAAACGTTTGAACCGAAGTTTTTAAATGGTAATTACACACATTCACGATAATTTACAAGAGATTATAAGTTAGGCTTATATGATACCGACATATTAGCATATCTCGTCACCTTTCAGTATTCTGTGTATTCTGTTTGGAAGAATTAAGTGACGGTTTTGGATGGCATCCGTTAACCAATTCAACTCCTGTTGATGGTAGTAAAATCATACCAAATAGTCCATTGGGTGAAGGGTAAACCATTTCGCGAATATAGGAGCTTCGTTCATACCGTAATTTTGTTAACACAGGTCCATGAGCTGAGGCGTCCACAAGGGATAGTATGGGCAAGACACGAAAAGTACTGAATTTTTTAAGAACAGTACTTAATCCAGCCTGAAAGTATTTCCAACTCCTTTACCAACTCCACCAATATCCCAGCAACTTTACCACCAAATTTTAAGGCAAATTGAATTAAGTCTGATAGGGCTCACATTAAAACAGCATTTCAGTGTTGTTGAATGGTTTCTGCAGATAATAACTAAAAATTCGAGGGTTCGATCTCCAAGTGTTGGTATATTCAATTAATCATTAGTTAGAAAAAAACACTTAAAATGTGTGAATAAGTTGCACTCACCTACCATTTTAAAAATCCTTGAATATGATATTTAAATTAAACTAAAACTTAGCACAACACATTTTTTATTTAAAATACGAAACTTAGTTTTGTTAAACAGGCCCAACTAAAGTTGTTGAAAACGTTTTCTAAAATATTTTTAATAAAAGGGCACAATTCGATTTAAAAAATTTAATTATCATTTCAAAATTCCCATAGGCGTTTGCAAAACGACACAATTTTAGATAAAACACTATTTATGCAATAAACTTTGTTGGCAAAAAGGCACAATTTAAGATAATTTGTTTTATTTTTTACTAAAAACCGATTTTGAATTATTTACGTAACCGGATTAAGTCGAGTTGTGTCCCTTTTCAAAAAATAAAAGTTGATTTAATTTCGATTTGTATACCAATTAGGTTCAATTTGTTGGTTGGCCCTTTTACCAAATGTAAGAGACGAGTTGTGTCCTTTTGATGTTTAAACTTAATTTTTATTGTATTTGTCAACATAAAACACGGGTTTGATAGATACTTGGTTTTTGGTTAGGAAATTCAGAATAATAAGGAAATCTTCATTATCGACTATTTCATTTTCGGTTAAGTTTAACTTTGTCGTATAATCTAAAGGAAACCAATAATAATTTTTTCCTTTCAGGATTATGGACGAGTGGGCACATAAATTGCATTTATGTATTTTCAGTTTATAATTTGAAGGCAGTCCTTATATTACAGTTATATATTTATTGGCGTTTTGTGGAAACTATCAAGTCAATAGGTCTAACTAGCAATAATTTCAAAGCATATAAGGCATGTAATCTCCTTTATAGCTAAAATGACAAATGGTAGTATACGAATATAATTAAATATACCGCCCAAGTAACAATTGGCTATGTAAATTGTCCTAGACCGCAAAACCAAGGCTCTTACAACGTCGTGAAATCCGAAAAATTACACAAATTAGTTATGAATGGTAGATAAATATTTAGTAACTTTTGAAAACGTTGTTACAGTAAAAAAATAGCTAATTAGCTTAAGTAGGTTTATAAGACATTGCAGCAGCGATTTTGTTACACACAATAAAGCAAAAAACTCGAGATAAAAGCAATTTTGTTGCAGTAAGATAAGTAGGAATAAAGGCACTGTAGAAGGGTTTATTGTTATATGCCGGAACGAAAAAGTTCGGGAGGAAAGCATTTTTGCTGCTCCAGTCAACCGCAAATAAGTACGACATCTCTATAGTTTTGACATTTATGGTATACAATCAAATAAAAGGTGTTGGTTCTTTATTATACTTGGCGAATATATTGGCGAACAAGATTTGCATACTTATTTTAGTACATAACAAAAATATAAAATCAACACCACATTTTATAGAAAAAAACAAAAAGTCACAAACAACCATGTAAATAATAAACTACTTTCTAGATCAAGTAGTAGATGACAATTTAACTACTACTGCAGAGCTTCGTATTTAATTTGAACCATCTTAGCGTATATTATCTGAATTACAAACTTTGTCAGATTTTGAATGTTATAATAATGATGGAGTTGAATACGAATATTATTTAAATGGTAGCGAAGATGAAGAGGACAAAGAACAAGATTTTGTGAAAAAAATAAAGATTGGCGATACATTTTAGTATAGCACAAACTGCATTGAAAGACCTTTTATCTATTTCGAACTACTTTTAAAAAAATAAACAATTACAAAAACTGCCAACTGATCCGCGCACCTTGCTAAACACACCGCAGAAAATTGACAGTATCTTATCTTTGGATGGCGGATCTTATTGGCATATTGGCAGTGAAACATTGCTTAGAATTATATTTTAAATTCTTAGACCGCCAAATGTCAATCAATTTAAATATAAATATTGATTGAATCCCCATTGACAGAAAATGTACTGAGATTGTAATTATTGCGCGATCTGAAAATAATTTCGAACATCAACTTTCAGAAATACAGTTGTATTGTACAGTGGTATGTCAAATTTATAAAAGAAAAACTGCTTATCTCAAATCAAAATTACTTATACCATACAGCGAAACAGCTTAACACGAAGTGAAATTGCTTAACACACAACTAAACTGTAGTGTTTCACACACGGCACATTCTATAATTACACAATGTTGTTAACCCTCCAGCAGGTACAGTTGTTTCAAAATGTTAATGAAAATTTGACAATTCGCGTACATAAAGAAAATGTAAATAAATATATGATGGAAAATAAAGAGGAAATTTGAATTTTTGAGGTTATTTATATACATTTTGTATTGTATTTCTCACTATTTTAATGGAACTTTTCTTTCAGAGGATCAGATCGCAATCTGTTTCACTTTTTATATTGTCTCAAATAATTTTCTGAATGGAAAGTTTTTCATTATGCATTTTTGTCTAGATTGTAAATACAAATAAAATTTAAACTTAACTGCAAAGTGGTGTGTGCCAGTTGTTTAATTAAAATCGTGAATTGTAAATTAAATATAAATTTAATTAAATTAATTGAAAATGTAATCATGATTTTTTATTATTCTTATTATTAAGTTCATAATTATTAAATCAAATAATTTGTCATATTTTCGTACCCAGTATTAGTAATTCCTATACGACAATTTTAAAACTAATGCCGGGTTTCCACCAAACGAACAATTTTTAAAATAGTTCTGTTCTCAGTTGTAATTGGCCCGTTATTAGAATTATCATCTGATGATATGTCACTGTTCTGAAAATAGGTTAAAAAATATGAAGAAAATATAAATATTTTGAATATATAATGATACAAATAAATAATAGTTGTCAATATGTTTTAGGTACCCACAAATCCAGAAGAATGGGAAAAATTGCAAGTGACTATAACTCTATGTGGAATTTTCCGATGTGCTTTGGGAGCATGGACGGCAAACACGTTATTATACAATCTCCAAAGTTCAGCGGCAGTGAATTTTATAATTATAAAGGAACATTTAACATTGTGCTATTTGCTGTAGTAGATGCTAATTATAAATTCATTTATATTCATGTTGGTTCTCAAGGGCGAATTTCAGACGGAGGTGTCTTCAAAAACACAGCGTTCGCAAAGGCTCTTCTACGTTTGAAGCTTAATTTGCCTCCAGAATCAACCCTACCAAGGCGAACAGAACCTGTACCGTACATTTTAGTGGCAGACGACGCGTTCCCGTTGTCATTAAATATAATGAAACCGTTTCCAGGCCATCACGTACGTGGATCAAAAGAACGAATATTTAATTATCGCCTTTCAAGAGCAAGAAGTGTGGTAGAGAATGTCTTCGGTATTTTAGCTTCCGTATTTAGAGTTCTGCGTAAGCCTATACTCTTAGAACCATCAAAGGCAGAAAAAATAGTTCTTGCATGTACATGTTTACATATCTTCTTACGCAGAGATTCATAATCAAGAAATATATACTGTCCACCAGGTTCTTTTGACTTGGAAGATTTTGAAACAGGTATTGTGTTAGAAGGAGCTTGGAGACAAGATTCAAATGCACTTCAGTCTTTATTACCAATTCAACGAAAGGCAAGAAAACCTGCTGCGCGACCACTTCTTATACGAAACGAATTCAGCAAATATTAAACATCGCAACTGGGACAGGTACCATGGCAAGATTCTTGCCAGTAATTATAACATATTATACATTTACGTTATATAAATAAAAATACAAAAAAAAAATATTTGTTTTTAAATATGCCTCGCAATTAAAAACTTACCTCCATATCCAAATTTAAACCACCTTCCCGTCCTTTCCTCGGTTTGTTCTTATCATTCGGGAAGCTCATGGCATCATATCCAAACCACTTGGCAACAAAGGAGTGACCAGCACCAAACTTTTTCATGTTTTTGTACTTTTTCCTTTCGCGCTTGTACTGACTAATTAAATTTTTGATTTTTCTATCAACTTCATAGGTGGAAATTTCGAAGAAATTGCCAATTTCCTTCAGTGAATCTTGTTTTTTATTTTTATTTTTATAGTCAGTATTTGTTGGGTCCCACAAGTTAGTATGTTGCCGATACATTTCAATAAGATTGCTGCACTCAATTTTAGTCCACTGTTTTCTGAAAGTCATTACCTAAACTTAAATTAAAATTATGTATAGGTAGGTATAATATATTATCCCGTAAACTCGTTTATTCATAGCAAAAATTGATATAAAAGTGTATAAACTAAAAACTTTAACTATTTATTATGAAATATTTAGTTATAATTAAATAAATAGTTTAACTCTAAAAAATAAAAAACGGTATTTACTTTTAAATGATGACAGTCTTCAAAAATTTCGATAAAGTTAATAAAATGTTCAACCAAATGTTACACAAAACAAAACTGCAAAAAAACCTGTTTCAATAGAACCGCCTAAAAAACGAAAACAAACTTGTTTTCCTTTGATCTTACCGACTCGACATGGGAAAATGTTTGTTTACTAAAAACACTGTTCTCCGACAAAAAAGTTTTAAAAACTGTTTATTTTTTGCAAAACATTACAGTTTTTGTTGAGAAAAACAGTTTTTGTTTGTGTTTGTTGTTTTGTTCGTTTGGTGGAAACCCGGCATTATATTCAATTTTCCCACATTGAAATTTCTTTTTACAGTCATAAAAAATGGCTGATATAGGGTTAAGGTAAATAATCATTACATGAAAAGTCCGACAGCTGTATCGCTTAGCACAAAGCAATTGCATTATGATTACTGATTTCCTCATCCAAAAGCTGATTAGTTATTTAAAACGTTTACTATATTTGGGCAACTTTTTCGTAAATCCTTATTACACTTTAGCTGTGATAATATTAAATTTACCATAAATAATTAAACTCGTTACCTGTAAAGTTATTTAGGTGTTAATTATAGTAAAGCCATCTTTTAATTTTATATTTCTGTGCATAAAAATGACTGCCTCATTTATCTAGTAGAAAAAATTCCACAAAACCCAGTTTATCACATGAAAATATTGTAAAAACACCAATTTCGTGCTTTTGGTTAGTTACCAGATGCTTTTTAACAGATTTGAACTTTTTTTCAGAAAAAATAAATTTTTCAAAATAATTTTTGATATTGATTTTATTTTTAATATCAAATATTTTTAGGTCGCGTTTTTCTTTTCTGAGCTAGTTTTACAAACTGGTCGATGAAACTTGTTTCATCATAAGAAGAAATCACATTATCCCTGTCCATATTTCATAACATATTAGTGACATTTATTATTGAAGTATGAATAAATCAAACATAAAAAAATGATTTTTGCTATAATTTTTATACAAATTATTATTGTTTCAATAATGTTCAAAATAATAGCTAGTTAGTTATTTCCGACTATTTTGCTAATTTGAAACTAATTCCCTTAACTAACTATGTATATTGCTTTTTAACCAGAGGATTTGCATCTAAAACATGTTTGCTGTTATGGCATTACTTTCTCTTATGTAACTATTTCGTGTTAAGTACAGCAAAATTGCAAATACAACGTTTTTGCTATTTGGGAACCTAAGTCATTAGATTAATCAAAATAATGCCTTGAAAGTAGTTTACAATTTATAACGAATTTACTGTTTGACGTTGCTATAACATATCGACAAGCAAATGACGATTACCATTTTTGCTGGCATTACGTTGACAAACCAACAAATTTATGATTTTTGTTATTATTTTAAGAAGTTATTGTAACTAAATTGCTGTAAATTTTAGATGGCACGTTTTGACAATTCCAAATTGTTAGTTAGGCAGGTTGTCGATTTTGTACGAAAAGTCACCAAACCGGAAAAATATAGTATTGAGCATCTTGTTTGGTCTTGGATTGACTTTTCTATGCGTAAACATTTCAAAATATTAGAACCACATAATTCGAATAATTTTCATATTTTTGAATTAATTTGAAAATAATTCACACATTTAAATATTACATCATAAACAAAAAATGTTATAATAAAAAAGAGAGAAAATACAAGGAAATGTAGCAAAAAAAAATTAGAAAAACAACTTTAACCAACTTCAAGTCAATCATTTTGACATTTAATTTTTGGTTTGCAATTAAACACCAAAATATGCCTAATATTAAAATAAATTGGTTAATTTGCAAAATATGACACCATACCTTTATTAAAACCTGGCATTCTTTCATGCCTCCAAGTTTGTTTTATACAATCCCAAGTTCTTGTGTATGAATGATGCTGATCCTGCAGATGGGCTCTTATCACTTGGTATGAGTATGTACATACAGCTGCTATTAATTTTGAGATTGCAGCAAAAGTTAAATGTTGTGCTCTGAAATATTAGATACATTAAATTTATTGTAACGTACGAATTATCTTTAGATCCACTAGCAAGTTTTGTGCCAATGGGATTTTCATTTCTTCGTAGGTTATAAATTGATGTGCCCCATGAGTAACGCCAAACATTTCAGGAATGAAATCACAATATAAACCGGACATATCTTCAATTTAATAAATTTTCATGAAAGCATCAAACATGCCGTGTTAATTTTTGATTCGGGTACATTTTTAACCGTCCCATCTGAATATGATTTGAATATGAAAACATAGCCTTGTTTTTACTATTTATGTTTTATCCAACCTGGCCCGGCATATCCGCATATACAACACAACGGTCATTTTTTGTCAATTTCCTGTTTTAAATGAAGTAAGGAACAATCAAAAATAGTGTACTAAAAAAATGTCCTGTTTAATCAGAGTTAAAAATCAAAATATAATTTATCGCGGTCTAGAGCAGCATTTTCAAAAAAAAAACGCAGCAATGAAAAATAAAACAAATCTACATAAGTTAATATTAAACATAACATAAAATCCTAAAACCATAAAATATTACTTCATTCCACCGCTCAAAAGCAGCGAATAGAAGAGGTGAGTAGACGTCAGTATCAAAAAAAAATTAAACCGATTCAACCGGATCCATTTATTTTTGTACCTGCCATCGCAAAAATGACGATAGCACACAAAATTCATGCTCACCTCGCCAACTCGCGCTGTCATTTTGGGTACCAAGTTAATTCTCAGGTGATCCTAATATCATCAAAATACCCCTGGACAAAGATTTCTATTCTGAAATGGATTTCGTCAGGCGAATAAGTGAACGTGTTATTTAAATTTATTACCCTAAATGTGAGCTATTTCTTGATTAAGCAACAATTACGATTTTTTTTTTTTTTTTGTAAAGTTCTCGCTTGCATTAAATTTCCCTATTTTATTTAGCATGCCGTACCCTAGTACCTCAACTATCCTGATTTGTTCAATTACCATTTTCTTAAATTTTAATTTTTCCTTAAGTTTTATATTTAAATTAAAATTTAAATTCTTATTTTGTATTCTGTTCGTATTAATTATCTACCAGTAGCAGCCTTAGCTAACAGTGCCAGATATATACACAAGAGCATGAAAAATTATTTTTGTCCTAGAAACGAATATAAGAAGATGAAATACAACAAAAAATCGGCACAAACAAAATGAGAAAGGTTAAACTATTTAAGTTGATGGGAAAAATTAAGATAAATAATTGTGGCAATAAAGCATCTACATAACCTTGATATCTCCTTTAAGATTTGCGATGAGAAAAGATTAGGGATTTAATGAAAATACGAAAAAATTTAGGTACTTTTTTATAATGTTTACATACATTTGAATTAATTATTTTAAGACTTAAGAGAGATGATATTTTTCTCTGTGTGTATGTGTGTCTGTTTGTTTTTCGGTTGTTTATTTTTGTACGGGGGTGATCTAGATTATATAAGCAGTACGTGCAGGGTAAGATGAGATGTACTTAAGTTTCCAAATATTTACGTTTGACAAACAACGAACGAACATCTTTCTATATAAGATATATGAGTGTATCTTTCATGATGATGGAGGTTACATCGTTGATTTACGTTCCACCTGATTGAAATGTGACTGAGAATTTATATTATATTTCAATTTCAATTAAAATGCTGACTGATTAGATTGCATCCCGTCTTATCTTTAAAATTGGATTAGAATTTTTAGAAATTATTATTTGTTGAGTACTTTCATTTGGTTTTATCGCATCAAAAATCATTTGCTTGTTTCACATGTCACTTCAAGTTATGAGGATTAAAGAAAATGATCTATGTGAAATTAATCCAGAAATTCACACTTCCAAGAGCAAAAATTGTTTCAGGCAACCCTAGCTCGAGAGTAAAGAGCAAACATTACATTATTAATAATTAAGCAATATTTGACCGAATAATTTATCTCGTTCAAATTGAATCCAACAAATTCCATATAACGAACGCTTCAGCCGTTAAACCGATTGCCATAAAATTCTTACCAGATAATTCCTCAGTCAAAAAGTCCCGAGCCTGACACATAGATGTTGCATCTAATAAAAAACTCATATGATTTTTGAAAAGTATACATGATAAAGGTTCTTAAAGGTTATTTGCAAAACATTTTTAACGATTTTCAATAAAAATGAAACAGTCATTTCAAGTTTTGTTAATAAAGGTTATATCTGGGTATTTAGAAATTTGCGGAATTAATTGATGTGCACTATAGAACATATTTAAACTTTTATCTCAAAAACTACTAGAAAAATCAAAATTTTGACAACAATTCTCAATTTTACAACTAAGAAAAAATCAAAATCATTATTAACTTCAAATTGTATAAAAATGTCTGATAGAACCTGGAAGAAACCATCCGAAGCATCCAAAAAAGCAAATATCAGCCGGTAAGGTTTGGCCTCTGTATTTCTCACTTCGCAAGGTATTTAACTTGTCGACTATTTTGAGAAAGGGAAGACCAACAACAGCGAATATCACATGTCATTATTGATGCGTTTAAAGGAAGCAGTTGCAAAAAGTGGCCCCAAATACAAAATAAAAAATGCCCTTTCCCCAAGACATTGCATTGTGCCACAAACCGTTGGCTATACAATGACAAAATTACATGAATTAAGGTTCGAATTGCTTCCTCATCCATTGCATTTTCCGGATCTAACTCTCAGAGACTACTACCTGTTCGCACACCTCAAAAATGGTCTACAAAAAAAATTTGCTGAAAAAAACGAAAATGTTGAGGACATCATTTTACAAAAAAGGCATCAAAACGTTAGAGAAGCTTTGGAATGAATGTATGACTTTTCAAGGAAACTATATTGATGAATAACTAATTAGATTAGGTAGGAAAGATACAAGAATAAAGCAAAAGGCGGTTATATTTTTTTTTTGATGAATAAAGTCGAATTTTGCAAAAAATGATTTTTAGTAGTTAGCCTCGGGACTTATTGAACGACGAGTTATGATTTGCATGCCGAGGACCAATCTAAGATATGTTTTTTTTTTTAAAATTTCGTTTCGTTTGCCGAATAAAAGTTCGTTAAATTTTCGGGGTTTTTGTAGTAACTTGGACAAATTTTGAGACCCTCCAAATTGTGAGAACATCGTTATTGTTTAACATACGACATTCAAACACTCTTTTGACAATATGATATTAATAAGACGCTTGACGATTTATGATATTGTAAAGTAATGTCATTTGGTATTTGTACCAGGCAATATTTACGTAAATATCAAAAATATTTACAAGTCAATCAAGACAAATCGAAGCAATTTTTACATTTTATTAAATGTTGATACAATTTCCGGTTATTAATGTTCTAATTAAAGAATTACCAGTATGCTATGGCAATTGTTGGGAAGTATGGGAAGACGGATCATTTTATCACCACGAAAAGTGGAATATTGGCTAAACTTGGTAAGTAGAATTTTTCGGCTAAAGTTGAATAATTTGGTAGCAGAAATTATGAAAAAATCTCTTTTTGAATCTGTGAACACAACCGTTCATGTAACAGGGTTTCTAAAGCGGGTATTGCCACATGCTCACATTTTAATAACTTTGGATGAGAAATCAAAATTGCGAACGGAGGAAGACATCGACAAAGTTGTTAATGCTGTCATTGATAGAAATATGATTTATAACCATGCGGCAACCGTAATCCTAAGTCCAAGCATAGTGCAAGAGAATTATTTAAACATTTTTCAAAATAATTTCAAGATGTTACATTTGCAAATGACAACGGATATCCCAAATGAGACAGCTCTATGCATGTATTTGTGCGTTTTCCTCGCCATCTGATTCTTTTTTACTTTGGAATGAAAATAAGAAAAGCGTGACTGAAGATATACATATGACGCAAACCTCACGGAAGGGATGAGCCTTGCACCAGTTGCAAAGCTTATGCTTTAAAGGACATTTAATCCTCTTTAAGAATACTTTAATGATTTGCTCTAGAGTGTTTCAACTGAACCATTCCTCTTTTTATATCGAACACTCAAGTGTATTTTACAAAACTGTTGGTGCACCTGAAGATAAAACCAGAAAGCCAGAATGTTATTCCTGAAGGCATTGGAAAAAAGTTTTTTTATTAGAAAGCACTTAGTTTGGCTACGGTGACAAATGGAGTAGCTAATATTGTTATTAATTAATGGACAAACATGCTATTCGTTTTTTAGCTGATTCGCGCAAAATTTATTATTATAAGAGTGCATTATGGCATCCAGTCATGTTCTCAATACAGTCCTTTTGACAAGTTGGTGCAAAAAATTAAGCAAAAAACATTCCATTTTGTGAAAAGGTTTTGTTAATTGCAGGGATTTCCTCCATTGTTAAGATATTATTCCAAATACAATGTAGTCAGCTGTGGTCAAGCTTGAAATTCTAGAATCTTTCTGTAAATTAACTCAGAAAATTGCCGAGAGAGGGCTAAATTTTGTATAGTGAGCAAATAATGTGTTTAACTATTAAGTTGGTGGAAATGATAAAGCAAAATTATATAAATCTTTTTCGGGTTCACATCCATTCACTTTTTTTATATTACCAATATTAACATAAAAAAGCCATGTGATTGAACCTATGAAGTGGATGCCTTCCATGCTACCATGTCATACTGAAAATTGTTTAATTTAGCCAAGGTTATCAGCAATTAGCTTAGGCTTCAATGGATAAAACACACATTAATCCAAAGATAACCGATTATGTAACCTACAATATGAGGAGGCTAAACCATGCTATGGGATGTGGCGATAAAAAAAAATCAGAAACTACAGTATCTCTATCAAGTTTTTGAAGATTACATCATCTATTGTTTTTAAAGTATACTCACTATTAAAATGAAACTTTTATGAAAAGTTCACAAACTCTTAATACCAGTACCAAAACATCATATAATTCCATAAAATTTGACTTATGAGAAAACATTAAAACTTACATCACAAAAAATCGTTTGACATAAAGGAAATTTCACCTATTACCGATTAAAACTTTATGGCTTAGTCATAATTTTGTTCAAGTTCGACATATACACAAGAAGAAATTATAAAGAACAACTTTACATACATCCGAGACAAAAAAGCTCTTAGCTTTTTATTTTTATTATTTTTAACAAAATGTTTGTGTATGGTAATGATGTATGGTAATCCTTTTATTGTTTTAATGCGAATTTAAAGAGTTTTTGGGTATATAATATATAAGTAAGTACATATAAGCAAATTATGCTTCGTCATATACACACACACGTACACATATCTAATATTAACTTATAAAAGCATCGTGTATTATACCGTCTAAATATAAACATAAAATTATGTTAAATTAATTAGCGGCTGTATACATAAAGAAATATGAGAGTCATAATTTGAAATTGATCGCACTTTGCCTAAACCAACAATAAATTTTTTCGTAATTTATTCAAAGAAATGTGTAGAAGTACGACATAACACTTATCGTAAATATTAGATAAGCTCTGCGAAAAAGACGTTTGATGTTTTCCAATTAGGCTCAGGAGAAAATCGCAGATAAGTTTCCGTTGAATTTAAAATATAGAAAAGTTAAGGGAACAATTTCACAATCTATTAGACACAAAGAGGAGGGGTCAAGCCCATCACACAGGTTTCCCAAATTGCATTAACTGTAGAACCAGAGACCTATCAATTGATAGCGAAGGTGTCCCAACATCGAGTACAAGGTGTTACTCTTAATTACACTTTTAATTGATTTGGCTAGCACTATTGAGGAAAGTGCTCCGATTACATTTCGATGAAATCCGCAAAAACAACTAAGGAAATTAGAACAAGATCTCAGAATATATTTCCAAAATATTAGCATATCAACATTTTTCTCGAAAATATTAACTTTCCTGGCCTGTTACGGAGACAATCGGAGGATTTTGCACACTACGTTGCTTCAAACGCAACTAGTAGAAAGAAAACCTTAGTCACATGTTCACACCTCAACGAAGAATATATGAAGTATGTTTAAGGGAGTGAGGGAAATATTTTAAAAGTCAGAATTTGTAGAATGCTGTACGTGAAAGCATGTACGATTTTAAATATGATTTTGAATGTACAAAAAATATTTAGGAAATGGAATGTCCTTACGAAGTGTTGAAGAGAGTAGTCAGGAAATGATTGGCAGGTGTGTGTGGGATGAGTTCTTTGGTTCTAAATTCACAACTTTAGGTACGAATCGTGTAAGGCATGAATTGTTTACTGAAGGTACTAAATAAAACAATGGCGGGGTGATATATGTTGTGGCCAACACACGACTTTCTTTAACAACGGAAGTATTAGGTATGCAGCAAGATACTCGGCTCTGAAGTTGTTTGCATTAAAATATACTTGAACGCATTAAAATCTCCTGCCATTTTGAATATATGTAGCTTAATCATTGCTGTTTTTATGACATAAGTTTCAGTTATTTACAAGCTGTCGTTCAGTGTGCATCAATTTTGAGTGATAGGAGTCGATAAGCAACATTTACGTCATTCATGTGATGTTGCTGTTTTCAAATGAAAAAAATAACTATGGAATTGATTAATTCGACTTTGAGTGAACATTCTGTGAGTCACTCAACAATAAAAAAGTGGTTTGTAAGATTCGTGATGGCAATTTTAGTCTTGAGGACGATACACGTCCAGATGCAGTAGAACAATTCGAAGACGAACAACTTAAATATAAAGACAAAGGACTTAAAATACGTGTTAAAACTGAAAAGGAGCTGCGGAACAGTTAGAAGTTACTCACCAAGCAATATCACTTCGATTGCTTCGACAGCTGAACGTTATCATGCTCAATTGATCAAGTTAAGTGATGCGCTGGAGAAAAAAGACCATTTACTTGTCAAGGAAGTCGGAAGGTGGTATTACTGCATGATAACGCTCGTCCACATACAGCAAAATCAATCCAACTCATTTTATCCTTAAGCTACGAAGTTTTACAACATGCGGTTTTCCAGATTCGGCCCCCTCTGATTACCACTTATTCAGATCGATGCCATCATATATGAAGGACCAGCGGTTTACGAAAGTTGAAGATGTGCACCAATTTTCTATCGCGACAAAAGACCATAGAGAGTAATGACGAATATTTCAATAATTTTTCTTTGTAACAATTATAGTTTCAATAAAGTTTAATTTGACAAAAAGCAGTTTCTACTAGCACACCTAGGTTTCGAATACACTACACATAATTTCTAAGGCGAGAAAATAAACTTACCGGAATTTTGGTAAACATCTAATTCCTACACAGTCCACGTCCATCGCCCTGCTTATGCATTTCAAAATGCGTTTTACCACATTCACATGCGCTGCTGCTGGTTTCTTGCAACGTCTACGTTCAGAAAAGCTATCGTGAAATCCCTCACTATCATATGTATCTTGTTTCGTGCAATGCTTCCATCTAGATTTGGCTTTAGTTTCTAGGCCCAACGATTATCAATCCCCTTTTGGTTCTTTGGTGGATCACCGCTGTTTTATCGTTTACTGCATGATCGCGTTTTCGATGTTCTTCTCACGAATGACAATATTGTCCAGTGCGGCTGTTGATTTTTCCAGAATAAAAATTACGTTACGAGCTACTTCAATATTACATCGAGGTGAAGTTATCAAGACGTTGGACGTTTGGGTTCGAACTAATGAAACAATGAATTCTTTCAGTGACCAAACTACAAAAATATTGAAAATACTTAGTCAAATAAGATAAAAATTAAGGTCACGAAAGGGTTGACAGTTGTGAAACATAATAATTCGCTAAGGCATTGTGATTATACTTTGCATGTAAGTTCAAAGTACTTTCAATATTTTTGTAGTTTGGTCAGTGCAGTATAGAGCAATCTGATGAGTCAACAAATTTTTTAATTTAAAGAATGCAATGTTTCATTAGTTCGAAACCAAACTTATAACTCCTTGGTAACCTCACCTCGATGTAAAATAATATCTAGCGATCGCCCAGAATGACCCAATTGAGATATAAAATCTCAATTTTGTTCGTCTCCGGATTCCAAACTCAAACACCTCTGATCAGAAATTCCGCAAATGATCGATTTTCTTCTCCTTTTTACCATAATTCATACAGTGATTTCTCAGGCTCTGTGCTCGTTCTCGTTCGATTCAGTACATGCACTGCCAGAATGGAAGCCTCCGCTAAGGATTTGTAGTCCATCTGCTCCGCATGAATTTGCTGCGACCTCTGACTTTTTAAAAGCAGAAAGTAATACCCATTCGAAACCATTTGCAAACGCCCACAACGTCCGCATGAATATTTTCGCCACATTCACAACTTTGAACAGTACACGTTGCAATATCATCGCCCCACTTCTTTGTGAATCTATAATACAGCTGTTGTAAATACATAATAATATTCACCTTTGATGTTTGTTCATACGTACTTTTGAGCGTGGCTCACATCGAAGCTGCCAAGTCACAATTTTTGATTTGCAGCAATAGCTGCGTTCTGCACGCACCGCCGAAATTGCACGTCTATTCTGGGGATCATTTTGTTTCCATGTCTTGGTATTCATCGTATTTAGAGAGAATAACTTGTTACCCCTAAGCTTGCGGGTTTTGTCAATGGGGACTCGATAATTAAATATGTAGTAAAGGTGTGTATGAGACACGATAAAAATATAAAAATGTAGTTCCAGTATTTTTGGATACGTCAAATTCCTGTAAATTTGAAATTTCAACGGAAAGTGTGCGTCTGGATAGAAAATTTAATATTTGTGAGAGAAAGGTTATTTTAAAAGTTCGGGAGTATAGATTGGAAAGGGGTGTGAAATAAAGGGCTACCAATCCAGAGATAAGATCATTTTTACATATCCCAGCAAAAATATTGTCGAATCGATGAAATCATCTGTGCATTGAACACCGAGTTATTTGCTATGCTATAAGGAATTAAGTTGACCTTGAATAGGAAAAAGAGAAAAATTTATATTTTAAGATTTCCAGTGGCACTATATCCTGGCTTTCGTTGGCAATTGGGAAATATATTTTCATATCATTTTTACGCAAAGAATGAATATGACCGCGTCAGAATAACACTAAATTAAGAAAGACAATTGCAGGCATGAAATATGGTGGAATACTACGAATGGTAAACTAATTTTGCAAACCTCAAAGAATTATTTGGTAAATGTTGGTCAGTGAATAAATTGGATTATTTAAAAAAATATTCCACCTGGACCACAAAATTCCATTGCAGTTTCTTATATATTGTGTCACTTTATTCCGACCGATTGATATATCACGTATATACGTTTTTAACTGGTAGCAAGGCAGTGAATCTATACACTGTTCAAATAAATAATATTTTTTAATGTGCCATTGCAAAAAATATTTTTTTAAAGCAAAACATCAAACAGGATTTTCCATACAAGAACAACATTATCCACCGCCAAATGTTGTCAAATCAATACATCACTTTGATCCGGATTTCATTTTATATTTTCCCGAATTCTGTTTTATAGATTTGTAGTAATTGAATCAAATCCCAAATGGTGTAGCGACTTCACAAAAGTATGAAATTTTATTTAGACACTTAGTTGAAAATTTTGTATTCCCGCGCCAACCCTTAGGGATTGTGTAATTAAATTGAATAAAATTGATAACAACAAAATTCGTCTTTCATCTTTGTTTGTCTGTGTGTGGGGGGCTCTGCATTCTCCAAGCACATCACAAAATATTCAATTTATCAATTTTCACTTAGTTTTATTTGTTTTTTTTATCATAATGTCAGTTTTCATTTTGGTGCTCTTTACCCTGTATGTCCCGTACCACCGTTTATATTATGAATCTGCAGTAATACAAAATTCTCGTTGAATTTCCGGGAAAATAATTTACGCCTAGGAAAAAATTTAAATTTCGTTTGATTGTCAGGTAGATGTACTGTATATATGTACATGGATATGGTGTATTTGTTGTGTTACCTCTTTCATTTGTATACACAAATGAATGTGGCACACACAATATAAACTTGTAAATATACAAACCAATCTACATAAACACAACGACGAAAAATAGGCACGACTTGAAAAAGCATAGAAAAAGATAAAAATTCAATTTATGCTTTTCTAACTATTCAAATGTAGATTCTCTACGGTGCTTTTGTTAAGCTGAATGCTTTTGGATCATAGAATATATATGTATAGGGACAGGGGAGCGGCAAATTACATATATGAATGTATTGCACTAAAAATGACTGTAAAATGCTTAAACCTTTTCATGCGTGTTTTTATAACATAATGTATTTTTTCAAGCAACATGAAAATTCAATTTACGTACCTACGTTCTCGAATATTTTATGGTATTTTTGTGTAAGAACATGTACTCGTAGTCGTATGTATAATTATAAGGAAGTACATCATAGCCGTAAAGGTATGTGATAGAATCTATAAAAAGATACATTTAAGCTTTTTGCACACATTAATTTCATTTTTATTCTTCTGGAACGGTGACATCTAACAGAAAAGATAGATACTAAATTAATTGTCTTTACTGTGTTGCACTACTCTACCAGTATGTAGTATGTATACTGTATAGCGACCCTTGATATGAAAATTTGCAGTTTTTGGAGATGTTGAGCTAGTTAAAATAGTAAGCTGTTTTCAAAATTATTAACATCAAAATAAAACGAGCAACTATCTAGGTTGGATTAAATGGAATAATCATCCATTGATCCAAAACTCAAGTGTTATAATTATGATGCCTCCGAGTTTCCATAATTTGATTAACCGTAACCCGATGAGGGCAAGCAACAATTATAAAAATTCAAATAGTGGAACTAGATTAGAATCCCATAGCATAAAGACCGAAGCAATTTGAAATTGATATCATAATCTGCTATCAAACAAGAAGGACTACACCAAAAGCCCACGCGTGGATTAGATAATATGTGTAAAGATCACTTTCATTTGTTTCTATTTCTCTGGACTTCATTAATTATCATGCATTTTTATCGGGCCATTAGGGTGGTACCAGTTTTTTTAGAGCTTAAGAATTTGTGCGTTATGTGAACACCTTTTTAAGAATTTGGAAGGATTGCCGTTCATCTACATATTGATAATCTCGTGACGCTATGTAGCAAAAAATTAAAGATCGCTTTAGAGAAGTTAGAGAATCAGTATAGTAGTTTGAAGAATATTTGGAGGTTTTCGAGTACCAAAAATCAATTGCGATGGGCCTTGTTTTTAGGAAAGTTCATTCAGGTGGTCCTCCAGTGTGGGGTTCCGCCTAGATCCCGTTTTCGTTTTTTCTCAACTCGCAAATGAAAATTACTGAGGGAGTTTTTACCAGGAATCGATTGCGATAGGTCCTGATATAGGAACAATTCTTTAAGGTTATCCTGTGGAACCTGGGTCCTGTTTTAACATTTTTTTTCGCACGATTTTAATTAAATTTGATGAAGGGGTGTTTTCTTTATTTTTTTCGGTTCGCACGTTTTTTATGTTCACCGATTTTTATTGGTTCTTATTTCGGGAAAATTGATTTGGGGGGTTATCCGAAGTGGGTGGGGTGCCATTATTTAATTTTTTTCGGTTCGCACGATTTTACGATTTTTGATTTCATACGCCAGGAATCGATTTTGAAGGATTCTAATTTCGGAAAAATTCATTTGGGAAGTCCTTCGGGGTGGCCGGAACCCTTTGTTATTTCGACTCGATCGATCTTGATAAACATTACAGGAGTAAGGGTTTTCTAATGACAAGAGGGGTATGTGATGAGTTTATATTTTGGACAAAATCATATAGGAGCGAGGTCCTTTGCTGGAGATAAAACAGCTGCCTTGAACAATTTTGATAAAAATCGATGAGAAGCGTTTTTGTGTGCCAGGAATTGATTACAAGGAGTTTTGATTTCTGGATAATTCATTTAGGAGTCCTCTTATAGCGCTATGTTGCATCTTGATGGTTGATGTCATACCATTTTGCGTGATGTTGTACGATATTGCGTTATGTTCCACCATGTTGTGGGATGTTGCACTATGTTGTGTGATATTATGTCACGTTGAGTCAGATTGGCCCCATGTTGCATGATATCGCTTGCTCTTGTTCAGAATGTTGTGTGAAGTTCCACTATGTTGCGTTTTGTTGGATTACGGCCTCCTTTTAAATTTTATTTGGCTTGAACGATTTGATAAAATTTGGCGGGATTGAGACCAAAAACCGATAGTTATGGATTTTCATTTCGGAAAAATTCAATTATTTGAATTTTGATTTATAGATGGAAAATGTGTAAGAATCTGAACAATCAGTTTCGAACGGTGAGATTACTGATTTGAAAAAATCAGCCTTCTCATCAGGTCGCGACGATTGGCGTTTTATTATTTACATTGGAATATTGTCTATATATATATATATATATATATATATATATATATATATATATATATATATATATATATAAATATATATGTATATATATATATAGCAATACCATGTAGTTGTACTACTAGCGAACTACTGCGTAGCATACGAAATTCGATTCTTTTTTACATTTATCATCTATATTCTATTTTAACAACAAACTTTTCGTATTTACGAATTTTATTATATTTTACTTTTTAGGTTTTTCGATAGTAACGGTGTTTGTGATTGTTCCGTATATTGGTCTATTTTTGGTCTATTTAATTCGAGAATACTGAAAATAGACTAATATACGGAACAATCACAAACACCGTTACTATCGAAAAACCTAAAAAGTAAAATATAATAAAATTCAATTAGGTGGTCTTGCGGTGGTTGCAGGATTCCCAATATTTAATTTCTTCCGGTTAGCCCAATTTTCTTGTTTTTTCGCTCGTTGGTAGTGTTGGTCGAAAATAAGGATGGCAGCATGAGGTTTTGTGAATATTTACTGTACTTGTGTATATTAACTTAATGATCTGACCACATTACCATATGACACATTAGACACATTAGCAGACGCTAACTGTTTTCCATATTGAATCTTCAAAGTGGCTAGTAAAAATAGACTTTCAAAAGGAAGATCTTGAGAAAACGGCATATAGAGTAGGCAACGGGTTATGGCAATTTAGTCTAATGTTATTTGTATTATATGATAGGAAAACATTGAAGAACGTGACTTGTATATTTAGACGATATTATCGTCATGGGAAAACTTTCGAAAAGTACGTTGGGAACTTAGATGAAGTATTCAACCGAATAAATTTTCGCCGGGTTTTAAAGTCCTAAAAGATGTTGACTCTTCAGAACAGGTCAAATATTTGGGTCACAATGTAACCAACAACGGAATTCATTATAACGAGTAGAAATTTCAAAGGTAAAGGAATTGCCAAGATCCAAAAATTTACATGAATTACCAAGCTTCCTTAGATTATGGACCTAGTATAAACGATTCGTGCCAGGATTTGCTAATGTTATAAAAGGTTAACACGAAGAAAAACAAGCCGTTTGAAATGAAGAAAGAACAAGAGGAATTATTCGTGGAATTACGGAAACGCTTATAAACACCACCAATTCTTGCATACCTTATACCCCCCCCCCCCCCCCCCAAGTCGGTAGTAGTGTAGTGTAAAAAATGTGATCAATGTGCAGCAGTGAAAGGACCTACACGAAAAAGCTGAGGATCAGTGCAACAGTACAACGTTGGCGCACCATACGAAAGAATTGCCATGGACGTGGTACTGGGAGGACCTTTCTACAATTCGGAAAGCGCTAATTGATATGAATTATATTATAGGCACACTGTTAGTTTCGTAGTTATGATTAACTGGAATCATGATTTCGTACTAGTGTGTCATGTTTAATCATAGTTTCAAACTAAAATTGAACTCAGTTTCGAAATGAGATATTTTTCCTCCCGAGTTTTCTTTTATTCATTCCAAAGATTCCGAAATTGACAATAATCGTTCTTTTATTCTTTCTTTATATTCTATTTCTTCTGTTCTTTTATTTTTATAGAACATTCCGAAAGCGTTCCGTTTGTGCTATACCAAAAGGTAAAATAAATAGAATATTGAAAGATCATCATTCTTCATTGTTTCAAACATCAAATCCTTTTTCGTGTTTTGATGGCTATCTTTTCATAAAAATCGCAACGACACGTTTATTGTTTAATCTATCTGTCAAAACTCAAAAAATCTAAGGTACCGTCAAAAAAGCATTCCATATTCATATTATGTATATTCTTTTGTGTTCTTTTATTACATTTCCCGCAGAATATTCGAAAGTTACGTGACCGCTATTCTATTCCTTCTATTCTTTCTGCAGAATAGAAAACACGGCTCATTTCAATGCATTTTAGTGTTCTCAACGCCGACTACATCAAAAATGGATATTACGGACACTAATAGTTTACCAATCAAATCTAGTTCCTTTTCTATTTGTCATTGTGATCTTTAGTTGATGGGAACAAATTTTTTTCTGTTGTCAATATAAAAGCCATTTCTGACAATTTGAAAGTCAATCTCGACATTTGTATCAATGCCTACTCCATTACTATTTAAAACCAAACGAGAAGACATAAGAAATTGTATTGTGTCTTGAGTTCTCAATTAGGAAGTTATAATCTCGAAATTATAGTTATGAAACCAGATTAAAAATTATGAGAATTACAGTTGTTTTACTTACTTCTCTCTCTCTCTCTCTCTCTCTCTGGCACTATATATCCCATTTGGCCGCCTCAAATGAGGTTTCATAATCGTATTTTCATTTCGGATAATGAGTGATTAATTCATTGATCCTAAACCAGCCGTGAAATTTTTTCCTTGTCACCACCGGGAATCGAACCCGGGACCTCCGGTCGCTGGAGCAAGCATGCTGACCACTTTGCCACCGGGGCGGTTTTACTTACCTACTAGATTTAAAACATTAAATTATATTATTGTTTGATAAAAACAGCGGAAAAATTCAATATTTACGTCTAGTACGTATGTGAAACAACAGAAAATCTCATAAATTTTATACCCGTTTTTCGACCAAAATTGGGACCCAGTAGTCTGACGATAATTTTCAAGGGAATTTGTCAGTAGTTTAGTATAAATAAAAGAAGAAGAACGTCTTTGTATCATCAATCAGATGGTATGGTGGAAAGATTTAATAGTACACTACAGAAATATTTAGTAATTATTCCTGATGGCTTATCGATCAGCAGTACACGTTGTTCTATCATCAGCATTGTATGGTTAAGATTACGTCGATAAAATACAAGAAGAACTTAATGAGATACACCAATTTGTACGAGTTTGGGACGAGCCGGCTTAGGTGGAGGTAATGTTACGATATCGCCCATTGGTTTGATCGACGAACAATTCAGCGGGGCGAGACATTTATCACAGAATGTTTCTTATTTAAGGTTTAGAAAATTGATACATTTCTGTGATATTAGTGACATCTAGGTTTAAGTAATACCATTACAGATACTTTTATAACAGTTTTGTTGTATAGTAGATTTTAGTAGTCTAGAACAGAACCGTCGGGAATTTATTTCTGAATAAATCCAGGAAAATAAAATTTTCCATCGGTTGATAAATACGAGCGCAACCAACACAGTAGGTCAGTCAACCAGGAGATACGGTACGCGAACGATTCAAAACGAACAGTGCGAACAATTATTAGTGGAATAAAATTGTGTGGTTATTTATAAATTTTGAAAAGCGAATTAATAATAAATAATAGTGAACATTGTTTATTGTTATGTTTTAAGTGTTAAATAAATCTTTGGAAAAATATTTTAAGATTATTTTCATCATTTTCACTAATATTCCGTTTAAATTACGGGTATTGTTGTCAACCGTTAAATTCTATAATGTTATTCACAATCCAGTGGTATCAACCGGATTTGACAGGGCACATTCGTAACAATATAAATGTTTTTGCCGGTGATATACCAATATACACCAAGAGCGTTATCAATTCCAGAAGTAACCAGGTTCGTACTGAATAATTGAAACAAAAAATCAATTTGTGCGACAAACACCACAAATCAAAAGAAACAACCACAAAATATTACTTTTTAAATCAAACATAAAATCCATTCGAATAGACTAAAATAGCAAAATGTCTAAAATAAATATTTAAAATTATGAATCGGCATGAACTCATCTACCATCATTCCACTCGTATATATGCCATGCTCGTAAATATAAAGGTCTTGTTGTACATTTATTTTTTGTAATAGTTGCTCCTTTCTCATTGAAATTAAATATGAAAGAACACAAAAAAGGAGCGGTATCCTCTATATAGTACATATGACATATATTCATTTTATCTATAAACCATTCAGAACTAGTTCAAAACTATCAAGTCCACATCCATACAAACATCATCCGTATGAAATATCCATTCCAAACCAACAAAAAAAAAATTGAAAACAGAATTTCATATCCATCTCTTCAATCTAGATCATCATCCACTCCCTAACATCATTCAACCAACAGAAAGACAAAAAAATGTATACGAGAATTCCTTTATGGTGGTGAAATCTTTTCAATTTATTTAGTTTTTTTGTTTTCTTTTTTGTAATTTGCAACAATCTCAAAAACGCAGGGAAACACAAATTTGTATTTGGAGTAGCAAGATCCGCACGGATAATAAACAGAACACTTGCCTAGCGCTTAAAATAATAATCCAGATAATCAAAATGTCATTCCACTCCTACCCGATTTGTTCAGGTCCATAAAAGATTTAAAAGGCCGAAAATAATTTTTTGATTTATTTGATTTGGAAAAGGACGATAAAGATACTCATCCCCCTCCCGCATTATACGGAAAAAGCTTCATGATGATGAATTAAAAAGTTTTCTGTGTTGCCACCTAAAGTAACTTTTTGGTTTGTTTTTAACAAATAAATTGGTTGACCATTTTTTGTGTTGTTGTATTCGACCCGTATATTTAGCGCAGCTTCTATGTAAGATTTTGATTTGGCAAAAGAAGAAAAGAAATGTTAGAATATCGCATTAATCCGTTTTGTGTTCGCGCAATTCATTTGGAAAATTATGTATGTATCCGTTAGAGATATTTTCGAGAAAGGTTAAATACCTACCGGGGGGGTTTTTTAGTATCAAAATATATAAGATTTCATTATCGCTTATTTTTAATGTAAATACATAAAGATGTTATTATTGTGTAATGTTGGTGTGTGTACCAAGGCAAAGGTAGACTTTTATTTATTTTTTTACGGAAGGCGAAATGAAATCGTTCCATTTTCGCTTTCTATTCACTAATTAATTGGATCAGACTCAAACAAATTAATTTGCGATTACTTTTTTCTATTTAACTGAATTTATTGTTATTGTAGCGTTTACCTTTTGGATGCCTGTATGCCTACCTTTTTTATTTGAAGTCTATTTCTGGAGATTTCTATGCATTATTTGTTTGTGTAATTTGCGATTTTATTAGAGCAAAATAGATTTATTGGAATGGGAGTAAGGAAATTTTAATTATTTTTAATGGTGTTTAATGGCGGGCAGGGGCAGTATACCTATTCACAATTTGCTTATTTTGTAGGATAACATGAGTTTAAGGTTTTCGTATAATTATTTCATAATATAGGTGTAGACCGCAATAAATGATGAACACTGATTCATAACCCGAGATTCGCCAAGTCCTTAAGAAGGGAAACTGCTTGAAATTGCATTTTCGATGACTGTTTTCGAGGACAGTAATCACATAAGGAGACATCAACTGTTTTCACATGTATGACGTCACCGCAGTAAAATCAGCCTTTAGATCTAGAGTAGATCAAGTTTCAGTTAATCGGTTTTGTCATGACGTGTTGATAGACCATCATTCGTTAATCTCGTGTACCATTGCAGATACAAAATGTCAATACAAAATTGACCCTGTTTTGTGATATGAACCAGGTTGTATCTCGATGACCGAGCTTATTTACTTTTAAATTTACGCAAAGTAAAAATCACCTGGCACTCACATCAAGATAAGTGAAAATTCTCGGCGAATTTCGATAAAAGGAAAAGTGATTTTAGCGTTATCGATTGTTCGTCAAAATGAAAATTTGTTTTCCAAGTTTTCAAAGTTTTCCGCAAAAGTTTTGCAAAGTTTTACGCAAACATTTTGAAAAATCAAATTATTTTAAGAAAAACGATTAAGAAGTAAAACATTCTAAATTAATTTTGCAACAATATCGGCCCCGATCCGTTTTCCAACGATTTTTAACAAAACATCTCAATTCTCTTTTGTAAAGATGCTGCTTCTTATGGCGAGTAGTGCAATCTCTTATTTTCCACTGACAAATTTCCGCTGTATTTTACAGTATTAAATTCCGTCAAATTGAATGTTTTCCGTGTTTGTTACAAATAAAACAAAAAAAAACAGTTCTTCGACTTCCGGATCAAAAAGTAAAACCAAATCCCACAAAAAACTTACTATTGTGATAATTTGATTCAGGCGATACACAATTTGTTTGGGCAGAAGTGTTCGAACGTCTGCGACTGCGATCGAATATAATTTCTATATATGTTGTGAAGAGATGATGTACAGTTGGCCAACGAACATTCTACAAAAATCAATATGTACGTTTTGCTGTGAATACTGTGCAAGCAACACAAAACTTCACACACAAACTTTTCAACTTTGGTCGTCGGTTCTCATCTTGCCGTCTGTTTATTCATCACCATTTCTGCAGTGGCACGTTTCTCCTAAACCGTTGAATCGCAAAGTTCAAATACATAATATTTCATCTGACACTTTGATTAATTTTTAATATTCGTATATATTTTTGAGAGTTGATGGTATAGTAGCTAAGCTGAACCCGTTTTATATTTCATTCTGTTTTGTTTATGAAAAAAAAGAAAAATCTGTCGACTTTAATTTTCATTAGTACAACATTTTTCCGTTTAGTATTTTATATTCTGTTGCTACCGTTCTGCTATCATAGTTGGTGGTAAATTCATTCAAGATACAACAAATGCAGATGCATCGTATCTAAGTACTCTTGCTCCTTATGGATAGTTTTCCACGTATGTTGGTTTGGTACAGAAGGATGGGAAAATATATTTCCAATTTTTCGTTTTTGCGTGTATTGTTGTTGAAGTTAACGAACATCAACCGTTGAGATAACATATAAAAAGCAAAATTGTAACAGAAGTAACAACACATTTTTGTACTGGAGGAGTGGAGGTATGGTGAGATCGTAAAAAGTGGCGAAAGGTTGTTTTTAAAACAAAATATTTTACACAAAAATTTAACAGCCGAAAGGTGAAAGCGTAATGACATTTTTTGTAAATTTAATGTCGGGAAAACAACATAGTCGGGTATGTTAGATGATGTGGGTGTTGGTAATATATGAAAAAACGTCATAAAATCTGTTCATACACATATTTATTATGTATATCGGTTCTCTACATATGAATATCTATATTTTCCCGCTGGACTCACCTACCAAATTACAAATACACGTTTCCAATATTCTACGCTTCTAAATACATACGTACGGTATACGGGTGTTATGTTGTTGATGTCAATGAAATATGTATCAAAATGGAAACAACATATCCTTTTTTTGCGCACATGACAACTCATATTTCGCTGAAAATGTATGAATATTAAATTTATATAAGGATTTTAATAATAATGATGTTGTTCTATTCTTGTCTGATGTCACCGAAATAAAAACTTTTACACTCACATATATAACATTTTAATACTGCACAGCAAGAGGATAACCTAACCTACAACAATACTGCCGAGAGAAGTGTTTATTTTTAGGAGTTAACTCTTCCGGGAATTTGGGTGATATCAAATTATGTATACGTTCTCTATATATTATATAGAAAATACTATGTCCTTTGTAGATTGGATGTGTAAAATTTTAACTTACGTAAATTAGATTTAATAGTTTGGTATGAAAATTTATAATTAATGGGGACACCTCACACCTACATAAAATACGCCAAGGTACATGTCGATAGAAATATCCGTCTAATTTCAATTAACCCACCACCACTAGATATACATAATAATTTTAATGAGATTTGGTTTCTCATCCACAAACCATTTCAAATCTATATATAGGTATGTATCTATATGTAGTATGTAGACATATTACATACATAGACGAATAGTTGCCGTAAGTGAAAATTCTATGTTGATGAAAGATGAAACTAAAAGATACATTTGAAATTATAATTAAATTACATTACGTACGAGTATATGTACGAAGTCAAAATTGAATTAAATTTTTTCAAATAGAATTTTAGATCATACCACGTTCTCTTGATTCACGAGTATAGCTGTACCTAATTTTGTGCTGTATCCATTTTTAAATGCGAGTCGAGGGTAACATGAACTTTAAACCAAATGATATATAAATATCAAATATTTTAAATAAGTAAAGTTGGGTTATGTGTAATACGACTCGATTCATCTGGATTGTTATGTACAAGGTGTCAGTTTCAGGATTATCTGAGCTATCTGGAAAAACTCACTGCATTAGGTTTATAAATATTTTAAGGGCTGCCAACTTGTAATGATGTTTGGTATATACGTCTGGAGGATGTATTCGTTTGCTGTAGGTGCAGCTTAAAAAATTGTTATGTTTAAATTTATGAATTAATATCGGTCGTGATTCAAGAATTTCGTTTGTCTCTATAATGTATTTATAATCGATTTCACGTACATACTAGAAATATTACTGATTGTTCTTAAGATACTATTTGCTACCTCCCCTTTGTCTAGATCAGCTGTCTCATTTCCTAGATTGACTGAGTGACGGGAGCTACATATGGTAATTTTGTTTTTCTCGTCCAGTTCAGTTAAAACCCCTTGTTAGATTAAAATACAAGACCGGCTGACTGTCGGGCTAGCGATGCTGCATGGCTTTTCGAACGTGTTCATTCTTTTGAAACAGTCATGTGTGGAGACATCCTTGACAAATCAAAAATAAATACTGATCGCAGTATTTATTTTTGATTTGTCACTGTACACATAAATCGATGTCTTAGAATGTGTTGCAGCTTCACCATAATATACAATAGTGACACATTTTGAATCGACCAACAAAACAATAGGATGACCTCATAATTGAAATAATAAAATCAAATCATTTAGGTCTAGAGACTCTAAATAAATGGGATGACAAGGCTCCCTCTAATAGATTAGAGAATCTTGACGAGTTGAAAGTGTTTCTAAATAAATGGTGTGAGATTCATAAGTGGTGTAAAACACTTGATTCCATGGTTCAACTATTGAGATCAGGCCCTAATTTTAAACCGTTCACTTCAGGACACCGTCAAAACGTGCATTCATAATTTCATACTCCTATATTTGCACCTGACGTTAATGGCGTCCTAGTGTTATGTTGATCTCTTTTGGATATTGGCTCACAAATTAATCTTATAACGGAGGTCTTAGCTTTAAAACATGGATTTAAGCATCAGCTACACAAAACTCAATCAGATGTAATCGGAAATATAATACTAAATTCCAAATTCAAGATTCACTTCATGATCAGATCCAGAATAAACGACGTTTCGGCCATATCGAAGTATGTGTGCTATCTAAAATGACAAAAATGCAGCCACATTCACCAGTTAACATCGAATAATGGTCAATACTTACCAACATAAAATTGACCGACCACCAGTTCCACAAACCACAGAATTTCACCTTCTTATTGAGGCTATTACAAATTAATATCTGTAGGCCAAATTTCGGTGGCTGAAAACCGCCGTTTCTCCAAAATACACTACTCGGTTGAATTGTAGTTCAAAATTCCAGTTCAAAATGAGAATGCGTTGCGGGTTTCAACATTCTGTCAAGTTTATTACTTTTGCGACCATCATGATCAGAGAAATTTTTCCAAATTGAAGACGCTGAAAATGCCACACATATACTTATTCGATCGAAGAAAGTACGATAGAAGGAGTTTTCATGAAACTGCACATCGAAATAAAAATGGCAAATTCGTGGTTTCAGTACTCTTATCGAAATAAGTCAACAACCAAGCAATAGTTGGGCCAGTCGTACAATAGAACCTATTTTCGAACTTGCTGCGCGCTTTTGCACAAACAAGTTTGTTTTGATAAGGCCGAGAACCTCCATCGAGATCTAAAGATCGAGCTTGTCGCCAATGAAATTAAGCATCATGCAACAAAACACCTACAAAGTCTGCACCAGCATGAAAATCTGGACATTCGAGGCATACATTTTAAAGACGGGTTTTCGCACAACAATTATCGGAGTTCTGCAACATTAGCTTGAGAATCACCAATTTGAACATATAATCTATACTTGCAGGGATAGAAATTAGATCAATGCGAGAGAGGGTATCGGCAACTACATTTTTAATGTCCGATATGTATTGGATGTCGGTAATGTAATGGCTGATGAAATACAAGTGACAAAATTGACGTGGTCATGCCTTTTTTAGATTCTGACAAAAGGCGTACATTAATGGTTTATGATTCTTAAACAGGGTATGCACGACATTCTAAAAGATAATTAAAGTGTTTGATGCCAGAATAAGCTGCAAGCAACTCTCTGTCATAAGCACTATATCATACGTTGCGTATCTCATTAAGACGAACCAAGAAAAACTAAGTGGTTGCCATCTAAATACTCTTGAACCACCCTTCCTTTCGCGGTAAAGTAAAATGCTTTGTGCATTAACAAGAAATTTAATCTCGTGTAAAGTGTCCTGATCGCTTTTAAAAAATCATTTCTAGTTGTTCTATAGATATTCCTCATGAGATTTAGAAGCTATTCAAGTATCCTCTAAATAAACAAAATCGAAATTTTGTCCAAAAAGAACGGAATGCATAGATCTTTGAAAAGTTTGAGATGCATTTCTCTACCGAAAGACATTTTAGTGAACTCGAATAATCCAAAGGTAGTTAAAATAGTTGTTTTAGGAATATTAGACGGTCCATTCGGAAATTGATGGTAAGCTTTGACAAGATGCAAATTAAGGTAATCTCCTCATGGTTTCCAAAGTCATTTTTTCTCCAAAACGAGATGCAGCGGACTAGAGTCTAGAGCACTGTTACTTGGTCGGCAAACACCAAATGTCATAAGATTTTCGAATTCCTTTTTTGAAATCTTCAATTAACCGGTGCCAAACGTCTAGTTTTACAAAAAACAGGAGGTCTTGAAGTTTCAAGCTGATGAGTAATTTGATGGTCATCTAGTTTAACATTCAAGGGATTGGTTTAAATTTCCGAAAATTTAGAAAGTAAATTTTAAATTTGGGAATCCGTTTGTGACTTATCTATAATTGCGATAATGCTGACTCTCTGCATAAGATGAAGGCTCCAATCGCCTAAACCGATTTTACCGAATCAATGAGTCTTTGTTTGTTTAAATCCACCAATGAATTCTCATTTAAAATTTCATCTAAGTCCAAAATTGTCGTTCCGTATGCCAAAATTGGTGTTCCATTTACCACAAATAATTTTAGCGTTGTGACCGCTTGTCGAATTTCACATAAATGCAACTGTACTGCCGACATATGGCGGCCCCAGCCTCTATTAAAATGTTGACCTTTGAAATAAGGTCTATAATTAACGGCCGACTGGTGTTTATTTCATCAGGGATGGTCGCCATCTGTCGCCCCGATAGCACAATGGTCAGCATGCTTGCTTCACCCGGGTTCGATTCCCGGTAGTGACAAGGAAAAAATTTCACCGCTGGTTTAGGATCAATGAATTAATCATTCATTATATGAAATGAAAATATGGTTATGAAACCTCATTTGAGGCGGCCAAATTCTTTGATGGAATAGTGCCAGAGAGAGAGAGAGAGAGAGAGAGAGAGAGAAAATGGTCGCCATTTTTTTCGCATTTAAAATGTAAAGAACATTTTTAGAATTTTGGATTTAAACGACCATTTGATCTGGACCGCGATGTGTTTCTAAATATTCAGGGGAATCACATCCAACATTTTGTCAGCTCGTTCAGCCAAAACGTTATCACGTCTTTTTCAAAACTGAAGACCGAATAAAATAGAAAAATTACCGTGGTGCCCTGGTCACAGCTGGTGCCAGCTTTGTCATATACATCAGAGTATTAAGTCATTTTCTTTATTACTTTCTTTTACGAAGTAAAATAAGTAATAGGTTTTTTACACTATTTGCCGTAAGCACTTGGCGAAACACACTTACACTTAATAAACACATTTTATTAAACACTTGTTTTTATTTCGCAAAAATTAGATTTTTGGATATTTTAATTTAAAATTTTGTTCAAAAAGTTTAAAAAATCACTCGATAGATTTTGACTTGTTAGGTCATCCATCATCAGGAGTCTCACTGATTTGTAAAAGTAAAAATTTTGTTATATCTACATATATATAACAAAATTAAAAGAAAACAAAAAATAAATAAAAGAAGGAGGGACAATAAATAGGCAATAAAAATTGATCTATTGATCGTCCCAACCAACTGTTATTCTCGGAAAAATTATTAATAAAAAAGGGGGAGGAGGAGGAGGATAACAGGTAGGTGACTAGTTATCGGCCGAGCAACAAAATTCAAGATATATTGAAGTACAAATATACCTAGAATTTTGTTACTCAGCCGATGACTAATCGCTTACCTGCTATCCTCCTCCTCCCCTTTTTTTATTAAGCCATTGCTGCACACTTTTTAATTGACGATCGTGCTCAGAAACACACTTTTTGTTTTTCAATTGTTTATAACTGACATATGAAATTGAGCGTCATTTATATGTTTGGAAGTGAAAATTATCACATTTTCTCACAGTTTTCCCATGACAACTCTCGACGGCTATAGCCGTCATTTGCTCATCACATCATTTTCTCTATATATTTCCGCCTACAGAAACAAATGACGGCTATAGCCGTCCGATTTTTTGGTGATATATAGACAAATGATGGCTATAGCCCAGTGTTTACCGACCAGCCCAAATAAACCAGAGTTTACCGACCAAATGGCACAGTGGTTAAAGCTTTGGCGTTTGGATCGGGAGGTACCGGGTTCGAATCCCGATAGGGGCAGGATGCAAAAGGGATTTTTCATCATTTGATTACGATCGATGATGGAAATTGAACACAACTATGACCCCTTGTCGGAGTGCACAACTCATGGGCCGACCCATCTTCCATGTCAGTACTATAGGCTGGCATGGAGCTATGCAAAGTGCAGATGGTTCTACGTAAATTGGACCTATAGCCGTACGTCCTCGATGTGGCAAACAATGCGTAAAGTAGGACGGTAAAAGTCAACTGCGAAAGAGTTGGGAGTGCTTCGGCCCCAGAACAGATTGCATAGATTAAAACATAAAAAAAAACCAGTGTTTAATAAAATGTGGTTATTAAGTATAAGTATGTAATAGGTTTAAGGATTCAGGATTTTATCATATCTAGGATTTTTGTTATTTGATTGTTTTTTACAATAAATCGGGTTCGTAGCTTATTTGGGAATGTCAATTTGGGTAAGATTCCAAAAATTTCGAATTGAGAATACAATTTAAAATTACAAAGTTTTAAATTTTGCAACCCATGAAAGCCCACATAATATGTGCCTCGTTTTCACAACATTTTTGTCGCCCTTGTTAGCTTAGTAAGTAGTGTGCTTGCTCTGTGACTCGGGGGTCCCGGGTTCGATTCCTGGTGGTAACCAGTAAAAAAGTTGCGACTGGGTGTTTTTAACGTGTCATATGTTATTTATATATGTTCGTCCATTTTCAAATTTTCAGATTTACAGCCATAGTAGTTACGGCTTTGTCCTTAATATTTGAGTATATGAAAGAGAATCCGTGAATATTTCTGGGATAGGCGATATAACTGTAAACGTAAAAATATCACCAGACAACTTAAAAATCATCATAATTAGATCCTGTTCCCCATACACATTGGGCTATTCGACCATGTAGATGAGACACACACACACACATAGGGTTTTAATTTAGTTATGCGATCATATATGTATGAGGGTCGATCAATAAGTTAAGTACTCGTGTTTGAAAACAGGTACCGTTGCTGAGGGAAGTTGACCTTATACCATCGTATACTATCATCTGTCAAGCGACATCATACTAAATTTCAGTCTAGTTCATAGGTTAGTTTTTAAAATGGAAAAAGAGCAATATCGATTCGTAAGTCGTTTTTTATTTTTGGATGGAAAACATGTGAAGTAATAAAAGCAAATTTGAATGCTGTCTATGAGGTCCCTTCACCATCTATACCAACCGTGAGATATTGGTTCAACGAATTTAAACACGACCACGTCTGTTTTTAATGATGAGCGGCCAGGCCGCTTGATATGGGTTGTTACCGAGGAAATCGTTGAAAATGTCCACGACATGTTTCTCGCTAATCGCAACTAAAGTGTACGAAGTAGCAGAGGTCGTAAACGTGTCATACGGAACGGCAATTATTATTTTACATGATAAGAAAAGTGTAAGAAAGGTGGCCGCCCAATGGATGCCGCAATTGACGAAATTGTCGAAATTGCGATCCGGAAATGCCGCGGTCAAATTACATGAACTGCACTGCGAATACTCACCGAACTCTCCCAACCTGCCCCTTTCAACTTTTTTTTTGTTCCCCAACATGAAAACATGGCTTGGAGGAAAAAATTCAGTTGAAACGAGAAGGTTATTGCCGAGACAGAAGCATATTTTGAAGAGTTTGAGAAATCGTATTTTTGTAGGGGGCTAAAAAAATGGCAGACACGTTGGGAAAAGTGTATCGACCTAAAACAAGGTTACGTTAAAAAAATAAAAATTTAAAAAACTTGCGTCTTCATTTCAAACACGGGTACTTATTGTCCGTCTCGTCCCTCGCAGGTAACACCCTGTGAACATCTCTAGGATAGGAGATATACAAATATAAACATTGTCTAAAATAGCCTATTTTAGAGTTAAAGAAACTTTAGTAAATTGTATCACAATTTTCTCGTGTTCATCTCAAATCGATAGGAAATTGTTTAATCTTTATAACGACACCATTAATTAGGGACTTCCCTAAGATAAGAGTTAAAGATTATGTAAACATTTTTAAATTTCACTAAAAGACAACAATTATACCATACAAATTTGTATGGTATAAATTTTTGGTATGAATTTCAAAATCATCAAACATCAATATTACACCAGTTCAACTTACATTTAAGTTGAATCACTGGTATTCGAATCCACCGGCAGCGTGTCTAGACCTAGGCGTTTTATTTGTTTGGTTTGAAATTTACTCAAGTTTGTTTAATTTAGGAAGATTTATTTCAAGAGAAAAGTGGGAGTAATCATAATACTTTTGCACTTCGATTTAGATAGAAATTGTTTCGGTGTATTTGTCTGAGTCGTACCACTCTTCAATCCGTGATAAAATAGTAGCACTTTTGTAACTTGTTCTCCATAAATATTAAACCCATCCTATTCCGAGCCTGCGGTCTGTCCAATAAAATTGATTCCCCTCTTTTTATTTTTCTAATATTTATGTAAAAAATATCCAGTCGATAACAAATGTTCGATTTAAAACTTTTTCACAATACATTATTTATCTGAACATAAAGAAAATAAATAATTCCATCTCCTCTATAAACTTTTGTAGTAAAGAACGCTTTCTCTTATCAATATAAAATAAAATTAAATGAAAATGTAAGTTACACTACTATTCAAAAGATATACACAACTGGAAGAAGTAAATTATGATTTTACTTTTTCCGAGTCTTTTCCATTCGTTCCATTTTTAGTTTTGATTTTAAATGCAAATTTCGTTCTTTTGTGTTTCGGGCTCGGTCCAATCAAAATCTATCAATAGATTGGGTGCGAGTATACGTATTGTGTAACTGTACCGAACGTTTCTGAATAGTGTATCCCATTTCCTTGTTGATTATTTGAAGATAAATCAATCAATGTGATTGAAAATTTATTTTATACCGAAAAGCATTTTCAAAATTGAATTTTAAGTTTGGTGAGTTGAATGTAATACGCAACGGATAATTCAGCATCTTTGTGGTGCGGGCGATTTTCTTTCAAAGTTATCGAACTGAAACATATTCGATTAATAACGATCAAATTTTTCTTTTTATTGAACCGAAATAGCTTTTATTCTAATTCAATTGCTGTATTTTGGAACGTAAATTGATTGCGCGTTTTAAAATATCGCAATAAATTTTAAATTAATTGCAATTGCACAAACCAAAATTAATTACTCATTGACTGTATACCGAAGTGCTATAAATCTTGCACCACATAAAAAACCAATTTTATAAAGTCTTCAAAACTAAATGTGCCAATTACGTATATAGTTTTAACCAATATAGGTATGTGTAGTGGTGGAGCAACTCAGTCTCCTAAAATTATGAACTTAGAAGTGGCAGGAGTAGTTTTTAATAGTTTTTGTGTTTTTTCAAGTAAAATTTTTATGCTTTTGGAACCAATCCAAAACTAATTGGTATAAAAATAAAAAAATTTGTATGTCTGTTCATATCACCCAATTTATATAGTTTATCGCACACAGTAATGATTATGATTTTAGGTCAATATTTATAGGCATGAACATCTTTCCCACGACCACATATTTACGATACACTTAGGCACACATAAACATAAATTTTATAGAGTGAGATTCAATATTATTATGGAAAATCAATAATTGTTGGGAACTTTTAAAATCTGAACATAAATTATTTAAAAAAAACTAATTTTTTTAAATATGTAGGAATTAATCAATACAATTTTCTTCCGTTCAGTTTAGTCTTCTTTGTTTATAGTGTATGTCTTCAGGTACATAGTTTTATAATAATTTTTACTAACTATGTGGTTTTGAAGCAAAACTATTAGATGAGTTGCTACGTAAGAGTATCGAACATAAAATAAATGTAAATCGAACAAGATTTTTAGGTTTGGGAATACATGTGAGTGTTGTCATGTGTTATATAAAACACAAATATTTATAATTGTCTACTTGTCTCTAAAGAGTTTTATATTTTACAAGTGATTTAAATTTTATTTTTAATATTAAATTCGTTTGTAAAAGGGTTTATCTCGCTTATTAGGTACGCACTTTGTTTGTGGCGACTACCATTTGAGACGTTTGTTATTAAGCTCTAAAGCTCATCACGAACCAATAACTGTTATACGCATAGACTTCTCACAACACAGTTTAGTTAGACCAACAGTAACACAAAAATAACAAAAAATTTGAAATAATGTCACATTTTCGCGTATTATGCGTAATTTGTAGTAGTTTATGACTTATATGACGGTTCACCTGAGGGTGTAGTGTAGTAACTCTACCATTACGCCCCTGTTGTTGAAATATTGTAATAATGCTGTGTGCCTCATGTCGATTTTTTGTCTAAATTTCCAACTAACTAAATTGATGCTTAGTTCAAACCAATCGTTCAAAGATGGCACAAAACAAAACGCATCTGATGTTTAATTAAAATCTGCTAAATAATCTTAAATTTAACATTCTACGAAGCATTTCTAAACAGTAATTGACGAATCCGAACTAAGTTTGCAGTTTAGAATTAAATATCGGGTAGATTTTGGTTTCTAAATATTAGAGACATCTAACAATACCTGGGTGAACTAATGATCAATTTAGTTAGTCGGAAATTTAGACAAAAAAATCGGCGTCAGGCACACAGCATAAGAATATTTGACATTTCTCGATGTTTGTTTTTAATTTGTATATTGACGATTGTGTTTTGCTTGCGTTGGCATGTTCTTGTTTCGTTGTGAAAAAGTAGAATATTAAGTACACAAAGAACTCGAAAAGCAAAAGAAACAACAACTGTCAAAACTAAATACACTACACTACGCTAAGTGTTCACGTGGTGCATAGTTGCAAATACAATACACTACGACACTACAGCATTTTGACCGTAGTTGATATACACTTTGGTACTGTTTTTCTCTGTTCACGTGGTGAGATAATACACTATACTATACTACACTACGGACTATGTGAACAAGTATTAGTCACTTGGCCTGGTTAATACAGTGAAAATTGGTTGATTGGCATTTTTGTAAAATTAGTGGCATCTAGGTTTTAGTAGAGGCATTGAAAGTAGTTTCATTACAGTTTAGTTGTATTGCAGATTGTAGCAGTAACTGTCGTAATTAGTTAGTGGTTTGTTTTAGTGACCAGTGGACATTGTGAAAATTATTGCGGGAATATTCCGGAAGCGGTATAAATTAAAAAAATTGTTGTTATAACCGTCAAATTCTGTAACGGTATTCACAATCCAGTGATAGGAACTGGATTTTACAGGGCGAATTCGTAACAATCGGTGACAGTGATGGGATCCACTTAAAGCAGGGTAATATTCTGACGGCTGGTTACAAAAATTAATTAATATTCTGACTACGTCAGGCTATAAGAAAGCTAGGGTTAGACCTGGATAATTGAGTTCAAACATGTAATAGAGGAAAAGAGACAGTTCCCAGGTCAACTTGAACTTTCGATATAGTGCAATAATGGGCTGTTATAATGTATCAAATTAAAGAGACGCAACAAACAATAAAAGATTTGTCACGAGATATGAAACAGAAAATTAAAGAAATCAAAACATGCAACGAAAACATCGTGAAAATTTTGGATCAAATTATAGGCTTAATATTTGTCAAACGAAATGATGACGAATACGGAGTATTAAGTCGATCATTCATATAACGGTAAGGGGCAGATGTTAGAAATGGCTGTCGGTAAAAAGGTGGAACCGGATGATGCAGATCATGAAGTGTATGCCATTGGTAAGTAAGAATCTTTAAGCTTTGTGGAATCGAGTGATCTTGCTCAGTTTGAGGATGATGAACATTTCAACTGGGATTTTGCCTCCGCTTAGAAAGAGGAACACAAACTGGTCAGGATTTTGGATACACAACCGTATCTGTATTTGACTTTAAACCGTTTTTATTTCCACTGAATGATGAGCGAAAGAACACAAACCTCCTGTTCGAGTCGCAAAGGTAAAAGTATTTTTATAATGAAAAATCTAATTATGTTTACATTAAGAGACAACTATATAAACCAAACATTTAAATTATAACAACCTTTTTCTTTTTCTCAGATAAATTATGTTACAGAAAATAATTCATCTGGATTCTCGGTGACTGAAGTGATTGGCCACAAGTTGATAGCTGTCTCTTTTTGACACAGTACTGTATTTAATCTCGTAGCAGAGCTTTGCAGTACCAATTCCCTTGTTCAAAATCTATTGTAAGCTCTCCGTCTGCGTCAATAGGCAATAACCAATAGAAAGTTTATTATTTTATTTTTATTTTATGTTTTGGTGGCATTTTGATGTGGTTTGGTAACGTAAGACTCAAGTGAGTCTGTTGAATACCAAAAAACGAATGATTTTCACATGTCAAATTTATGTTACGTTTACTACTCCCGACGCCATATTAAAATTGTTTTGTGCTATTTATGTTAATGGTAATGATATAAATTATATCAGGCGGAGATGCTAGGTAAGCCCAAGGCTTCCTAAATTTATGAATTTAGCATATGGCTCCTCAGATATATGGTATGGCTCCCTAGGGGGCCGTATGACCCCCGTTTGAAAACATTAGGTATACATGACGTTTCATCATTTTAACGGCGGACTACCAGAGGCCACCACTAGACTTGATGGCGATGAAAGCTGCCCTAGCTTCCTCCAGTTGCCGTTTAACGCCAAAGAAATTAGTGTCGTTATCGCTGTGTATTTGTTTTGGTAGGCCTATCCTCCTAACGAAACGCTTTAATTCATTGATGAATGTTTCAGTCTAGCGCCTACTACCACCTCGAGATGTATGGCCTTTATAGACATGCAAATAAACGCATCAACGTAAGCCTTTATTAGCTTGGAACCTATCTCCTCCTTAGAATTGATGATAAGTTGGCCAGCATAATCAAGGCCCGTGAAATGAAATGCAATGGCAGGCGTGACTTTTGATGCTGGAAGTATTCCCATTTTTTGATTTCGCATTGAATCTACAATACAATGTCTCGTGTAATTCTGACGACTCAGTTGGATTAACAACGCAATGAAGATGCTTGTTGAAGGTGTCACTGAATCTCTCCACGACAGTCGGAGGTGATACCTATCGGTGGGTACCCCATAATCAAATTTCAGACATTACGTTTTAAGTATACAATACCAACATCGGCCAACACTTTTTCGCAGCTGTCAAAATCATCCATCCATGTTGAAAGATCTAAGCATTTCTCAAAAGATTGGAATGGATACTCGATTTTTACTAGGATATTATCCAAATTGATTGTAACAAGATGGTATTTTCTTTAAAGTAACCAATTGGAATGGATCGAAACCAGCGCTTAACCAAACACGGTGTAATTTATTAACTACCCATAACTGAAATGATTTACTTTAGTTTTGAAAAAATAGTTTGGAAAGGATTGGAGAAAAGTAGTTGGTTTAAATTAATGACTTACAAAGACGACACGGTAATAAAGATTTTATATATTTTTATAATCGCCCCCATCCCCCATAAAACTTTTCAAAAGTATTATGATTATTATAGATTCTTTCCTAACTACATTCCTATCATATATATAATGTAACATTATATTAATAATAACTTTGTGTTGATACACAGAGTTTTAATATCACAATCGTAGAGGAACTCTTAAAAACAAGCATTTATTTTTATATTAAAAAACTATATTTTATAAAAAAAAAATCTCTTACCGAGAATAACAGAAAACTTTATCCTTTTAGAAATGATATTACATCTTATATAGAAAAAAAACTTTTATGGTAGTTCGATAACAAAACAGAAAAATAATGCTCGAGAAATGTATAAGATGATGTATAACAGCAGATGATGATCGATATGTATTAGAAAAATTTTAATATTCTAGCCATAGATGGTTGTAAAGATATTTATTTTTTCTAACTGGTAACAATTTTTTGTATTAAAAGAAAGTTTAATGTGCTGATTAAGATTTATCAATCTTTTATCATGATACATCTTTTTTTTATACCCATAACTAACAAGCAATAAGACTGAACTTTAGACTATAGTTCCAGACTTTTCAAAAATACACAATAGGGAAAGCTTCGCCACAGTAATTTGATAAAAACACATATTGATATTCTAATCAGGGATAACTAAATATTTCATATAAATTCGGAAATATACGCCAAATATGGGTTATTATAATTGGTAAAATGTATTTAAGTTACAAGAGATATTAGCACTAAGTCCAAGCTAATTTACACTCTGCCGCGATTTCCGCATTTGGGTTATTCGCAACAGAAGCTTCAACAAGATGCAACGTATCAAAATATTATAATCTCACTTCCTATTACGCGGAAGTTAATCAACTGGAAAACACTGCTCATCAATTAGACAGCTTACTGCCTGGTTGATGCCAACAATGACTCACTAAAACCAGAATAATTTGAATTAATTTTTATTGTACAATTAGGTGCTTTTTATGAGCTTTCATTTAAGATTATTTCGATTTTTGAGCTGACCATAAATAATTCGTTAATTAAATTTTATAACTATAAGCAATCGTATTTTGTTTGCTTTGAAAAGGACAAATTCTTTTAATATTCAAAAATTAAACATTTTTGATAATTATCAATTATTCATTATAAGCTCACGAAATACGTGCAGCTCAATTTCGACTGCTTCACTTGAACAAGAATTACACCCCCACTTTCTCAAGCTCAACATAAATTCTTTTAAAATTGTAAAAATTAAATGTTGAAAAATTTTGTTTTTGCAATTTTAAAATAATTTGTCGGATATTTGGTATACTCCTTATTACAACCGGATAATATTAAGAAGTATGCCAAATATCTAATTTGAATCGCGTTATTTTCCCAAAGTAGTATTTAAACCATAAGTTCATTATTTTTTATAAGTTAAACCAATATCTTGCAAACCACATTTATGTGATTTTGGACACATGTCAGAAATTCTTCCATAAATCATTTTAGTATCCCATTACCATCCAACATACCCAATCCCATCATATTCGGTTAAGAAATAGTCGAGTTCCGTCCAGAAGGTCATATTCCTGAACCTCTTTTAAAAAACATCCCATTTCTTTACCGTTATACGCGGTAAATTTTACAAACTACAATAATCTGGCATACGTTAAATTGTCCACACGATAAATGGTGTCCACGTTAAATTTTGTTCTAGAATAATTGTTTTCCGGTTAGTCGGTTAAATATACTCATTACATTGAAACACTATATCCAATATGCAATGCCAACGGAATTCCGTTCACAATTACGTTCGCGTGAAAAAAGCACACTCTCTCTGTGGAATCATGTAAAGTACACGGAAACTAATACTACTCGTCATAGAAAAATATGACAGAAATTTCGGTGTTGGAGTGAATCTCGACTAACAAAAAAAACCAAATTGGAAAAAAGACGGAATTTAGCTCGAAACTTGGGTTTCTTCAATACACTTTGCTATATTAATTCCTAACACTATTCTACATACAAATAAAGCCCCCATTTAATAATTTGCTTTCGAAATTAAAGCTGTTCTGTTATTTTTTTTTTTACAAAATTATTTTTTATTTAAATAAATACATTAAATATTTTTTTATAATATTTTCATTTTGTCATCTGCCACCCGATTTTAGAGCTTCAATAAGGTAAAATAGATTTATAATACCTTTCTAGTCCAATTTTGATGATCGCGTTCACTTATTTTATACTGAGAATTTATAAGAATTTGATTTGATAAATAATAGCTTTAATAGCTTTACTTTTATCGCAACAACAAATTAAATTAACAGAAAATTTGCATTCGCAGCTGTGTGCATATTTATTCGCCAACCTGTCACATGATGGAGTTGACTGGAGATACAACAAAATAAAAGAAAAAAGTGAAACAGCAAAATTATTTTCGGACAAAATCGAAATTTTTGTGTCTTTGATATTTTGTAGTACGGAAGTCAGTATGGAATTAGAACAGTATTTTACACACAGTGGAGAAATCGCATGCTGGGAAATTGTTTACGATAATGCGACTGACAACCGTTCGGCGCATCACTATTTAGATTTTAACCCTTTAACTGTTTATGTCGAGTATATTCGTCATCATGATAAAGAAAATTACATTCGTCCTTTTTATTCATCGAATCAATTTTATTTTATTTTTTATGAAGAAGGGCCAGCCACCGAGGCTTCTTTGAAGCACTGCTTCTTGATTCAAAATAAGTTGTCATCGATAAAATTTCTATAAATGTATAATAAAATTGTTAAAAAAAAATAATTTTTAAAATGTTTTCGCATAGTTCGCACCGATGCAATATAATTTTTCGAAATTTTTTTTTAATTAATTATGACTAAAACATAAAGCACAAAAATGAACTGGATTTTTTTTATTACTGCTTTGAAACCGTTATTTTATATATGTATCAAAATATCATCACCCCAAATTTTTTTTTATTGTTCTATCACTACACAAAAATGGCCTTGAATTTTTTGTATTTCATTTTTGGTTGTGTTTCTTTGTATACAATTTTACTCTGTTTTAAATTTGATACATTTGTTCCAATCATTCTATTTCTTAACTTTCTATATTCGAATTGAAGATTTATAATCGATTCTTCATAATCATCATTTGTATAGTCGTTGTGACGTTGGAAGGAAATGCGGTTTCTAGTTTAGATATAGTATATTATACGACTACAACGACCTAGAAGAGCATTCGGAAAATAAAATAATGTCGTTAATTCAAGGCTCAACTTACCTTAGTACCTGAGTAGCACATATTTTTCTTTTTTAGGATGTGGGCAAATAGCAGAGTAAATCGTTTACTACGCTAAAATCTGATTTTAGAACTAATTTTCCGATTAATCAATTTTAAAAAATGATTGAATTTACCTTCAATCAAAATAAATATCAACTTTTATCCGATTATTCGCCCGCAGCCATAGTGTTTAATTACTAGCACTTAAGAAATATCAAACCAATTAAAATAAAGAAACCCAATATTTTTATTAAGTACTCACCATTTTCATTATTAATTGAAAGAAATTTATTACGACAATCGTCTTATTATTTGCTGTATTTGCGTTTAGATTAATTTATCTCTATTTCTCGGAATTTCAGTACTAACACTAAAATAATAAATTCAAGTTTCATAACCACATAATTAAATGAAATATGCCAAAATTTCTAATATCTCGATAATTTATCTGTTATAGATAACAACTATTAAACATAAAAATTGTTTTGCTATTTTAAAATGTTATATTTCTGAATATTATTAAATTAAGGCACACAAAAAACAATTATTTTTTCAAATTTATTTGACATTTATAAAATAATAACAATAATATATTTATAACAATAATGATAATAGTAAGTTGTTGTATTCATAAATAATTCATTTAATTTGATTTTGCATTATTTGGAAAATTATAATTTAATATAACTACAACAAATTATAATAAAATATTTAATAATAGAGATATGATAGTTTATTTATTGTTTGTTTTTGTGGAACGTTATGTGGTGGTACGTACATCAACGCTTTACTGGACCGACAACAAAAATGATGATTTATAATGAACCAGCCCCTGTCACGGCTGGAGTTTCTGTTACTACGGTCACGGTGGACGATGAAGGCATAAGGGAAACTAAAAAAATAAAAAAAAATATTTCATAATTAATTACCTAGGTATAAAATAATTGGCAATTATTTATTTACGCAGCAAAACTGTTCATCGGCAAAGTATTGGATTTTAGGAACTCAAATTTAATTTTTTATCGTATTGTAGGCCAGCTTTAGCAAACGAGTAATCATATTTAGGAAAAATTGCAATCTATTAATAAATTCCACTCCGCAAAAATAATTTCATAGCAGTTTTGAAAGGAAAAAAAAAATCAGTCTCGGTTCAAGTACCGAAGCTTTATATACGTTGTCCGGTATTTACATGGCCAATTAACGGTTTTAAGATGCGTCTTTGGTGATATTTTATTACAGTCATACAATTTATTTTCTTAAATGTAATTTTTTTTTACAACGTATTAACTCATGATTTGTGGAGAAACTGCTTTTTCTTGATTTATTTGCTGAAGAATGGTAAAAGATTACTTTCATTTGAGTTCTCATTTATTAAAATTGATTGAGTGGTTCTTAAGAAAAGAAGGTGTTCAGAAAAACAACTATTTTTCTGTTTCTTGAACGAGAATATTTCAACAAGTTTCATCAAAGTGGAATGGGGATAAAAACAGAATTCAGTCGCTTTCGTGTGAAGAATCCCTTTATACACGCATTTAATAAATAAATAAGGAGAACCCGTCTGTACCGATTCTCGTTGATGTGGCTACTAAAATGGCGTTCACTCTAACCCCCACCACTAAAAATCTATTCTAAAATTTTATTGTAGAATTAAGAGCTAGATTTACGAGTTTTCCATTTAAGTTAGCTCCGATGATTTAGCTCACCCTTAAAACCATAAACAACCTCTTAACTGGTTTTCGAATTACCGATTAATGAGCCCACAAAATACACGATGTTTGCATTTTGAGCGGCTACCATTTAGCCTGAATACCACCTCTATTTTCTACAAAACAATCAAATTCAATTTCATTTGCAATTTAGAACTGCAAAAACAAAATATTTCATTGTTGGATTTTTGCAAATTTAAAAGAAGTTGTCGTTTTTACCATAAAAAGGACATATCCTTGTTTATGGTTTTTACTTGGAGAAATTGGGGGTGGTATCCGAACTGCACGCATTTCGTGAGCACATACATCATATTAAACTTCAATATATGTATTTAATTTTTATTTTAAAAAATTTGAGAAATTAGGGGTGGTATTCGTGCTAAGGGGTAGCAGGTCAAAAATCGACCTGCATGCGTACTTCGTGGGCTCATAAATCGATACATCATATACAACATTAAAATATATAATTATTGCAATTTTAAAAGAATTTGTAATATGTACTTAAGAAAAAAAGGAGTGGGGCGCGGTGGTATTGGCGATAAGGGGTAATAACAGCTCAACATTTAAAATGCACGTATTTCATGAGCTCATTAATTGGTACATTATATTCAACATTGAAATATTTAATTTTTGCAATTAGTAAAGAACTTCTTGGTTGTATTTGAGAAAATGGAGTGGTACTCGTGCTAAGTGAGCAGCCCAAAATTTGAACTGTACATCGTATGATTTCATTTTTTTAAATTATATTTATTTATTACAGTGGATCCAGATTGGATCTAGTAGATCAAGCAGTTCCTTTCTTCGCAGCCGTCTTACTGGGTTTGACCCATCCAACATACGATGTATCTCAGCATTTTGGTGTAGACTAATACGTTGCCTGTGTTTTCCCGCGTGTTTGTTTATTTCTTCACTGACGAAATCTATTTTCAAATCTCTATGGAGTTTGTCATTTTTTTGTGCTTCCTTGTGTACAGTCCCACAGCTGAAAATCGTAAGTCCATAAAGGTTTTCGAATTTGCGGTGTACTCTTAATCCTCAGTAGGTATTTTATGGATTAAAATCACTTCCGATAGTGAAACTCGATCCAAGTGATTTGAATAATGTGCAATAGTGTTCCTCAATTAAATTATATCTTGAGGCCGATATTTTGCTACACTGTATCGCTACACTATATTCTTTGTTGTTAGTTGTATATTATTTTAAGGTGGCTACTTGCATAAATTCCTCTTCAATTTTAAGATCTATAAAGTCTTTGATGTTATCAGTCTTTTATGTTTATGTTCTTAATGTTTTATTTGTGGTTGTTTGCATCATTCTAATAGAGAATGGATGTCATTTCGTTTAAATAGTCTTGCTTGTCTAACCTTTGTCTTAGAGCTTCAAAACATATCTCTTGTTTAGCTAGCCGAATGTTAAACGCAGCGACCTACGCCCGTGAGAATTATCGAATGATCGCGCGGGTATCAATATATTTCACTGTTGTTGTAATTTGGCAAAAAAAAAATGGGAGTTCAGTTTTTTTCCGACTCCGACAAAATAGCACCGACTCTACGAAACCGACTCCCACTTCCCTAGGCAAGATATCTTATTTTTCTGTTAAAATATTATTAGTCCGGCCGGCCCGAAATAATAAAAAATATTTTTTCAACGTTAAGACTTTAGAACTAGAAGAAAAGAAAACCGGGATTTTGAAAACCGGGATTACGAAAACCGAGATTTTAAATACCTGGATTTTGAAAACCGTGATTTTTAAACCGGGATTTCGTAGTACACCGGCTTCAATTTTTTCTTAATGATGTTTACGGCATTTTCTATTTCATAACCCTTTTGCTTCAGATCCTCAATAATTTCCTCTTTTGCACAGGTTGGGCCCTCAAGCCGTAATTTTCATTGAACGATCATTCTTATCCTCATAGATAAACCATTGATGCTCCTCGGAATTAAGCTTTGTAGCCAAAGCTCTATAGGTTTCAGAGTCTGCAACATTAATTTTCCATTTTCCAGATGCCATTGTTTAGAGATACGAGTTTGTACTCGACTACCGTATCTGATTTCATGATCGATTGTATATAGTGGGGAAAATTGATATTCCAACGACATTTATTGGTGGAGGTCATTGCTCTTTTGGTTTGGCTGGTTGTTGTTCTACAGCTATGTAGTTGTTTCTTGATAATTAACTGGTTTCTAGAAACTTCTTTTGATTTTAACGCTAAACGTTTTTGTCATTTCAGGTGAGTGTTGAGCTTTCCTTTTTATACTTAGTCTTTTATTCCAGTTACCCAATTTGTTTCTCTTTCTAATTGTTTTTCATCCGTATGGAATGAATTAATGCCATCATCGATTGCACGATTAGGTTTCGTCCCAAGTGTTGCAAGTGTTCAAGCTTCATTTCTGAGTTCTTCATTCCCTTTCTTTAAAATTGTAAATTATTCTTTCAATTTAGTAGTGAATTCCTTTATTTTTTTAATTGTTCACGGAGTTCGACGTTTATCCTTCTCGTATTGAAAGATATTTCCAGTTGAAGATTTTGGTGATATTGATAATTTGGGGCTTTGTCCAATTGTGAGGATTTTGTAGCATCTCTACTGCTGTCTCCTGGGATTTACATTCTGTTTTTGCTATACTCATTGCTTGTTTTTGCAAGTTATATCACTGGCATTTGGTCCCCGTTTGAATTTTACTGAATTATCGCACACATTTTGGCCGCGTGCCCGTTCTTTTCGAAACGGAGAATAATATAAATGGTACCCAGATGTTTTGATCGTTAAGATTTGAATAAATTTCACAAATTTGAAACACATTTGTTTATAATAATTGAATCCCAAACACCAGCTTCATTTCCCAGTACGATTTATTCATTTTCAGTTTTTAGTCTTATCGATGAAGAGAACAAGTCCGGCGAAATGATATAATTTTTTCAAAGTCAGTGGCCTTTTCATATCTGTTCTTTGATGTTTATTTGCTATATAACGGGTGATTTTTTAAGAGCTTGAGAACTTTTTTTTAAAAAAAAACGCATAAAATTTGCAAAATCTCATCGGTTCTTTATTTGAAACGTTAGATTGGTCCATGACATTTACTTTTTGAAGATAATTTCATTTAAATGTTGACCGCGGCTGCGTCTTAGGTGGTCCATTCGGAAAGTTCAATTTTGGGCAACTTTTTCGAGCATTTCGGCCGGAATAGCCCGAATTTCTTCGGAAATGTTGTCTTCCAAAACTGGAATAGTTGCTGGCTTATTTCTGTAGACTTTAGACTTGACGTAGCCCCACAAAAAATAGTCTAAAGGCGTCAAATCGCATGATCTTGGTGGCCAACTTACCGGGCCATTTCTTGAGATGAATTGTTCTCCGAAGTTTTCCCTCAAAATGGCCATAGAATCGCGAGCTGTGTGGCATGTAGCGCCATCTTGTTGAAACCACATGTCAACTAAGTTCAGTTCTTCCATTTTTGGCAACAAAAAGTTTGTTAGCATCGAACGATAGCGATCGCCATTCACCGTAATGTTGCGTCCAACAGCATCTTTGAAAAAATACGGTCCAATGATTCCACCAGCGTACAAACCACACCAAACAGTGCATTTTTCGGGATGCATGGGCAGTTCTTGAACGGCTTCTGGTTGCTCTTCACTCCAAATGCGGCAATTTTGCTTATTTACGTAGCCATTCAACCAGAAATGAGCCTCATCGCTGAACAAAATTTGTCGATAAAAAAGCGGATTTTCTGCCAACTTTTCTAGGGCCCATTCACTGAAAATTCGACGTTGTGGCAGATCGTTCGGCTTCAGTTCTTGCAGGAGCTGTATTTTATACGGTTTTACACCAAGATCTTTGCGTAAAATCTTCCATGTCGTCGAATAACACAAACCCAATTGCTGCGAACGGCGACGAATCGACATTTCACGGTCTTCAGCAACACTCTCAGAAACAGACGCAATATTCTCTTCTGTACGCACTGTACGCATTCGTGTGGTTGGTTTAATGTCCAATAAAGTAAACTGAGTGCGAAACTTGGTCACAATCGCATTAATTGTTTGCTCACTTGGTCGATTATGTAGACCATAAATCGGACGTAAATCGCGAAACACTTTTCGAACCGAACACTGATTTTTGTAATATAATTCAATTATTTGCAAGCGTTGCTCGTTAGTAAGTCTATTCATTATGAAATGTCAAAGCATACTGAGCATCTTTCTCTTTGACACCTTGTCTGAAATCCCGCGTGATCTGTCAAATACTAATGCATGAAAATCCTAACCACAAAAAAATCACCCTTTAATTTAACGCGTTCCCAATTTAAACTAGATAATTTAAGAAAATTACAAAAAAAAAAAAAAAAATTTGAAATAACTATTTTCTAATGTTTCCTGTGAATATGATTCGGTTTCCTATTTTGTGCTGTTGCATATAAGAGTAGTACAGTTATTGGAAACAGACATATAGATTCTTTGAGTACAAAAAATTCGGATATTAGTTTTTATTGAGCATGTTAATAAAGCTTAGATAAATTCTAACAAATTGCGGCTGAATTTATAAAACAACACTTACTAATTATACTACTTTAGGCGGTTTGTATTTCATCATCATTTAAAACTGAAATAAAAACACGAGCATTAACATCAAACCGACAAGAATCCAGTTGTAATTTAATAAAAGCACAAAATTTTTTTCTTAGTAGGGTTAAATAGCTTAATTTTATGAAATTTAAATATTTATTTACAATTTTACAAATATTAACTTATCATTACCTTATTCCACATAAATTTCTGGTAATTTATAAGATTCTCTCCACGTTAACATTTTCAAAATACACGATGTAAGACAGTCTGAAAAATCGAACCAGACAAAATATACAGATTCTCGAAAAAATTTCGTTTTCTTACACCGCATGACAATCACCACCGCATATAAAAACAAGCAACGATTAATGTTTAATTTTCTTGTCTCATTTCAGAAAATGGATATCAGACAAAGACAAAAGTAAGTATATATTTTAGAAAAAATAAAAATAATCCCTGCACAAATCTGAGAATAGCGTTACGCCCTAATCAAGAAGACGAAAAACTTGCAAACCGACCAAACATATTGCTAAAATAACAAAATTGAAAAAAACATTTCCGTTGTATTCGGCTCCTAATAAAACTTCAATTACACAAAAGAGAAAATCTTTTTGTTATATATCGGGGAAAATTTATCACCGTCATAAAATTTTAATCAACAGGAAACACTCCCGTATACACACGATAAAAATTAAGTTAAACAAATCTAAATAGACATACTTGGCATATACTAAAACACGGTACGTATGGCGATTTTTCATTTAAATTTCCCTAATTGATTTGATTGAAAGTCAAAGAAAACATTTCCTATATATTTTCGCAAGTTTGTTTCTATAACGACCCAACCCATAGACCTGTTTCGTTTTACAGCGGAGACCAATAAAAAATTGTATCGAGACGATATTTTGATTAAATTCGTGTTTTATACAAAATTTGCAAAACCGGGAAAGGGAAGTAGAAATGTCCAGGAGAAAAGGTGAAACCATAACCATCAAAGAAAATGTAACGCGGCGGCGATATAAACAAAATTGAAAAAGAAAGCAAACGAAAAACTTATCGCATGAATGAGAATTAAACTGATCGTTTAAATAAGCAATAAAAAAAAATTCGGAAAATTCACATTTCAATTACATTTTCCAAATATCCTTTTCACCTTCAAGATTTTTTTTTACATTTTAAGCTAAATTTAAATCTCTATTGGGTTTAGTCGTTCCTTTTTGCTTAATTTTATTTTTCTTGTTTTCCCAACAAGAATATATATTTACAATACATACACAAACATACATCGATGGAAAACCGAGAAAGCTTTTCTATGTTATATGTTGTGCGTGGAGGAAAATAAACACACGAAAAAACAACAGTAAGATCGGATGACGTACTGAACTAATCAAAGTCATCAAAATTCAATAAAAAATTACGTTTTCGATGCAGTTTTTTGTCGTTAATATTTTGTAATAGTGCGACAAATAAAAAAAATTATACATTATAAAAAGAAAATGGAAACGAAATTGGAAACATTTTATCTTGCTTTTTATTTCTATTTCCTTTGTTACTATTCATTGTTACTTTACGAAAATTCTCCGGTCGTAGTTTTAAAGAGAGAAACGGATTATAGTGTGCAAAACAAATGGAAGGAGATGTGTGTTCATTATTATTAAGGAATGGAGCATGAAAGAATGACAAATTGGAAGAATTTCTAGACGAAAAAAACTGTACATAGACCGTAATGATTTAGAGGATAATACAGTTCTTTATTGAATCGAAATTATCCCTTTTGTATTTATAGATACATTTTTCATCCCACTATTATATCCTGGTTTTGAGGAGATTACCAACAAGAATAAAAATAAATTTTCTTATCTATTGTATGCGATTATTATTGGATTTACTTTTTTTTTTGGTAGACTCGTATACTGCCCACACCACCCACTCTCATTTCGTATACATACATATATATTTCTTTGATATTAAATTGATTTTCTCTTATTGTTTGGAGTACGTGATTGAGGACTTAGCCAAGTTATTTACGTCATGATAAAGTATAAAAGTTAGTTGAACATAAAAAAAAATCAGATGAAAAAAAAATAGAAATAATTGTATTACAGATTTTTAGAGAAATTAGTTAGCATCGGCAATAAATAGGCATAATAATATAATTTATTTGATTGTAAATAATTTTTTTCTGGGAATTCGTATTTTACCCTACTCCCAAAGGCCACATAATTGGATAAATTCATAGCAGCAGCTAATACCGTACACCAAATGGCTTATGTATACATACTCGTATGTACATGAAAGCATTGAATTAAATCAATACTAAAAGGCGGATTCAGTGTTGCGTTCTTTCGTTCCTTCCTTCCTTCTGAATTTTTTTTAAATCAATCCAAGTTGCTGAAAAAAAATTCACAAGAAAAAAAACGTCATTTTTAACCAATGAAATTGGTTTAAAAAAATTCAAAAAGAAGGAAGGAATGAAAGAACGGAACACTGAATCCGCTTTAATACATTTTGCATTGATTGTAATAAATGCATTCGCAATTTGGCTAGGGATTCAAGCTGCAGAAATCATTCCACACAAGATCAGTTTGTTGTTCAAGATATCCGATACAACTACCTTAAATGTAACACTTAAAAAACGTGTTGTTTCGGATTGTTGCAAGGTTTTGTTAACATATAGTTCAACGACGATTTTCACAATATTTTTAACAAAATTCCATTAGAAATGAGAATTGAGTCCATTACTGAGATTCAGAAGCAGGCGTGACAAACAAAGGATGATCGAATTTAAATTCGTATAACTTGTGCAGGAAAAATTGTTGGCAACAATATTTGGACATAATGACACTTTTTGTCGTTTAATTGATTTAAAGTAAAAGTGTTAGGCAAACAACATGATGCCATGTGGTTTTAAACGTATTGAGAAACACTGACTACTGAGAGCTGCCGTAAAAGTTCTTAGAAAAAGTAATAAAAAATTAAAAATTTTCATCAAAAATTGCTTTTTTGTTTTTCAAAATATTCGCCTTTAAGAAACACTTTTGCCCGGTCGAAGACGATAGCTCCAAAACATGGTTTTTGAACGCTTCAATCGCTTCTTCGTCCATGCAGCTCGCACAACTTTTGTCGGTTTTTCTTCGAATTGGAAGACCCAAACAGTCGATCGCCCTTTTCTTTCCGGCTCATACGCATATATCCATGACTCGTCACCTGTCACGATCTTGTATACGTTTTTGGAAGTACCTCCAACGAATTTTTGAAGCATTTGACGGCACCAATCGACATGAACACCTTTTTTGTGCGTCTGTCAACAAATGTGGAATCCAACGTTCACATAGCTTCCGCACCTTTAAATGTTCATGTAAGATCGTATGTGGTGTTACTAATGCCTAGACATACGTCGTTTTCACGATAAATCACATGCTGATTCTCTTCAATCAGTTTTCTCACAGCATCGATGTTTTCTGGCACAACAGCTGTTTTTGGACGACCTTTACGAGGCTCGTCTTCGAGTGAACATCGCTCGCGTTTAAATTCATTGTACCAAATATAAACACTAGCCAAGGATGATGCTTCGTCGCCAAAAGTCGAATGAGTTGATGCGAAGCATTGTTGTTGAGTTAGCCCCTTTCTAAAATCGTAAAAAACCATCACACGAAAATATTCACGCGATAATTTCATTTTTTCACTAAATTGTGAACTGAATGAAAATGCGAACTGGCAGATGACTTCTGTCAGTGAAACATGTTACACTTTTTGACTGACATATTTACATCGGAAAACTCTAGTACCATTTTCTAAAAATTTTACGGAAGCCCTCGTATCTATTTCAAAAGAGAAATTGATGAAACAATTGTTATTTTTTAAGGTACAGTTGAGAATTATATTTATGATAACTGATAAGCAAAATTAATATGGGTTCGATCTAGCACTACAAGGAACACGGCGAGTCGGCAATAACATCCACCGTTGATTATCACGTTTGGCAAAGACAATTTGGAGATGATTTTCTAATAAAAAAACCGATATCGTCAGTTCGTGACCAGTTTCTTACCTGTCAATAATCTTGTTCCAGATCTTCTAATATACTCACAGATGACTTTTTTTCGGCGCTACATTTCATCTAAGGATTATTTGGCCGCCGTTTATTTTAGTAATAAACATTTACATTTCATTTTTACTCGCTCTCCCAACAAAATTCTCCGTCCCTCAATCTAACATTTATGTCAATGGTGATATTTTTGGATTAAAGGTGGCGAAAATTTCACTCTTGCATTGATCGATGAGCTTAAAAATCACTGAGAGAAGCCTTTATACAAATCTTGTGACGATGAGCTTTTTTTGGTTTGTGGAATCCAGGGTACCTCTTCCCGACTGTCCTGATTAAGAATGGAGATGTAAACGACCACAACTAGCAACTCGGAATTTGGAGTCCGGAATTTGGAGGACTAATGGGCCGACCTGTTATCCATGTCAGTACTATAGACTAATATGGAGCTATGCTATATCCAGATGATTTACTACGTGAGGTAGGACGTGAACGCAAACCGAAACAGTTTAAATGGAGTCATTCGCTTTGATTTCGACTTAACTGATGAAAACTTAGTTAGTCTAACAGGTATCTAGAGTGACTCGGCGATCTGATTCTGTACCTCATAAGATAAATCATTTATTTAAGGAATATCCTGAAGTTGCAAAAATAAATAGCATAAACGCCCATATTAGTTCTTCTTAAGTTGTTACCGTACAGGAGCCCCAACCCAAGAGCACCGTATGTAATACGAAGCTACAGATGGGTTTTAATAAGCATAAATTTAAAATAACGGAATGAAATACGCAGTATCCATGAAACACGCACAAGTAAACAACCTATACATTGTTAAACTCAAAATCGCACCATTTAGCGATACCTCTAAATTCACACCCAATATTTTTTTACTGGATTAAGATTTTTTCTATGGCATTCAATGTTAACCTGGCAAAAAACATAAACATGGATTAAGTAGGTGTTGATTAATGATTGTTGTTGATTATTAGCACACCGTTGACCGTTTCTAAGATTGCGTGTAAAATGTCTTGGGAGCGCTTGGAGGAGAAAGATAATGCTACTACAACTTCACCAGCAACTTCAAACAACCATTGCTTGAGTTTGTACAAATTTAGGTGACCATGGGAACAGCATAAAAGTACATACATAATTGTAAAAATGAAAGGAAAATCAGATTCTCCGGCATGCCATTATGCCTCCAGTAGTCTGCCCCTTCCAGCAGGTCTGGGACCTGGCTAGGATCGATCCGACTAATGAACCAATAAGCCCAAGATAATTTGATCAACATTACTGAGACCCAGTCCACGACAAATGACTTAATTCTAACAAACAACTGCATATTATCAACGAACCGAACATATGGCATTTGCAGTGATGTACTGATAGATCATTTATGAAGAGTGTCATCCAAGAGCGAAGATATTTCATCAGTAATGGAAAAAGAGCTGTGGCAAAATGCTAATTTGCCACAAAACTTGTTTAATATCGGAATAGTATGGGCAGCCTTCCAATGTGCAGGAAAAACTGATGTTGTGTGAATGTAATCAAACAGACCCACTATGAAAGTTGTAATTGTAGGATTCATATAGCTTAATAAACTTAATTGGCATTTGGCCATCCCTACTTGAGTTTGATTTTGAACATGATATCCTATTAATCCCGCGTATTTTGAAATTTGAAAAAGCGCAGTGTTTATTGGAAAAGTTCAGATGCATTTATTGTAATAAAGAGTGTAGACATGGAGGTTATGTATGGAAAACGATAAATGGCCGCCTCGTGACTGATGGCAATAAACGGCGCGCGAATGTCGACTTTCAATTCTTTTGTTTCAAAAAACCCCAAAGAACGAAATCCTACGGCGTCTAATTACATGATATTGGTGGCCAATTCACATCGCGATTTCATTGCTTCTTTCGCTGTGTGGCAGGTTGCGCTGTACTGTTGAAAGCACATGTCTTCCAAATCCATTCCAGTAATTTGAGACCAGAAGAATTTCTTTATCATTTAACGGTAACGAACGCCATTGACGGTGACCACATTGTCAGCCGCATTCTTGGAGAAGAACGGTCCAATCACTTCGCCAGCCCAAAATGCGCACTAAACAATGGTGATTATCAAGACCCCAAATGCGACAATTCTGTTTGTTGATCTAGCCATCAACTTCAAAATGCACCTCATTGGAAAAGAATATTTTCTTCGAAAAGCTTGCTTTAAGGTCCATTCTGTGAACGGTCGGCCCTGCACATGGTTTACTGGCTTCAAATGTTGTGTCAACTGAATCTTGCATAAGCATGCAAATTAAAATCTTTCATCAAAATTCACTGTACACTGTTTCGTGATACTATTAATTGCTGAGAGTGATGGCGAATCGGGATGTAAGGATTCTGGCCGACACTCTCACTAACTGCTGAAATATTTTACTTAGTCCGAGCTGCATGAAAACGAACAGGTTCCTTCTGGGTTTGAACTGACCCAATCGCCTCAAATTTCTTGATAAATCGGACCACTATACGGCGATGAAGATGCGTTGCGGTGATCGAAAAATGAACGACATTTTCGAACCGTCTCCGCAAAAATCTCAACATTTCGGTAGAGGATTTTCACAATTTCTATATGCGTTGTGCATCCATGCCATTCTCCATAAATGAACCCCAAACGTTCACAAATAACAGCTGTAAAAAATGCTGTATTACCGATACAAAAAAATGGTAATTCTAAATAAGCGGTTTTAATTGGAGACCCTTTAGTGTCGAGAGTCTCGACCACCATAAAGTAGATAGACACTCGTCGGACTGACGGAGAGCCCTCCGAAGCCGATCACAGCGAAATTTAGTATACCGTAAAATCTCAACACAAAAATTTCTAACATTTGTGAACCACGAAATTAATTTTTTACCATAGTAGAATCCATTACAAACTTCTAGAAAAATTTGTTGCTTCACTTAGACAGAACACTGAGGTTTTTTTTTTAAATGATAAAGGAGAGTACGGTTACACGTAGTAAAATCTAATACAAAATTTTACATTAGGAACTAAATATTTAGGAAAATTTTAAAATTTTCGTAACGATCAGACCGAAGTACTAATAGATCAGGGGCCTAACTATTTGAATTCGATATTTCGATCTTAATTTTCGAAGGCTATCGTTTTTCTATAGCAAGCGTAGAAACAAACGAGAAAAGAATAGTAAAAATTTCATACATTTTTCCATTTTCTTCGTTTGTCTACTATAGGAAAACGATAGCCTTCGAAAATGAACGTCGAATTCAATAGTTAGGCCCCAGGCTTTATTATTCCCAACATTGATGGGACATGCTAATTTTTTATCTTTTACAGTAACACAAACCATTTCGAACTTGTTAGAAATGTTTCAAAATTTTCGTGTGGGTCAGATGGGTATAAGTACTAGTGGTTCAAGTTAAATGTAGCAGAATTCCTTAAAACATTCAAAAATATAATATTTTAATAAGAGTCACATAGGATGACTAATGATGACTTCCTGACCCTTGTCCGACATGAATTTAATTTTTGACTCTTCTTAACATTCGTACTGTTCTTAGAAAATCTTAGAAAAAAAAAAATGAAAAATTTCAAATGGGTAGGATGGGATTACTAACGCTTCAAGCTTTACTCCTATTGGCATTTGCAGAATATGAATTAAATTTTAGATGATAGAAGAGTCCATTAAGAAAATTTTAGAAAAATTACAAAATTTTTATATTGATCAAGCATACGTAAATTTGAAACTAATAGTGTTTTCGTAATACATACAAACTTTTGGAAGTTTAACAAACATTCCAAACCGCACAAGGTGTTCAGTTTTTTCATATAAATAATAAAATCTGAACCAATTATTACCCTATTTACTAACATTAAAAGACAAATAGATTATAAAAGAATAAATTCAGAATATCAAGTTGAAGAAAGAACTATAAATCAAAAAATTATTTAGCCTTGTGGACGGAGCACATGTGTGTGTAAACTTTAAACAATTCCGTTAAATCCAAAAGTTTGTTTACCAGATTTTATTTATTTCAATTATCAAAAAAATTGCGGCAACTTTATTATGGGTGACATTAGTAATTTGTTTGACGGAATTTGTGATTAAAATTTCCAACTAGCTGTACATCCTACATTTTAAGAGATTGGCTTAGTTTATAAGACTTTCAGTGGTATATGAGAAGAGCATACTAAAATCGGAAAGTTTCCAAACTAACAAAGACACAATTTTTTATTCAAATTTATTTTTATTTCTCTAGATAACCTCCTTGTAAGTCTAATGAATGATTATATACTCTCCCAGCGATGCTCTCATCTCTTCAACCCGTCCAAATAGTTTTATCTGTAAAATAGTTGTTTACGAAGCTGATGAACTGAGGCCTCCTCATTCGACGAAAATCTCTGTCCTCCGAGCGCAACTTTTAGCAGGAAACCGCTGAGGTGTGAGACGGCCTATTATCGTGGTGGATTTTTTTCTGCAAATGTGGCCGTTTTCCCGCAACTTTTGCCTTCATCTTTGTAGGTAATGATGTGTTTTATGCTCCTGTAATGTTTTTTTTTTTTAAGTTAACCAATTAAGATAACTCAATGACTGTCCCAGAAAACAATCGTCATCACAGAGCGTTGGAACTGTTCATTTGAACACGTTTCTGTTTCTGGCTCAAAGTGAGCAAACGCGGCATATCCAACGCGCGGACTGTATTCTCATGCCTAAATCTTTATTCAATATGTAACAAACACGTTCTTTGGACATATTCAAAGCCTCTTCTATCTCTCTAACTTTAATTCGACGATTCTCTAGCACCATTTGGTGAACTTGAGTGATGTTATCGTCAGTTGTTGCAGTTTTTGGATGTCCCGAACGACCACGTATAAATTCAGCTGCCAAAAATTTCACGGTGATAAATGATGGTGCAGTGTCCTTGTAAACATTGTCGAAATCAACTTTCATCTGCGTATTGATTTGCGTATTGCGTGTCCAAAATGCCTGATATCCCCACGTTTTTTGAGGAGTGCTGCCAAATTCATGTTGAGCTCGGAAACTAATCAAACCTTGTACGTCGAGGAGAGCAAAATTCCTCATTACCAATTTTCATTACAAGTTGTAACAGCGTTAGCCTCGCTCTGTTGCATTACCAGCTTCTGCAGATTGTAGTTTCACTTTTGTTGTAAGTTGGCCATTTTCGATGGCAATCAAACTACGCCCATATAAGTACCTAATACATAACTGATAAACTCAGTTTAACAAATAAAGCCAATCGTAATAATGTTTGCGCCATTTTCCGTACTAAGTTCATAATCCAAGCCAGAACCCAAACCAAATTGTAAAGAAGAATCAATCATCGAATAACTGTTATATGCATATTCAAAAATTTTAATTGAGATGTTAACTTTAACAATATTATTTACGTTTCGAAAACACAATTTTTGAAAATCATCATCTTTTATGGATGTTATACTTGAAAAATTCCTTAGTAATTCAATTTACTATTAAAATTGAATTGTGAAGTGTTCATGTACATTAAAATATGCTACTTCATCAAAACAAGAAGCCACCCATTAAAAATTGTTGGTTCCTTTGTAATTTGTATCACATTATCTCCGCTTCATTCTTATATGCATTTCATTGTCTTTAAAATATAAAAATACCGTCTTATCATTATTATCATGACGACGGAAGGAATTTAAAGAAGTGGTTAACGTTAAAAAAAGCTCTTTAATGTTAAAATCGCTCCTAAGTTGTGACTAAAAAATAAAACGCCCGAACAATAAAACGGAAAATTACAACAATCCATAGTGTAAAAACAAAAAGAAAATCTTTTCGTTTAATAATAATTTTTATTTAAGCAAAATGAAAAATGAAGAAAATCATCTCTGTTCGTATCTCGTATGTAAATATGTATATAGAAAATGGAGAGGAAATGTATATACTGTAGAGAACCAAAGAAAATATGTATAGCAAGAAGAAAATTTAAATTTTCTTTAATGATGTTGCTTAATTATAAATCATTAATTTTATTGCTGCAATTATCACATTTTCTGGTTATATATATGTTTTGCTTATCAAGCTTATGCGGTGGTAAAATATTGCAGTTGTGTGAACCAAATTCTACCTAGAGCCTACAGTACAAAATCTGTTTGCCAGAATGGGTTAACAACGAAATTTAATTAGATTAAATTTATTATGTATACATAGTCTGTAGTGTACTCTTTGTATGTAATATGTACAGGAATTGAATTTTTACATAAACCAAACCTTGCGGCATATGGATTTAATGGCTTATCGGAACGTAACACACAGAAAAAAAAAATGTTACAATATTGTGTATCGCAGTACGAACAATAATATAAAATATGACTACACGGGTAGGAATACAGCAAATACATTTCTAAATTAAATTATTTGTTACAATTTGCTAATGACATATTTTTAAAATGTTAATGCGACACACACTAACAATTAATTATGACATGAAATACAATTATGATTTGTAACATAAGTGCATTTTAGTGACATCCAACAATATGACAAAAGCCAAACTAATTGAGATAAAATAAAAACCCTGTTTAATTAAACATGAATGATATACAAAATAATAATAAAATTGTAATTAAATGTAGACACTTAAAATAATGTTTTTTTGTTATTGATATCCGCGGGCATTAAAATATTTTCCGACGCTTTTTATTGAACATAAAATGCTTTCATTTCTATTAATTTATTTTTGATATGTTTTTAAATTGCACCAAGCGCTTATAGAGATGTATCTACAATAAAATGATGACAAATTTATAAAAACATAAAATTGTAATTTATAACAAAATGTTATTATTTGGGTAACCATTGTTAGTCGAATCATTAAATTCGTTGGTTTATGATCTTGTCTGACTAAAACTCTCAAAACTGGTTTAATTAAAATTTTTCTTTACCATAATGTGACCAAGAATTTTTTTCTTGTCTGATTTTCTTTTTAATTGGATCAAACCCCATAAGTATCTTTATTGAAAACTTTGTATAGTACGAAGAGAATTTTTAAAGTTGATTTGATTTAATTAAGAGTTCAATACATTTGTAACTTTAAAATTGATATTTTGTGTAATTTTAAACAACTAATAAACAAACTTTTAGTTTACAAAGCTCTTTGAACTGGAAACTTAAGTTTTTGGCAAGTTATTCCGATTCATTATAAAATATCTCTGACCAATTATAATTTTAAGACGGATAACCAAAATTGCAGACGTTCTTCGAATCCGGCTATTGAGGCTTGGCTGCTTAGCATCCCGATACTGAACCAATGAACAAGAAAATATCCATTTAAATAGCACATTTTTGAAAACTGTACACTTGTGTAGAAAATTTCATTTTATTATTAATGTTGAAGATTTGGCATTTATAAGTTACTAATTACTTTATTGCTCTTCAGGAAGACAAACAAAATCAAAGACAGGCGGCATTTTATGAAATATTTTATAATTGTTATTATACGCCTGTACTGTCAAAATAAACAGCAAACGAAGCTGACCAGACAACTAGTCCCGTTCCCCGGCTAAAGAATGGTCGGGAACCAAAAATGTGCGAGGTCTTATTCATCTTAGATTCATGTGCCAAATGATATCCAAAGCTAAAAGGACCCAAAGTGTGGTGTGTCGAGGCGAAAATGGCGGATCGGATTAATTACTGTTCCTCTAATTTTACTACCGATATTAAAGAGCCGATTGATTAAAAATTTGTGTCTTGTAGTACACACCCAGCATTGATTTCCACTGTACTTGATCCGTGAAGGTTGTACGATCGTAGCCGCATATTATAGATATGATTTTTGGCATCTTCCGTTGCAAGATTGTTGCCTCGCATTAAACTTGGGGGTCATGATGTAATATATAGGCGAGATTTCACATACAACTCTCTTGCTTTGAAACGATACAGTTTAGCAATTCTTCACTTTTTTGGTCAGTAATGCGAAATATTCCCAGTGAGCATGTACTGCTGAATATTCAAACCTGGTGCTAAGGCAGCTATGCATCAATAAATGATTCAGTTGTTAAATTGCTTACGGTTTAAATGTGAATTTGTTTGTTCCCGGTCTAACAAAGAAAAAATTTTTTTGGGAAAAATACATTTTATTCATCAACATAATTTTCTTCTAGAGCTTGTATCGCTCTGTAGTTCAACACCTGTCTAACATTTCGATGCCTTTTTTGTAGAACGATTTCTCTTTGTCGTTTTTGATCCATTGTGAACAAACGCGACACCCACTACAAACACAGCTTTCTCATGGACAAATCTTCGTACAAAATATGACCAATACCTTCCATTGATATATTTACAATGTCAGCTATCTCACGCAACTTCACTTTACGGTCGTTCAAGACAATTTCGTGAATTTTTTTATGTTTTCTCGACTTCGTTTACTCGGCTTCATCTGTGGTTGTACGTCCACGTTTAAATTCAGCACACCAGTCTATGATGGTTGATTTTCCTGGTACAGTGTTCGGATAAGACTTATCAAGCCACTGCTTTGCTTGAACAGTATTTTTTCCATCAAAAAACAGAGTTTAATCAACATACGAAATTCTTTTTTTTTCATTGTTTTGAAAAAAAGGAAACAAAAAAAACAAAAGTACCGTCACTCAACTGTAACTTGTAATCTTAATGAACGAAATGTAAGGAAATTGTAACAGATATCATTTGAAGAATGGTAGAATTTAAAAACAATATGGTTTTTAAATGTGTGGCACCATCTATGTATCAGACCGGGAACTTTTCAACTGAAACTTACTTCTTTTTTGGTATAAAACTAAATTTTATGTCTCTTTCTCCGTTGTGCTATAGTATCACTGTAAAATATGAAGATGGCTAGAGGTTGTACTCAAGGAGTCCTCTCAAGCCTTCTGTGGTGCTACAGACTGATACAAATTACTCTCACCAGATTGCAAAATACATCACAAACACCGGCTATGCTGTTAGATAGCCTAGTTATATGGTTCGCGGCAATTCAGGGAAAAGTGCCAGCAACCCCCAAACAAACCGTAATTGATCTTCCTTTTTCTATCAAGGTGAAACTGTGCTAAAAGCTGAATACCTGAGGATTATATCTGAAGAAAAAATAACAAAGAAGTCCCTTATCTTATTTATAACCAATAAAGCTAATAAATCATACCTCAACTATCAACGATTATTTGGTAAACTGTAAAGTAAACCCACAAAAGTAGCTGTGGTTACAGCAAAACTTATAAGCCCAATAATTTCATATGCGGCACAGTAAAATAATAAAGCACTTGCAGAACATTAAGTAAAATTCATAGGTCTATCGGTCTAGTCACTTCCCCATAACAGCATAACATTAAGTGAAAGTATTTTGGTAGATCCCTGTTGTCAAGGCGAAACATCTACTTCAAAACATTGTAGTGTATTCTTTGGTTAAAAGAATTTCAACCTAGTACTTCAAGCATTTCACTTATATGTGTCGTAATTTCTGCTCCTAGAATACCTCGCATAAATCTGTTATGAATTTTTTGGAGACGATATATTTGTGATTGATTCATTATGAATAACACTGATGAACAATAATCAATATGTGGTGCAACAATTGATCCGTAAAATATAATTTTTGTTTCACGTGGCATTTTATCCTTAATTCTATTAAATATGCCTAACTTTTTATTAATTTTTTTAGCAATATAATTCAAATGATCATTAAAATTTAACTTTTCATCTATGATATTTAAATTGTTTCACACATTCAATGACTTAGTACTTTTTACGCTATTTGCCGTAGGCACTTGGCGAAACACACTTATACTTAATAAACACATTTTTATTAATCACTTGTTTTTTGTTTCGCAGAATATTTTGAATATTTTCCAAAAAGTTTAAAAAATCACTCGATCGATTTCGACTTGTTAGGTCCTCCTGATGATGACCTAACAAGTCGAAATCGATCGAGTGATTTTTTAAACTTTTTGAAAAATATTAAAAATATTCTGCGAAACAAAAAACAAGTGATTAATAAAAATGTGTTTATTAAGTTTCAATGACTTCAGTATCTACTAATATATTTTGATTACATTCTAGTATTGTTTTTATTGACATCACCATGTACTTTGTTTTAGAAATGTTAAGTGCCAACTTATGGAACATCAGCCATTGTTACAGGTTCTCCAAATCTTCGTTTATTTGCTGAACAGCATCACTAAGGGTTGGTGTTGTAATCGTAATCAAGGTGTTCCAATTTTTTTTAGTAAAGTTTGTCTATCGATTGTTTGAAAAGCTCGTTTAAAATCCAGAAAGATTGCTACAACTACTTTATTTTCACCTATTTCAGATTTCCAATTATCCAACATTAAGTTTAATGCAGTTTCACATGAATGCTGTTCTCGAAATCCAGATTGTTGGTCGACTAGTATATTATTGTTGTTAATGTGGTTTATTAATTGGTTTTTAGCTACTCGTTCTAACACAGCTTCGTAGGTTGGCAGCATATTTATCGGGCGTAGTTCTTCTGGTGTTGTTGGCTTAGAAGTTTTCGGAATTGGAATAACCGTTGATATTTTCCATGATCGTCCCGAGCTTTGGAAAAGAATGGAACTGTGTAAGGATTCATTGAATTTTTTTACATCTGGAATATTGTTATGGATGTCAATCACACTGGGTACAAATGTATTAAGAAATGCGGCCAATTCTAGTTTATCGATTACTACTTTATTGTTAAACTGAATATTCCATTGTGTTGTGGTTTTAGTTTTATACAACGATTTTTACGATCTCCATAGTACTTTTGGTTTATTTTGATTTTCTATGAATTTGTTTTTGAAATAAGTGGACTGCTCCTTCCTTAAAGATTGTTTATATATATTTCTGGCACAAAAGAACCCAGCATTATCCCAGCTCTCATTTGAGTTTATAATTTTCGTAATTCCATAAGATCGTAGTTTATTTTGCATCAGTAATTTCAAATTTTCCGAGAACCATGGTAGTTTACTAGTTTTATGAATCAATTTTGTACAAGTCAACTTATTTTACACATTTTTTGAATTAGTTATCACTAAAACTATTAAATTCTCGCTGGTTGCTGTAACTCTACTATATTCTTTAATCACCAATCTCTTATCAAATGATTCAATTTTACACTGTAATATTCATTGGATCTGACATCAATATTGAAATCATCGAATATGAATTTATTTTTGTTATGGTTTATGATATTTACCATCCATTCGTCAAATATATCTAAGAAAACTGCTCTCGTTGTTTGAAATGATCTGTATGCTACTCCAAATATCCCAGTCGTATGATATGCTTTTATGATTTGTATTACTAAAAACCAAGTACGATTCTTCTCACATTTGGAAATTATTTTGAAATTTATGTTTTCATGAATGTACATAGCAACTCCACCTGTATGTCGACTATCCGAGTCGCAGCGTATACATTTATAGTTATCAATATGAAACTCCGAGTCGTACATTTCTTCAGTTTTTCTAGTTTCAGTAAGTAATACTTAGGCTGGTTTAATTGAACACAATTTCCTGTGAATGAAATTCGACGACAGACTTCGGATGTTGTCTATACGGCATCTTGTTTTCGAAATTGCTATTGGTAATTGATTTGGTTTCTTACTATTTTCAACTTGCGCTGATATACTGTGCAATTATTATCCCACGTAGCATGGTTTACATCAATATTTAGATTTAGCTTTTTATTTGTTTCAAAGCAGTTGCTACATTTGGTTTATGTGCTGTTACAGTCATTATATTAATGCTCTCCGCTACATTTTGGGCATGTTAGCTTGCTGCTACACTTATCACTGTGATCTGAATAACCATTACACTTGTAACATCTTGAAAAGTCTATTGTTTCTCAGCACCCATTATTTTCTTAAAGCAAGTGGCATCGCATCAACTTCAATTTTTGTATCGACTTTCTGTGTATTTCTTTTATGTCGCTAGCAGCTAAAAACGAATATTGTTGCTCCAACGCTGATATAATTTCACCGCTTTCTAGTTGTTCTAACATTCCTAAAAATTTTGACTCTAGACCTTAGCTATGTAGGCAATTTAATCTCATATTGAGTTCCTAATTTATTTATGGCGATTTGTTCCAGTTTTTTCTTTGCTTCATTCGAATCGCACTGTAATATAATTCCTCCATTCGCAACGTTTCGGTATCCCATTAAGGGAATGTATGGTATCTAAGTATAAACAAACATGGTAAAAATGTTTTGGCGAAATAAACGATCATTAACCCACTATTTTTTGTATATTAAACGCTTTTAAAGAAAGGGGCGTCAGATTAGCACATGTCTAGGCCAAAACGTATTAGAAGTTCCAACTGTGAACATTATTACTGTCCTAAGAAAAATGTTCTAGTTTGACCATGAAAATCCTAATTTTCATGAAAAGATCATAATTAGTGAGCCATTTCCATTTAAATAGATACATTAGTCTGTTCTATGCAATTATTGGTTGTTACTTTTACCATGTGGTTTCAACAATGTGGTCAATTTGACGTACAGCCCATTGTAACATTAATGGAATTATTTCCAAAGATTCGATTGGCTCCACGGTACCAGAATTAACAACCAGAGATTTCTTTTTGTGGCAATACCTATCTGTCTTTATGTCTTCATTAATTAATTAATTAAACAATGGTTGAAATATGTGAAAGTGTGATAAAAAATTATATAAAAGGAGAATGTTTACTTGAAAGTGTCTTCTACAAGCAATTGACTCCATTCAAACTTCTATCATCATTTAACCATTTAACCATTTTATTACACTCATTGTAAAATCTAACACAATATGAGGACTGGAGTTGGAGTACTTGGGCCAAGGTTCATCCTGAAGATATTGCAACATACTAGATCATCACCGGTTAATTATCCTAGCGGGAAATTTGCCTAATACAGAGATACTTCTTTTTAGTTGACCGTTTAAAATCATTAATCTATTTCTCATTAAAAATAATTTAGGTTTTTGTATTTTAGAATTGTAGTTTCTGTAAACTATTGATTATGTTCTGAATAGGGAGTGGAGCTAGGAGCATGCAGATACATGAATTTTGCGCTCCTGCATTTCTTCCGATCTTTAAGAGTTGTAAATTCTAAAAAAATGGTTTATTTTTTTTAAATAGAGAAGAAAGCGACTGCCGCAGCACAACGACTCGACTGAATTTCAATTTATTTTGACTGTACTTTATATATGTAGTTTAAGGTAGGTAATTCAATCTAAATTGTTGTTAGGTTGTCTAATTTACTTTCATTCTAGAAAGTCGACAAACACTTTAATACGAAAAAGGACCTAAAACACTAAATCGTATTTCACATAGTCAATCCCTGCTGTCTAAATTAAATAACTTACCATTTATTGTTGAAAGCAGCGAATAATGTTAATGATTTAAGTGTTTAACATAATTGCATATTTTGAAAAGATTTCCCAACTTATTTACACAGCCCAAAATAAATTATTAACCTAAATCATTTGTTGGGTACAGTACAGCCCTCCATAACATTAAGTTTTGAAACTCCCAATAAAGAAAACAAAAACTAATAAATTTTCCAACAAATTAGAAAATTAAACAATAACATTTTACAACAACACAAGACACAAACATATAATTATTTTTTAAAAATTTGACATAAATTTACACAGAAAAATAAATAAATAAAATTTATATATTTTAATAATATTTAAAATTTCAATAATATACAAAATTATATAATGTAATATAATATTTAATGTGTATTGTTGTTGTATGTGTATCTCAAAATCATATACAAAATAAATCAAAATATTTTATTATTAATTATATTTATTCGTATTGTTTAAAAATAAATAGAATTTTTTACGAAATGTATTTTTTAAATATTTCATTAATATTATATTAGACTTCAGTTGCCTATCTGTTTTAATATATTTATAACAAAATATAATATAACATCTATCTGGCAATATTAAATTGTTAATTAAAAATATTTTTACAGTAGTGACCATAAAAAGGGCACCTACTGATTTTAACATCCTTTTATCACTTAAATACACAAATTAGCTGCTGCATTGTATATTATTATATTATGTCCTGAATTTAAATTGTGTTTAGTGTGTAGTGTATGTAATGTAATTTATTATTAATAATAGTAGTAGTTTAACAATTTCTTAAACTTTATAATAAAAAAAGGAATAAAACGAATAACTTTAATGCAAATTACATAATGGTTTTATGTTTTTGTATAATAAGGATAACACATTTATATGATTTTATGTCAATAAATCAATATACAATCGATACTGGAAATAAAATGAAAAAAATACATCATGATTTTAAATATTTATAATAGTAAGGACATATAAATTATAGGTTATGTAGACAAATAGAATATTACAAAGAACAAACACCAGATGGTTAGTTATCCTTAATCTAAAAACATTAATATACACATATACTATATGTTAGCTTAGTTATAAAACTAGACAAGAATCGTTTACATACGTTACTATTTTGATTACGTTTCATTATTTTTATATTTTCCAAGCGTGTCCCGGTAAACAGACTACTCACTGTGATTTTTTTTTTTTTGAATGTAGCCCGTAGCAAATAAAGGTTGAACAAATTGAAATATTTTAGGAATTCCACAAATAACATGTATTTTATAGACGAGTCTCAAAAAGCAAGTTGTGATAGACTGTATATTAAATTATTATTTGGAAATGTATAGCTAAACATTCTGAGAAATAATTAGAAAGATATTGATATTTTCACAGATGAAGTCAAGTCAGCCTAAATAAACAAAACCATAAATACAATTTTATTCTATTTTTTTTTCTTGTTAATCGGAAGACGGAATTGTAAATATGTATCTTTATATAAATCAGTCTTGGTGAAAATGTCCATTCTTCCATTTTCTATAAAATAAAAAAATCATAAGAACTGTAACAACCGTTACGTCATTTATAAAATTGAACTCGCAGATTTTTAAAATTATTTTAGAAAAGAAGAGTATAGATTTTCCGTAAAAGAATTAAGAAAAGAAGAATTATTTTGGGACGTTTGCTACTTCAGCTGACAACACAAACATATTGAGTGACGTATAGTAACTTTTTTTATTGTAGTAGTTTTAAAATTTCAACACCACGGTAGTGCAGAAGTTTTCATATTAGGATAACACAAAATTTAACAAGAAATACTTTTTTTTTGTATAGGCGAGAAGTCCATTCAACAAAATGCAAAATAAGTTTTATTTTACATAAATGTGCTCATATTATATTGTTTACTTCAAAATGAATAAAGGCGAGTGGAGGTGAGCGGAGAAAATTCGGTGTACAGCCAATGACACTACATAGCATGGCGAATTATTGGCACCATAAAACAAATATCTCCTGTGTTTGTTCTATGTGATCACGATAGGTGTTGAAATTCTTATCCACCACCATGTGATTCACCCACAAAGATCTCGGTGCTAGACAAGCTCAAATATTTCCTGAAAAAATGCAACATGAGAAAATATATAATGAAAATTAAGCTCCAAACAGTCCATGTTTGCTCTCCTTATGATATGATGTAAAAATATAAAGGCATCCGGTCTCAAAGGAATCATTACCTCTCTGAAATAACGTCTGATGATTAACGTGATCCAGTCGCGGGGTAATCGTTAGGCAAGAAGACATACTGCGATGCACAACTATATAGTCACAACCTAGTTTTTTAATTTTCTTACGTACCTATAAAGAAAATTATCAAAACTCGATGCTAAAAATTAGATATATGAAGAAATAACTCTTTACATGAACTAATTGTTTCAGGGGACATAAGTTTTTTCCAAAATTGCTTTGCTTTATAACTATATCCCTTTAGTGATTTACTAACACAATTGTGCGGGTAGGGCAAAAGTACCATGTCAAAAATTTAGTTTTGTATGTTTTTTGACCAACTTACACATTTGTGAACTCCCTTTTAACTTATTTCCGTCCGAAAAAACACTATATCTATACACACAATTGTGTTGATTTTACTTCAAATCAAGCGAAATTTTTTATCAACAACACCATTACATACTATGGTTTTTTACTCACACATTTGTGTGGGGTGGACTAAAATTGAGCAAATTGTTTTGTTTTCTTGGTTGAAAAAGGGATATAGCCACTTTTCCTTTTTGTCGCTCCGGCTAATAAATAATCGGAACATTTAGTTTTATTTATTTTCTTGAATATCTAGTGTAGAACAAAATAAATGACACGTTGAAAATGTTTATTTGACCGGCAAAAATCAAAATTGAATCCCTTTTCAACGAATAGTTTCCGTTTCGTTAAAACGGCTGAAGATTATGCACTATGCGGCTTAAGATTATGCGGAGGACCAAAAAACCAATGAAATCGTGAAAAATTCGATTATTGGTTCAGGCGGCAAGTAATTATACCAAGAGCATAAAGCGCTTGAAAAGAGGCAAGTAAGTCAAAAATGACGAGCAGTTGAGCCTTAAGAGGACTCGGACACACACAATATACAAAAATGAAACCAATTAGCAATATTTTTCCCATGGAACAAAGATACGCTTCTATCCCTGGTAATGGAAAAATATTTTGTGCTTTTTATTATAACTAACCATTATAATGACCCAACTGGCCTAGGAAAAGGATTCCTTCGAGAAAAAAGGTTCATTTGCTTGCTCCAACAAAATCATGTCCCGCGGCTTTGTAGCTTTGAAATCATTTTGGTAGTTAGCTTCATTTTTGTATAAGGGAGACATGCGTTCGGGCGTTTAATGCTCTTATTACTGGCGACCTAAATGGATGATCGTATATATTGCAAAATACAAAAAATTGCTACAGTTGCGTGATGGCGGCAATATTTTACGCTGTTTTACGAAAACGAAAAAGCTTCATCGAAAATGGATTCAATTTTGATTTTCCTCATGCTAAATATACATTTTCAGTGTGTCATTGTTTTGTGCAACACTAGCTATTCAACGAACTAAATCAACCTAATTTTGATTGCATAAACTGCAACATATTGAGCAAGAAAATTTGAAACTGGTTATATAGTTATAAAACTAAGGCCCTTTCCCAAACACCGACTTATTGACTTATTTGACACCATCTTGAATAAGTCGGGCAGGTCAAAAAAATAAAACGCAATTTGTATTATATCCCTTATTCAACCAAGAAACAAAAAAAAAATCGGCTCAATTTTAGTCCAACCCATACAAATGTGTGAGTAAAAAACATAGTATGTAATGGCGTTGTTGATAAAAAATTTCGCTTGATTTGAAGTAAAACCAACACAATTGTGTGTATAGATATAGTATATAGATATAGTTTTTTTCGGACGAAAATAAGTTAAAAAGGAATACACAAATGTGTAAGTTGGTTCAAAAAACATACAAAACTAAATTTTTGACATGGTACTTTTGCTCTACCCGCACAATTGTGCTAGTAAAACACAAAAGGGATATGGAAGAAAAAATTTTTCTCGTTGTTCGATGCCACTAGATTTGAAAAAAAAAAAACTGCATGTATTACATTTAGTCAAGACACATTTTTGAAGACATTTCTGTGTAGACATACTAATTCAAATAAGTCTCCTCGCTAGTTGAATAAGTCGGTGTCCACAGAAAATTAAGTTTTTGTCATATACAAATGTGCAAATTTCGGAATGTTTGATAAAGAAAAAATATCCAAATAAATATCAGTCATATTCAGTCTGTAGAGATGACTGAATATGACTGATATTTATTTGGATATTTTTTCTTTACCAAACACCCCGAAATTTGCACATTTGTATGTAATTTTTTGATTTGATCCAGTGAGTAGTCTAAAGTAGTAGTAACGAAAAGACATCTTGTAATAATTGCTACAATGCTTGCATGTTTCACTAATTATTGTCTAACTAAAATTATGTAATATTTTAAAGCGTTTAAGCTTTTCACAAAAAACTCATTACATCAGTTACAGATGCTTGTAACAAGAATACTTAAACAAGTATTAAACTAATCTTCATACCCAACATTTTCATACAGACAAGAAGTATAAACAACTTATATTGTGAATACCTGTTGACTGACACATCAGCAAGCAGGAAACACCCGCTTTAAATTACCTTTCTTCTTTATTAAATCTAGACAATAAGAGTAACAAAAAACCAAAGACCATATACAAAGCACACAACATAAACTACTTGCATAAAAATATATGAGAAAGTTTTCTATTTTGAAAGCTTAACAACTTAAGACTTTTTTTCTATACGTAGAAGATAATCTGTCTTAATTTATTTACATAAAACAAAATTTTGTTAAAAACTTTAAATCACGTCTTGCATCAAAAATACTTTTGGTAAAAAAAAATAAAATCTGTACGATGTATGTACAACAAAATTTTACACCAAAATATTACATATCCTGTCTCTATTGTTACATAAATTTAGTAGTTTGTTAGTTTTGTAAAATACAATAAATTTAAGTTGATTGTTAAAAACTGTTATTATTCTATAGTTATAAAGAAGCAAAACTTCAAGCAGCATTTAAAAAAAATTGTGTACTTACATATAATAATGATTAACAATACAACACCAATAATTCCCATAATAATCATCATCTTTAGATTGGCCCACCAATGTTTCCGTTTCAATTTACCCGCTTGCTGTTCAAATTGTGATGCACCGTGTTGTAAAGCGTCCGCCCTTTGATCCAATTCTGATAGTTTTGAGTCACGTTCCAATACTTTGTCCACATTTACTTTCATAATACCCACGACTTCATTTACTTGTGCTTGGGTTTGTTGTAAACGTTTGGCTGCTGCACTTTGATTGTATGGTGTTGAGCCACTAGGAGGAGGTGGTATAACAGGAATACTATAATTTTCGATTTTTAAAACAACAAAACAAAAGTTTTTGGGTTTGTGACGATATGTGCGGGATAAAAAAAATTTTAAAAAAAAAGTCGGATTAGAAAACTTGATTGATTAGAAATGAAGGTACAAAAAGGAAAACGCCTATCTAATCTATATATAGTCTACTGATATGAGTTCCAGTGTGAGTTAAAGCAAATTATTTATGTAGGTGAGCATATCTATATTTGTTAGGAGATAGAAACTTAATAGCGGATTTAAGAAGTATACTTTCTTCTTAAATCGTATGGAGTTAGTTAGCAAAATGTCTGCTCATCCACTGTTTCCAACATCGATAAACTGAACATAGTTTTAATCGCATAGACTATAGAATATAATCCACTCTGATTATCAGAAAAACTAAATGAAATGATGAGTAATATAATACAACAGTGCAGTGAAAAAACAATTAGAAAAAACTTCAAACTACTCAACAACATAAAACAGCACCCAAAAACTAAAAACAAGCGCAATCGTATTGTAATAGTTAATAGTTAGTATACTCACTTATCTGCTGAACTTGTTGGCTCCATTATTCTTTTTTCTATATAAGTTCTCTTGTGTTCTTCTTATTATTAATAGTCTGCTAATTGATTTGTAGCAGCAGCAGTTATTCTCTGGAAGTAAAAATAAAAGTAGAAAAACTTAATAATTAATTTAAACTGAATTCAATAGATTGTAATTGTGTTTGTTGTACTCTACTATCAATTTCGTATCACTCGTAGTAATAATAGTAATTATTCCTTTATTATATACTCAGCAGCATCAATGATGTCTAACGTTTTTCTAAGAACTTTGTAAAATCGAAACGTGGGGGATTTACAGAGACCCTCGGTAAAAGAATTCCACAGCACTGATTTATGCTGCAGACAACTTTCAATAACTATAAAATAATATCCAAAGAAATATAACAAAAAAGTTGGTTGAGATAAATTAATTAACTCGATGGAAACGTATTTTTCTGTTTTTCAAGAAAAATCGAAATGGAAAAGTTTCTTTTTTTTTGGATTGAATTCTCAAGAAACGAGAGATTTTATTACATTTTTGTTTATATTTCGCATGTGTCATATATCGGTTCTTATACATCTGGGGAGTATTATGTTTGCGGTCACGAATATATAAATATAAGTAGGTTAATTTAATTTTTGGTCCAAACCACTTATTCCGGATTCAATATGTTTTAACGATTCACCATGGATTTGAGTAAAAAAAAATCTACTTGAGGGAGAAAACCCTTATTGTATATATGTACCTCTATAACCGTTTCTTTATTGTTTCGTATTTCAGCTTGAAATTAGTTAAAAAGCTTTTCTCAGAATCCAATTTCACACAAGTGAATATAACATTGTTGGATGAACTCCAAAATATAATTAATACAAATAACAACGTAATCATCTAAGTGGAATAATTATTATACAGTAACAATAAAATAAAGTAATCAAAATGGTAATAAAAATCATATATATACCCTTAGAAAGCAAAAACAATTTCATTAATAAATCACAGCAACGCACCATCTTCATACTACCCCTCCTTGTTGGCTGTGAACACATACAAAACAACTATTTATCACGAACCATACGCACATATAAAAACCATTTTATCAATTTCAAATCCTGAAGTTCGTAAATTAGCAGCGCACAGTTAAGATAAATCGTTTCACCTACACCTCATATAAAATAAATTATGCGCTGTATCACATAAATTTACTAAACACCATAGTTATGTATATTTAATGTTTCTCATTACAACTACTACTAGCTAGTATGTCTAATCTAAATAGTGCGATACAATCTTAAAACATTAGAGCCGAACAAATTAAAAATGTACATATTTTATTTCTGTAAGAAACCGTTTTATGTAGTTGATTAAACATAATTGTTTATTTTTTGATACGCGCCGACTTGGAAACACATAAAATTTAGGAAGTTTGTTATGTATGGAATGCGTATGTTATGTTTTTGAATGTCTCACTGAGAGTTTAAGATGCTACCGGAGCACATTAAAATGTTGAGATTATAAATTTACCTTATTTTTTCATTTTCTCCAGTTAAAAAGCTCTTCGAAAGCCTCTAGAACCCCATTGTAGAAACGTACAAAGATATCTAAATAAACAACAAAATCGGTTGCAGTATCTCATTTCTACTCTGCTAAAGGCATATGCTACACATGCTACATACATACATGATTGTATAAGACACCGGAAATACACCGGTTGTTTTTTGATAACCAGCGGAAATTTTTTATTCGTTTTTGTACTTTTTTCATAAAAGAAAACTTTCCAGCGGAATAAAATCTAAAAACTGTTCCTTAAATTGACAAATTAATTGAGCTCCGAAGTAAAAAAACTCGGTATATGGAATTTTATTTTACAATGTTGCATTGTATAGGGATTCTAAAGAATGTCTTGGGCAAAATTCTAGGATATGTTCATGCTGGACTAAACTTCGCCAAACATTATGAAATTTGGTTTCAAAGATTGAAACATAAATTTGTTCATTCTACACGATTCAAATGGATACTAAGAATATTTTGATTGAAATTCTTTCGAGAGGACCCGGAATTCTTAATTATGAAATTTGCATCGTAGCTCTATAATGCAATACAGTATTTTGAACAAGGTTCTGAAATGAGTCAATGATGGGCGCTTCTTATCCACTTCTTTAAAATAAATATAAAAATATTTGTGCATGGAGTTGCATTTCAATTTTGGATTGGAAACTTGCGAATCTAGAAGAAAAATTAAGGGGGATTATCGTTTAGGATTCGCTAAGTTAGATTTTTATTTATTGCGCCCAAATAATTAAGTTTTAAATTATGGCCAATATTTAAAAACTCCCACAGATTACTACTATACGTATCGTTGTTTTTCTAAAACTAAGATCACACTGAGACTACATTATGTAACTGGATAATTTGGAGGAAATTTATCATTTTATCGTTTTCAAAATAATATTTTGAGTTTTTGCGACCAAATAAGTTCTTTTCAATTAATAAGTATGATTGTTTTTCTAATAGGTATGGCCTAACTATTACTCAACTAGTCTCAAAAACAATCCTACTGCTTGGTTACGACGAGTGGTAGTTTTTGAGATTATGAACATAAACCGACAAGAACTTGTTTAAATAAATTAAAATTTTCCCAAAATTCCCAATGTAATCTCAAAAACTCAAAGTTTAACCAAAAGTTTGTGTAAACGGTCCAAAAAGTGGTCAAATCACTTGTGAAGGAGGTAATGGTAAATTGTGATAAATAACTGGACTATTGAATCGTATACTCACAAAGCACACGTCTGCGAATACAATGAATCAGTTGACTGAAGTGGATGACACTGTGTTTGTGTTAACACGTTATGTTTTCATCATTATGGATAAATTCAATAGCTAGATACAATTAAATAAAATTAAAGAACGCACATGCAATTTTCTAATTTGGTAATATATAATTGATGCTGTTAATATTTTATATAATTTTTGATTAAATGGCACTCTGTATTAATAATTAAAATGCCGGATCCTCTCGAAACGCGATATAATAAAACGCGATATTTCGAAACGAGATATGACAAAACGAGATATGGTACAAAACGCAATATTTCAAAATGCGATATTTCAAAACGCGATATGGTACAAAACGCAATATGGTACACAACGCGGTATTTCAAAACGCGATATGGTACAAAACGCGATATGGTACAAAACGCGATATTTCAAAACGCGATATTTCAAAACGTGATATTTCAAAATGCGTTATGGTACAGAATGTGCATTGCGAAGCGACCCGATTTATACCGATCCTATATACTCTCGCTCCTATCGATTTTTAAATTCCTATAAACTGAAATTAAATTTCCCCTTCTGATATAACCCGATCCTAAATTCCCATTTTGTACCATATCGCGTTTTGTACCATATCGTATTTTGAAATATCGCGTTTTGAACTATCGCGTTTTGTACCATATCGCGTTTTGTACTCTATCGTATTTTGAAATATCGCATTTTAAAATATCGCGTTTCAAATGGGACCCTTAAAATGCATATCTTGAGCAAGCTGCATGATATTGAAAAATTGAGGGCCGTGAATCTTTTGAGTTGGCTGCTGTACCCATACTGCACGAGAGTCTTTATATAAAAAAAACTATTGTCCAACCAGAGTAGAGGTGTTGAGGTAAAAAGATTAAAAATTCCTTTATCAATGGTACATTGGTACAGTTGTGCATTGCTGTTCGAGGGTTACCCTAGTAAACCACCCAGAAATTCAATTTCCAATCAGTATAAGCTGAACACTTAATTTGATTATCGACAAATTGTTAGTATAATATTCGCCCAATAAAATTCGACTTTTAGTACGTTTGTTAAAGAAAGATTATATTCGACTTTATCTTTGTAAGACAGTAAAAACAAAAATCAGTCGTTTTTATTTTGCGCTGAGGAAAGCCTGTATTTCCTTAATTTACAAAAAACAGAAGTATATGGTTGCCATGAAAATCAGCTAGTATACTATCAGCAGGTTAATCCCTGACTACAGAAAGTAATGAAAGAAGTAATGAGCAAGAAAATAAGAAGAAAATGGAAAAGAATATTATTTTAAACAATTTGTATGGGTTTATTTCTGTTCCCATGAATAGGCTATTCGATTTTCGACTAATCGAACAACGGAAAAGCAAAATTTTTTTTAGTTAAGTTCGCTTTCATCTTTTTATTACACGATTTTACGGTTAATTAATTGCAAATTATATATTTTCTGATTATATTACCCATAAATGTTTGACAAAAAATAGTTTTCGATTTTGCAAGTTAGATACTTTCGAGATAGATAGATTCGCGGCGGAAAATGATCAAACGCAAAATGAATAACATAAAATTTAAAATGAAATAATAAATACATAAATAAAGGTTATAGAATTTGGCCATGGAAATCAGTCAATCAATGCTTCACCGATTAAGATCTATGCGGTTTGAAGAAAAGGATTTAGTACAGTTCCAGAATTTATTTGTTAAGCTCAATGAAACTAGTTTATATACTCTTCCGTATGCAATCGCAATGATTAATTTGGGAAGAGTGGAATTGGGAATATAAAAAGAAATTAGCAAGATGAAGTAAAAATTACTTGCTAAATAAGCCGCTTATATTGAATTATATGTATCCGTATAAACTTACGTCAAGCTTTCAAAAAATTCGGACGAAGCAGCAATCTGTCTTCAGCTTCATACGAATGTATTAGTAACACAATTCAATGGATACGTATATTGAAGTTACTTTTCCTTACAGATATTTTTCATAAGGGGCTAAGTAAGGATTACTTTTCTTTATAGAGAAGAGGCTTTACTAACGAGCAAAACGATAAGCCTGCAAACATCAGACAAGCACTTCCCGCCTAACTAAACTGGCGATTTTCTTTTAAAGAAGAACCAAAATTTCAAGCTACATTACCAAAAAAAATATTTATGGAGAAAAGTCGACAACTATGACTTGAGATATTAGCGATACGAACATATATAGATTACGACAAATTAAAAACACCGATTCTTAACTTTTGTTCCTGGCCACCACCGGGAATCGAATCTCCGGAAAGGAATGCAAGACATTATATTCTCCGATAATAATTGAAGAAACTAAGAAATTAGGAAATGATGTAATACAACGAATTGTAAATTTTATTCAATAGCATTTTTTGAAAAAATCAAAAAATTAGCTATCAAAATTCAAATGTCACTATTTGAAAAATTTAAAGATTATGTATTAAACTTGTCATCAAATTATTAAAACCGTGCAACCTTTTGCTTTGAAGATAAGGTTTCATAACTTCATAGTAACAAACTCTTCACAAAATAATTTCAACATATAATGGGCTTTAGGGCGTGTAAAACAATTATTGCATGGGGCGCCGATAATAAACATTTTAACTGAAATGTTAGTTCGTTTGCTCTCCTTTTGTGAGGAAGTATTTATTTCAACAATTATTTTGTCTCAAATGCTTTCTCATTATGGACCATATGTGTTTGCATGAAAAAGTTCTATTTTCATAGGATTCGAAACAAAGATTGATAATTCATCGTTTCTCGATTTTACTTGTGAAATTTAAGATTATTATAAAATTGATCGGTGATAGAGCACATAAACTATTGTTTATACACAGAAATGATTGGAAAAACTCAGCAATTAGATTCGATCATAAGTTCGAAACAATTTATGAGTTGAAAGTAACGATGAATTTATTGAAATTCCAATTAGGACCAAATTTTTATAAAATTGAGAGCAAACAGGTTTACACTACACCAGCCATCTATTGTGACGGTTTCGATTGATCTGAATAAGTTGGTTTACTCCTCTCGTAGGTCACTTGGCGGGTTGTCTGCAAAACGAATTTTAACGTACGTAATTAAAAAAATCACCAATATATATATATATATATACACTCACAAATTTTTGGTTTGTTAGAGTTGCATTTCATTTATAATCAACTTAACAATCGTCGAAAACGTTGAACATCATACATACTAGCAGACCTATTGCTGCACCTTTAACACATGCTCCCACTTTGTTTAATACCACAAGATCTTCAATTTTAATTCACCTTGTAACCAAAATTAACATTTTGCTATGAAAAATTAAACAGCGAAAAATTTTGATTCTGTTTTCAAAAATACAACACGAGAATATTTTGGACACATAAAACAGGCACGACGCAATTGTGTTCAGTTTATATGACGATAGGAAGACATTTCTTTAATGAAAACAATTAAATCAACTTACGGCTACTTATCGATATGTTGAATGTCTAGTTACTTAGGTATCTAGATGTAGTTGTGAATTACCTTATTATAAAGATGGACTATAATTCACCAAAATAAGTATAACACAATGTAACTATCATCCCTACAATCTCGATAATCCAAATATACACAAATAATTTATTTATCTTAATCTAAGTAACACATTTTTCACACATTACTAGCAAAATAACTATTCTATAGATTTTAGATAACACACAAATATAAGATAAAAATACATGTACCAATTTTTTCTTTGATACCCACCCGCTACTATTACACCAAAAATATACGGAACATCTCTAAAACGAGTAACACAATTTTCTAGTTTAGTTATTGTCTAAATACTAATAAGTTATGTGTAAATACTAAATAGTGTTGATTGTTTTCGTTTCTAATTAATTAAATTTTTAATGAGTAAGTAACATACTCGGCACAAAAACTTATTTATAATAGTGAAATGTAATCTATAATCTTAATAAACATTCTTTAGTTTACAATAAATTTGTGTTAGACTAAGCTAAAGAAGTTTTGATTCATGTACTGGATTTTACATTCTATAGTATGGAAAAGTTTATATGTAATTGAAAATTAGTTCATATACTCCTTTAATTTAAACACTAAGCCATAATTGAAATTAGTAGTACACAAAACAGTTCCACCGTCTGTTTAACAGTCTTATAATTCTCTGTATTTAGTTATTATTATTTTTAGAATGTGTACAGCTCAAACTTTATTGTTAGATCATTAAATATATTATCATGAGATGATAGATTATGATGATCATTATTATTATGATATAATCATTTTATCTCTCTATATTATTAATTTTTTGTAGCATTAGTTCTGTGATATTTTGAAATGTACTAATGTTTATGTGCAATAAAATAATACTAATTAGTAAGAATTATTTCTCGCCTTCGGTGACACTAAAATTCATTCTATAGAAAATCATTGTTTTCCGACAATTTACGTAACTAATCCGCAAACTAAGATTGTAGTGGAAATTATTGCCTAAACTAATTATAGTTGTTTATCTTATAGAATAAAATAATATCTAATTAATGGGTTACACATTACGTTGATTACCTATGCGATTAATTGGAAATTATGGCGTCTTGTAATTCGATAAATAAATTTAAAAATCATTAGATCTGTTTTTTGTTTAAAAATTATCTTTACTGATTTATGGCTGATAATCTGCCCTTTAACATTTAAAAATTAATGGTAATACAAAGTATGTGTACGAAACCCTATACAAAGTATGTGTACGAAAAAATTTGTTCAATTATTGAATACAGGACATTTGTATTACCGGTTTTTTACTATAGCTATATGACCTAAGCATCTATAAAAAAAATGGGGATCTTACACCTTATAATTAATTTTGAAGTCATTTTAAATATTTGTACCTCGTTAATCCCGTTTAGATTTAGTTCAATGTCTCTCCATTGGGCGAAGTTCTGGGCAGTTAGGTGGGCTCATGTATCGAGATTCGAGATACAATCCGCACAATGTTCTTTTTGAATCAAATCAGTGTTTCCAATGCATAAGCATGCTAAATTAGACCAGAATACAGTCGGGATTTTGTGACTGAGACCATTCCACAAAAATAAAGATAAATTTATATGTCTGCATAGTTATTCGGTAGAATAAAATTTGAAGTGCGTCCAGAAAGAGCCAAACATAATTTATTATACAAGTAAACCGGTTTCTGGTTTTTACTAACCAGGGGCGGCATGTTGTACCATTACTATATTCGACTTTCGACTTAGTTTATACCTCAATTTTCAGGAATCAACAGTCTATTTCACATAAACAATTATGTTTTATATTGCGATTTCAACCACTTGATATAATTGAGAGCTTTCTCTCTTTTCTACATTTCGATAAACGTATTACGAAAAAATTATTTGATGATAGTCGATTAATCCAGTAGTGTTAGAAATCGTAGAAAAGAAATAGTGACGTTTTACTCGAGCAAGCTGAGAACACATTAGAAAATGCGTGACTTTTGAATTGAAATAGGCTGCCATTTTACTCGTGAAAAATGAGACATATCTAAGGCTGCGGGCCAATAGTCGGGTAAATCGTTTACTATGGTAAAAATCAGATTTAGAAACGATTTTTCGATCAGTTTGTCATAGAGTTTTTGAAAAATAAATGAATTTACCGAAAAATTTACTTAAAATTGACTTTTACCCGACTATTGGCCCGCCTAAGTCGAAATTTGAAAATAGTGATAGTACAACATGCCGCCGCCCCAGTATAAGATCATAATTCTATATTTATAGTATGATGTAAGACTGCATCCAATAAGAGAATTTCTGACATGGTAAATATGGTCATATTTGCGAAGGTAGTAAACGTACGAGACCGAAGCATTAAAAATTACATTTAGTTTCCTTTGATAATCCTTGCTCATACCAAACAAAATAATGTCACAATACAGAAAATGAGGGAAAATAAATGCAAGAAAAATTTTGAGTCTAAAGGTTGGCATTAGCAAAGCGTGTAACTTTCCATAAAACTCTAAGAATATTATAAACTCGCTTAAACATAACCAGAACCTGATTGTCCCAAGTTCATGATTTATTAAATAAAATGCCAAGATTACGAACACCGTTAGAAAAGGGAATGACAGTATTATTCAGAAAAATGGAATTTAAAACTGTTGTATTAATAGAGCGATTGTAAATTAAAATTGATCGCTAATTGCTGCTAGTAGTACTAGCTATAATCAGTGCTTTGTAAAGTGCGTTGATTGTGCATAAAAACTCGATGTTCGGCTGCTTGCGGGCTTGTATATCTGCCTGGTTATCGTTCGCTCATGTTATAATGGCCTCGAGATATTTAAAATCTTCCACGTTGTCAAAGTTGTGGTCGTTTGTTCTGAGATTTGGTGTTGATAACAATTTTGTTTTGCAGTTGTTGATTTTCAAACCAACGCTATTACCACAGAATATATATATATATATAACCAGAAGAGACATTGCGTAGACCAAGAAATTTTTTCCTACCTTAAATTTTTTATTGAAAACATACTTTTAAATATGAATATTAATAATTACAGTAATGATTTTATGTTAACTATTTTTTGTTGAAATATGTCGTCAAACCTTCATTGTTAGTTCATAATTATTAATTTGAAATAAAAATATTCAAAGATTACGAATTTTTCCTACCTTATCGCGAACCGAGGTCAATAAAATGAGTCCAAATTTTTCCATAGTAAAATAGCGTTATGTCTATTCTGCCTTTATATATATTCTGTGGTATTACGGTCAAGCGGTATTAAGGTCGATTTATATTACCCGTTCCGTTCAGTTCCTACTCGAATCGTGTCAGACAAAAAGAAATTGTTATATGTATTTTCTATAGGAGTATTTATATTATTCGTTCCGTACGTGTAGGAACTGAACGGAACGGATACTATAAATCGAATTTTAAACTGTCTTTGATGTCATTTGGTCTTCGACCAAAGAGTATAACATCATCTACATATCCAAGAATTTGGCCTGACTTATTATATATCCATCCACCTTATTATATCTTCATTTTTTTAATTTACTACTAGCTGCGTCTACTTCCTCTACTGTGGGATATTTGACAAACACCTCCTCGCCTGGTGGAGCAACAACTCGATTAGGGGTCTTTTGTCCATACTGTTGCCATACTCAGAGAACATCTATCACATTTATTCTCAGTTCTCCATTCATGTTTTTGATGCATCTTGGATGGGAAGTCTTTAGTTATATTGGTGGCGTTTACAACACAGTTTCTTGAGTTCCTGTTTTCCACTTGCAAGATGATGTTTTCGGACCATTTCGGAGGAATTTGGATGTGGCTTTCCTGGCGCAGAGTAATTGTGTGTGTGTGTGTTTCGAGTGCTAAGAACCAACCACTTTTCCTGCAGCTGTCGTTTATTTTCAACGACTTGACGGCACTATCGAACCAATCAATACGATTTTCGATCGATCGATCGACTTATATAGTAAAAATAATCCATGTAATAATCACAGTTAGGAAATACTTAATCGAAGAATTCACCAAATAGGTTGGTTATGAATCTAGGAATATCAAAAATTGATGCAAAAACTGGTTGCAGTGATTTAATTATTGTATGGATGGTCGTTTAAGATCTAAAAAAATTGTTTTAAAATGTATTCCTAAGATTACGAAACGAACGCAATTATCTATGACGGTAAAATATTTTTTAGGGGTGCAAAGAAGTCACAGAGAAATAAAAATTAGTGATGTTGTATTATAAGTTTAATTATGGATGAAGTTAATTGGGGGATACAACTCAATAGCGGAGATTTAGATAGTTTTGTACAAGAGACCTGATCAAGCTGTCTATTAAGGTTATTCATGCTGGTGCTAATATGAAGAATGCCAGAATCTAATAATTTATCAACAAATATAATTTCTTTTTAGGTTGTTGGTTTAACAGCAACAGCAGCAATAGCTTAATAATAAACTGGCAGTTTTAAATAGGACTGGAAAACTCTACATAACAGCACATAACGAAGGATCATTCCCTTGCGGGCAATACTATTTCAATTTTAACACAAAAAGTCGCTGTTTTGTATACATGGGATTCCCAACAACGAGCTGAAATAATCCGAGCACTTTCTACAGATCCTCGAAGTCCAGAGTGGTATTCGTTAAAAACGGGAACGTAACTGTTTTTATGATATACTCTCCCTCTCTCTGGCACTATATCCCATCAAGGGATTTGGCCTAATCAAATGAGGTTTCATAATCATATTTTCATTTCGGATAATGAGTGATTAATTCACTGAACCTAAACCAGCCGTGACATTTTTTCCTTGTCACCACCGGGAATCGAACCCGGGACCTCCGGTCGCTGGAGCAAGCCTACTGACCACTTTGCCACCGCGGCGGTGATATACTACACAGTCGGTTATGACATACTCTAAACAGTCAAAAGTCTTATATGTATTCACATTTCACGGCTATTTTAGGTATTATCCAAGTTGATCTCAGTAAGTGTGGAGATATTGACAGGTTTCTGCAATTTCAAATACGATTCGATCCTACTGACATGTACATATTTTAGCTTTTTTTGTTGCTGGTTGTTATTATTAAGAGTTTTTTAGAAACAAATTTTTATTAGAAAATAGAATTGGGCCCTGACGCTTGTGATTGTGTGTAGTTTTAACTCGACTTAATAATTCAAAACTAAATAACTATATTGTTAAAAAAAAGGATATATTTTATATAAAGGACGAAAAGACCTCACAGAGATTTACATATTTCATTAACTTAAAAAAATGAAAAAGCTCTAGGAAATGCTCCAAATGAATTATTAATTTAACCGATTTTTTTGTATGAAATCTACACTTACATCCTCATACTTTAGCCACATGATTCACGAATGTGTGATTAGTATAATTTGTGTGATGGAAAGACCAAACGTTAAAGCAAAAAATCTCTCAATTTGAGCCTAAATTTGAAATAAATGTGCGATTTCTAAAGCACGAACAGTATCTTATAAATGGAAATATTATTTTCCAGAAACATGTTTCTGGAATTGCCACAAGTACATTTTTAATTCAATTGATTTTTCTTAAGAAATAATAAACTACATTGCGACCATATAATATTCTGATTTTTATAGAAACCTAAGGTTCATGATTTAGAAACTGGCGATCGCCTTTATTTGAAATACAGATGTATCTTATTTTTAGGCCCAATTCCGGGATGTGGTTATCGCAGTTTGATAGTTTTCACGGCATTTTATAAAAGAAACATACCAAAATTGAACAGACGTTTTTCGAACTACATAATAGTTCGTGTGAGGTTCAAATACATAATGACAATTCAATGTCGCAAAAATTTAAATCAAACTCGGTAAATCAAGAAACTTTATTATCTTATACTGTAAATATGTATACAGTTTTGTTTAATTTTACAACTATGTATGTATATTATATTAAAGAGTTGATTTTATTATTCATGGAAGATAAAAAGTGGAACGTGTTTACTTCCGATATAATTTACAATGTCTACAATTTTACATTGTGGTTTCTAAAATCGAATCATATACAATTCAATTGGCATTGTTGAAATGTAACTATGAATTGTATACCACATCGATTGAGGAAAAAACCAATTTTTATTTATTTATCTAAAATTGGATTGGTAAGAGTTATAAGGCATGCATTATAAAAATTTATAATCTATTTCTAAATTAACTTAAAAATAAATTACATATAATAATTAAACAAAATTAAACTTGCTGAGAAAATTTCGAATGGACCAAATAGTAAATCGTTAGCATTATGAACATACCAAGATATGTATATATGAACTGTAGATTTTGTGCACAATGCTAGCAGCCTAAACGAGTTCAGAGTAAAATATTATTAGTGATACCTAGAAAAAATATTTGTTTTTAAAACTAAAGATTAAGAGTTGTATAATTCAATTATCTAGATAACAATCAGGCATAACATATTCCATCTAACAAAACACAAATTTTATTTTAAGAATAATTCATTGATCGGCATTATTTTTACGGCCCAGTTCGCTCGAAATAGTTTTACCAATTGATATTATAAAAAATAACTCATAACTGTTCGTTTTACTAAATAATGTATTTTCTTGTTTCTAGCAAATTTGAACAAAACTTTATCTGATACAATCTCGCCAAGACAAATAAATAAGTATATAATTTATAACTATAAAAGTCATTGGGAAGCGCCGCGCGCTCACTAAATAATTTATTGTATACATTCAACATCGCCTGTTTTAGACATCATTAGCGTTAAAAAGTTTTTGCAACCAAACCCAGTTTCTAATTCTATAACGTTCTTGTGTATTCGTGCGTATAACTACTACTTTATCTTTCTTATCAAAGTAAAATGTTCATAATTTTTTGTTGTATATGCAAAAAAAAACCTAAAAATAAGTCAATTAAAATATTTTCTTTAAACGAAAAAAGAATGAAAATCTTGGTAGATAAATCTTAAAGTGTTTCGCATTTTATTGCATTCAACCAACTATAATTAAATTTATTTTGAATTAACAACAACAAAAAAAGCAGCTTTAATTGTATCATTTTGTGTAGGATACAGTGTTTTGATTAATTATTTGTAATTTATCCAAATACGGGCTTAGCAGAGCAGCTAGGAGTCGGGGATCCGTATAATTAGAGAAATTTTGTATAATTTTTGTACAACCCATTATTTTAATTATTTTATGGCGTATCTGTATGTGAGAATATATATTCGGAATAAAAAGCGTTCCATTTTTTGTGTACAAACACATTTATAATCGATAACAAAAAAGTTATCTCTTATCAACCGAAACTTTTTTGTTGATTAATAACAACGAAGTATATATACGTGCAACAGCGAAACCATTTCAGATAACATAAAATTTTATTAATTAAAAATTATTAAGATTTAATTATTTATCTTAGAAATCAAAAATTGTTCATGCTACTCCTCGATCGTTTGATATTTGAATTTAATCAAATATGTACATATGTGGGGTTTGCCTTAACAAGGGGTTATACTTTTTTAAGATATGTATATTTTCATTTTTTATGCGGTGGCGGGATTTTTTTTATTTGGTAAACATACATATATTATAGTATGTACTTTGGTATGAGAATAAATATACAATATACTACCATCCATATATTTGATTGGAAACCAAGTGAATTGGAAATATTCGAAATTTCCAATTAAAATTTGTTTAAGATTTGTTCAAGGAGAAAATAATTCGAGGACAATTGATTGAATTCGGCTTCACTTGAGTTTTGCAAATACATTTTTTGATTTTTAGTGACGTACTATAAACATACATTACTACATCGGTTAAACGCTATTATAATATGTGCCAACCAGCAAAGTTAATTAAAATGTATATATTGCGAAACCCCTACGATTCATAAACATGTGTTTCGTTTTATGATCTCATTTTATAATTAAATCATTTAAAATTTAAATGAAAATTGCACACAATAAAATTTCTTAACCAACAAAAAACCGTAATATTTCCATTTATAAATGTATTTGCATTGCGCGCGCAAACCAAATCATTATTTAATTTTGGTTTATAGGTTAACACTTTATCTGTCTCTAAACAATTAACATTATCTTATCATCAAACATAGCCATATCGTTGTTTTTGTACTCATATGAATATAAATATTTTTGTGCAAGAAATACACATGACTAATTTTCTATATATTTTGCCAAATATTTTGAATAATCTTATAGAGAAAACTTATGGAACTCCAAAATTATTTTGAATCTTTATTTGGTATGTAGCGACAAAATTAAGTCCTAAAACTTTAAATCTTCTTGACTTAATTCGACTAAACAGCTATGGATTTCCAATCGTATTAAGAAAAGCTAATTCGTATTTACCGAAGGTATTTTGCTTAGATCATTTAATTAGCAGAATAAAATGCATCATCAAATTAAAAGTTCATCACAGTAGCGAAGTAGTTATAGTAGCGGCTTCTCAGCTTCAAAGTTATTTGATAAATGCTATGAGTCGAACTGTTGATATAGAATATCACTAATGACCTAATGAATAACAAAATAAAATTTGTAAATTTTCTTATTTCGCTAAATGTTCAACGTCGAAATAAAACACAATCACTTAAAAAAATTGTATAATATATTTTGAACGTACAAGCGCCTCTGCATTCTGAAACTGTGTCTGAATACTATAGTACGAGTAATCATTCTTTGATTGTTCCTTTGAATAAAATAAAAAAAAATTGCATATAAAAGCTTTGATATTTATAGGGAGTTCACGTTTCCAGCAATGTGGATTGTAGGATATACTCTGAAGCAGCTTCCTGATACATATTACACGAATATGTATGTATACTTCAATAATATTGTTGCTGCGTGAATTTGAAGAAAGGTAATATTGCGCATGGCCTCACAGCTGTTGGCACAAATTCGATGTATTTGCTACTTGGCTGGTTATCACACAACGGCTATATGCATGTCGATCGTGCATTTTTCTGGTGCAATTCAGAGCAACTCTAAACTTTTGAAGACGATAGTGAATGGAGTTATGAGTTACTTCCATTTTATAATTGTCCTTGTAAATTGCACATAAAGCGTTTGTAAAAACTATGAATGCTCAAAATGAGGAGCACGGTTTTGCAAAATTGTAAATTGTATAAAAAATAAATAAATAAAAATAAATAAATAAACCAAATTTCTCATTCTCGCTCTCAGGCACTTGCATCCCATAGCAGGATTTTGCCGCCTACAATGTTGATATCTAATCAATGAACGTAGTAGTATATCGGTTGGTTTTTATTGGAGCAAACTAGTTATCAGGCATATTTAACCAGGAATTTAATTCATCGAAAATTTAGACAAAAAATATTTGAGCTATCAGCCAAAATAGCTAAAAAGGCCGCGCTTGACACCAAATTTTATCAACTAAATTACTGACTAAATTCAATTGATATTAATTCGTACCAGTTATTGATAGGTATCATAGATTGCAAATTACATTGTGATTTATCAATTCCCAAAACATTTATTTTAAGCGATTAATATCACGATCAATTTTGCATTTTAAATAAAATATCACACAACAAAAAACAACGATAAGAACTTGACTTTCTCCTTAGATTCAAAAATTCCAGCAGCCCCTATCGTACAGTAAACCCTTCCCGTATCGTATTACAGTAAACCCTTCTCATTTTTTATATTTGTTCCAAATATTTCAAAAAATTATTAGAAACAAAAATATTCTAAATTAAATTTACTAAAAACTTAGTTCAAAATTTAATCCGAAATGTTTTTCATAAAAACTATTATCAAAAACTTCAAGTTCTTTATAAGTTCATAAGTGTTTTTTTTTATCATAAATTGGTAGATTTTAGCGAAGTTTGGAGGAAATCCGTGTACCGGAAGTGGCAGCTTTCGTACAAGCTATTTCACACAGCTGAAAGATTCTAATAAATTTAAAAATTAAAATTTCAACAAAGGTTGTTTTTCTGAAATTTAAATTTAAGCGGGAATAACAATTCTTGATTAAACAAGGGGTTTTGCCAAAATTCTGTTTTGTTTTATTATTCGCTTTAGAAATCAAGTGTGGAATACAATATTTATGTACATTTGAGAGATCAAGGGATTTGGCCGCTTCACATGAGGTTTCATAATCATTTCGGATAATGAGTGATTAATTCATTAATCCTAAACCAGCCGTGCAAAAAATTTTCTCCTTCTCACCACCGGGAATCGAACCCGGGACCTTCGGTCACTGGAGCAAGTATGATAACCACTTTGCCACCGGGGAGACAACCATATAGGACTGGAATGAATAAAAATTAGAACAGGTTCCTCTTTTACTGTTCATCGCTTAGCTGATAATTTTTAGTAAAATATGCATTTATAAGGAAGGATCATTACAGATTACCTATGATGGCCGTCCACAGTAAAATGTGTGAATGCGACTACCTAAGTTCACCTCTACGGCACAGGTAAGGTTTTATTATAAATCAGCAGGTTTGTATAAGTTTCCGATTTTTCGGATCTTTTATAAGTACTAAAACAGTAAATTCAAAAATGTCAATGTAGTGTTGAATTTGATCACGAAATGTTTTGATTTTGTATCAAGTTAAGTGAATTGTCAGCACAATACATTATCTTAAAAATTCTAAAAATATTTAGTGCCTTTCGTAGTAATTATCTAACATCGATAACGTCGCTGAGTTGACGATTAGTTATTTAACTAAAAACCTAATTACGATTTCTTTTTTTGGTGTATTCCCATTTCGCCTTATACATCAATTTACTAATAAACTGGGACTGGCGAAATAGGAGATTTAATATTGTTCCAGACAATTAGATAGATATATCGTGTGGATTTTGAGTTATTTACCAAACGGAAACGATCGACTATCGTCAATAAAAAAAATTGGTTTTAAAATATTAACAGTTTTGAATATAACAAGCAAGTACAAATTTTTATAGATTTCGATTAGATTGTTCTATTTGTAAGAAGCGATAAGGTGGTTTAATCATCAATCAGGATACAGGTCCTCAAATAAAAACCATTGCGTCTGACGTTGACAAATTGCTTCCATTTTACATAGATTTGAATCCTGCCTCATTTCTGCTCTATAAATACTTATACAATATTAAAAATTGCATGAAAGTTGCTATTTTAGTACGGAGTACGAGCAAAATGAACTGAATTTAGTACCAGTACTCTGGTTCATCCCTGATATACTCGTTACTTAATCGTTCTAAAAACGACATTATCACGTAGTTATCTTTCAGATAACATGATCTTCAAGGATATCGCTATTCCTGCTATATGTCTTTAAAACAAATAAAGTAGTTTTGATAATATGTATTTCGTAATTAAGACGTATGCCTCTGTTCTTGCGAAAAAAAATTGTAACTACCAAAAAGAGTTTAGCCAGGGTTCTCTAAGAATTTTCGATTAATATTGGACTTGAAAAGTTTAAGATCATTTTTATATGCACTAAAATATAGACACGAATTTTTCTATAATTAATACTAAAATTAGCAATTTAAAAATGAAAGTGTTGATGTATCTGAGCAACCTTGTTTTTAGTCACTGATGGGCGTTCTATATACTTTCCCTAGTCCCAATTATAGAAAATGACCATCATTTTGTAATTTTAAGACTTTGTGATTATTGGATAAATATTTGGACTATGAGAATCTTACGGCTTTTCCACCGGCTGACATGTGAAACTGATACCAACTTTATTGGTTTCATAATAATGGGTTTTCCAATAGTAGTGGTCGATCTGTGATATTCTGCTGTGATAATATTAAAAATCTATCACCAATTTTTTGTGGCATTTATAGTCAAAACATTATACCATTTCGTCATGGATCAGCTTTCTGGTTGCATAATAGCTTTGTGTAACACGCAATTTTGCAGAATTTCGGATGACACCACAACAAATTTAACAATTGACAGAAAAATGATTTGTTTTTAATTAACTGGTCCTAGAAATTTTTTTCAAATAGAAAAGTTTATATATACAAAGCAGCTAATTAACACTGTTGTTAGATTAAAACAACAATTGCGTAAATTGTTAGATTGAATGTGACAATACCATGACCTTTAAATAGGATAATCTGTTGAAGGTAAAGTTTTTCCAACGGCCACTTTTTTACTGATTTGGTGTTTGTTTATAAATTTTTCTCTTTGGTAAGTTAATTCTTTATCGAGGTTTTGGTAGAATCTTAACGTAGAAACTCGCCAATAAGGTAACATAGTTAGGGAACATAGTTAATCTCGAAAGATAAAATATTCAAAAAAAATTATTCGAAAAAAAATATTTTTTAAATAATAATCGAAAAAAACATTTTTTTTTAATCCATGCCATCTGTTTTGGAGCCGAAGCACTCCCTACTCTTTCGCGGTTTATTTTTCCGTCTTACTTTACGCATCATCTGGCAAATCGAAGACGTACGGCTATATGGGTCTGCCCATGAGTTTTGCAAGCCAATAGGGGGTTGTCGTAGTTGTGTTCCTTTTAATCACAGATCGTAATCTGTTGATGCAAATTTTCTTTTGCATCCAACCCCTATCGGGATTCGAAACCGGTACCTCCCGATCCAAACGCCAAAGCTTTAACCACTGTGCCATTCGGTAAAAAAAATTTTTGCTTCGTCGAATGTATGACCTAATTTCGACTAAGTATATTTTATAGCTATTTTAATCCGCTGTTTATCATAGTGAATAGTGGCTGGCGTCCCAAACGCCCGGTTTTTCAGTTTTAATAATTTTTAGAAAATACAAATGTAATTGTGCCAAGTGAATAAAAAATTGACGTTTATGCGTAAATATTCAAATATCAAGATCTACCATTTATTTCTAATCCTCAGGCAGGTTTTTAATTTTTAAATAATATAAATGAAATTGTTTTAATATTTCAATTAAAATTCATTAATTCAATTAAAATTCATTAGTTTCAATTGTTGATGCGAGCTTGTTTCTAGGCAATTGTTAAAGAAGTTATACACGGGACTACATTATTAATGAAATACAGGGCGAATGGAGAATTTTACTAACTTTATCGGAATGTTATCGAAACCAATCGCGTTAAATTTAATGAAAGCATCACACAACGGAAAAGTGATTAAGTCATTAGATTTACACCCCGATTCTGAGGCACAGTAACTGACTGAAAAATGGCCACTGACACAGTAACTAACTGAAAAATGATCTGAAGCATAGTAACTGACTGAAAAATGGTCTTAGGTAAGAATTTTTATCTTTGTTTTGAGGTTACTCTTAATTATGAGACTTTTCGTATTCTGCGCGTAGTCTGTGACCAATAAGATCACCAAATCTGTATGTCTTACGTAAGACTTTTCGTTAAGGCCAATACCAACTAAGACTATGCGCAGAATGCAAAAAGTGTCAAAAATAAAACTTAACTCAAAACAAAGCCAAGGTATTACCTAAGATCAATAACTGTGCGTCAGAATCGAGGTGTAAGACTACGCGAGTACGCGCATAATATGAAAAGTCTCATAATTTAAACTAAACTAAAAAAAAAGACAAAAAGTCTTACGTAACACCATTTTTCAGTCAGTGACTGTGCTTCAGAATCGGGTGTTAGAAATATAATTAGAGACAAAGCTTTGACTTTATTCTATTCGAGTGTTGCAAAATTAACTCCCGGTTCAAGCGAAAACTCAGTGAACCATGTTGCTCATTCCGGATCCGCTCGAAACGCGATATTTCAAAACGCGATAGTTCGAAACGAGATATGACAATACCAGATATGGTACGAAACGCAATATTTCAAAATGCGATATTTCAAAACGCGATATGGTACAAAACGCGATGTTTCAAAACGCTATATTTTAAAACGCGTTATGGTACAGAATGTGCATTGCGAAGCGACGGGAGCGTAGCGACCCTATTTATACCGATCCTATACCCTCTCTCCTATCGATTTTAAAATTCCTATAAACTGTAATTAAATTTCCCCTTCACCCGACTGATATAACCCGATCCTAAATTCCCGTTTTGTACCATATCGTGTTTTGAAATATCGCGTTTTGAAATATCGCGTACCATATCACGTTTTGAAATATCACGTTTTGAATATCGCGTTTTGTACCATATCGCGTTTTGTACTCTATCGTGTTTTGAAATATCGCATTTTAAAATATCGCGTTTTGATAATTCGCGTTTCAAATGGGACCCTGCTGATTCAACTAGGTACTATATCCAATTTTCTACCAAAAAAAAAAAATATTTGGCTCTTTTTAAGTCCAAACCACACAAATGTGTAAAAAACATAGTATCCCTTTACCGGCCAGACAAATTGTTTTTCTTCAATTAGGTCCAGTGTGCACAAATGTATATGTACGTAACCATAGTTTGTAATGGGTTTTTTTTTTGATTCTCTTTCGTGCCGTGCACAATTGTGATCGTCGGCCGGAAAAGGGGTAGGTAATGGCGTTTTTGAGAAAAAAAATTCGCTTGACTTGAATTACAGCCAACACAATTGTGTGTATTGTAGGTGTTTTTTTTCGGACAAAAAAAAGTTAGAAAGAAATGCACAAATGTGTAAGTTGGTTCAAAACACAAAAATAAATTGTTGTCGACGCTTTTGGCATACTCACACAATTGTGGGTAGCCAGGAAAAGAGATATTCTCTAGTTTATGTATTTGAAACGTTGTATGTACTATAAAACATACAAATCTGTGCTGGCGCAGTAATATTTACCAAATTCGTTGGGCCCCCAATTTAAATTACGTCCTTAGACATTGTCTCAAAATATTTAGGTTTTTTTGTAGAAGCGGATTTACTTAGCGCATTAAAGGTAAAGTAAAAATTATGTTGTTACTGTGAAACTAGAAATTTAGCCGAAAATGACATTGTTAAAGGAATGCCTATTCCTAGAATAATAAATAATAAACCACTTTTAAAGATCCAGAGGTGTTTTGATTATCATCAAAACGAGTATCGTTCTGAGTAGAAACACACATCACAAAAAATGACATCACTTTTACAACGTAAATTTAACTACGTATGCGTAACTGTATTAATCACCGATAAACAAAATTTCTGTAGCGCAGTGTAAATTCCAACGTCATGCTTCCGTGGATTTTAAATAAAAGTATGTATTGCACTTTTTTTATTATTTGCATAAGAACACAAACAACCTTAAGAATAATTACACTACACTTTCGTTTATCTCTGTAACGTTATCGAGTAAGTCCATTTATTGCATTACAACAGACAGCATGATCAAAGTCGACGACAATTGAGTCACCACCGCCTGTATCATTATTAAGTCAACAGCCCCGAATTGTATATTGTCGGGTATTGCGTTAGTATACAAAGGAAGAAAGCCGGAAAATGGGTAATTTCACTTCTACAATATGCAATAGATTTGCAGTGGTAGTTTATCGCTTCTAGACCGCGTAAGAGTGATTCCAATTCGAAAATGACGTAAATCACTTGTACGACCGCAGTACTGTACCCAAAAATTGTGCTTTCGCAAAACCATCCACCAACACAAAGAAGTTCCCGATACTTACAATTTTAAGATCACCGTTTATAAATCCAAACTTTTTATTTACACAAAGAACTAACACACACACAAAATGATTACTTAAATTAAATGAATTTTTATTATTTTTTGCGGAACGGTTTACAGAATCTCACTTCTTTACAAAAAACTACGATATTCACTGACAAGCGGCCATTTGCTTTTTTATCAATCAAACAAGAAAAAAATTATTTTTACTTCATTTTCGTCTACGAAAACAAATTAATATGACAGTTCGTTGTACTGGAATACGCAGTGTAGATAATAATTTCGTGCTCAATTCGAACTTTTAGATCAAATTTTGTGAGCTTTACAGTATGTGTCTTGAATAAATAGATCAAAATTATTTTTACTAGTCTAATATAGATGTCTGTTATATACAAAATGAATTGATGGTGTAGATTACTCGTCGAACCACAAGTCTATGAATGAAAAAATAATGTTTAGGATAATCTGATAAAATTGTAAACTTAATTAAGAACTTACATATCAAAAACAGTAACAATACAATAATAATCGCTCCAATTATAAATTTCATCCGCATATTCTGATACCACATCTTCTTACGCAGCTTTACCGTATTCTCTTTGAATTGGGCACATCCCTGCTCCAAATTCTTAGTTCTCTCGTCCATATCGGCTAATTTGCCTTCGCGTTCCATTGCCACTTGTAAATTTGTTTGCATGATTTCAACCACTTCATTGACATTTTCTTGCGTTTCACGTAATCGTCTCGCCTCAGCGGTATTTGAATAGTTTGATGTGGTGCCGGATCCTTCTTGTGGGACGTTCATTTTGTTGTGTGATCTTGGTGCCGGAACCAATGCACAGTCTGAATTTTAGAATTGAACTAAAATTATTATACAAGTTGTGAAATTATAACTAAAACGATTGATAAGTTTTTATAAAAATAGAAATATCCGGCGAATTTTATTATCTGAATCGAGGGCACGATGATGATTGATGTAAAATGGAAACCCCATGCAATATGTTGATCGGCACCATCTCATTCAATACAAGCTTTATATTTATTAATTAGTGTACGCATGATACGATAATATAATAAAGTGTCTGATATTGTGTTACCTTTCAAATTGCAACTGACACCAATCGAGCGAGACAATATAAACGACATAATGTCAGAGTGCGACTACGAATGAATTTTCGACTTGCAATTACGGTGTACGCAGAATAATGTAGGACAATCGTGTAAATACTCGAAGTAGAGTTTTTGAAGGATATTTAGACTACTAGGCCCGGCTGAACATTTTTCGACAATATTTTATGACAATTTAAAATGACTAGAACCCGAGACTACTATTTTATTTGATTACTTCTAGAATTGGGCAACCAAAGTGACTTAGATTATTCAGATTTTCCTTAAACTATTCATAACATTTCTCTGATCTGCAATAATTACTAGATAGAGGCATCTATACGGCGGTTTTAGTGCCTTGATTAAAGCAAAGCACCTCTTCTTACAAAAACATGGATGAGATTCTCAAATTGAGCTCTCTATGCTTACCGGGCTACATTTGCTGATCTCTTTCAACTTCCAGTAATGCAAAACCATTTCTCAACAGACGTGGGGAACGAGGTCGCTTTACAGGTGATGCACCTGAACCGTATATGACATGACATTGTTACTACGTTACCTGTCTCTATTGACACAATTGATGGGTTGAAGTCAGGTTATTCTCGAAAAGCGAGACACCACCTGTAAGTGCTGATACTTGCCATCTGCGTTAAATCGAAATTTGGCTAACAATTGCAGTGGCAGCCGGTAAAACCAAATGGTTTTACGCATCATGTAATCAAAATGTAAAGCTTCAAAAGTTATATAAACCAAAGGTTGAGGCGGTGGTGGTTCTTAGAAATAACGGACCTTGACAAGATCTAAAGCTTTAAAAATAGTATATATACGAAAACTCCGACTGGTGGTGATACGCAAAACAATTATTAATCCTTACGATTCTTAAAAGATAGATGGCTGCCATTCACAGACTAATTGTGCAAAGGCCTACATAGGCCAGACAGTACTACTGGTTCTGCGACTCCCCTGTGCCATCATTGCGTCAGAATATGTCTTGTTTGTGGGACGGAAAACAATGCGTCATGTTAACGATGAACCTTGACTTTCTAAACAAAATTTTTTTATGCCTCGCTTAAGTAAGTTTTAATTGGGAAGAAACTTGACGATTTCAGTTTCGATAGCAGATTTAGCCGGAATTAATATCGGTGTTTACTAAAATTTTACGATTTTTATGTCCATCTATAGACACATCGTCGAATGTTGAAACGAAGTAATTTTTTAAAATCTGACGCCTCGTCATCGGGCTTTTCTCAGTTTGGCTAACGATACGTTGAACGAGTTCGATTTATTCGAAAACGATCACCTGACACACTATGTACTTGTCGGTTGGTCTTCATTATTTCTTAGACTTTTTCCATGGTACGAGAATTAAAATGGAATAGGAGAAGTGCTAGCCATGGTTACCATTTACCATATATCCATTTTGTGTTTTACTAACACAATTGTGCGGGGAGGGCAAAAGTACCATGTGAAAAATTTAGTTTTGTATGTTTATTGAACCAACTTACACATTTGTCAATTCTTTTTTAACTTATTTTCGTCCGTAAAAAAACACTATATCTATACACACAATTGTGTTGGTTTCACTTCAAATCAAGCGAAATTTTTTATCAACAACGCCATTACATACGATGATTTTTACTCACACATTTGTGTGGGTTGGACTAAAATTGAGCCGATTTTTTGTTTTTCTTGGTTGAAAACGGGATATTTAAGGTAGTTAAAATATTGACGGTTCATTAGGTATACCTAAAATAAGAAGAAGTGGTTTAATATCATACTTTGACAGTATATTTAGGTTAAAATGCCGCAGTTGTATCTCCCCTCCCAGTTATAGACCTCTGTTGATAGTTTTCTGAAGTAACTGAATTTTTTCTCTTAAGCTGATCTGAGCAACAGTTTTGTATATATTGCAAAAACGCTGTAAGTAATTTTTGAGAAAACCAATTTTCATCAAGTTTTTCACTTTGCTTTGCATTAACATATTGTAGTCGCACGATTCGATCGATCAAAATTAACTGTATACGGTTGTCTCCTTCTTTTCCTCATTCCCGTAGTTCAATAGTATCAGAGTGGCTTGGGTTTCCATAAATAGTTATTCATCCGGTGCCGGTATATTTTAATCATCAGCTCACGGAATTGCACTCAGTTTTAAAACAAATTCGATATAACTCTTCGAGTTTCATCTCAGCCAGCGCCTTTAATTCCGTTTCTTGTTTTTATTCAACTAAATTCAAATTTGATGTAATTTCTAAGGAGCTTAAATTATTTCTAGCTTTTCACAGTCTTTTTGAGAATATTTTAATTTATGACATCTTATGTTCTGGGTAACTGCAGCAGAGAAACTTTCGAATTTCAAAATGAAACTTTGCATACCGATTAAGCACATTACCGATTAAGCATTAGTGCTAGTCCAGAAGCCGAAAATCGGGAAAAAAATTTCAAATTTCAGTTTTAGACTTATAGATAGCAAATGTGTAAGAATCACAACAATCAGTTTTGATTGATTTGAAAAAATCAGTCTTCTCATCAGGTCGCGACGCCTGATGTTGTATTATTTTACATTGGAATATTGTTTGACATAGTGTTCTAGAAACCAATGAAGTTGGTGCTTGAAGTTGCTAATCCAGAATTAGCCCAATTCCATGAAGAACACTTTCCGTTAGAAAACCGTTTATCCAACGGTTTATGTTGTTCAATGGAATTGGGACAATTCTGGATTAGCACGAATTTAGCCACTATATTTTTCGGATAGCAATTGGTTGGCAAGTGCCAATAGGTAGGATAGCACTTGGTTTCTAGAACACTTTATGTCAGATAACCGTTTATTCAATGGTCGTTGATATTCAATGGAATTGGGCCAATTCTGGATTAGAACAAATTCAGCCACTATATTTTTCGGATGGCAATGAACATCCGTGAGAGAATATGCTATCGGAATTGCTTATTCTTGGATTTTATAATTTATTTCTATTTTTTAATTTGTTGTTCAACAAAAATATTATTGAATGGTATACATCTGTATTTTGCTTGTTCAATATAGTATCTTTTAGGGGCTAGTTTGTTTTTCCTCAATTTATGGATGAAAATTTATAAAATTCATATTTCTATGATAAGCACAAATTTTCTCAGTATTTTCTAGAAATTGGGTTTTATTTGTTTCGTCTTTCAGGTGAAATTTGAAATTTTATTTTCCCGTTTTTTCGGCTCCTGGACTAGCACTAATTTTTTCCCGTGACTCCACGGTAATCCAATTATCCAATATCCAATTGAATTAGCACAAATTAAGCTTAATCGGTATGCAAAGTTTCATTTTGAAATTCGTAAGTTTCCCTGCTGCAGTTATCCACACCACTTTGTGTCTATATAATAGTACAAATTCTAATTTCATCTGCATTCATAGTTCGAATCTTTTCATTAAGCAAATCTAATTCCTTCTGCGAATTTTTAATTTTTGTTTGGCCGTGTCAACTTTAGCTCTCATATCGATAAAATTTTTCTACAGTGTGTGAATATCGGATGGTGGGGGTTTCTTTCTCACGATTCGATATTTTACACTTTCGAGCTGGTCCACGTTATCTCATCGTCGTTTTCCAATTGAATACTTTTAGAAACCATTTATTTTTTAATTATATAAAAATTGGACTGCCTGTGTCTATAATCGCATTCACGACACTATAGTTATACTAAATTTGTCACTTTGAATAATATTAACAGTTTTTGATTGATAAAGCAGTTTTATTGTCAGTTTGTAGGAGACCTTTTTGGACGCACCACCTCATCACCACAACTAAAGCAATATATAGGCTGAAGCAATTCAGTTTGTTTCTCGTATACTTCTCAAGCATAGCACGTTCCCTATTAAGCAAAATCACGTTTTCATGCCAAAATGTTCACAATGGTGCTTCTAAATTTGAGTTAGTTTCATCAAAATATTTTTTTCGTTTCACTATTGTTTCTTCATGTTTAACAAATGCCAGCAATAGTTGTTCCGTAAGGGTTGTTTGTTTTAACGGTAGGCAATTCCTTCTCTCTGAGTTTGTCTTTTAATATTATTTTAATTTTAAAACACTTTTTATTTTATAAACTAATAGACTTAATGTTTTTTTTATTTATTATCCCACCTAGATTTTCGTATAATTAAAATACCATTATCTTACACCATAAGTAACTTCCTCTTCATGCGCCTTTTTTATTTATTCTGTCCACGCAGTGATGATCACTCGAAACGCAATTGCATTTTACAAACACTAATGCCATCTATATAAAACTAACATAACAAAAATATAACTGAATTACTACAATCTTAAAATTTCAAAATGAATAAATAATTACCCATTGGCCCGAACGTATACCCAAATAACCCCACTGAAGAAATTAGATAATTGTTAGAATTTATTGACGTGGCACAATGCAAAATTTTATGATTAATGCAAATATTTATGTCAAAATTTATTCGCACGATTACCAAAAGTTTATCTTTTCATCAAAAGGTGGTGCCGCTAGTCACCAAGTTGCGAGTAAATGTTGTCTTTCTTTGGTAAATTTACAACAACAATCCCATATCTGTAATTCCAAATTGGAATAGTTTTAAACCAACTTTTCTGCTGGTTTAGAATAATTCGCAACAATGTAATTGTCACCAACTAATAAAAATAAATTAAAATATATCTTTGGTTGTTTCTTTGAGCACAATACTAATTCCTATGCGAAATGGAATTGCTTATACCAAAGAAAGACCACAAATTATTAATCTCTTTCTACGATGTTTACGCTACTCACCACAAGAGAAACTATATCGCAAAAGAGAAATTCGTTAATATTTTCTAAGTAGCGAAACATCACTAAGTTGTACCTCAATTTATCATTGAAGAAACATATTCAATTGTTTGATCTCGGTCAAGAAACTCGATCTGGGGAATTTTGAAATCTTAAAATGCTGTAATTCGGTTATTTTTTAAGAAATTATGGTAAAATTAGGATTCTAGAATTGGGTAAACTAAAGTGAGTTTTGGACAAAATTTTGTATTATGTCCATGGTATGTTGAAATATGGTTCGTTGGCTTACTTAATGTTAATCTAGCGCATCCTGCATTAGCAATTTGATTTCTCTTATTTAGTTTAATTTAGTTACAATCAGATGATTTATTTCAATTGAATATACCTTTAAACAAGCGAGTGAACCAGCAGTTAGCGAAATATATCTGCAATCAATAGAAAGATTTAGTGTATGCGAGTATTTCAGAAAAACTTTGAAATTTTGACGATCCACTGGGTATATTCAAAATGAGAAGATAAGCGTTCATTTAATCTTTTGACAGGATAGCAATTATATATATATATATATATATATATATATATATATATATATATATATATATATATATATATATATATATATATATATATATATATATATGTATATATATATCTATATATATATATATATATATATATATATATATATATATATATATATATATGTATATATATATATATATATATATATATATATATATATATATATATATATATATATATATATATATATATATATATATATATATATATATATATATATATATATATATATATGCTTAAAGGTCAGTAACATTTCTCATTTGTAAACCTTTCTTTCGTAACATTTTTTTTCTTAAAAATATATTTGTATTATTTGTAAATGGAATATGATACTCATTTCGTCGAAAGGCATAGTTTTGTTGTTAAAATTTACCGACGCACACGTGTGTCGATAATTTATATTTATAAATCACGCTGTAGTACGAAAGATTTCCCTTATTTTCTTTTCCACAAGAATTTTGTTGTCACCGTACTAACTTACTTAACAAAACACTTTTACACAACCATAATTTCGAGAATTAACCGACCAAACCAACCAAAAAATCGAGAACTAATTTCAAATGCAAATGAAATTAATTCGAACTGAATTTAAATTTAAACATGATCGTGAACACAAATTTTCTTGTCACCGTACGAATGCAATTTAGGTTTAGACTATTTCATAATAAGGATGTTTTGTTGAACTTTGTATATAGTGACGACTTTTAATATTCTATCCTTACCTGGACGCTACTCAATGCTTTAACCGATTGGCCTTGTAATACAACTGACTCCAACTCTATATAAACCACTTCTTCCACTGTTATATTCGTAATTTTCCGTTGCATTTATAAGTTTCATTAAATTATTCTGTTAAGACGTGTTTCCAAAATACAGGAAACCCTCCAAAAAACACGATTAATTCGTTCCGTGTACTTTGAAACCGTATTGTTCGAGACTACAAAAAAGAAAAGAAAAAATGTAACGTTTTAATGGTATACAAAAAACAAAATAAAAAAGAATCAACGAAAATCGTGTTCTTCGAAACCGTGTTCTTCGAATACCGTGGTCTTGGAGGGTTACCTGTATCTCATTTTATGACATCTATGACACTTCCCTCAGTTATAAAAGTGAAAATTCTTATAATTAAAATTTTAGCAGGTGTAAGAAGTACTTCGCTTAGATTCTTCGCTTAGAGTCTGCGAGTTGGTCACAGCTTTCATTGGACATAACCATGCGTACAAAACTTTCAATATGGTTTTTCGTTATATTGGGAGAATGGTAATAGTTGTTAAAAAATACCTTTATTTTGAGATCCTGAACGTCTTTTTTAGTGCTCTAGTTTCCGTGTTATGAAAAAAATCAAAAAATGTTGTACACATTAAAATTTATACCAGACCCTTGAACCTACAATCTCTGAAAATTTTATCAAAATGTTGCTTCCTGTTTTGTATTTATTCCTAAGTTCTCCTTAAACCCTTTCCCATTCAAAACTGTATGTGCCCCCCTCCCACCCTCACTTCTGATTGGCAGAAAGTGAACAAAGTTCTCTTTTCACTATATGTTTAAAATTTCTCTTAATAAAATACGCCGTTCTCTCAATATATCGAGAAAACCGTTTTCTATATCCTTTCAAACCTCAGACCACCGCCACCAGGGAAGGAAAATAAGTAGAATTTTTTTTAAACTATTTATGGTGAAACTAACTTTTCTGCAACACCTCTTACTTAGGCTCAAACTTGGGATTTTTGTTTTATTAAAATCTTTTGTATTTTAAAAACACAAAAACTCCACCGCTTCTCTTGTTTTACTTCTATCAGATTTTTTTTTTATTGGTATTCGAGTACTTATACGAAATAGTAAAATTTTTCCAGACTCATCATTTTGTTGCTAGACAGTGCGATCGCAATTTGAATACACCACGGCGTACATTTCAAGTGATAATAATTTTATTCTATTTTCTCATTCTAGATACCACTACACCACAAATGGCATCATAATAATTACTAATCTATAAAAACGGTCGCCGATAGTAATCGCACAAAATTTGACCGCAAACGTCCATATTATCAATGTCTTCAATATGGTTCGAATGGCTGGTTCCAAATTGCTAGCACGATTATTACTACTTATATCGTCTGTTACGTTAATATCGCTACTAGCACTAACAAGATGTGGTTTAGGCGGCTTGGTTGCTGAAAATAACATTCTTATAACCGAAGATGGTAAGTATCTAAGAAATTCTATTTATGTTTTATTAGCGTTTCAGTCTTGTCTTGTGTGTAGACATTGAAGGTACGGTGAAGTGCTTCAATATACACTCTGCTCCTCGAATTTAATTGTTTTGTATATATTTTTACACAGATATTTCTTAGAAAAATGTTGAACCGTTTTGTTGTTACGTTTTGAATGTTTCGGTCTTATAATAAAATTTATATATTTTTTAAAGTTATGCTGCTCTCCTCTAGTATACAGAGTAATAATGGATTCCAAAGCAATTTGTACCGTAAAAAGAGAAGTCGTTTATACAATATGAGATATACAGAGGGAAGAAAGCTTTTTATGTAATGTTATTTTTATCAAAATAAATCATGCTTAACGAGTGTCTATTATATGATCTGATAGGGTGTGGGTGGTTGTTTTGTGGCGCGGTTACTTAGAAAGAATTCAATTATATGGATTGGTAAAATAAATCTTCTGTGTTTTATTCGATCATTATACTACATAAGGGATGGATTTTTTGTTGCGGATTTTATTTAATTAGAAGCCTAATGGGATTATGTGGTTATAAAATTGTGAGCTGTAACAAATAGAGCAAAACCACTTTGTTGATAATTCAAACGAAAACTTTTTGATTCGTAATTTGCAGATCCCATTTTGGCTTGAAGGACAAAATTAATGACACAAGACATGATTTCAGAGTTAAAAAGTCTTAAATTTCAAAATGATAATCATGATTTGACTGGCACATAATACGCCAAATCTAAAACCAAAAGGTAACCAGAAGTTCTGGCGCGAGCCCTAGCGTATTATCGATGATTGAGGTATGCTCGAATGTGTTTAAACTGCTTTTCATAATGTTTCGCGTCTCTTTGCGAAAGTACTAAGAATATATCGTCTGCGAAGGTGTCACTAATTCTTTGTTTTGCTGCTATTCCATTCATTATGAATTAGAAATTCATTGTCCTGTTTTATATTATCGAACTGACAGTATTGTTAATATGGAGTGGATTAAAGTATTTATGTGTGAGGGGAAGGATATTTTTATGTGAATGTAACCATTCAATTCATGGGTAGTTCCGTATGATAATACGTGTATATGAAGCGTATGAGCAATGTAATAATTATGATTGAGAGGGTCACGCTGAATCATGGGAACTGTAAAGAAGGTTTGTTTAAAAGTGTGACGCTAATCTTGCTGTGTTACGGTCGACATCGCACTCTCCGTAACCTCCAAAATAAACGTTGGCATGCATTTTTAGAATGCAGATTATTATAATTTTCTGATCGCCTATTAGCCTATCTAATGAGATTTACAATGACTAAGTTGATTTGAATGCTAACCCTAAACGCTTTTCGTAATTTGTTAGTTTTAAAAAGAAGTCCGATGGATATCCAACAACATTAAAGTATGGTGACCTGACAAAAAACTATTTTAAATATTTCTTTAGTTGCCTTTAAACCTCTGGACTAATTTCTAATTACACGGTTTATATGATGGAGTGTAAATCGGATATCCTAAAAGTAACCCAATTGCAAAACTGGCATGCATCCCAAGCTTTTCAAGAGAATCGTGTATGATTTACTGTGCTTAATTGTTTTCGGACAATCACCATGGCCTTGTACGTGGAGGGTGATAATCATTTGAGGGCAATGTTTTTTATGCTGCCCATTAATCATGTTAGGTACATTATCAAAAATATTAATATGGTATATTAAATGGTTTTTCGACGTTCCAGGTCTCTTCCTTTTAATTCATGCGGAACCCAGTTGCTATAGCTTTTTGAACCATTGCGATTGTTTGTAAACGTTTTGCAACAGTTAATCGATCAATATTTAATAATACGGCCAATCCTGATTGTGTTGTGAGAAGAATAATCAGCCAATATCGTTTCTAATTCAGCATCTCAAATATTTTTGGGTAGTTTTCCCTACTCTTTATCTTCAATGTTAAAATTATAAAATTATCATTTTTCAAATCGTCAAAACCATTTTTTGTACGTTGTATTCGATGGAGCATGCTCACCGTGAAATTCTATATGCAAAAGATAAGTTCCCGCTGCACTTTTCTTGGCAATAAAATAATGTAATAAAATTCGACATTTTCGAAGTACGGAGTCATATTGACACACCCAATATATTGTGCGATCAAATCCAAATGTCTACGCCGTGTGGGCGAAGCCTTTTCGGGATTTTAATGAAAAGCGAACTGCATCGAGTTTTGGCGTCGTTAAGTGTTCGTGAAAAAAAAAATTGCTGCCAACTAACTGTGGAAAATTGCTATAACACCGAGCCTATTGCAGCCATGGAAGCGTCGATCGTAATATCGAGTTTCTCTTTTATGAGGGATACGATAGCTTTGTCGCTTCGGCGAGGCGTAATTGTCACGTTGCGAACGACTTAATATTTTCATCATTCCAAATTAGTGGCATTAACTTGCGATGATAAATTTGCGTGATCGTGCGCCGCTTAAGGCAGACAAATTCGGTAGTAATCGATCCTGCCTAAAAAACGCTGATCTTTGGACGTAGATGGCATTGGAAAACTTGTAATCGCGTTAACGTGAAACTTATCCGGAAAAATTTTTTTTGCTGATATGCCGAATCCGAGAAACTTATTTCTATGACTGCGAGAACGCACTTATCGAGGTTGATTACCAAACCTGATTCGCTTATAGTCTTTGAAGAATTATTTTCTTAAATGCATGATTATCTATTTCTCGACGCCTTTACCTTCGGCTGGAACCTGATGATAGGCCCTAATTTGATCAACCTTCTAAAAATATTGTCATGATTCAAGCTGATGCGTGAAATCGTTTGCGAATGGTATAGCATACAAGACCGTTTTTTTGCTATTTGTATATTTTAGGTACCTAAACAAGGAACTTTCGCACTGCACGATGGACCTATCGCTTCGATGCAATAAGAGAGATTATGTTTGATTGTATTTAACGTCGTTGAATTCGAACAGCAAATTTAGAACTTCCTTCGTTGAAATTGAATTGAAATTGACTTGTCTTTGACGCCTATAATAACGTGATTGGATCGATAAGTTTTTTTATTTTTAACGTTGGCCAATAAAATAATTTGCTATTATAAATTTCTAAAAGTTTGTAGTTTCTGTGGTCGTCAACTATAATGATGAGATGGCAATTAGAATTTTGGTTACCATCACGGACCACTTTTGCGGTCGCACGATGTTGACGTGTCAGCGGAGAATCGTGATCTGAATATATTCTCAGCGTGTGAATGCTCGCAAAGTTTATTGACGTCCACTACTTTATCAGCCGTCGTCGATGGTTTTGATAAATCGGTGTCTTCCCAACACGACAAAATTGCTTGCGTATATGCGTTGTAACCCCAAGTTCTTATAAACACCGATTACTTAATTTTATTTTCGAATAATGGGTGAATCGCACAGTCGTTCGATTGCAACCGCTTTGAGAGGCCGGTTTTAGAATCTTGTCGCATACGTATTTGACCGTATTAGGGTCGAGAGCCGTAATCAGATAACCCTTCTTGGTTACGTCGACGGAAATGCCACCGACCTCGAATTGGGTCCTCCAGTTGCGTAACCTATATTTCCGGGACATTCCGATTGATCGAATATTATAACGAAACGTTGAACTCACCTTGCTTGTTTCCAATTTGTTCTTGTTCTCATCTAAATCGATTTAATATGATTGAAAAACGTTACAGCTCCAGTTTAATTGTAAAAAAGTTTACTCACCCATAACAGCCGAAATATTTTACAAATATTGAATTTTACTTTAAACTGCACAACTGTTTTTGCTAAATAATTTTCACAGAATGGGTCTCCTCAATGTGTCGTGTTACGCGTACAACAATGTTCAGTGTTGTTGAGTTGCGCTCGATCGTTTGAACCACGAACTATGGGTTATTCTTGATTAATGTCTTAACGATTTTAATGCGCGGGAATGTGACAGGTGATGTTGTCATAAAACTTGCTGCGAGCGCTAATCGATCCAAGCTCTCGGAAACCACATTCATAATACAAGAAGCAGTTAAAAAATCAGACTAGCTGTCATTAAAGCGCCCAAAGAACAATCACAGTTACAAATATAAGAATCGATATTTAAGTCCAGGATTTTCATCAATATTTAACGTAGAAGTACAAATTTTAGTTTCGAAATTGGAATGATTTTAGCTTTATTGTATGCAATTATCGGAGAATATGCTTAATACAATATCAGTAATATTGCTGAGTAATGAAATCAAAAACAATGCATTCATATCAGTTTGAAATTACAAACTTTATAAATTTTCAAATTTCTAACTCACCGACGTAAGTTTTTATTAACCATTTTCTAAATATTTACAAGAAGAAACGATCCGAATACAAAAGTTAAAAATAGACTTTGATGTGTGATACAGCTTTTCAGAGTAATATTGGAAATTATTTTTCACAAAATAAAGTGATGGAAAATTATAACGTAATATTTAAGAAAATACCAAGAAGATGTTGAAGAAGGAATATTATTTTCCTCTATACTTTCGAATTTTTTATTCTATTAAGTATTGAAAATGGAAAAGAGACTAGAATATTTTAATTAAATTTATATTGAAATCAGTGAAATGGTGAAGATGAAGACGGTAGCGCGAAGATAGAGCGCAAAATTAATTTCAAAGCATTTTAAAGTGTTTGTAATAAATATATTATATAACTACGTTGCTATGCGAGGTCGGGTGGTTTGTGGGGGAGAAAACTAATTTTTCCACAAGTAAATTATAAATTATCTACCACTTGTTCTTTAATTAAACGCTTCCAATTAATAATGTTTTGTGCTGTATAATAGTTTCTCGCTTGAAACGTATCAATAAGTAAATGCGCGATTTGTATAGTGAATTTGTAATCAATTTTAAAATAAATTAAATTTTATAAATACAGAAGAGTTCAATTCTGGTTATTTATGTTGTAAGATAAGTAGTCAATTTTTGTAAATGCTATAATGTTTGATTTTCTAATATAAGTAATTATTATTGTTGGCAATAGTGACAACTCCAAAAATAAACTGGGACATTTTGTTGAATGCGACAACACAAAGGAAGAGAGAAAGAGATATATAAGTAAAGGAAGATAGAGAACAAAGTCAGGTTGATTAAGTTGCTGATGTACACAAGTGATTAGTAAATCAATAAAAAGTATTTGTTATCCAGACTAATCGTATTTTATTTAAATCATCGGTTACCCCAAATGGTAACAATGTGGTGACCAGGACAAAAGGAAAAAATGTCGGAAGAGCTGGTCAAAACATTTTTGGCACAGCTTAATCTCCTAAAGGAAGAATCACAATGAAGGGAAACGGCGTTCGAAGAACAAATAAAGCAGCAGCAGAAGCAGATGCAGGAATTAATTATAAAAATTTGAGAAATTTGTGGAAAAGCAAATGTCGAACAACGCATGGAAAGCCTGTCAAACTGTGTCTACGTAAATTAGACAAAACAGCACATGCAAAATTTAACGACATGTTTCTACCGAAGGGGCCGAAAGACTTCACATTCGAAGAAATTATACACAAAAGCTAAAAGGTTCGTTCGAAAGAACGGAATCCATTCAACACGCGGTACAAATGTCTACAAACTACCATGAACGACAACACCGATTTTTCATCTTCCAAAGCCCAAATCAACCGCAGGTGTGAGGTGAAAATCCTCACTAAAAAACTCACCATAAACCAATTCAAAAGTTTGATTTTCGTATACGGGATAAAGTCATCTCGCTTTGCTGAAATTCGCACACGTCTACTATCAAAGCGGACGGAGCAGAAGAATTCACCCTCGACCAACTCGAAGCAGAAATAAATATATGCTCAGACTAAAAAGAGATACGGCGATGATTGGGGAACTACACAAATATCATCATTAGTTATACATGCGATTAAACAGTCGCAAAAAAGTTGGTAGCCTCCGATGAAACCAAACACACAGTACAAAAGAGAGCAAATGTACACTTTGCCTGCATAAGTTGGGATAGATCAGCAGCCACACACACGGAGATGTGGCCGGAGATTTCACAGTCATATCCGAACAGATGTGGCAAGCCTTCGGGTCTCCTCAAGCCAGACCGAGTAGCAAAAAAGTCAACCCAGCGTCGCTGGAATCAGTCCCCATTGTCGCAGAATTTGACTGCGAAATGGGGAAACCAACCATCGGACAAGTATTATTTGGCAAATGTTATGTGACCAGTATTAAGGGGCTCAATATTTTAGGTATTGATGGGTCAAACCATTTGGAATTTGGGATCAGCCCATTAGTTCTATCTGCAACGCTATACGCGACGAAGAAAGGAGTCGTGACAAGTTTGTAATTGAACTACAGCAAAAATTCCGTCAAGTTTTCAGCGACACGCTCGGTTTATGCAAAGTTATTAAAGCTCACATGCATATAAAGCCTAATGTACACCCTATTTACCGCCCGAAAAGGCCTGTTACATTCGCCGCACTTGAAAGCGTCGAACGCGAACTGCATCGTTTACAGGAATGCAATAAAATAACGCCGGTCGGATTCTCCAATTGGGCAGCACTCATAGTAGCTGTTAAGCGACCAAACAGACGTATACGAATTTGCGCCGACTATTCCACCGATCTCAACGCCAGCCTTGAAACAAACGCACACCCACTGCCAACTCCAGAGGAAATGTTTTCCCAGCTCGCAGGCAGCACAATTTTCAGCAAAATCTATCTATCAGATGCGCATTTGCAAATTGAAGTCGACGACGAATCAAAGCAAATATTCGCAATAAATACGCACATGGGTTTGTTCACATTCAATCGGCTCGCACTTGATATCAAATAAGCGCCTGGTAGTTTTCAAAAGAAAATGGGTGCCATGGCTTCGGGACTCAAAGGTACAGTGGTCTACTTCGATGACATCCTCATGCACGCAAAATACCAGGAAACGCATAAAGAATTCGTTAACCGCCTCTTACAACGTTTGGAGGAACATGGGCTTCGAGTAAAACTTGAGAAGTACGACCTGTTAATGCACCGAGTCAAATATCTGGGTATAATTGTTAATGCCAATGGTATCACAACAGAGCCATCGAAAATTATTGCAGTAACCTCGATGACGGTCCCTCAGAATATAACTCAACTCCGCTCATTTCTTGGAGCCGTAAATTTCTATGGAAAATTTGTCAAGCAGATGCGCACAGCCTACGTGCATCGCATCTATCCACGCAGAAGAAGAGATCGATGACGGATTTGAAAAAACCATAAAGGCCTTGCCGATCAACCGCCACATGATCTTGAGTGCAACACAAAGCGATAAAATTCTTCAAATGGTCATTTCATACATCCAGCAAGGAAGGCCAGAAGTGAAGAAAACATTGCCTGACAGTGAGGAACTACTACAATTTTACAACCGTCGAGAGTCATTGTCATACAAATACAACCACGGGTGTATCATGTTTGGTAGTCGAATCATGGTACCGTACAGATTCCGCAAGCTCATGTTGCGCCAACTACATGTTTCGCACACAGGATCCGACGCAATGAAAATGCTTGCGAGATCACATGTATATTGGCTGAAAATCGACGAAGCAATCATGGATCTGGCGCGATCATGTGAACTTTGCTCAGAAAATGCAAAATCTCCAATTAAAACATAACTACAGTCATTGCCACGAGTGATGCGCCTTATGGAGCACATACACACCGATATTGCTGGTCCGATTGACGGTAAATGGTTCCTCGTTGGTGTCAATTCGCATTCAATGTACACCGAAATACATGAGTGTGATAATATCACATCGTCAAAGTGCGCGGAGAAGCCCAGTGAATTTTGCACACTATTCGGAAATCCAGAAAATCTATATCAGGATAATGGTACACAATTTGTGAGTTCGAGAAGTTCAAGGAATTCTGTGAATCACCTAATGTCGAACGGCCGAGCAGAAAGATTCGTCGATATATTAAAAAGGACACTCAAGAAATCAAAAGGGGAAGGAACAAAAAAGAAAAATTTAACCAAATTCCTCCATATCTACCGTTCAACTCCTAATCGACGAGCTCAACAGTCTATGTCACCGGCACATTTGTTTTTAGGACGAGATATCCGAAACGAGCTGGATTTGCTAAAACCAGTTGTAACGGTACGACCTAATGCCAACTAATGTGGGATTTCTCTGCAGTCCTATACATTGGTGACGTGCAGCACGTTTGCCGGCTAGGAACAGAAGGTGGGCGTAGATGTTGTCACCGACTACAGAGAACAATGTTGTGCTGCAAGATTTGCATACCTAGATGAGCCTGGAACACAAAAACAATGCCAATCATGGAACGCTTTGAAAATGCAATTACGTCATTGAGCCGAAACTATGTGTAGTAGAGTGATTAAATAGAAGTAGATAACTCATCACGATTGAATTTAACAAAGGAAATAATTTAATATATAACACTACCAAGTCACAGTCATGTTTCTTCTCGATGGTCGGTTTGGTAGACCACTTGTGCACTCCTCCCTCCACATGGCAATATCATGCACAACATTTTTGATATGCCCCTTAGTGCTGAATGGTGGATTAGCCCATACCACACAGATAGATTTAATCACGCATCGCAATGTCCAAGCAAGCAGAAATGTAGAATGTTAAAATCGTGACAGAGAAATAATAAAAAAAAACTCTCGAAATTCGTTAAACGGAATAATTATTGGTACATTTTAACAGTATATAATATAACTGATTAATTTAACATGCAGAGAAAACAAAATGTATAGCAATATGACTTATCGGTTACTTAATATAAGATTTATCTTAATATCAAAGAATTAAGGTTTTAATCGGATCCGCGGTCCATTTTCTTAGCAATATAGTAATATTATTGTACACTCATAAACAACTTAAGGTTGCAAAAAGAAATATAGTATGCAAAAAAAACTGTATAGAATAAATTATCATTGGCAAAAAAAAACAAAATGACATATATGATTCAATATACTCGTAGCTTAAAATATAGAGTTATAGTACATTCATATGCATGAATGAAATATTTATACTAATTAGTACATAAAAATAAATATAAAGTTGCATTTATAATATAATAACATATAAAACAAACACTTAGCTCATATAGCGGTTCCAAAGGTGATGGCCGTGGTTTACCGTTTGCGCGCTTCATGCAAATACCCAAAATCAGGAATCGCGTTTGTGAAACAATCTCCCTTTGCTGGAAATTACCAAAGAGAACCGTCCGCATATAAATACAAGGCCGTCTGCAGGTACTATTTTTGTTGGTGTAGTTTAGTTCATAAACGCCGGGGTTTTCACTGGAGAATGAATCAAATGGGCGGCGTCTCGCAAATATATGTATATATATATATACATACAACGGAAAAAAAATATGTCGCGGAAAAACCCGTTTAGCGTGGCCCCGGGCGTCTGGGTATTAGTTTAGAATATATTTCCCGTTTTATTCGTTATTTCACGTGGCTCTAATAAAAGTAAAAGAAAACAGAAAAGCTTTAACAAAGCTGTCTGAGAATAGCACGCAGGCGTACAAACAAAAATTTACGTAATCCACAATAAGAAATTGGATTTACACTTTAAGCCCGAAATATAGACATACCTGTTTTCCCGCGACTATGCAAAACAAATGTTAGGCGACGGTTATACACCGCTTCAACTGATTAATAATATATAATGTAATTGATAATATATATCAATTAATACCGACTAATTTAATATTTGTTATTAGCTATAACAACAATTCACTGGCACTTTTATGATATGCGTATTGTCAGTGCACGGCTCCAAAATAAAATGACCGATAAAGCAGTGTTATTATAAAAATGAGATGAACACACAAAAACAAAATTCATCGTCATCCAACGGACATCACCCTCTATGGAACGATATCTAAATTAATTGATTATACCAATAATGATTCGGTTCAACCAGGTACACAAAATAATTATATATTATACCAATTAACGCTTTCATGATAGTATTGTGTAATGTCTTCTATACAACATCTGCTAGCCTATAAAAAATTATCATTCAGGTCGCTGGAACGTCAAAACCGTTACACAGATACACGCAGCACAGATAGAGACACACAGAAGGAACATCAATTTAACAAACATCATGGGGCACAACTAAGGCAGTTTGAGGTTGGAGAAAAAGTATTTACCAAACTGTTCCATCGTAACAATGGCTCGTGGGCTCCAGGCGATTTCATCAAGCGACTTGGAAAGGTGATTTATCTTGTTGGCCTGACCAGAACAAATCGTGTGATTCAATCATCTGCCAATCAGCTGATTCGTCAATACACTGATGATAACGGCGTGAACAGCGACGATCAACTTCAACAAGAACCAGCATCATCCGTTGATCAACCAGGGCTATCAACAGTTCCAGATGCTAACCAAGGAGCAGCAACAGCAACACCGACAAGGAATTGGGATACGCAGAATTCACCGAGACCGGTAAGTTGTCCACAACTTCATAGACGACAGCATGTCTGTCTACAAGAGTTCGAGGTGTCTATCTAAAAAAGTGGAGAAGTTTGCAATAGCGACAGCTCCGAAAATAAACAGGGAAATTGTGTTAAATGTGACAACACAAAGGAAAAGAGAAAGAGATATATAAGTAACAATAACACCAATAACAGGTTACTTTCAAAAATGTGGCAATGTATCACTAAAAGATACAAGCCACTTCCAAATACAATTACAACAATGAGCAACTGACTGGTTTTGACTATTTTTTTAACGTTGGATCTAAGAGATAAAAAAGCCAATTTCCTTCTCTCGGAAAAAACCTTATATCTGATGTGTCCAGGGCGCTTAGACTTATATAGTGGTGCTTTACTCAATTTCTGCAAGTGGCGTGTTTTTAGCCTAATTTGGTAAAATACTCAAGGTGTACGGTGGGAAATTGCCATAAGGTTATTGTGCACAATCTGATTTAACTGGAACTAGAGCAGGATAATTTGAACTATTGCAAAATGATCAAGATCTGTTCTTAGTCATTATGCACTATTTAAAATTGCAGCTGGAAATATAAAAAGCCAGACAGAAACCAACTATAGCGCAAGTAGCACAATGCATTGTTCATATAATTGTTAGCCAGAAAAATTACAATTTCAGCAGGCACTAGTAAAATCAGTCGGAACAATATGCAATTGGTGGCAACAATCCGGACGACTGCACAGTGAGCACAATGCGTTCTAGATCATTGTGCCCTATCCAAAATTTCCACTGGAACGGTTTGGAGATTGCACTATGAGTACAATTAAATTTGGGTTGTTGAACAACTCGTTAAGCTTTCGGCCGGAAACATAACGACAACAGCCGGAACCACTACAATATCGACTAGAACCAAACCTACTATGGTATACAATTAGGGGGGTTGATGGGCAAAATATAAGGTTTCAGCCAGATTATAACAAATTCTTCCGGAACTGCTATATGCTGCTCAACCATTCAAAATACAAAAAGTGCCGTCATTGGCCAAGCTTCAAATGGTTTCGGCTGATAAAACTTTTCAGAGTGCTCAATGATGCAGAATGATGTTGTACTACGTTTCCCCTGATATTTTATGGTGGTTCCGGTTAAAACTTAGCTGCATTATGTTAGCTGGCATTATGTTGATTCCGGAGGAAAATTTAAAACGGATTTCATGTGGTTTGGGGTAGTTCGTATATTTATTGCAGATCGCAGAATATCTATATATTTATTATTTACAATTTGCACAACGTTGGATTATTGTAAAGTTCATTGGAACAAAATATGACGATTTAACCTCGCATATTAAGGTTTTCGAAAGAATTGCTAGAAGCAGGCAACGGTCTTAATTTAAGCCCATGTTCATAACCATTCTTAACAGACTAAAGGTTCCAGCCTGTACAGTGCATTAGCGGCTTTCAAAAATTTAAATTTAGTTAATTAAGCGAAGTGGGAAGCAAAATACATTTTGATTTCGATGTAACATTGATTGTGTATACGTCGACCTTAAAATTAACTAATATCTTGGAATTTCGGTGGATGGAGAATATCTTAGTAATTATATTGAGAACGATATTACGCACTTTTAGAAAATCCCTTAGCAATTTTGAGAAACCACCTACAGCAATCACCCCTTCAAAAACTCTATGGTTACATCCTTTTTTTCTCGAAATTTGATTCGTCATTTTCAATACATTTGGAAATGCTTTTAATTTTTGGTTTACAATTAAAATATGGAAAATAAAAAAAAACACAAAAATAATTAAAAAGGTTGTGATTTTAATTATTTTATTCAATTTTACGAAACATTTTTTACATTTTCAATTTCAATTTAAATTGAAAAACGCACCCCCCGGAATTGTTTTTCTTACCATTTTATTATCGAATTTCGTATTGTTTAATTAAATCAAGAATCTTAACTTCGCTCCATTCTGATTGTTTTTTTTTGTTCTCAACTTTTCATTTCTACTTTAGATTCTATGAATAAAGCACCCGTGATATCATCTTCTTTTCACCATCAACAACAGCAACAATCACAACAGGCAGCATTGAATCAAAAATATAAAATTGATAACTTAGAGAATGAACAACAGAACGGATATTTACAATTGCTGCAACAGAGGGAGGAGGAGAATCGCCAAGAGGTGGCTAAATTGACCGCTGAGATACGTTCATTAAAATTGCAACTGTTGCAATTTAAAAGTGAGTTCAATTTTAAAATTTAATTTGATGAAATATTTCATTTTGGCATTTTATATTTCCAGATAAAAATCAAATTTCGTCATCACAACAACCGCAAAATGCAAACGATACACCACCATCGTTGCCCGCAATTGAAGCAAATAAAACAGTCGGTACAAACCCAATGCATGACTGTACAAATTATATACGAAAACAGGTTGGAACAGCTGAAATACTCCATGGACTACCATTGAACAATGAGTACGAATTAATCCCGTTCAATCATTTTACGTATAGTCGAGTCTATCCGATCGAATTGGGTCTGGGTAAGCGTGTGGTTGAGAAGCCTATCGGTTACAAACGAAAAGATTTACTGGACGCCATTAATAAATCACTCGAATCGCTAAATAAAAATTTAACCGCCATCAAATATACGTTAGACGATTTTATAGAAGGTGTTTATCGTAATGAACCGACAACGGGGACCCAATTTGAGCTCTACTTTCGCACTAAGGAAATACGCGCTAATAAAACTACGACCCAATCACAGCACGTGAATTTAGAAACCCCTTATTATAATGGAGGTACAACAAAAGTGTTGATAATGCGACCGTTCGCCCCAATTCAGACAATACAAATGGAACTACAACCGCGCGCCGTCGAGAAAGAACTGATACATATTATATTGCCACTATCGGGCCGAACTTCAACGTTCCAAAGCTTTATGGATAAATTTGTTAAAATCGCGCTTAAAAACGATCGCCACGTACACCTAACAGTGGTGTATTTTGGTGAGGAAGGACTATCAGAGGCGCGCGCTATAATGAGCCGAGTGGTGAATATGAAAAATAGTGGTGGCAATTCGTCAAATTTAAAATTATTAGCGTTGAACGAAACATTTTCACGTGCGAAGGGGTTGCGTGTGGGGGCCGAACGCGTCTGGGATAGTAGCGATAAAAATAAAGACATTTTATTATTTATGTGTGATGTAGATATTGTATTTAGTGCAAAATTTTTAGATAGATGTCGTTGGAATTCAAAGGCGGGGAAAAAAGTTTATTACCCCGTTGTGTTTAGTTTGTATAATCCGCATGTTGTGTACACGCTGCAGGGCAAAGAGGTACCACCCGAAACGGATCAATTGCTGATATCGAGAGATACGGGGTTTTGGAGAGATTTCGGATACGGCATGACGTGTCAGTATAGGTACGATATTTTATTTAAAATTTTACACAAAATAATATTTTCTAATATTTAAATTTTGTTGCAGATCTGATTTTCTCAAAGTACGCGGTTTCGATGAAGAGATTATAGGCTGGGGAGGGGAGGACGTAATGCTGTATCGTAAGTATGTGCGTTCAAATATAAAAGTAATCCGTGCTACTGATCCGGGCATTTTCCATATTTGGCATCCCAAGGTAAGTGTTAATTTACTAATTCGATTTTTATGCACTTTGAGTATAATTATCAATTAAATAAATTTCTGGTAAAGGTATGCACCGGTACGTCGAGTGGCCAACGTCTAACCGCAGATCAATATCGTGCCTGCATACGATCCCGTGCATTAAACGAAGCGTCACACGCCCAATTAGGTTTCTTAGCGTTCCGCGACGATATTGTTGCACATAATAATCAAGATATAAATAAATCAATACACAATAGTAATAGTAATAATAACAATAATTTAAATAATAATAATAATAAATTTAATAAAAAACTATTAGTTGATAAAAAATTTAATAATAAATCAATAGATAAAAAAAATACTTGATCTTTTGTTGTCCATCAAGAGAGTTTTTGGAAAATTGAATTTTAAATCTAAGTCCAAATTAAAAAAAAAATATTTAAAACCAATTTTTTTTTGTAAATATTAAAAAAATTGTAAATAATTAAATTTTATAAAATTCCATTATTGTAAATATTTTAATGACATATTTTTTGTTTAAAAATATAAATAGCAAATAATTTTAATATAAAATTAATTAATTAATTTTTTTTAAATGATAAAAACAAAAATTCATTTTCGACTGGAGTTATATACAAAAACTAATTAAAAGTTGAATAATACAAAAATAAAATAAAATAAATAAATAATTAAATAAGGGGTGATAAACAAGAAAATCACTTTTTACGATTTCAAAAACATTTTATTAAATTGGACAGCGTTAGCGCTACGTACTCGTATCTAGAGTGTCGTTATAAAGTTTGACGTCAATACAATCGAGTGTTTTAATGATTTTAATCGGGATTGGTTAACTGGGGTGTATGATAAGATTGTGTAGTGTTAATAAGATGAGTAGGGTAAATTTTTATTTTTTGTTGATAGTCCTAATAATTTGTAATGTGATATGATTTTCAAAAGTCCACGATAGCGAATTTTTAATTGGGACCGTCCACCTTTATATTTGGTTGTTCAAATTACTTTTTAGCAAGTTGTTTGTAGAGATTTGGTGTGGTGTACGTGTAAGAAGTTCATGTATGGCACACAATATGCAGAAGAGGAATCACCTGAGGAATTTTAACTACAGGAATTTCCACAAATTCTCGAATTATTAATTTTCTTCATCACAAACCGTATTTTATTTTTGCACAATTTAAGTTCACCATACACAAATGTGTATATGTCAATAATCATAGTTTGTAATGATGTTTTGTTTTATTCATGATTCTCTTTCGTACACGATTTTCATGTACACAATGGTGATCGCGGGTTGGAAAAGGAATATACTGTTCCTTGACCAGCAAAATCTATACAGCTGTTCAACACAAATACAGCTAGAAGTCAAAGAAATTTTATGTCCTTCAATTAATTAGGAAGTACAGTTTAGTTAAAATTTTGAATTCGATGACTAACATTTCTCAGATTCCTAGTGTGATCTGGATGGAACTAGGCCTGTCACTTTCCTGTTAAGTACTTAAACTGAAAAAGTTATTGATCTAGCTGTAATAATTACTGAGGTATCGTATATCTCTTCATATTAAATTTGACCAAAAAAGGTCAAACGGAGAACAGACATCCCTACGCTAGATATGTTGGAAAAAGCGACTGAAACCCGATGGTGTTCGCACGCAATTAACTTACTTCGAAACTATAAAATTTCAAAAATAATTTATTGAGATTTTCTTACAGAATCTTTGCGTTAGCACTGAACAACTATTTATTGGCCTATATTTCTTTGGGATCCTAATGATGCAGGGCCTGAGTCGTAAAACCTCCAAACTCCATATTAAACTGGGCCTGCTTTGTGTATAAAAAATTGATTTAGAAATTAAACTGTAAAATTCCGGTAGGCTGACATCAGATATGGATTGAATTAATTATCCCATCTATTTCCAAATTTGGAAAAGTGGCAGAGTCTGTGTTGTCTCTCTCTCTAGCTTCACATCCCATGAAGGGATTTTGCCACCCGCATACTATGGTCCTCGGTACTCCAACGATCCTTACGACAATCAGGCTCTCCTCAATGTGTTTTGAAATATCACTTGAAAAGCAAATGGAATATGATAAAATCATTTCGGAATCTGCTGCTAAAATTGGGAGTGCAGCTGTCCGTTTGATATACATAACCCATACGGTTCCCAAACTAAAACTCTGTGACAGTGGTGTCCTGAAAGAGGGTATGGCAAGATAGCTAATATTTGGGAAGTCGAAATTTTCAAAAATCCTGATTTTCGTTCACAATCTCATTTTCTTATGCCTAATAAAGTTTCTATAGCAATGAAATGACGAAAAGGTACCAACTCATTACGATGCTCAATAATCTTCATTCTGATGTACACTTCATATTAATTGTGCATAAAAATTTTTCTGATAAAAAAAACATCTTTCTTGGTATAATTTTTTAGACCGAATAATTTTTATCCTTGTGTCTCGTAAAATCTGGTCAAGTTACGAAAAATAAGTGAGTTTTGCATTTATATTATCCTAGAAATAGTTCGATCCTTTGCGAAATGAAAAGGACTCCTCCGAGTTGCTGGATGTTGCATCATATTGTTCTTTGTTCACATTGGTGTGGAATGTTGTATCATGTTGCGTCAAATGCGTCATATGGCGCGATTTTGTACCTTGATTGTCTTGTGTTATGCGATAATTAGCTATCTGTTTAAAAATGTTTATTGTTATGTGTAACGATAGTGCTTTGTAGGTAGTATTAGGTGTCTATTTAATGTTTTGATCTTGGTTCTGTTCACATTTTGTTCAGCATCAGGCAATTTTGATTAATATTTGATAAGGGGGGTTTTCGAATGTCAGGAATGATTGCGATAAATTTTAATTTATTTTTGAGAGAAAGATTTGGAATATGACCAACTGAGGCGGAAGTGGGCCATTTATTAACCATGCTGAAATTGACGATGGTTTAGAAATAAATTTCAAAAAGTACTTTTGGAAGAAATTCTGAGATACGGCCAACTGAGCTAGGCTACTTATTAACCGATCATAATGAAATTTGGTCTGGCAATAGGATGCTTAAATGATTTTTGGAGAATGTTCTGAACATAGCCAACTATAGCAGAACTGATGGTGTTATTAAATCTATTCACGAGTTTTCGGAAAATTCAGTCTATTCTCTTTGTATTTGGTCGACCTAACAGAGAACAACTTTACAAACTTTGTAAAACCGCCAATTACTACGAAAATATGTTGACTCTTCCACTTGATTGATCTGCTCAGGGGACCACAATGGTCGACCTATATCGTCTCAAACGGAACTTCCTCTTTCTTAACGTCGTTAAGAAATCTCTCGACCCTACTACTGTTAGGGAAATAAGTAATGCATTTTAATTATTTGCTAGAACATAGCAGCTGGAAAATAGAATAAAGTGTTTGTTTTTCTTTACGGCAAATTAGGTCATTCCTCATTTTGAAAAAAACAGCTCCCTGGTCTCAAGCTTTGATTTTATATTACTAATAACTGAGCTCGTGGCTGAACAATCAATAAAGTTTATTCAAATGTATTTTCTTCCAAGAAACGTGTGCCATTCTGTTTCCTTTTCTATGTTCCACTGAGTATTCACAATTCTGTAACTCGGGTTAGGCGTTACAGTATCGTGTATTATCTTAAATTTCAAACCTTGTAAATAAATTCGAAAACGCTGAAACGATTAAATAATTGCGAGTGTTTCCAACTCGAAGCTATGTTATCGACTTTCCGGATATGCAGTTCTTTAGGAATAATAAAATGCAGGTTGAAATTAACCATCTGACTTTTTCTGCATAAGAATGGAACCAAACTCGATTAAACTTGCACGGGTTTGCGACTATATGAAATTCTGGAATAAATGTACGAAGAAACGAACAAAATCCAATAAAACTGTGAACTTCTTTTGTATTTTTAAGGACTGAAAAATTAAATACCGACTTGATTCTCGCCTTCGTTGGTTAATTTATTCAAAAACAAATCAACATTTACTAAAACTTAATTCTAACCACATTTCAGATCTAATGGTGTGGAAAAACATTTATTGTGGAGTAACATTAGCTAATCTTCGAACAGAGAAATCTGAAAATTGTCATGTACCACGATTTTGTACAAACTTCTAAAGTCCACGCACATTCTTAACTGTCCATTTTTTTTTTAATTAGCACTATGGCTGAACAATTTGGAAATTCAGTAAGCTGAAAAATGTTATTTTTTAAAAGATCATTTACTATTTCCAATTTATCTTCTTTATCTTCCACTGGTACTATTAGAAATTGGTTTTTTTACTATATATAAGCAGCCGTTTTTTGAATAATATTCTGCTCTGATTCACCGATGCTGTTGAAATTTACTGGACGTCAATGTTGTTCCTGGCTAACACCTTGTTATTGCTCGTTCCTTTTTGTACAAACATTCGAATAATAGTCGCAAATATGACATGTTGTCCCTTGGTCTTGGTAACATCGGGTTTACTCGGTAGTGGTTTACTTTGTTGGTTTACTTGGACTAATTTCGGATTTTCCCAAACGGCGCCCTATAGGAATTGCTTGAATTTCATTTTTTCGACAATCGTTAAATGCGTGGAATAACTCGTCTGGCTTTTTGCACTCAATATGGCTGCACCGTTCTGCAATTTTACATCATTCATCCCTTGTATAATCGAACATATTTAAATCGACTGCCAATGTAATTTTGTCAATGAAAAACTTTTGGTTTCCTAGAGCCGTGTATTAAACCGCTTCCTCGCTACAACGAAGTTTGGGTTTGCCAAAAATAAACTTTCTAATTTTTCCACTTGGTTGAAACTTTTAATTCTGAATCAGATACTGACAAATAAGGTATAAATAGAACAAGAGCGACAACTACAAGCGATATCACTTGTAACATTAGAATATACGGAAATCATATGCTGCTCACAGAACCAAAATCGTCAGCGACGAAATCTATTTATATTTTTGTCGCCAGCGATACAATGCTGCCAACTGTTTTTTGCGTCGTTATATTCGTAGCCGAAAATTTTTAGTTGTCATTTTGTTCCTAATCTTAAATGTAAATTTATTAGTTTTCGATCAAAAAAAAAGTTTGCTAAAGACATACCGGTGATTTTACTGATTATTATAATTTAATATAATGTCATTCAAGGAGAAGTTAATAGAACTGGTTAGGGCAAAGCCAATTCTATATGATTTAAAAAATTTAAATTATAGGAGATCCGACATTAAGAAAAAAATTTGGAGAGATTGCTGCTAATCTCAAATCTTCACGTAAACATTATGAATTTTGGAAAAAATCCTTTGCGTAAATCCAAAATATTTTATATGTGATTGAACAATTTCGTCAAACACCATCTTCTGGGAGTGCTCCAAATGAACCCATCGACGAGAAACACACAAATAATTGGAAATACTTTCAACAAATGAACTTTTTGGATAGTATAGATGATCAAAGAAACGAAGGTTAATATCATTTAGGTTTAAATTTATAAGTTAATCACCAAAATTATTAATATTTTTATAGCACTATTGGAAATTTTGAAAAGAACAATGGAAGTTATAGTGAGAGCTACGATAAATATGACGAAATTCGGTTGATTTAACAGATTTTGATAGCAATGCTCCTAACGTAGGGCTTGTTGAAATCGTTTGTTCCACTCCGGCAAAAAAACGTAAAATAACTGCCTCATCTTCAACAAGCGACGTACATACAAGTTTCCTAGATTTTTTGGATGTGGCATCTAAGGTGGTTAGTCAACTAAATGAGCCAACCAAACCTGTTAGTTCAACTTCATTATTATTTTCATCATTGGCAGTGAAAATAGAAAAAGCCCATTTACCTCTAGTGGTGTTAGATGAATTGGAGATGGAAATATCAAATACTGTTTACCAAAGATTACGTGAGCATTATAATGACGCATACTCGAAATCAAGTACTTGATTTGATTTTCCTTTTTATAGACACGTAATGTTGAATATATGCGCTTGTGATTTTACCATGTTATTATAGTCCGAATACGAAAATATGATACAATAAAAAAATTATATTTTGAATTTCAGTAAATGTTTTATTTAATCAAATGTCACTCTGCTTATTAATGAAGTAAAATAAGGAAGAGCATGTTTAAATATCAGTTGAATAAAGGAAATTTTTTAAACAATCTCTCAATTCGAATGCTTCCCGGGTTGAGCGATTTCCGTAATATTAAAAAATTGAGCAAAACTATAGTAGCCAAAATTACTTTCTCAGCATTTTTTGGATGTAGACTCAACGTTCCAAAAGTATTTTCAATTATTGCTCTCGCACGCTACAATTTTTTGTTAAACTGCTCTTTGTCTTCCGACAAACGTTTACCAGGGTATGGACGCATTAAATTTCTTTTTAAGGGAAAGGCAGAGTCGCCGACAAAGTAGTAGGAGAAGTCTATGATAGAATTTGGTAGCATTTTAGTTTTGGGAATTTTAAGAGACTCGTCTGCTAATTGCTTGCCAAAACCGCTATTTTGAAATATGCCGGAATCGCTCTGCCTACCGTAGGCTCCGACGTCGATAGCAGTAAATGAGTAGTTTGCATCACATACACCTAATAGTACCATGCTATGGTGTCCCTTATAATTATAATAACGGGTGATTTTTTAAGAGCTTGAGAACTTTTTTTTTAAAAAAAACGCATAAAATTTGCAAAATCTCATCGGTTCTTTATTTGAAACGTTAGATTGGTCCATGACATTTACTTTTTGAAGATAATTTCATTTAAATGTTGACCGCGGCTGCGTCTTAGGTGGTCCATTCGGAAAGTCCAATTTTGGGCAACTTTTTCGAGCATTTCGGCCGGAATAGCCCGAATTTCTTCGGAAATGTTGTCTTCCAAAACTGGAATAGTTGCTGGCTTATTTCTGTAGACTTTAGACTTGACGTAGCCCCACAAAAAATAGTCTAAAGGCGTCAAATCGCATGATCTTGGTGGCCAACTTACCGGGCCATTTCTTGAGATGAATTGTTCTCCGAAGTTTTCCCTCAAAATGGCCATAGAATCGCGAGCTGTGTGGCATGTAGCGCCATCTTGTTGAAACCACATGTCAACTAAGTTCAGTTCTTCCATTTTTGGCAACAAAAAGTTTGTTAGCATCGAACGATAGCGATCGCCATTCACCGTAACGTTGCGTCCAACAGCATCTTTGAAAAAATACGGTCCAATGATTCCACCAGCGTACAAACCACACCAAACAGTGCATTTTTCGGGATGCATGGGCAGTTCTTGAACGGCTTCTGGTTGCTCTTCACTCCAAATGCGGCAATTTTGCTTATTTACGTAGCCATTCAACCAGAAATGAGCCTCATCGCTGAACAAAATTTGTCGATAAAAAAGCGGATTTTCTGCCAACTTTTCTAGGGCCCATTCACTGAAAATTCGACGTTGTGGCAGATCGTTCGGCTTCAGTTCTTGCAGGAGCTGTATTTTATACGGTTTTACACCAAGATCTTTGCGTAAAATCTTCCATGTCGTCGAATAACACAAACCCAATTGCTGCGAACGGCGACGAATCGACATTTCACGGTCTTCAGCAACACTCTCAGAAACAGACGCAATATTCTCTTCAGTACGCACTGTACGCATTCGTGTGGTTGGTTTAATGTCCAATAAAGTAAACTGAGTGCGAAACTTGGTCACAATCGCATTAATTGTTTGCTCACTTGGTCGATTATGTAGACCATAAATCGGACGTAAATCGCGAAACACTTTTCGAACCGAACACTGATTTTTGTAATATAATTCAATTATTTGCAAGCGTTGCTCGTTAGTAAGTCTATTCATTATGAAATGTCAAAGCATACTGAGCATCTTTCTCTTTGACACCTTGTCTGAAATCCCGCGTGATCTGTCAAATACTAATGCATGAAAATCCTAACCACAAAAAAATCACCCTTTATAATGAACCGCTTTTCAGCGGACATTTGCTTGCCGTCGATGGCACCTATGCAATTTAGCATTCCGGTCTCGGTTTCAAATCCTTCTGCGATTTTTGTCCATTTGAAAAAATTCGGCTTGGCAACATAAAATTCACTGATTTTCCATAAAGCATCGCAAGTTTCTATAATCTCGGACGGTGGAAAATCCCATTTTAAAGCTCCATGCTAAAACTTGCATAGAAAAGCTCCATGCTAAAACATGCGCAAGATACCTTGGGGAAGATACATTTTGTTATATTTTTAAATTATAGATAATATGTATGTTTCTTACATTAGTGTGACAGCTAATCTGGATTCGACACCACTTATTGGTTTTCTATGGGAGTACTTCTATAATTCTGATTTTACTAGTTTAATCAACAGCTTGAAGTGCTCAATACTCATACGCGTCGCTTTTTGAAAATGTTCTGGGTCATTTGCTTTCATTTGAAGCAAACTTCGGCAAAAAAGTCGTGCTTATCTCTACTCAGATTAACACTTCCCACCCACCAACATCTACGAGGCACTATTGAATTATAATATTCGTAGGTGAAATACACAATATAAACTATGTTCACCAATTTTATAATTTTAATCAACTCCATAATTTTATATTTTTAAACGCGAGATATTTCAGGTTATGTTGTTTGTTATGTTGTTTTGTTTTGGAATTTGTTATATCGTCGGTCGCTGACGCTCTTTTGTGTTTACTAAGGCGACATCGCCGGCAGACAAATTTATTTTATCGTTGTCGCTTGTAGTTGTCGCTCTTGTTATGTTTATACCTTATTGTAATTATCGTATAGGCAATTATTTGTTCATCTAAGGCTGTGTCCCAAACATCGACTTATTTGTGGACACTGACTTATTCGAATAAGTCAACTCGCGAGCAGACTTATTTGAATAAGTATGTCTACACAGAAATGTCTCCAAAAATGTGCCTTGACTAAATGTAATCATGCAGTTTTTTTTTCAATCTAGTGGCAACGACCAACTTTATAAAGCACTGATAAGACCTGTGCTGACTTTCGGAAGCGAGAGCTGGACCATGACCTCTAACGACTGTAGATTATTATCTACCTTCGAAAGGAAGGTCATCCGTTCAATTTTTGGTCCTATTAAAGTTGCGAACAATGAATATCGGATTCGCATGAACCACGAAATAAAGCAACTTCTCGGAGGTAGCGATATTATCGGCTTCATCAAATCTAATCGAGTGAGATGGCTCGGCCACGTTGCAAGATCTCCACAACAACGAATGGTTTACAAAGTGTTCCATCAACAACCAGCCGGAGTACGTCGTAGAGAAAGACCCCGACTGCGCTGGCGTGACGACGTCGAACAAGACCTACTCGTATTAGGATGTCGAAATTGGAGGACGAGAGCGATGGACCGAGAAGGATGGAGGACCATAGTGCGGGCGGCAAAATCCCTTCATGGGATGTAAATGCTATTTAGAGAGAGAGAGAGGCAACGACCAACATGTCAAGGAAATTTTTTCTTCCATATAACAGAAATTGCATATTGTTTTTTTTTATATTACGTCACAAATAAGTCGGTATAATGAATTGGAACGACTTGACCGACTTATTCAAGATGACGTCAAATAAGCAAATAAGTCTGTAATAAGTCGATTTTTGGGACACAGCCTTATAGGCATTTTTATTTTTAGGGGACAATTTGTTTATCAGAAAATTTAAATTTTAATGACATTTTATGTAGTTGTTCGTCGATTGCCGTACAGAAAAGAAACATTTTAAAGTGCGTACATCAATTTTGCTTCTACTATTATTTAGGCACTAGGAAAACATCAAAAGTTTATTAGGTGCAAAATCATGGTGCGTTATATTCTTTTATGGTCATTTAGTTTTGTTGTGGTCCAATTTGCCAAACCGACAGTTATCTGCTTATTCGCATCGTACCTTGGTATCTTTACAAAATGATGCAGTACTTTTATATCATTTTACAAATATTCAAAATTTTTCAATAGTTTGAAAGACGCTAGGACGATTAAAACTGTTAATTTGTTTGTGAAAGCTGGAATACCCTGTTTTAACATTTTGATGTCTGAATTTTTAATATTTGAACTATTTCGGTGACTGCCGTCTATTCTTGCATGTGCACAACTGTATTTGATGAATTATTTAATTTTAATTTAATAAATCTCTAAATTTGTATTAAAACTTTCGTTTTATTGAGACGCTTATTATAAGCTTTAATATTTTGGAACAAATATCGACCGAACATTATGAATTGCGAATATACTTCGTTAATATTACTTTCATATTATATGGGCTTCAGTTCCCAACTTTTATTTTAGTCATTTTATGGTATCAACAAAAGGTGAAAATAAGCAAAGATAGCAATAAATAAAAACGAAATCTATCTCAATATGAACCAATTTATCATTTTTGCTATTCCCCATTAATATCCTGTAATAAATTTTCTTGTATCTCATATCACCATCATCATCAACAAACACAACAACCCACTTAACCAATTTTTCAATAAACCGAACAATAAATAAACTATTAAACTTTCGATTATCTATATCCTGGCAGTAATATCCTGTAGCTATATACACACAATCGATTGAACAGAAATTAATTCGGATTCAATTGAATTTTTTCTTTGCTCAATCTACAATAGACACAATAAATCTCAATACCCTCAGAACGAGAAAGGAAGCAACTCCGGCACATTCGGAAGTAAACAAAATATTTTTTTTTTAAATATATTTAAAAAAATAAAAATAAATTTATATTAAATATATAAAAAAATATAAAAATACCAAACAAATAAAATAACAAAAATAAATAAACTTTTCTCATCAAAATAAAAAAAAAATAGAAGGAAAGCTCACAAAAGTTCTGTAAAGTCGTTGTATATAAACAAAAATGGAAAATACTGTAGTAATTTCCATATCAAAAAATTTATTTATTTATTTTTATTTCAGAATAAATTATTCAAATTATTTATTTGTACATTTTTGTTGTTGTTATTTTTCTCTGAACCTTTTCGAACTGTGAATGCAAAGTAGTTTTATGTATATAAACTCGCGGTGTATTCGACGGAAGAAAGCGAAAAGTTGGTGTTTACATTTTTTGTTAAGAGTTTATTGAAAATTAATTTGCATGTTGGCCAAACAAGTTAAAATAATAACATTGTTACGCTCCTTTTATAGCATATCAGTTTCACAGACGAAGCAAAATAATCAATAAAAAGTCTCATATGTTCAATCTACGCACAAACACATACCCACACATACCATATACGTCTGTTTACATATATGTAAATACAAACAACAAGGATAATTTCCTCTCTTCAAAAGTAATTTCCTGTTTCCTTATTTTGGAAAAAAAAAATATTTTATTAGCAATTTATTTATATTTTCCGAATAATTTTGTTGCTATTAAATTTTATTAAGCAATCGAAATATACAAAACACAAATTAATAAATAATATTTTATAATTAAACTACTAAAAATAAAAAACGGTCCACATGATTATCAAATTAATTAACCCAAAAATGAAATACCAAATTCAATAAAAAAAATACAAGAACAAAAAATAACCTTTATAAGGTAAATAAATAATTAATTTATAGGTTTTTAATTATTAATTATTTCTACTATATATTTCTAAGGGAATTTATCAATATAAATAAACAATACATAAAATTATTTTAAACTTCCAACCAATAATAAATATTATTCCAATTAAAAATTATCGCAAACACACAATAAATACCAATATAGTTATATATATAAATATAAATAGATAATTAAAATTATTAAACAAAAAAAAATATATTTTTATTGTTAAATTATAAGTTCGATTGTTACTCCAATTATAATTTATTTTTTAAATAGTAAATATTAAATAATAATTGATTATTATACAACATAATATAAATAAATATGACAAGAAATTCAATAATTATAAATAAATAATAAAATTATTTATTTATTTTAAACAAATTTAATTAAATCAAATAAAAAAAAATTGATCAGAAATATAAATACAATACATACAAAAAATAAACAAATAATTTAATTGTGTGAGAAATAATAATAAAAATGACGATTAAATTAATTAAATAAATTTCTAGGTAAAATTAATATAAATATAAATAAATATTATTATAAATATTAAATATGGAATTTGATTTGCTATTATAAATTGACAATATATAAATATATAAATTGACTGAGTGATCTTGAATTATTTTTGTGATGGTAAGTCAATAAAATTAAGCAGGTAAGAAATTTTATTTTTACCGTTATGTCTCTAGAATTAGATAAGTTAGACTAATACCGCCTATACACGATCTGATTTGGTCAGGCGCTGATTTGATCAGATCAGATGTAAAATCAGATCAGATGTGTGTAGGCTTCTCGTATGACAATTTTTCCGTCGGGTGATGTTAGATAGAAAATCCATCAGGATGGTTGTTTAAAAATATATTGTATTTTTAAAAATAACATAATATTTTAACAAATAATTAAATTTTAACGATATAATGATATTTAATAAATTTTTATTTAATAATAATATAAAATTGAAATAATAAATATTTTTTTTGTTAAAAATCTGAATTCCATAAACATATTAATGACTTAAGAAGATGACTTAATTTTATACGGTCTAACAACCGTTTTTAAGACCATAGTTTATCGCTTTTTATCAGCAATATTCTCGTAAACACGCCACAATCGCGATAGCAATTTTTTTATTTTTTCAATTTTTTAGTCATTTTTTTCAGTATTTCACTGTACAAACTTTCATGTCCAACAATTAAAACAGAAAAAGCACAAACATCAAGATTTTATCATTTGTACTCAACGCAAGCAAAATGAAAGAAGAATATCAGGTAGGTTATTGGTTCGTGAAGATGCAACACCTGATTTGGTCGGACAGACCGTCGCTCCGATAAGTTAGATCGTGTGTAGGCGCTTTAAGACTGATACTCACACTGGCACTTACTTTTTATTGACACCTACAGTCAGTGTTGTGCGTCTACACGTAATTCGGAATTATCGACGTGTGGTGTCGAGAATAATGTAGACAATTCATTTTGGTGTAGACAATGTCGATAATTGGTAGAGTATGTAGAATATTCGTAAACAATGTAGATTATGATTTTTTTTTGTTGTTTCTCCATTTTTTCAGTACGGAATTGCAAACTCACCGTTTTCCAGTTCAAATTGCGAATTTCGAATATTTTGAAGGTTATAATTTAATTTTTACAAATCGAATAAGTGACCACCGATCTGACAACAAAACATTGCAGGAGACCGATCAAAAACCGATCAAATTTAGTTGATATAAAATATTTCATATAATTTTACGTTACATATTAAAAAATTTAAAATTAAGAACAAACAGGAACATTTTATTTCAAATTATTTTACTAAAAACTGTAACGAAATTTGAAATAAATTTCCAAATTTCGTTAACAGAAATTGATTATGCATAAGCCTCGTAGCGGTGATTGTAGCCGGCTAGGCTCATGGTTTGGCGTGGAGTTTTCGAGGCTTACACAATCCTTGAATACACCGCATGAAAGGAATGCAACGGACTAATCTCACGATCGACGGATCATCACCAAGGAACGGAACCTCAGTTTAAAACATAGTCGAAGAATTAAATTTTAATAACATTGTATATTTCATGATCAAATTATTTTAAATAAGAAAGAAAATATAGCAGCGATTTAATCACGAATTATGAATTTAAATTAAAATTGACCTTGAGATGCAAAATAAATGAAATATCATCTCCAAAAATAAAAAAATCAGAAGAAAACTATATACAAAACTTAAACTAGATCCTTAATTACTACCACCTATATTGATTAGATCACAAATTAATATTTTTTTTTATAGGTTTAGAAAATAATTTAAATTTATGAATATAATTAATTAAGCAAATCACATAGATATTCAATTGTCATAAGTAATACACAAAAAAATTAGACACAAATTATCACACTCACTGTATTTGGATTAGGTTGAGGATAGCCTTATTTGTATCATGTACTTGTTCAAATTTAGTCCTCTACTTTTAGTCCACTAAAAATTACTAAATATAAATTTATCACATTTTTTTTTATGAATCAATTTTAGCATGAGTTTAGCTGTTTTAACTTAAAAATTCCAACTGCAACTAAAAAAATTACATTCTAATTTAATCTACCGTGCGATTCTGATGTTAAGACTATTAAGAGGCTAACAGTAAAGGGGTTTTTCGTTAATAGGCTTTTTTAAGAGAATCTCTTAATTGGTATTCTGTCAGTAATACTCTTAAAATTTATATTAAAAACTCTCCAAATATTTTTGGAGACCTGTAAAATGTGATTTTTATTAATGCGAGCCATTGAAATTGTATTTTATTGTTAAATAAACGATAAAATACGACATATTTTTGTGAAAACTAATGTTTTACAATTCATATTTTTGTAATAAATTAGAGAATGTATTGTAGAAAATTTGTAATAAATTGCCGAAAATAAACAACAACAAAATATTTAATTCTGATCGAAATGACAATGTCGGAATAATTTTTCTTCTAAAAATATTACATCTAAATCCTTTTTGTGAATTGTAAAATATAATTTAATAAATTATTTATTTACACAATCGTCATTTTTTATTAGTTTTAGTGCAACATAATATAAATTCTAGCATTTATGATGTTTAAGACCACCTAATTGGTAGGTATTAGGCTTACCTCTTAACTGATCAGTATGTGCAGAATCGCAAAATAGTCTTAAATAAGAGAAATCTCTTAGTTATGATAAATATTGTAGTTACGATTTTTGTGACTATATGCCAGAATCACACGGCTAGTTACCAAAAAAATTAAAACAAAAATCAAGAGACTATACAAAATTTCTCACAGAGGGACAACTAATATTAAAATGACAATAAAAATGGAGTCCTTCGATCGTTAAAATAAAAATTTTATATTTATAAGTACTCAAATTTAACATCCTCGATTTTACTGGGTCGTAAATTTAACCCACTATTTTCCTTCAATTTGAACCTTGTGTTTACGTTGATCTAGGTAAATTTTTGATAATACAATTAACGTAACTTAAATTAATATTTTACAATTATTATTTTTCAGTAGTGAAAAGCTGTCATAATAAAACTTTTTTTTCCGAATTTGACCAAGTAAGAATATTATCGCATCGTATACTGGAAGAATGTTAAAAATGACGTCAAATTTTTTTTTCTATATTGTTTGACTATTCTTATTTTAACCCCCGAAGTAGGAAAGACGTCCGAATTTTTACCGTGTAAGGGCCAAGAAAATCTAGGTATATTTTCTGGAAAGAACGACTGGATACCGATTGACTGCTCATGCTAGGTTTTGTGCAACTAGTTTTACAACTTTTGATAAACGCCTGTAGACGTTCTAACGTTTTCGATATGCCCATATGGGCGGAGGATGGTGGAAGATGCATCTGTCGAATAAGGTACTAAGTTAAACCTTCAGGTACAACGAGTTTTTTTTTCGGCAAATCCGTATCTTCATAACGCAATTCTTGAACTCGAAAATTATTATCAGTTTCAGGTAACGCTTTAACAGCTTCCAGTCGTTTTGTATATTCCACATCTAAGAAAGCGAAATTGGCGAGATCCACGTGTAGAGGGCTCAATTCCAATTCAGAGTTCAAAGAGCTAATCGAGTTAATTGCAGGATTCAGATGAGGGTCTATAATTTTATCATGCTCATGTTGAGTTATTCCCAACGGTTGGTTGGAGGTTGGGCTGTTCGTGAATATCAAGTTTCCACAAAATGCTCGTGACAAGGAGTCAGGCATCACATTTTGTGAGCCCTTACGATAAGCCATCGGTAACTGAATAATTTCGTTGGGCAGCATTTAGTTTTTGAGAGACAAAAACTATTGGACGCTCCGCTCCATCTGAATCGAGCTGGAACAATATACTACCAACGCCAAGAGGGCTGGCGTCACATTGAATTGGTACAAAGAAAGTGAATTGGTACAAAGGTCTCCCAGGAACGGTAAACGCCGTTTTATCTCTGGATTGTTGGGCCAACGAGATCCGCCAAAAGTCATCTTTAAGATCAATACACGAGATATACCTGGTTTAATCCAATCGTCCCAACAATCCATCGATTAGTGGTAGTGGGTACGCGTCCTAATCGGTCTTCTTCAATTCACGGGCATCCAGGCAGAGTTGATCCTTGTACCTTGCTTTAGACACCAAAGTGACTGGAGAGCACCAACTGCTCTGACTTTCCTCTATTACGCCTAGGGACAACATTCAGCCCAAATCTTTATACAAGCGCGTTTGAACTGCCGGGGACACGGAATAAAACCTTTGCTTTATCAATTTGGTTGTGCCAGTATCTATGACGTAAGCAATGAGGGAGGTTCTTCCTAGACCTAGTTTAGTGAAACAAGGAAATTTTTCCGTCACAAGATTTAATTTTAGATGCTGTTCTGACGAAATAATGTGGTAAGAATTTGCGGCTGAATTAGGAGAAGTAATGGAACATAGAGAACCTATTGTCGATGAAACGAGAAACAAGTTCCACTAGCAACAATATGTAAACGCATTGTGTGTTGTATATTTTGAAACTCTACCGAAGCTCGGCTGCATTAATATCAGCGGGAGTGTTATGAAAATCGACATTTGAATCGGATAATAATTTCTCTGAGGCGGCACCTAAAACGCTTACCGCAGCCCCACTATCTAAAAGCCCATTGTATTCGACCCCATTAATTAAAACTTGCGCATGTGGTCGGGATCCAGAGGGTTATTAGTGATTATCGAATTAACAAGTTCTGTCTTTACTTCTCAGCGTTTTTTTCCAATATAATCTACTTCGAGTACGATGTTGGGCAAGGTATTATTCAACGGCTCGGAATATGTCACATGTGGAATGGTTTTACGCTGGATTGCTTGTGGTCTAATAGTATTTGTGGAATTTGGTAAGTTGACTATTGGATGTGAATATCCTGCGGATATATGAACCGATTGTGCGAGGGGCTCAATGTTAGACCATGGCATAGGAGCTGGTAAGAGGGTTGGTTGAATGCTAGGGTTATTAATTTTATCATTTACTTGAGTATAACACATTCTATCGTTGGTCTAATGCTAACACTGCTGTGATAACATATTAAATTTTTCAAAAACAGATTCCAACAAAGTGGTTTGCATAGCATCGTACTGTTGTCTAGTCAAGATTTCTACTTGAGCCTGATCGAGTAATTCGTCCAAGGTAGGTCTTCGTTGAGCTCGTTTTGATGGTGAGGAATCTGTTAGCATCCTCCACTTGTATGTTATTGGTCTGATCCTCTTTATTGGTGTTGGAGGGAATAACAACCTAGGTGTAAATGCCTTTCGCTGCTTCGATTGACTCATTCAATTTGTCATTGTCTTCAAATAGATTTGTAAGCTGGACTGTAATTCTTCACAGACTTTAAGTGCCTTTCGAGCATAATCTTCATATTTCAGGGATTTAATGGCACGGTTGAGACGATTAAATATATGCAACAAGCGCGATTTGCACTGATAAGCTACTGTCGAATTATCTTTCTCCTCCTTGAGATGTGTAATCGTCCTTTTCAAGGCTTGTAATTTTGTAAGACAGGTATTAATTTCTATGTCGAGTCTTTTATACGCGTTCTGATGCATTTTGGAGGGGTTTTCCCTCGTGTTTGCGTTCTTTTCATGAACGGTCTCAAGACCTTTAATGGTATTAGGGGTATTAAGAGGAATATCTCGAAGGAGACACTCCACCTCAAATTCGTCTTGTTCCAACACTGTCACGTCCATTTTCAGATAATAAATAAAAATCGCCACTGGACGTATATCACTAGTTGTTGAACGTTAATCAATGAAAATATAGTGAAATTTAAGGTCGAAAATGCTCCGAATGAATGAATGACTTCAAGATGTGACTCCAACAGTCAAATAAAAAAAAAAAAAAATAAAAATAAATAAGGAAAAATCAAGTTTACACACTCAAAATATGATGTCAAAATTTAATTTTAATTTCGAAGAAAAAGAAAAAATTCAAAAATTGTTCGTGACCTCTAATGTAGGAGTTAGTTATACTGTGTCAATTTTAAAAATTCCTAATCATACGAGTTCACACTCGTGTTCTTGCGTCGGCATCGATAATGCAACTGCCATGATTTGTTTGATGTTCTATCATTTACTTTTAGATACAAAAACCAACCCAGCTCAACCGTGATCAACACCGCTTTTCCAAAAGCTATTCACTGACATTTTACATTTTTTAGGCTCAATGAATTGCAGCGAACTACTGCCAAACATCAATACATCAATATACAACAATAAATCAAACGATCTCACTATCTTCTTCACTGTATGACTCTTCTGGGGGGAGGTGATGTAGTCGTTAGAATATTGCAACCAAATATTTTAATTGTTCATTTCGTAAATGTAACATCTTGCAATCCCAAAGCGCAGTTAATGGTAGGAATCTAAATCGCCACCCGGTTGTTTTACCACGTGTAACTGGAAAATAACATAAAACTTGGCTCATTTTCAAATCGCCACCCATGTTGTTTACCATATAGAATGAATGTAAAGTTTTTTCCCATATAAAATTTGCCATTTCATGTGCCACAAGCCAGAGCAGGATGGTTATATAAAAAATGCATATGGCGGTCCCATATGTCAAAGAGAATACACACCAAACTATTTTTTGTTTTTGTACGAAGTGACGACTTAATTTCGCGCTCTTAAAAAATTGTTGATAGTTGATTTATTCGCTTTCTCTTTTACCTCCGAATTTGTGATGCTTGACAGATGCTTACATTCATACTATAATAATCTATTTCTATGTATAATTCTTGATAAATAATATGTTTTCAAAAATAAACAAATAATAAGACAACGAGAATAATACGATGGGTTTTTCAAAATGAAAACCAAAGAGAGACACGACGAGTAAAAGCAATGCAAAACGAAGAAATTTATTTTAACAAAAATAAATTTTACAATTCATTCCGTTCGGTTTTCTATGCCAGTCGCAGAAGAAAGACGCTGTGCAAGGATCACATCAACCACCACCACCAATCTTAACGATTATTTATATTAACTTTTCTGAGCCTAAGACGAGCAAACGAAAAAAAAAACATTTTATAAAATCACTTAGAGATCTTGACTTATGCCGATTTATAGTCCAAAAAGGTTACAATTTAATCGTTTACTGCGCATAAAAATAACATGGATGCTCTGGGGAAATCCTAAAAAATCTGTCCTTTTGATTTATTTAAACTCCATACCGGTATTGAGGTAATGATGTATTGCAAAAATACATTTTCTATATAATGGCAGAAAAAATCCGAATATCCCGATACTCATGTACTAGATTGTGTGAATCAACCGTCTTCATAAGCGCAGCTCTCTGTATACATTTGGTTTTAATTTGTCATCTTAATTTATTCTTTTTAAATTACTTTTTTATGTTATTTTGTGTCTCTATCACGATAACAAACTAGAAATGGTTTCTATCATTTTATTTTATTCCGCTTAATTTCCCCACTGCTCGAATGTCTTCCTATATACTCGAATACATATTATTTTGGGGTTCTCATTTAATAAATTAAAAATAAAATTTATTTTAATTTAATTCTTATATAATTTTTATTTATTTATTTTTTTTTTATTGTTGTTTCTGCCGTTTCAAATTGTTGTTGAATTTTTTGCGTCTTATATAATCGTAGAGAATTCCGAAGACAAGAAGACACCCGTATAAGAATGAAATACAAACCAGACAAACTGGAGTCGAGTTAATTTATAGTTTATTTTTTATTTTTTTGGTTGGTTTGGTGTCATTTATTAGTAATCTTATTTACATAACAATTAATGGTTGTAAAATTTGCTTGAAGATGATACAGATCTTAATGATTTGTTATAAAATAAAGTAAATTATATAGTTTTTGGCGTTCAATTAGTATGGAAAACTTCTGTACAGATCGACATTACACCTTACACGTATTGTACTTCAATCATACATAAAAAAATGACTTCAAGTGATTAGTTTTAATTAATTATGCAAATTATTACAAATTTGAATAAATAGAATATTAGTTTTCATTATAGAATTCTTTGAATTACCCATATCATACACGCAATCAGATAAAATATATGAAAACCTAACAACAGAAACCACCTTGAGAACTTAATACGTGTGTGTGTGGCAGTTATTTGATTTGGATCATCATCTAAAAACTATCTGACATTACCGCCAAAAATACAAATGAAAACGAAATTTACTCTTCGGAATAGCAATGACCGTGAAAATAAAAATGCGATTCTATTATTGCACGTCAGAATTGACTGAACAAAAACAATTGAATCGCGGTTAAATTAAGTTCCATTTGTCTGAAATGTCTCTCGTTATATATATTTGTTTCAGGGGAGGTAATTACCATACCAAACACAATTTTTATTAAATTTTAATCATTTCCGTATTATGTATCGTATGCATATATGTATGTATGCACGAATAATATGTTGAATATGTTATTTGTGAATTTTTTTAGAATTTTAATGAGCGCGCTAGAAGTTCTATGACACCCGTTTTCAATGACACGCTATTGTATGTGATTTATTTCGAGACAAAGAATCGGCCTATTACATATACATAATTCATCTCAAAGACAATATGTTTCGTCGACTCGAGTAAATTTATTTCGAACATATGCGTGTACATACTCGTACATTACATGGAAAACATATTTTTGCTGGAGAAAAACAGAAATAATATATAGTATAAAGTCACTACACACACTAAATTAATCGAACGACATAAAAAATATGTTACGCAACATAACAGCATGTAATATGAAGTAGTATGTCGCTTATCTTAGCATATTATACGACGAGCATAAGAACAAACAATTTACTGTCAGTGTCTGACAATACACACATTATGTGTTATGTTATTATTTGTCGTCAATATTTCGAAATTCAAAAAGCTTCTTATTTTCGTCGTTCTCGTTTCCATTTTTATGTTTATCCATAAAATTACATACTTATGATCAAGTGAAAATATAATTTTCTTCTTGTGTTGTGCTGTGTTGCTTCTTCATCTCTATGCTTCGATTCGATTGAACAAAAAGAATAAAACATATTAAAGATTTTCATTTCAGGGTTTGGTACTTGATTTTCTTTGTAATTTGCTACTTTGCCGAATTTTTTTATTTTTGGTATATGTACGACTTATGTATAATGAAGGAGACGCATTTTCATTTGTTCGATGAAGGTTCGCTTTTCGAGATTTATCTGTTATGATAAGAATTTTGTTTTCTTTTTTGGTTGAGGATATAAAAAAAGCATGAAATAAAAATTAATTGAATGAAATTGATGATGGTATTAAATGAGAAAGAGGACGGTTGATATATTTAAGGGAAATATGAGAATTGAGTAGTTTAGTTATCCGTTATTATTTTTAATGATATTGAAGTGTGTGAGTTATCATGATTTAAAATGTATGGTTGAAGGGTAACTTAAAGAAATATTCTGTAAAACTAATTGTTACGTTTTGGTTTACAGTAAGAAGCTACAAAATTATATCCACCTCACACAAAATAGCGTGGAACCAATCCGCCAACCTAATTAAACAAATTCATTTTCATGCCGGTGTCGAAAATAGTGTAGACAAATTATTTTTACGAAGACACATTTTACAGTTTTTTAGTTCGGAATGGGGTTTTTCGGAAGTTAAAAGTCATTTTTACCAAACAAATGAGAAATTAAAACGATAACTCAAGTAATAACAAATATTTTCGCCATCTAGTTTCTTTTAGTCATTAACCAAATCCATTAAAATCTTTTTCTCATGGCCATTTGTTATTTATTTTCGAAAAAATAATATTTCCGAAAAAAAAATTGAAACTAAACTGTGAAAAGTATATATACATAGTTGAAATTAAAACTTTCGAGTATATTTTTATATATTAACGGGTTCAGCAGACGTTTTCTCGATATTCGAATTCTCGATAAATTATATACTAAGTGACATTTGACATTTCAATCTTTCCGTTTCGCAATTGTGTGATTTGCTGTTGCCCATAGCAAAATATATATTAGCTGTGTGGAGAAGACTGCGTGGAATTCAGTTGGCCTGTGAGCTCATAAAGGATCTATGGGCGACTGGAATTCCGGCGATAAATGAAAATGGACGCTGCTACGTTTCTACACTGAACCATATGTACATACCAACCCCCATAAATTTTGATTTTGATTAAATAATAGCAAACAACGAAAAAACTATTATTATATTATTATATAAATGTAAAAAAAGTAAAGTATTGAAATAAATTTTGAATCTTAAAATTAAGAGAAATAATGTCTGTTTCGTTTCTTTCTTAATGCGAGTTGATGAACAATGTTTTTCATCAATCCCTAAGGTGTATAAATGAACAAACTTGATGGTTTGCCAATCGGTTCTAGATCCAAACCACAAATGGACATTGTGTGGCCTTGTAACTCTAATATAGTCATAGGAGCGAATGGAATATTGCAGGCATCTGAATGGAATGGGCGAGTCTGATGAGATCATTGGGATGCACGGTAGGAGAACAACTCAACCTTGAAACTTGGTGTAGTAATAGTAGCTTCAAGGGCATCCAGCCCATGTTTTTTTATGATCAATCGTGTGCCATTGTATAACTTTCGTGCATTCAAATTTCGAAGCAAATTAATTGGTGAACCAATTTTTATTCGTAGGTTATGTGATGGCATTCTCCCGGTAAATCCAGTGAATTAAACAGTATAGTTGACTGCTTCGTCAGGATCGACAACAGTTTCGATCGATTTGAACGATATCTCATTGCCAGGCAATGACTGTTGTATTTTAAAATTAATGGCGCTAACATCGACATTTTTTGCTACCAAAATGGCTCGTACACGTAGCCACGCACGATTAATGAGGAATATGCTTTCAATCAAAGCATCTTTCGTTGCTATGTTGCAAAAATTGTCTGACAATTTGATGCATTGTGTATTCCATGCAGTCGAATTTTTCCATTGCCAATCTTGAGCAATTGTTCGGAAATGACAGTGCCATTGGATCATTTAGAGAGATACGTTATTCTCGTCCGCACATTATGTAGCGCGAGGAATGATAGCCAATGTTTGTCTGAAATCCTTGGACAACAACAGAAGAGCGCCAGTGAAAAGTCTGGTATTATCGCCCAGATCTTCCATTGCTCTATCGAGAGCTTCAAGTGAATGCTTGTGGGACATAGTGCATTCATCCGAGATAATAGTTTTGCATTTTTGCAAAACTTTAACCGTGGCCGAATATTTCTTAATGTTGCACATTGCGTCTAGATTTGTATGATCGTTCAATGGCAACTTGAGTGCCGAATGTGCAGTCCGTCCACCATCAAGCAAAATTGCTGCATTGCCTGGTGAAGCAATTGCTAACGCAATTTGAGTTTGTTATTGATTGCATGCCATTATCAGTGAAATGAGGAACATTTAACTGTTGTTCGCGCTCAACATCGCTGTTAATGATGCCTGTTGCTGGGCGGTTAGGTGATGATAGCCATTTTCTTATTCTTTCAATACTGTGTGGTGTAACTTCCAACAATCGTTTTGTGTTGGCTTCAGCACATGTACCCAATCTTGTATGAAATTTTCATAGTACTATGTACTTAAATTTGATTACGTTCATTTTCTAAAATAATTGGATTTGACATCGTCAACCAGCTAAAAGATAACCGTTAACGTCTTCAGAACATTTGTACTTTTTACTGCCCATGATCAATAATAATTGTACGCCTCAACTTTTCTATGTAAGCTCATACAGTTGTATAGTTGATGTAAGCTCATGCAGTAGTATACAGCCTAAAACATTGTAAAGTGCAGCATACCTGTTCGACCAGCCCTTTGGGTACACGGATAAATAGTAGCATTCACGTTCTTTTAATTAAATTATTATATTTTACAAATCCTAATTCAGGGGCATAAATCATTTTATATTTATAGTTAGTATTGTACCGGCAATATTTGGGGACATATAATTTTCGCGCACTCGGCTTACTGCTCTGAGTGAATTAGCATACGCCTTTAGAATCGATATCTTGTGTAATTTGCATATCTTACTAGCTCTCGAAGCTTTTACCCCAATGGTTCCTGTTCCTCTCATGGGTTTCATCGATAATCATAATGCTAACTATACGAGATTCCATATGACATAGACATCTTCGAAACCGGATCCGCTCGAAACGCGATATTTCAAAACACGATATTTCGAAACGAGATATATGACAAAACCAGATATGGTACAAAACGCAATATTTCAAAACACGATATTTCAAAACGCAATATGGTGCAAAATGCGATATGGTACACAACGCGATATTTCAAAACGCGTTATGGCACAGAATGTGCATTGCGAAGCGAAAGAAGCGTAGCGACCCGATATATACCGATCCTATATACTCTCACTCCTATCGATTTTTAAATTCCTATAAACTGATATTAAATTTCGCCTTCACCCGACTGATATAACCCGATCCTTAATTCCCGTTTTGTACCATATCGTGTTTTGTATCATATCGTGTTTTGAAATATCGTGTTTTGAAATAACGCGTTTTGTACCATATCGCGTTTTGTACTCTATCGTGTTTTGAAATATCGCATTTTAAAATATCGCGTTTTGATAATTCGGGTTTTAAAATTACGAGTTTCAAATGGGACCCGTTCGAAACGTATACTGTATCCACCCAAGAGGCAGCCAGATATAGTGGGAACACGTGTATTTGGTTGTTCCCGCAATGTAAATTCAGCTGAATGTGCTACTTCATCTCAATATTTTTGGAGAACTTGTGTGGTTTTACCAGATCAAAATATAGTATTTTGTGATAGAATAATGGATGGTTTTTCATTTCGGTAATATACATTTTCTTTTGTCAATCTGAAATTTACATTTAGGTGATATATTCCAAATTTCTATTTTTTTCACTGGAGCTATATTGCCTTCAATATCCAGCAAGACTTTGGACAATCTTATGCTTTCATTAGGATTGTCGTCTAGCAAGCTAAGTGATTGGATGTGCTGTTTGTTTTTCCAATTGAAAAATAATTAAATAATGTTTAATAATTATATTTGAATTTAGTTTATGTTATTAATTTTTCTTGTGTGCCAAAATATTGTATATAAGTGTATAATAGTGTATATATTGTGACTTTTTTAAGTTAGTGTAGATATTAAATTGTACATACATAGACTTTTTGTGTTGCCTATTATACGTTAAGGGTTATTTTTGAAAGTAATATGGAGTGCGGCAAATGCAACTTACAATTTATAGACTATACTATGATTTGTTGCTCTGGTTTTTGTGGTAAATATTCCACTATGGCTGTGCCTGTATCAATCGTGCGGCATGTAATTTTATTAGTAAATGCCTTAATATTATGTGGTTCTGCAATGACTGCAGGGATCTTATTACAATCACACCTTCAACAAATTAATTGGTGTTAATGGCGGTAACAACAACGATATGGTGCAAGATAGGTTTGCGAATAGTATGGGTGAGATGGCCTCCAATAAAAATCAAATTAGTAGAATCCTGGATTGTTTGTTTGGGGGGCGTAAAGCCTTTCATTTTATCTGCATTGCCTATATGCTCATCTGTGGTATTATCTCCTGATGCCGTTCCTTCTTGAGATACCAGTGAGGATATTAACTATCGCAAATTAAACCTTTTGTTCCAATGCTATGGCTTCACATCTCTAGGTTTGATCCATCGGTTACTGATATAAATTTGTCTACGCTTGTTAAAACATGTTTGGGCGTTACCAATTGTAAAGTTATTAAATTAATGCCAAAAAATGGAAATGTTGATTTGTTGGACTATGTGTGTTTTAAAGTTGGCATCACTTCTGAACTTAATAGTAAAGCACTTGATCCTAATACCTGGCCTACCAGTGTGCTTATTAGGCAGTTCAAAAGGAAAAATTTTCAGTCAAATGTGCCTCTTCGGGAGATGTTTCCAATGTCTGCAGCAACGGATTCAACGATATTTAACTATAATAATTTAGTTAATATAAACGCTGTTCCATGTGATCATCAGGTAAGTATTCATTCTTGGATTAATTTTGGTCATTTAAATGTTCGTAGCTTAGTAAAACATTTTGATGAGGTTTGTATTATGTTGGACGTGCAGAAATTTGACTTTCTTGCTTTAACTGAAACTTTGCTTAACATTAAAATTACAAGCCAGTCACTTCGCATTAATAACTATAAAATTATCGGTTCTGATCGAGTGAATAATACACGTTGGGGTGGGGTTTGCCTTTATTTCCGTGAGACTTTAAAAATCAAGAAATTATTTGCTGGAGTATTTGGTAAATTGGAAGTTTTAGCATTGGAACTTGTGGGATGTGGTGGTAAAATTCTTATTTTGATTATTTATAATCCACCACCAACTCGTCCTGAAGATATTGATGATCTACAAATGATTTTTTCTCAATACGTATCCCAGTATGGAAAAATTGTTTGCTATGTTTGCTAAATCTTTAACTATAATATGTTGGTTAGCAATAAATTTACTAATTGTTTAAATTTATATAACTTGTATTATTTACCGTTTGAACCAACTAGAGTAGAAAGTACCTTATTGGATTTAATAATATTATGCAAATTTGACAAGGAAAATATTATATCTTTTGGACAGCTTGCAGTTCCTGTCATATCTGATCATGATTTAATTTTTGCCAGTTATAAATTTAATCGTGTCAGAGATAAAATTTCATATACCTATGTTCCTGGTTATAAAGCTATCAATAATGAAAATTTTATAAACTTTTTTCGTTCATTAGACTGGTCAAATATTTACTGGTTTTCTGATGTAAATAATTTACTTGATGCTTTTAATTCAAATTTTATATATTTGGATTCCATTTGTGTTCCTCGCAAAAGTATTATGTATTAACAAATGCTTTTCTGATCCTTGATTAAATGCTAATATTTCAGATTTAATTAAGTGTAGAGAACGTTCTTCCAAATCCTTCAAGAGATCTTGTTTACAGAATGACCTTGTATCATTTAAATATTTTAGAAATAAAACAAACAAAGCTATTAGGAAAGCTAAACCATTATTTTATTTTGGTAATGTAAATAACTCTAAAGTGTTATGGAATAAATTAAAATCACTGGGTGTTTCATGTAAATCAAGTGAAACACCTATTGTGTTTTCTGCTGTAGAAATTTTGAATGGGATCCGTAAATTAACTGACACAGATATATTTCGATCTGAGTTCATGTGCAAATCGAATTCGTATCGCAGGAAGTTTATAAGTGGTTCAGCTTGAGGAGCAGCGACATTAATATTGAAATCCCCGCTCATAATCATCGGCAAAAGATGATAGTCTCCTTGGAGAATTTTTGAAATTCTTTTAGAATATGCGAAGCAAGGCCGAAATGTATGAACTTCATTATGTCTTCGATAGATTTATTTGGCGAGGTGAATACAACTAAAGAAAGCGTCTTATTACCATTGAGAAGCTGAAATTTAGCCGTGTATATATCATCAATGGGTTGTGTTGTGACGCTCATACCAGTTGTTTGTCCAACGATGATTTCCTTATGCGAGGTGACTGTATACGTTCTACTATATTTTTATATATTGCTACTCCAGCAGCCCACAGACCATCTCCCTTGAACTGAAAGCAGAAATCAAAATTAGTTATATTAACATGCTCTTCGTTGCGAAGCCAGTATATCGATTTTGTCTCAAAATGTGTGAAATGAAATGAGTGTAACCGGAATGATATAGTAGTAGCATATGTATTTGTGGTAGTTTCGTGCATATATAGGCCCATGCCACACGTAAAAAAAATGCGGCATTTTTCTTCGTTTCTTTCCCCGTTTACCTATGATACAAGTTTTAATTGCGACTTAAACAAATTTTCTGTTCAACCACACAACTCAAACATAAATGAAATAAAAAATATTTCAAGGACATGTTTGACTCATTTTAGTTAAAATTTTATTTAAGAGAGAGCAGAACAAAACATTGGTAGAAAAAAAATGCCAAAATACAAAAAATGCTCGTGTGGCTTAGGTATATGATTGTTTTTCTGCATATGCAAGTCACGTGTCATTCTTTTTTTGTTTATAATATGAATAACTCTTTCAGTGCAAACATGATTTCAGCTAGTGTATTGAGGAACACGATTGCGCTTTTTGACACTCAAAGGGTTCACCATTGTAAACACCATATTTTTGCGTTGTTTATGTATTTTCGATTTTTTTATAATTTCTAAAATTTATGAAACTTAAAATAAATTTACATGTAAAATTTTATTATTAGATGTAAAATTAATTTATGATAATAGATAATATAAAATATATTGGCATGTTAAATAATGATACTCCACAGCTCGAGAGCAGACGCAATGTGCTGAGAAAAGGAAGTAAGCACCATAAAAGTTAAACCGATTCGCCCGGATCGCGTTATTTTGGTACTGTTCATCATACAAATGACATACATACGAACAAAAGAAAAATACAAATACAAAGACATAATTGTGTATTATACACTGTGTACGTATTCGATTTTTTTTTGCTTCACTCATTTTAAATGAGTAACTCACGAGACAAAATCGATACCCAGATCTCGGAAAGCAAGAAAATTGAGGATCCCTGCGTGACTGTATCAGTTAGGTCGAGGTGATGTGACCTGAGACTATGGCAGTGCAATGTTAAAAACCAGACGCCCTTATTATCTCGTACAAAATTCGCTATTACAACCTGAGCTATACTTAGCGGATTTGTAGTGAGGCACGATACCTCATTTTGATGAAGACCCATTGAGGTCCCATTTTTACGTCCATGGTAGAAGACATGATCATCGATAGTCGACGTGATGAACAGTCCTTCGACACACATTACTCGTGATAAAGCAATATACACAAGTTTTTGACTGTGTTTTTTAAAGTAAGAGTATATACTGACTATCTCGTTATAGGTACCACCCTGTGATGTATGAATTGTGGTGACACATGCAGTTACGAGTGGAAAATGATTACGCTTAACATTAATTGTGCGATTGTTGTTTCGATTAACCTTTATGTTTACAACCAGCATACCCGGGTATGTCCATGATTTCATATATTTAGTATTGAATGAATTTGTAATTTCATGTTAAATTGATAAATACATTTTGTCAAAATCTAATCTAAAACAAATAATTGTTATTAACAAATAATAATTACTAAAGATTTCATGCTGATAAGTCACCTGAATCCATAAAAAAGGGGTAATAAAATACGAAAACTTACCCGGGTAAGCGGTTGTAAACATAAGGGTTAACAGTTGTGCTTTTTCTAGAAATGTGCACCAAACATTGGTGAATATTCGTTTTCTGCGCCTATCCAGCTTTAAGCCATCTGACCTTCTTGCCAACTTGTAAATTTGTACCGAAATCCATCCAGTGTCGTTTGACATTTTATACTGTTCACGATTTCATCATTTTCGTTATCCCGGTCAGGATGGCTGCATTCAATATACCTCAGACAGCCCATAGTTCCATTCGCCAGTCCATCTGTTACGTCAATATTGGTTTTGAGAAAGTATGGCCGACCTATGACAAGTAGAAGTTCGTACGGCAAATTATTTGTGTCCACCATGTTCATTTTATAGATTTTTTGACGGAATTGCTCTTCCGGTAGCCCGCTGACCATCTCTTTTGATCTGAACGCAGCATTCAAACGAAGGAATATTAACATGCTCGTCATTGCGCAGCCAGGTCTTGGAAAGCAAATGAATTGAGCATCCCTGCGTGATTGTGACCTGAGACTCTGGCGGTGGTATTTTTGAAGTGAAACAATTTTGTCGTTTTTTTCGAAGTTTAAATAATTTCGCTGCATTATATCAGCTCACGTAAGTATGTATTTTAATGTTGAGCTAAAAATTTTGGAAATAGTGTACACCGCAAATATTTTTAAAGCACGGTTTCCGTATTGAAATGTGTTGCCCATTTTTTAGAAAAAAACAAAATAAAATGGAAAAAGCTGCCGAAATTTCCAACGAGAAAAGAGTTTGAACATTTCTCTAGAAAATGAAGGATGTACACATAAAGCTATTGCACTCAAAGTTGGTGTACACGTTGGTGTATCTATTTCACGCGAAATAGACACTTTACAGTGCCAGAAATCTGTTCTTTTTTGAACGCCACTCGCGAAAAAGAGATCAGTCTAACGACAGTAAAAACTCGATTGCGAGCTACCGAGCTTTATGGTCGTGTGACTGCACTTAAGCCTCAATTACGCGTATAAAACAAACGGAAACACTTAATTTGGGCAACAACTCATACTTCTTGGTCGCTTTACGATTGGGAAAATATGCTCTGGACAGACGAATCAAGTTTGAGGTCTTTCGTTCGAAAAGAAAAATCAGCAAACGGGTGAAAGAAGACTGAGATGTTCATTCCATTAAACAGGGAGGGGGATCGGTAATGATGTAAGGTTGCTTCGGTAATAATAAAGTTGGAGATCTAGATAAAGTGAAAGGAATACTACATCGTTTCGGGTATAAGGAGATATTGGAGAAGAACACCATTCCATCGGGAAGACGTTGTATCGGTAACTGTTTTATAAAGGGTGATTTTTTAAGAGCTTGAGAACTTTTTTTTAAAAAAAAACGCATAAAATTTGCAAAATCTCATCGGTTCTTTATTTGAAACGTTAGATTGGTCCATGACATTTACTTTTTGAAGATAATTTCATTTAAATGTTGACCGCGGCTGCGTCTTAGGTGGTCCATTCGGAAAGTCCAATTTTGGGCAACTTTTTCGAGCATTTCGGCCGGAATAGCCCGAATTTCTTCGGAAATGTTGTCTTCCAAAACTGGAATAGTTGCTGGCTTATTTCTGTAGACTTTAGACTTGACGTAGCCCCACAAAAAATAGTCTAAAGGCGTCAAATCGCATGATCTTGGTGGCCAACTTACCGGGCCATTTCTTGAGATGAATTGTTCTCCGAAGTTTTCCCTCAAAATGGCCATAGAATCGCGAGCTGTGTGGCATGTAGCGCCATCTTGTTGAAACCACATGTCAACTAAGTTCAGTTCTTCCATTTTTGGCAACAAAAAGTTTGTTAGCATCGAACGATAGCGATCGCCATTCACCGTAACGTTGCGTCCAACAGCATCTTTGAAAAAATACGGTCCAATGATTCCACCAGCGTACAAACCACACCAAACAGTGCATTTTTCGGGATGCATGGGCAGTTCTTGAACGGCTTCTGGTTGCTCTTCACTCCAAATGCGGCAATTTTGCTTATTTACGTAGCCATTCAACCAGAAATGAGCCTCATCGCTGAACAAAATTTGTCGATAAAAAAGCGGATTTTCTGCCAACTTTTCTAGGGCCCATTCACTGAAAATTCGACGTTGTGGCAGATCGTTCGGCTTCAGTTCTTGCAGGAGCTGTATTTTATACGGTTTTACACCAAGATTTTTGCGTAAAATCTTCCATGTCGTCGAATAACACAAACCCAATTGCTGCGAACGGTGACGAATCGACATTTCACGGTCTTCAGCAACACTCTCAGAAACAGACGCAATATTCTCTTCTGTACGCACTGTACGCATTCGTGTGGTTGGTTTAATGTCCAATAAAGTAAACTGAGTGCGAAACTTGGTCACAATCGCATTAATTGTTTGCTCACTTGGTCGATTATGTAGACCATAAATCGGACGTAAATCGCGAAACACTTTTCGAACCGAACACTGATTTTTGTAATATAATTCAATTATTTGCAAGCGTTGCTCGTTAGTAAGTCTATTCATTATGAAATGTCAAAGCATACTGAGCATCTTTCTCTTTGACACCTTGTCTGAAATCCCGCGTGATCTGTCAAATACTAATGCATGAAAATCCTAACCACAAAAAAATCACCCTTTACATTGGGCCTGCATAATCGACACCGCATGATGTGAAGGGTCTTACCGCTTTCAATCTTGCTATTGGCAGGTCCCCATGAGTTGCTTGGAAGTCCTCGATTTATTTTCGAAAGATACGACACATTTCTTTCTATAATTTTTTGGATGGTGCTTCTTCCTCCAATTACCCAAAAGTTCTGCCTTATTAGATGGAACGTCATTGATAGACCAGAGTTCAGATTCTGTACATGTATGTGACGTATAATCATTTTATTGAATGAGTGTTGCTTTTGGTAGAATGACTTATAATTATAATTATATTGGCAATCTAAATGCTTCAGCCTGCCACCGACTCTGAAAATGCAATTATCATCTATAAAAGGCGCCAAAGTTAGAATAGACGTAGTTTTTTCTATTTTCTCTGCCTTTCTGCAAACAATTAATTTTTCGACCAAATGAATCTCGCTGCGCATATCGTATGCTGGTGCTTTTTGCAGCTCGCAGCTCCTTTACAGTTAGGGAACCTAAAATGCATCTTCCATCGAGCCACTTTGAGGAGAATTAGACCGGGCAGTACGAAAGTCTCTACGTCAGAAAATGATTTGGAACACCAACTACAAATTGCGTTGAAGAAAATTCAGCCAAAAACCTGACATCTGTTAGCTAGAATGCCAAGATTATGTAAGTAAGTCATCAAAGCAAAAGGTGGCAACATTGATGAATCTAAAAGTTAAGTTTTAATTTTTTTATTTTCTTAACCTTTGTTTTAATTTTTCCTTTTCTTGTTCTTGCGTACTTAGCTTTTTTTTCAAACGAAGTAGGTACTACGTCATTTCCGTTCATTTCATTTACAAGTTTACTCTAATACAAAAATTTTTGGTAGGCGCGAGTAAAGATGTTTACACATCAAAAATTACAATAGTTCAATCCATTGGGCTCATCAGGATGTTCAGCAGCTCTAATTCAAAGATTTTATGATTTAAGCTACAAACGCAGCTTAATGCTCTGAAGTGTAAACATTTTTAAAGGGCCCCATGCGAATTGTATTTCTTTCTAATTTGTGATATAACAAATCATTAATCTTTTATTAAACAAATCATTAATTGGTCTTGATTAGTTTAATCCCAATTTGATAAAAGGTCGGTGCGACATTTGCCAATATAGCGCAATAAAAATGCCTGTTTTTTCCAAAACGAAATATTTATCTTTGGAAATAGGGCATCAAATGCATTACAAAATGATCCATTTTAAAGAATTATTTACATTAAAAGTGAAATCCGCCCTCTCCCCCCCCCCCCCCCCCCCCTCCTCAATATCTTGGTTTAAATGATCATTAAATTTAGTAACTTTTCATTAAAATTGTCGTTATTCTAAAAATAACCTGCCCCTGGCCTAGCCACGATTTTATTTTTAGACGGTTAATTATTTTCGCTCCTAACACATCAGAGATTACATAAAAAGATCACAAAATCTCTATACTCTTTGCAGTAATCCCTAAACAAACAGAAATCTCTAATATTTTTTCATCGTTGCTTTAAAAGCAGTTTTTAGGTTTAACGTCAAATTAAAATTTCTCGGAAAATTTCTAGGTGATTTTTTTTATCCCAATCCATAGTTGCAACGGTCGAGCAATAATTTTCAGATATAGAGATGTTTAATTAACTTTGAATGAAGAGAACAAAAATTTGTGCAGCAGTTTTAACAATGGGAATTTGTGGTATAACTTCTCAGAAGAGGCGATATTCCTTTGTGACAGCTGATTTATGATTTGTCTTTAAATTATCACTGCGACGTGAACAATATAGGTTAAGCCAAAACGGATTTGCATTTAATTTTGGGACTACCTAGTAAATACTATCACACTTTCAGTTGAATTGAATCCATAAGTTGAACTGGATCTTTAATTACTTAAGACTCTTAGTGTCACTCTTTTTAGTCCTAAGTTCCAGGATTTGTGAAATGATTACTGAGATTACTGTAAGATCTTTAATATAAAGCAATAAAAAGTGACCAAACGAGCAATGGCCAGGTGGTACGACGGCAGGCGCATCTAATTAAATTATATCAGACGTAGGTGAAGTCCAGGTGTTCGAATAATGCAGTTTAAAAATCTAACGTTATGATAGGCGCTTAAAGTGTTTCTTTAAAATATTTCAAGAACAGCACCAACGGTTAAAATCCCACTTCTTCCCAAACAACAATTGGTTGGTCGTTAAATAATACTTTTAAAATGACGTTGTTGGTTTGTCACGGTTTGCTTTAAATTTAACCCGTAGAAGAACGTTCGATATAATTAATATTAACTAAATTTGCTGTTGCCTAATCTCTGCTGTACAATAATTCCTTATTTAAAATTGTGACTTGGCTCCTGAAAATTACAATTTGCTTTTAAAGCTGCTGAAATATTGTGGAGTTGGTTAAGATACGTTCAAGTTGGATTCAGTACTCATTTCTTCAAAACGTCATTACCTTATAAATACTTGGGTTCCTATTTTTCAAATGCGGGTTAACAATGAAGTTTTCCATCTTGAAATCGTTCCATTGTATTTCATTATATTCGTTCCATTCGTCCAACCGTGATCTATGTACATTTTGTCATAAAAGAAAGTCGGGTGTTGGCTGCCATCTGGTAACTGACATCTCTCTCGTAAAATTTGAAGTTTTTAGATGGTATATTTACTCAGAACGTTTTTTATACCGCCTCTTATTTTTGTTATAGTGATATCAAAATTTCATTTCAGTGCAAAAATGGAACTAAATCGTAAATAGTTTTTTACAACCTTTCGGTTTTACAGCTTGTGCACGAACTGATCTGCAAAATCGGTATGTGATTTATTGTAAGATTGAAACATCCTTGGGGCATTAGTGTGATCAGCATACATTCAATAATGCATGAACATTTGGTCATCAAAAAGATTTGTTTGCGTTGGGCCCTAAATAATTTGACAAACGCTAAGAACTGACTCGTGTCAATTGGTCGAAATAAATGCTTAACAAATATGAACGCAGTGCTTCAAAACCTGTCTATAACATCACGACAGGTGACCAATCTTCGATCTATATATATAAACAGCAGTCGATCGTATGGGTGTTCCAATACGAACTAAATCCAACAAAAGTTTATTGCACACGAATCACTTCTAAGCAAATGGTCGCTCGGTTTATCGGAAATATTACACATATTGTAACCATACCATTGGTGTAACGTAGAATGGTCAATTATTAATTCTACACAGCCATTTGTTTGCCAGAAGTCCTCGGCGAAATAAGGAAAACTAACCGCTAACGACGGATAATTCTCCACCACGACAATGGCAGCTTTCACACATCGCCACAAACAATTTAATATTTGAGCGGTCAAAACATAGAATTAATGGGTCATCCACCGTATTGGCCTGATTTGGCACCGAATGACTTCCTTTTATTCCCGCAAATCAGAAATAAATTTAGTAGTCATGGTTTTTCCACACCTGAAGAAACGGTTGATTCGTTATAAATGCATGTTTTGGATGTATTTCAATCAAGTGGAAAAAGTGTTTCGAAAATTTATTCAAAGGCATGCAAAAGTGTAAAGATCTTCATCTCTAATCCCGAAGTATAAAATGTAACCCTCGTCATACTAAGCCTGGTATATTTTTTTGAAATAATAGCGAGGATGCTACACCAATTTTTGTTAGAATGGCATCTAAAAACGGTTTCGTTTAAATTAAGTATTTTATTTAATAAGTCAATGGCTCATTATGCCTAACCGAATTCTACCATATACTGTCAAAAAAATCAGAACTAACATGTTTTGTTGCATAATGAACTCTATAACAGAAGTTGTGTTCCATTTTTGTCTGCACTATCGTGTTAGATGTCTTGATCTAGTGACATCAAATGTCCACTAATCATCAACTACCACTTTCTTCATCGGCTTCACCTGCTACCATTTTCCGAAAATTTTCATATTATGTAGTTGTCGGCAATGGAAATGATTTTATAAAAATAGCATTATGTACATCTATCCTCGCCTAGATGGATGCTACTGAAATACTTCGTTTGTGAAACGTATGATCAATGCACCGTTTATGAATGGATGTATAAAGTTATATTTCTTTTTTATATTAAAAATTAATTTTAAAGTTATTTAATTTTAATTGTGCTCTAATTAAAATTTAGGAGATATTGTAATGTTGGTTTGTAGGGCCATAAGGAATGTGTATATTTCTGATTTTGTAATAAGAAACATATGTTCAATCTAAATAAAATAAATTACATAAAATTTAAATCATCGTCTTCAATTACAGCTGAGTTTTTAAAAATGCTTCCGGTATTTTTGCCGCGGTGGTAGTGGCATAAATTTCAAACCGTTTAATTCACCCTCAAATTACAGTTCTAACCCTAAATTACCCATTGTAATTATAAAACTAATGATGCTAATGATGAACGAATTAATTAAATTGTGTAATGCACTACAAATTGATTAATTGACCAAACAAAAATGTTTGCAAATAAACTCGCGTAATACAAAAAACACCGTCACTATATACTTTATAACACCTTTCATTAAATTTGATTGGGCGTAAAATTGATTTTTCACTCTCTATATACAAAAAAATATTTTTGCGTGCCATCATCAATTTTACAATTTAATTAAAAATTCGAAACAAAATTTTGTGCTGACAAAAAAAAATGATTTCGCGATACATAGAATTTTAGAACTCAGTTATGTGTAAAGTTGCTAATTGGTACATATTTGGGAAGTAACCGATTTTTTATTCGTATATACAAAAAATTCACATCTCCATAATTATTGAAGCAGCAAATTATTTCTTTTTTTTTGGTAACTTTTCAAAACACAATTATGTTTCGAGATTCAATTAAATGATTTCAATTTATACACATAAACAAAAAACATACATAAACAAAAAAAAAAAATGTTTTTCGAGTATGAAGTTATCAAACTGTAACAAATTATTTTTATCACTCAGTGTATTTTATGTACTCGAACCTACCAGTGTGTAGGAGGACAATAACATGTTCGATTGTTAAAGTTCATTAGACTAAAATTTTTTTTTTTGCGTTAAAAATTTTAATTTCCGGTCATCTGAAAGAGGTTAATGAATCAAAATTTTTTAGGGTACCGAACAAAATTTGTTTGTAAATTACACTCAATTTTCTGTTTCTTTATTTGTAGTTTTGTTTTTGGACAATTACAATACATGACAATGATGATGTGTGGAATTTCAATTTCAATTATTATCCCGCCGAATCATGCAAACCATGTGATGTAACATAAAAAGCATTTCGTAATAAATTCGGGTTCATAAACCATGTACAAGCAATTTTTTTGCTATCCTAATTCAGAGTTTTGTCTGTGTGAATCTTTTTCTACGTTACATGAAAACTTTTTCTGTAGTTCTCCCGTGAGACCAATAAAACTAAAACTACATTTTGGTTCTGCTGTATAGTAACAACCAGAAACAGAAAGATTTTCCTTTTTTTTGTTAGTCTAATTTGAATAAAATTAAATAGTCTAAGAACATTAAACGGCTACAGCGTAATCAAATCTGTGTGAAATGAGGCTGAAAAGTTGTAAATGTCAAAGTGAGCACAAAAAATCCGAGCCAAATTGCAAACTTTGCAACAAAAATATGTTTTCCTTGTCTCATATAATAAATCGTTTGGGATGTTATAATGCCATTAAAATGGAAAATTCGATTTTCTTTTTGTGTCGCTGCGGTATGTTACGAATAAGACTATGTAATACACTGTATGATGTTTATTCCCAGATATAATATGTCTTTAAACGAATTTCATATACGAACATAAAAAATACTATAAGCCAAAATATATGTAGTTTAGCTTCTTCGTGTCTGCGACAAGGATTAAGATTTATGCGATATTTTCCATTCTATTGTTTATTAATTTATGGAATACACAAATTATACAGAATTATATTGGAATCCACATGTATGTGCAACCGACAATAAGCAGACGATGTCTAATGCTAAACTATGTAGCATACAAGAAATTATCTTAATTACATTATAGTAAATTCATTCTACGCCATATAAGAAACAGGACATTCACCTTACAGCGAGTCGTGGTTGAGTTGAAATTTTAAAGACAATTTCCTCATTCATCGCCATGACTGTGTGTGGAAATTTTGTATTCCATAAATAATCAGGACTAACGATCTTGATATAATTTGTAATGTCATGTAATAAAATTTAATTGTTTTCAAAACTGAGTTAAGACAAAACGAATACTTGAAGCGAGCAAAATGTGTATGAAGTTTACTCGAGGAGTGCGGGTCATGAAGAAATATATGCAAGAAATGGTAACAATGAAAATGATTTTGATTTTCATGGACATCATTTCGGTATATGTACATGATGATTTTATGAGGTGATATTGCAGAATTATTAATTTTATGGTGTGTACAAGTATATAATGTTTGGTAAGTTGGACGGCCTTTGAAATTTATGGATGACATGCAATATAAAATATGTATTAAATATTTTTTACGGTTTTTTGACAGATTTCATTAACAATGTTGTGCAAGTTAGGTAAGAAATTTTGCAATAATTATATTAGACATGAAGTGATGAAGCTCTTTTGGACAACTATACACATTGATGACAACTATATGGAATGGGTCGATAACTATTCCCTATGTCTAGGAAAACCAAAACATATTTGGAAAAAAATCACAGATAAGAGAACTGTATGAAAAAGTCGTTAAATAGATTTAGCAAAATTGGAAAACAACTACGGCTAGAAGTAACTATTGACCACCTAAGCATATAATTTTTAACACAATATTTAGCACAATGTCAACGAGTTGCAATATGTGTTAACATTAGGTTATACTTTATTGTCAGAAGTTTCTCTTAACACGAAATTTTGACGTTTCCTGACATACATTGTATAATAAAAAAGACAGGAAAGAATAACTAAGTGGATATAATATTAAGAGAAATAAAATTATCTTGATACCGCATCTCACTCGCAACACCCTATACCACACCACCCATATCATCACTCTTTAACACCTCCATACCCACTCCCACACACACACACCACCCACACAAACCCTCATCCACCAAATCCCAAATTCCCACACCAAGCCCAAAACACCTCATCCCACCTTCACCCACCTCCCGTACCACCACTTCTACCTTCCCCATAACCACACCACCCATACATACCTACATCCATACGAGATTTTTTTTATTCCACATTCACATGTTCTATGAAACCAAAATATAATAGAAAATAAAAAAAATACTATCAATTTTAAGGACGGGGGTTAACAAAACCCTACATATCTCCGAACACCCTAAGCACAGAAATGTCCTAGGTGGTAAATGGGTAGCTCTATTTCATGAATTGCTTGATCTTTTAGTGAAGTAATTAAGTTGATTTCTCCATCCGTTCTCAAGTTATCGTGCACACAGACGGACAGACAGCAAACAGAAACCATATAGCATTTTTTTAACAAAAATGCTTAAAAATAAATCTTTTTTAATCAAAATGTCAAACCAAAAACAGAAAACTTTAAAATCATTCGAGTTATATAAAAATAAAGAGTGTTTATGGAATATTCATTCCAAAATATTTAGAAGGGTTGACATAAACAATAATGCTTGCAGACAAATTGCAACCGAAATGGGCTCAGCAGATGAAGATGCAATAAAAAAGAAAATTAAAAGTCTTCGATCTTGCTATACAGCAGAGAAGGACAAAATTGATAGTTCAAAAAAATCAGGAGCGGGTCTGGAAAACATTAAGGAACCTTTACTTTTTTATTTTAATAAAATATCGTTTTTGGATCCCTGTATTGTTTATAGGCAAAACCAATGTTAATGTAAGTATCTCTATAAAGAATTATGAAGTATTTTATTGGAGTTGAACGTATTTTTTTAGATTCCCCTCTTTTGGAATTAAATGAATCCACTCCAAAAAAGAGAAAAGCATCACTTGATTTGCCCACTACTGATTTTGATGACTCTCTCTCTCTCTCTGGCACTATACATCCCATAAAGGGATTTGTCCGGCTCAAATGAGGTTTCATAATCATACTTTCATTTCGGATAATGAGTGATTAATTCATTGATCCTAAACCAGCCGTGAAATTTTTTCCTTGTCACCACCGGGAATCGAACCCGGGACCTCCGGTCGCTGGAGCAAGCATGCTGACCACTTTGCCACCGAGGCGGATTTTGATGACGCACTAAATAAATTTATTTCAGCCGTATATTCTGAACCAGAAAATGTGAATATGAAATTTTTGAGAAATCCATAGCATCTTAATTAAGGAATCTACCAGAGACTCACGCATTGCAATTTATGTCTTCTATCCAGCATCAGTTGACCGAATTAAGGGTGCATTGTATTAACTCGCCGGGCTGAAGCACAATAACAATTTTGGCTTGTGGCTGTTGCAGTTTTATTGCATTCGACATAGGTATTCGTTTCTATCGAATCAAAATTATTGGTAGGTGAAGATACCTCCTGATCATCAATTGGTTGACTGATTTTGTTAGTTAAAAAATTATGTAACCCACACGAGGCTTTAACTATTAAATCAGTAGTTTCAAGGGAGGGGTCGATTGGGCTTTGCACTCTCATACGTGCTCTGCTTATTCTACTATATAATTGAATACATTTTCGGCACACTCAACTCTATATTTCTATTAAATAGTTTGATGAAAAAAATCAAAACAAAAAAAATGAAGTTTCTGAATTTGGTCCTAGTAATTTTGCAGGCTCTGAAATATCCAAACAGCCTTTTATCAGTGCCTGATAAAACACACTATCTTTGTAAAGGGTACTGTCGTTGATTCTGTCATTTGAGCCCACATGTAGCAGTAAAAATTAGACCCTGATTTAGAAGGGGCCTTAACTCTTATGTGCTTTCCATCAGCTGCACCTAACGTATGTGGAAACTCCCATATGTTGTCAAAATCTGTTGCAATTTTGGAACTTTGTAAAAAATAATATTTATTGTAATTTTTCATAATTTAAATTTATAATTTATATTTACTTTTGGTTGTAGTACATTCCATATGGCTTGTAAAATGTCTGGTACAAACTTAGATATTGTCTTACATGACACTCTGCATAAAAATTCCAACGATCAATACGGGTCTCTCGAACTAATAAACCGTAAAGTTGCTGCTAGCCTAACTCTGGCGGAAATAGCATTTCGTAATATGGTATTTTGTTTTTTAATGGTCGGGCCGATTAGAAATGTACTATATAATTAAGCTCATTGAAATTAAGTATAAAATATGATGGACATAAGAAACTGTGGTTCATTGTAAACCAGAAGAAACTTACCAAAGCTAAAATTTCTTCAAGTTGACTGATGTTCATTCTGGTAAAATTCTGGAAATTACTGCCAGAGCCCCAATCCATATCTGTAAGAAGAGACATTTTCAAATTATGCTCTCCGCTTTTAACTAAAAAAGGATTGACCCAAAAAGCAGGTGTTCTTCTTTTTCTTTTTTCTCGAAGCAATTTTATTTCACTTACAAAATTTTTAAATCTTTTAAAACTTTTAACCCAAGGGCAGTTTCGATTTTTTTTTTGAAGATTGCATTTTGAAATATATTTGTACGTTGCAAGAATACCAATCTACAAAGGATTTTGAATGTCAAATTTATCGCAGATGTACCTCACCCGAAGCCATATTTGATTTTTATGTTATCCGATATGTTACTGTTAATGACATAGCATATGTCAGGTGAAGTGGTCATGGTACCAGCCTGCTAGATTGCAACATTGTGATGTTTCTACTGCGTTTATATCACCAAATAATTTATTTTTGATTCTAGAACAAACATAGTGAAGTAGATATTGTTCAAATATATTCTAGGAAATAATTTATAATCGAAACAGAAGCCTAATTAATTCTAGCAGAAAGAGACGTAGACTTCGATAAAATATCGAAAAATGGTGATGTTAGAACATCCCAGCACTGAGGTGGGATTTTGTAACATCATTTTTTCGATACTATCGAAATTTACGTCTCTCTAGTAGACTGCGATCGCAATAGAAAAAAAATAATTGAAAAGCGAAATTTGTTCTAGAAAAAAGAGACGCAATTTTCGATAAGTATATCGAAAAACGTTATGCTACAAAATCCCACCCCTTGGCAACTAAACAATTTTATTTTTACAAATTAGTTTGTAATTAAATTCCATGTCAATATGACGTTGTGTTTTGTCAAATTGACTAGATCACAAATTGGTCGTGATTTGGTATTTTGATGACTCGACCGGTTCTTGTTGAATTGATCGGATGATTTTGGCACCTAATGCGAAATTAAACCGTTTAAATCGTTTTTTGTTTTGTCTTTGGTCGCTATCTCTATTCGCTCGTTCGCTGATGGTGTTGAACTTGTTTCCTCAAGGTAGCATAGTTTTAATTTGTCCAAGGAAATCAGAATCTCAGAATCAGGATCAGAATCTAGGTCTAAAAATCTGGATTTGCTCTCCAAGAAAAAGTTGTGCTAAAGTGCTTCAAAAATCTTAAGATACGAAGTCCGATACCCAAATACAACTATACTGACATAATACATTCCCATATTGCTTGGCTTGGCGGAACATAATGGCAGCTTTGCGTGTATGTTGCTACCCCTCGATGATCCAATCGAATTTGTGCTGCTTCTTCCCATCTCGTTGATCGGTCGTGCTTGACGTCGGACTCTGGTAATGAACCGATGATATCTAGATGTAGTTCGTTCAATCTTCTCATAACTGCCAGACAATATTGGACTATCTCTTATACCTCCACTCTTGATAATGGTCAAAATAAATTGTACTGACATGACATAGATAAAAGTAATATTAACAGAAGTAAAGCTGCATAGAAAATTTTGATACAACTTTTTTTTTATTATAACCCCAAAATACAAATTCGGTTTGTGACTTAAATATTAAACTTAGAATGTGCAATTTTTCGAATATAAATAATGTTTATTGGAATTTTTTTTGTTCACATTATAACGGTAATTTTAAATTTGGTCAAAATAAAACCGGATTGTGACCCCATATTTTACCATGAAAATATGCGTAAAAAATTTGAATGCAGCTTTACTTCTGTTTATATTTATTTTTTTTTCTGTAGACATGGCATCTGGGTGGGATAGAATATGTTTAGATTTAAATAGCAAACTGCAGAAATTCAGTGGTATATATGGTGAATTTTTCCCCATCGAGGCGCCACAATAGATGTTCAGTGAATTTTAATAGAAAGTTAATGGAAATTTCATGAATTTCAATGTAACGTGTTGTACTGTTAGCTTGTTGTGCTTTTGTTATATTTTCGTAGTTTATGGCTTCGGACAATGTTACTGAATCGATTCATGATACTTTATCTGGAACAAAATTTTCCTAGTACTGGTCGTAATCTATACCATTTCGTCGGGTGCATGGGGTTCTAACAAGGCTCTCATGGCCCAGTTTTATCTCAATAGATACTTATCAATTTTTCTCTGTAATTTTTTGGTTTCGGCATTGGCTCGCCATGCCATTCTGGTTTTTGATTAGTACTGGTCCTAATCATGGCCATATATAGACCAGCTTTACCTCAACAAATAATCAACAATTTTTCTCTCTAATTTCTCGGTTTTAGTGCATCTGGCCCTAATTTGATTCGAAATATTGGATGAGACACTTTGTTTCAAACAAAAATGTTTATGATCGATTTGACGCGAAAACCGGCGGTTGCAGAAGTTTTGTACTGATCATTGGCATTATGAAAATGAATGATTAATGCTCTGTCGGCATCTATGTTCAACTGCGGAATCTTATACTTTTCATTTTAGTCAAAAACGTAAAAGTTTCTCTTCATTATATGCTCAATCGAACTCGTTAGTCTTTATATTCAATTGTTCCTTCAGATAGATTTTTTTGTTTTGTTTTTTTTTTGTTTTTATCCCTGCAATCTGTTCTGGGGCCTGTTTAGCTCTCCCTGCTCTTTCGCGGTTTGCTTATTTCCATCATTACAGATCGTAATCTATTATGAAATTTCACTTTTGCATCCTACCCCTATCGGGATTGGAACCCGGTACCTCCCGATCCAAATGCCAAAGCTTTAACCACTGTACCATTTGGTCGGTTCCAATAGTACATTATACCGCAGAATATTAAACTATGTTAAACCATAATACTTTATCATGTTGTCTACAACCAAAAGATGGAATTCACGAAGACCTGACGAGGTTCTTGTAATCTTTGGTCCAACAACTCTCTCTCACTCTTTCTCTCTCTCAGTTTTTCATGGTGGATAAGTTAATGCATCTTCTTAAATTGACTTCGTACATTAATTGTATCACAGTTAGGCCTAAAACGAATATCTAATAGTAATAAACTCGCACCAGTAATAAGGCAAGCTCTCATATGCTGCTTTTTACTAATACCGTTTTTGTGCATTTAACATATGCAACTCCTAATTCCTGGCGGACGGTTACGAACAGTGCATCGATAAGGAAATATTTTTGATCAATTGATTTAGTCGAATTAACTTGCCACCTTATTTTTAGCCAACCCATTTTCAATAAATTCATAATAATATTTTACTCTTGACCTTTGACACAGTCGATTTATTACCAATCGATATTCCTATTAATGAAACAAATCGAGGCCAATAAAAAAATTATTATCACATTGACCAAAAATTAATCTTCAATATATATTCGGTTTCTTGCGAGATATTATAATCTAAACCAAGGAAAATGTGTCCACCGTCGCAGCCAATGTCAAGGTCGTTATGAAATAAATTTCTCAATGGTTGAGCTTGCAAGTAAACTTTTTTTTTCGTTTTTCATTTTTCACTGTACTTATGCCGAGTGTTTTGTGTTGCTTTTTATTGTCTTCTGCTGCTGCCTTAACATTTTTTTTTTGTTTTGTTTAATGTTGAATTAGCATAATAATAACAATAATGGATTTCCACCTCAACGCTCTATTACAAATATAATTATGATTATTTAATGTATTTTGGTGTGTGTATGCCTGTGTGTTTGTTGGTGGAAATTAATAATGACATTAAATTCGCTTCTGTTACCACGCGTAATATTTTCTTTTATTTTCTTGGTATAGTCATCAACGTCAGATTCAACAACAACGACACCGATATAAAGATTATAAACCGTGCGATGGTTAAAAATGGGAATGTGTAAGACGATGGATGGCATTAACGATATAATTATACATGGTACGATTTATGCCACATGCTTTCGACTTATGTGATTTAGATCTTTATGTACTTACATATGCATGTGCGTGTAATTCAGGGTGAATCAAATAGAGAGAGAGAGAGAGAGACAGTAACCTTTAATTATATTGTCGAAGCAGAAAGTTTGGTGTTTTCATCATAAGTACGAACATAAAGTTATGAATGGTTGAGAAATTTATAATTCAGATTTATAGTTTCTTCAGTGGCGATAATTAAAGGGCGACCTTGTAAGGTGTGCGCTCACGGATCACTGAGAACTATAACGATTTACATCCTCTATGGACGATTCTGAAAATTTATATAGTTTAATCACCTGTTGCACTGCATGCCAACAAATTTATATATTTGGGAAGATGACTAAGCACCACATATGACATCAAAGTTGAAACAATAGCCATGACATACATTCACAATTCGTGTGCATGGCATTTTATGGTTTCTTGATTTCTTCCATTTTTTTTGTGTGGATAACATAAAATAATAGGAATTTCACGACTCAGTAAAGAAACGTTTTTTGTGTATATTGTTGTCCAAACAGACAATTAAATTTTTTGGTCATCGTCTGTGATGCAATATGGTAATTTTCTCGCTTTAAGCCGGTTATGAAGAAGTAAATATACAAAGAAAATTAATAAGGATGAATTAATTAGCTGATTGAAAAGCGTTTAATTGCAAGACACGCGAAATTATAACAATTCACAATTGGACTAATCGGTTTAAGACGAGAATTGGTGATGTTGCGTGCTTGTGACAATCGAAAACTATTATAAGTGTCACCATATCTCAAGGTTGCATTAGAAGTTTTTTTAAAATTTGTTCTCAAAATGACAAAACATATTCGATATTTGCCATATCTCCTGCACATGTTCCGTATGCGGTTCAACAATGTTAAGTGGATTTGGTATTAAAAAATCAAAAACTAAAAAATACACATACCAAACAAACCAAATGGTATAGCAAAAAAAAAAAAATCTGTCAACCGCATCCACATAACAAAGGTTATGACTTACGATTTGTGTATTCAATAGAAGGAAAATAAGTTTTTTCTTCTTCAGTGTTTCCAAGTTGAAAAATGGAAACCATTTTGTGTGCTATTTTCTTTTAGAAAAATATTTTATATTTTTTTGTATTTACTTTAACACAAATGTGACAAATTCATATAATGTAATTCATGAATTCTTACCTGACTCATTTTTTGCATTGGCTTTGGGGAGTTTTTGTTTGCTATATATACAGATGATGGCAAAATTGTTTGGAAAAAATTCCGCATTTATAGAAAAATTTCGTGAAATTGAATTATGTTAATACCGTTTACGAACGTGGGTGTAATATGTAAAGGTTTTGTGGTTGGGATTAATAATTTTCACGATTTTAGAACATAAAACGGAAACTTAATTCTGTTTGATATCAAAATAGAAAATTGGAAATTCAAGAAAATAATAAGAAGAAACCTGTAATTAATAAGTTCCAACAACAAACCAAACAATTTTAGATACTAAAATCAAGTAATGAGAAAAATAAGAATAAATGAAAGGGGTGCAAACATTTCAAGCATAAAACTTTTGCTACATTTAAATTTTAATTAACATTTTATTCAATTGAATCCATCTATACAAGATGTATGTGGGTATACTGTATACATTCCAATAAAGCAGACAATGTATATAATAACCGCACAATTGCGGAGTACAAACAGCACAACGCAGCAACAACAATGGATAACAAAAATTTTCCCATTCGAACGCAAATAATACAACAAAAAGTCAAAATTTTCCCTCGTCTCTGTGTACCGAGGTATAAAGATTTTATTTATTTTGTTGGTTTCAGTAAATATTTTTTTGCGTTACCAAAAAAAAAATTCATGCCGTATGACGTCAAAATATATTTAAATGGAAATTATTACAATTTTTCCATCATCCATTCCAATACTGAATTGAAAAATTACGACCATTTTAAAGTTTTTTTTTCATTTTCATTTTTCGTGGTACGGTGTATACGCATTTCTGAATTCTATTTCACGATTCTTGTAAAAATTTCGTGATTTGATTTTTTATAGTATGTGTTTGTTCATGGGAATGAGTGCAGACCAAAGTAAAAATGGACGACCTTCACTTCACATTTTGTCTCTGAAGGTTCATTCAGCTTCAATTTAAAATGTTCCCTGCCCAATTAATGGGGTAACGTTTAAAGGCTATAGGATCATTAGGTTTAAAATGTGTGCACTAAAAGGACATGGCATATTTAAAAGTCGAAGTACTTAACAGAAATTTTAGTTAAATCCTATGTAAGAAGAAATCATAGATTGGGTCTGGTTAAAATGGATGGTTCCTGTGATGCTTTCACAACCGAAGAGTTAGTCAAACCAAAATTGGCAGATTTTGGGTTAGAGTTAACGTACATAATCGCGTCTATACTCACGATGGTGCTGCATTAATGCAAAAATATGGGCGAATAATTCCTGTAGAGTCAACTGTGCCACAATCACGGTATTCATTTGGCCGTAACCGATGTTCTCTATAAAAATCACGTAACTGCGACAGCCAACGATTCCGATGAAGATAATGATTCAGAATCAGATTGTAATGACAAAGATGTTCATATGGTTTCGAATAACAGTGACATTTTTAATGATATCATAGAAAAAACTGCTCATGGAAGCAGCAACAGAGTTTTTCGACGAAACATCAAATCTGTATTGAATAGTTCGCGTAAACTGATTAAGTTTTTCAAATTGTCAACCGTTCGTAACCCAATATTGCAAAACCATGTTTTCGAACAAGAAAATAAAAAATTGATGCTAAAGCTTGACGTCAAAACTCGGTGGAACTCATTGGTTCCCATGATTAAAAGGTTAGTAAAATTGACACCATGCATTCAATAAACCCACTCGGATATTGGAACAAATAATTACTATGAGAAAGTCGATTTTAAAGTTTTAGAAGATAATTTGAAAGTGTTAAAAACCATCGAATTGGCTGTTAAAGACAACAAGTTTTTGTTCAAAAATCTTTCTGAGCAAACGTCTAATTTAAGTGAGATGATGCTGAATTTACTCAGAAAGCGATATGATGAGCGACGCAACAAAGATTTAGTGTCGTTAGTGAGATATTTGCAAAAGCCAAATTCAAATATATCACAAAATGATGATGACTTCAAATATTCATCAAAAACAGCAATAATTCAATATGTCAAAATTATAATTAAACAGAATTTTGCCGAAGTATCGGAACGTGTCGATATCGAATCATCGGATGAAGAAGTTGCTGAAGTTCTGATCAGAATTTCAAAAGGAGATTAATCTATTTGAAGCAAGTGGAGTTCAAACATCGAATTTAAATAAGATTGATGCCGCTCTAAAAACAATTCAGCCCACGTTGACATCCAGCGAAAGGACGTTTTCTGTTGCTGGTAACTTTTCTACTAAGCTTCGAAGCCGATTGAGTTTTGAAATGTTAAATGCATTAATATTTTTAAAATATTATTTTTTGGAAAATTAAAATATTGAATTGAATACTGCTATAATTTTTGAATACTCCTGTGAAATGAAATAAATTATGTAATGAAAAACGAAAAATTGATTTGTAAAATGTTTAAATTGATTTTTTTAATGTTTTAGCCAAATTTTTAAGATGTTTGATACAAATACCGCGCAATACCGGTATTAAAAAATTTTGAATAACGAAAACTGGTATTAGAATTTTCCGGTATTTTGGAAACTGTAATATTGCAGTGAATTTTTTTTTGATATATGACAAAAATAATTACACGAGAAAATTTTGGAAACCGTGAATCCATCAATGCATTACCATAAGTATGTTTTTCCATAAATTAAACATAAACTCTCAATTTAGAGTCATCTATTGGCGTACATAGGAACTATTTGAGGAGTATTGTCAAAAAAAATGGTTTCTAGCTTTCGTTTCTGTAGTATAAGCTGTGCCTATAGGCTGACTCCACAGCAAAGAATTTGATGACTCTATTCATCGAGCAATAAATATATAAGAGAAATCAAGTAGTGCAAATGTTATAGGCAGGTTTTTCCGAGGTTAATCTTAGTTTATAGTTTTAATCTATTAATATACACAAATTTTTTTTTTTCTATATTTAATCCATACATACGAATCTTATAAACGTATCGACATAGTTATTTTATGGTTCATTGTTCTTGTTAGGTTTATATAGATTGCCAAAAGTAAAATAGATTAACCTCGGAATCTCTACATGAGTCCTCTTATGTATATTTTGCTTTATGCTCTATTTGAACATCTATGTTTGAATTGGAGAAAACAAAATAATTTAAAGATAATAGTTAATTTCGTTTTCTTGAAGATTTCAGTTGGTATTCGGACTTCGTGCTCGGATAAAGATCTGGAGCGCAAGTCTCATACTGCGAAAGTTCATAGATTAAATTATGTACTCGTTGATTACGGGGTTGGTTATTCATGAGGATGTATCTAACTATTTTAGGCCAATGACTTTCTTGTATAGAAAACCGATTTCAATGCAATATTGTTTCATATTCGTACATGTAATTTAATCATTATGTAGTAACTGATACGACTCGGCACGCTCCACGTTTCAAATTTTGTTAAAAAGTTGGACATTTTTGTTGAAAAGTCGAACTTGATTCACAATCAAGTTTTTAACTATTAATGTACTACAATGAACAACTAAGTTAAAAACAAGTTAAAACACAAAAAGGTTTTCAGATAAGGATACATTTAATGAGCATACAAGTGCATCGATTAATAATCCTTATAAACGCGATAGTTTGACCGTATTCTCGCTCGATATTTCATGCAATATAATTCCAGAAAAAAAATGGAATGAAGAATCTCTCGACCAAATGTAAATGTACAGGGTTTTATGTTCCAGGTCAATTATATGTTTGGCCGCCATTTTGTTTTGGATGAAATTTGTTCGTTCACATTTGACAGTCGTATGGAGTGGTCGATACAAATTTATTATGGGGCATCAAACACCGCAACAACGTTTTGAAATTATTAAAATATTTTGGTTGTGGCAAAAAACCATTTTTGACAAAAAATTGGTTGAACAATAAGGCTATGTGTAGCCGCTGCACCTTAATGCCGCCCGTGTTAGGTGGATGCAGTATTCGTTTCGATTCGAAGATGTACGTTAGTCAAAATATTGTCGAAGCAATAATATTGAAAAATAATTAATTGTTAATGATTTTAAATTTGTAAACAAAATAATTTAAGAAGTTTTTTAAATCATCCGTAATATTAATTTATTTAAGATTTTTTCGGCTTTTCGGACAAAATATTATTTTTAATGCCTTTTAGAGTGGGGTTAAAAAAGGGGGGATTGCAGTTTTCTACTTTTTGTGGTGGAAATATTGTGAGTAAATGGTCTCTTTGTTTTCTATGACTAGAAAGGTCGTAACATTGTATAAATGCCATTAAAAATAATATTTTGTCCGAAAAGCTAAAAAAATCTTAAACAAATTTATTTAAGTTTGCGAATGGTAATGCCTATACACTTTTGAATGATGGTTGTCCTAAAATCGTTTATCCAAATGGCTGAAGGACTATAATTGACAAATATTTTAGGTTATATACAATTCCGGAAATTCGATGAATGAGCTTTGGAAATGCACTAATTTTAAAATAATTATTGATACTAGACAATGAAACTTACAAAGGCAGTAAGAAAGCTCGAATTTCAAAATCCAGACTTATCAAAATCCCACTTTTTTAGTTATTTTTCGATATCCCCCTGTGTTGTGCTACCAATTTATTTCTGGCGTTCTCTAAAACGAATCGATCTTTGTCCATTCGTCGTCGTTTTTTGGCTAAGTTATTTATGCGGCCTCTTACTACTTGACGAATCGGTCATTTCTCGGCTTCTTGTATGCTTCCCGCTATTGAATCATCATATCTATGATCCTTTCTCTGCATCCTTGTATTCCAGCACACCTCTTTCTTAACTCCAGTACCCTCAAGTGCCTCGCCGTCGCGGCCTTCAATATCGCTCTCTCTCTCTTCAGAAATCAACTCGTCTGCCGGGCTCACCCTCAATAATCAGACTGGAATCTTCTGTTTGGCCTCTCCCAAGGATCTTTGCTCCATTTGATAAACCAATCTGTCCATCAGTTTTTCTGGCCGTGCTAACCTTCACCCCGTCCATCATTTTTCGGTGTTCAACTAAAAATTTCTCTCTGTTCTTTGGTTCTTGAACCCTCTGTGTTTTTTTTATTCCAGGTGTATGTTCCCCTAACCAGTTTGGCCATGTAGTAACCTCCCGCATGAGTCCCGCATCTGAAAGTATTTCTTTAACGTTTTTTTTCATTCTTCTCTAATATCTCAGTGTCAATTGCCTTAACTTCTCTCTAATTATAGCTTTTATCTCAGCTATATCTTCGTATTCCAGCTTGCGCAATTTTATTGTGTCAGTGGCCAAACTTCCTTTAGATTGCTCATATTTAAAAGACAGCGTCAGTACTTCATTCATGGTTTTACCTCTCGTATTCGTTCTTAAATAAAGTTTGCCACTTTACCACAAGTAGTCGCTTTTCACAGCACGTCAACACATCTGTAGGTGCATGGCCATAAGCTTGACGCGCCAATTTTGTTACTTTTCCCTTCAGGTCTTGCCGGCCTTCTCTACATAATTACTGGTTGCTTTGAAGTTGAGTCTTGAATAATTCTCGGGCGTGCTCCAAATCAGTCATGACCCGCTCATATCTCCTTTCTGTTGCGGAGACGGTTTGCAAGATACTCATTATGACTCTTACACTTCAAAGTTCTCGAATGACATTTCGCCATCGAACGTCGGAGGATTCAAAATTATCTTTATTCTTCCAGCAATAAGTTGTGTTGGGATTGTTTTATTTAGTTGGCCTTCTCCAATTGTTTGCGAGGTATGAGATTTGAGATGAGCTTCCGCTTAATTTTATTTTCTAACTCCAGCCTGATTTGTCCTTTAAATTCCTAAAACTGGCTATTTATTTTTACCTCGAAAGACTTCATTTCTTCTGTTAGTACTTTAAGTGGGATATCCTGGGTATGCTGAATTTGACTATACTTCTGGTCTATCTAGGCAAACCGCTCATCTTGCTCTGTTCGTAGTTCTGCCAATTGGGTGTTTTGTTCCTTACAAAACTCAACAAATTGTTCATCTTGCTCTACTCGCAGTTCTGCCAACTGTGCACTTTGCTTGGAATCTGGCTGGTCTCTTTGGCGCCTTGCTCTGATAGGAGTTGATCGAATTTTGCACCTTGCTGATGTAATTTTGCGTCCCACTTACTGCTGTGTAAATTGCTGTGTTGTGTAGGTGCTTATATTTTTAACCATGGTTGGTATTTGCAAAGTCCCACTTCTGACATCAAATGCTACGAATTTCAGACGTTTGATACGGATTCGTACATGATTTTGCAAATAAAACACTCACCGGTTTGAGTGACAACTTTATTTTTCAACAATTTTAATTTGTACAGATATTCTCTTTCAAGCTTTCTCTCGTCCACTCTGCTCACTAATTCACTTTTACAGTGCTCATTTTAGCTATTCAATTTACTGTTCTCTACTTTTTACTTTTCAACTGGTTTAATTACAATTGTGTCTGTGTCTCAAATTATTCGCACTTATATTCTTTTCGATCGCAGTTCGAGATTTAACATTGGTGGCGTTTAAATTTACCACTCGACCACCGAGTGATATGCTTGTGTAGCGTAGAATTCGAAACACATAGAAGTTTTTTCGTTTTTTCCATATATGAACTAAACTGAATTTTCCATATATGAACTGTTATGAAAAATTCTAAATTAAATTTGCAAAAACTCGGACCAAATTATTATCCCAAAATTTAACCGTAAATGGTGATTTTTGGCAAAATACTGTTTGATTGATCGGGATGAAATTTCTTATTTAAGCCACGAACAAAAAATTGGGCCCTATGCAACCGAGTTGCATTGATTGATCGGAATGAAACTTCACACTTAAGGTTTTTGCATAAATTTGAAGATATCAGTGATATTTGGCCAAAATCGGTCCAGTGGAAGTGGCACCTTAAATCGAGCTTCTTCGTGTTTTGCAAAATTTTTGAAAAGTATTTCAATTATGAAAAAATTTGCTATGCCAAAGATTCTAAATTCAATTTGTATCACTTCAAAAAAAAATTTTCTACAATTTAGGCGAGAAGGTCGTTTTTTAACAAAAAATTATTAAACATTTTTGACCTCGATTTTCATGACTAGATGTCTGCGTCCTCGTTTAGGCTCAGACGCATTGACGGATCAGGGTGAAATATTTAAACTTTTTTCATAAATCGGAATATCCTAGTGATTTTTGGCTGAAATCGGTTTACTGAAAGTGTCAGCTTCCGTAGAAGCTTTTCCGTTTCATATTTATTATTCATTTCATTCAGATTATATTTCAAATTTTACCAGAAATGACGAGTTTCGATAGAAAGAACTTTATTTCTTTAAAGTTTGGCATCTAGACTAGACAAGGGTTGACTGTCCGGTAAAAACGTCTTTAAAAGTTAAGTTTTTAATTTAAGTTAACAAGAGCTGTTTTTTTCTGAAATTTAAGCAGGAATAATGATTTTTGATTACACAAGACAGTTTTACCAAAAGTCTGGTAGGCTTAATTTTTCACGTTAAAAATCAAGTGTGGTGTATTCGAGACCTACCGTGGTAAAAGAAAATCGTGTTTTGGCCATGATTCGCATATTCATTCTGTACTACAGACTAGCAAAGAAACAAGAAGCCCTAACTGTGTCTACTCGTCGATGCTACTTAGTTTGACTTCTACAGAAAATTGCTAAACCGGATTTTGAAACTTGATTTCAGAATGTTTCAAATCAAACGTTACAAATTTTATGAAATTCTAAGTTGCAATTTATCGCAAAATCCCCTACCGGAATATTATTTTAAAGAAATAATTAAATAAGCGTATACGTAGGTGTTTAGTTCTTCAGGTAAATAAAGAGTATACACTAATATTAAGTTCCAACATCGTTCACACGCTTCAAACAATCAAACAAACAATAACAATATTCTTATTCTACATACCTAATGCTCTACCACACGCGGTTGTCATATATCCACCTTCTCACACACATTTGTATATTATGAATGGAACGATAAAACGCCGAAACCAATTTCATTTTCATTTTTGTTATTTTTCTAACTTCTCTCTTTTTTCGCGGTATTTTAACGCGTTTTTTTTTGTTGTCTTGTTTGTTATTAACAATTTTATTGTTTGTCCAAAAAAATCGTATAAATAAATGTGCTTTAAATTTGTTTAATTTACTTCGATTTTAAATTTTAACGTGTCGTCTACTACTCCACATACCTTCCTCGTTCCTCCAACATAATATACGGTAGAAAATATATTGGGTTAGGAGTGGTATAATAATTGGATGGTTCTTCAGTTTTCGTAAAAATAAAAAGTTTTAAAAATTTTTTTGGTTAAAACCTAAAAAGTGTCATGATTGAGTCAAAGTGAATTTTTATATTTATAAGAACAATTTACGAAATTGGGAAAATTTTTGTGATTTTCTTCAAAGTTTTAATTATAAAAAAAAAAAAACGTAATAATCGAAATTAGTTTGGAAAACATATAAAAATATAAAGAATTTTTGGTGTACAAAAACATTTGTGGTGAATAAAATATATAGGACAAAAATCGAGAAAAATGTTGATTAAATTTTCAGTACTTAAGGTAAGTTGAATTTTTATCACGAGTAGATCATACGTTCTATTTTCTTGTTAAAATAAAATTGTTTTAATGATTAGAAAACTTTGATAAAAAAGAAGCTTTTGTGGAAAAAGCTTTTTATATATCCTAGTCTTCTGATAAGGACTAAAAACAAAATTCTGTGGAAACGTTATTGTGGTTGAGTTATAATTTTAGTCGCTCGTTCGATTTTAAAGGTCTGGTGTGAAGCAAATTTTTAACTATAAAATCAGGACTATAGTGTTTCGGTAACTGATTTTTGAACAAATATGTTGGTTAAATGCTTGCTGTAAATGTTTCCGGTGCTACTGTTAAGCCAACCATAAATTATTCATGCATTACTGACAAATTGTTATAATTGGAAAATAATTAATTTTGTGTATGGGGTTTAATCAAAGCTCTACAAAATCGTGGGAATCGAATATTTCGCATAATTATCTAATGTGCGCTTATTAATTTATATCCAAAACAGGTGCGCCTAAAATTGGACACCAGAAAATTAGTTTGCGATTAAATAATTTTGTGTAGATCCAAATTTTATCTTTAGCTTGAAACAAATATTTGTAATTTAAAATTATTTCGGTACAGTTCTGACTCCTCAAAATTAAATTTGCACTATCACTTTCCGCAATTATCTCAAACAGTTAATTATCACAGTTCTTCGTTTGCATCTTTAATTAATTGAAAAAGTTGAATACAAAGCTAAAGTTGTAAAATGTCTCACGGTTTCGCAAATCACTTGAAAATTAGCATTTTAAGATAATAATTAGGTGTATTAAGGTAAAATTTGCAATAAAATAAAGAATATATTGAAAAACTAGGCTTTTCAAGTCGGTAAGGGCTAGTATCTAGGTAGCAAAAAGTTATTTAAAATCGAGAATAGTTATTCGAGAACTTTTATGACATTTTAGGCTAACATGCTGATTTTGACATTTCATTTGCTATTAGAATAAAGGACGAATTAATTGCAATGAGTTGGCCAAACTGACTCACACGTTAAAAAATTGTATCTCGGCACCAATATAATGGATGAATTATTGTGGTGTGCCATCTATCAATATACTACCAAAACGTTGTGGGTTTATATTTATTGGGAATATTTACCCGCTAGTTGTTGTACTTTTTTCTGGACGATTATAAAACTATTTTTATGAGAGGTGGATTATGTAATCATATTACGACTCCTACTGCGGGTTCTTGTAATCTTGACCTTTTATTGTTGTTTTAGTCGTACACATTTATGAATTTTAGACACAAGTCAAAAACAACTATTTGTCTTTGTTTTCATAGAAAATTTATTAAAATTAGTTTGAGTCGAAAGTCGTAAGTCGATTTTCTTCACTGAACTCACTTGTTACATACATTTTATTCTTTGTTTTGTTTAAGGTACGTTCTACGCGATACTCTGTTTTGTTAGGGTGCGTTCCATATGAAAGGGTTAACATTTAAAAATATTCAAATTTTGTACGTTAGGATTAACTCAAATATTATAACTAGCTAAAATATAACTACACTTGGCCTTGAAATGATTCTCTTTCCAAATTGCCTGTGTTTCCTGTTGGAATTACATTTTTAATCTTTTTTTTAAACAAAATTAAAGAAATTGATTGGCAAACAAAATTAATTTAAAATGCTAGTAGCATGTAACTTAAAGGCATTCGATATCTTAATCATTGTCTGATATAGGCAAAATTGATATTTGACCCCATTGTTGGTTTGTATGGTGATAGCTGCTGCGATGTGGAGGGAAAGGGAAAAACTGGATGTACTTCAATGATTGTACCAACTAACCTTGCAAATTGATTAAATAATAGAATAACGACATTTTCCAAAAATACTTAGTGACCTCTTGTAGTAGTTCCCACCTTTTGAGTCGATTAAGTCGGGTATCGATGTAATTGCTTTTGCTCAGCGCCACCAATCGACGTCCAATTAAAAAGTGACCCTAAGTGTTCGCAGTGAAGTCTTTCAGGTCATTAGATTCAATAAACAGCGGCCTTGAATTTAAAGTTGCTTCTTCTTTGCTAAGAATGGTTACATGTGGCTCTTTTGGTGGTATAAAGTGAAACTCAATTTGCTTATTTGAGTATAGGTATATGACATATTGTTAAAGTGAATTGTATGCAATTAATTTATATAAATTGTCCAATTATTCTGACTTTGTCCCGACAAATTTGATGCCGTTGTTGGAATACAAATTTTTGCAATGTCTCTCCGTGAAATAAATCTGGTCAATGTCTAACTGCTTAGGTTGCCATGCACACAGAAATGGGTATGCATGCTTTGAACGTCGTATTTCCGTTGAGCTTTATTTGAAGAAGACCAGCATAGTCCACTCCACTGAACGGATGGCAAATCTTCACTCGATGAATGATAATTTGAATAATTGCCCATAAAGCGCAGGGTTGCATGCTTTTTATTTTTGAGACAGGTGATACACTTCCTGGTTATTTTATTATATCATCTTTTGCTCTTATGGGCCAATATGATTGTCGAACTATTGACAAAATGCCTTGGTATATTTTGTTTCGAATGGTTGATCTCATTTCTTATTGGTTCGCCCAGCCGAATAATTTGATTTGTATTTAAAATATATTCAGTTCTCTTAACAAAGAAATTATACTAATTTCTTTTTCTCTTTGCAATGAAATTAACTCGCCGATGAATTCTTCATGTGGCACCATTTGAATAAATTCAATGCGTTAATTTACGTTTCGGTATTCTACAGTTTTGGCCGATCCTCAGGATGTAAGCTATGTCGCGTACAAATTTTTGTATGGAACTGCGGTGATAATGTTGTTATTGGTTTCATCTCCGGCAACATGTTCTTATGAATGTCATATTCAGAATTGGGCAATTCACTCTCGTGGCGTTGCAAAAAATACGGTCATGAAGGTTCAACTGTGTTATTGATTTGACAAAAGATCTGTTTGGCAAAATGACGTCTATTGAATTTTCATTGAATTGAACATGGTTTCAATCGGATATGTGCGTGAGATCTTGAATTTCGGCAATCCGGTGATTGCCGGCTAATTTTACAAGTGTTTTTTCATTAAAGCAATTTAATTCAAGAGTATTGTGGATCGAATAAATCGATTGCTTGTTGGTAGATCATCTGGCATCTTTTTAAGAACCAATACTTCTAAATTTACCATGTGAAATCAGATGTTTGGGATTAAATTATTGCAGAAATTCAAAATTATTATTTTTTTTCAATACAGGAATTTTAGACGCAAGGATTGGCTTCATTATTATGTTAACTAATTTTTATTCGGTTAAAAAGCGAACCTGAAAAATGAGTGTTTTTTAAACCCCTTTACCCGATTAAAAACAAGTTGAAAAGAGGTCTTAAGTTCCCAACAGGTGACTTCTCCTTATCCCTGTAGTTCCATTTATTCTCTATTAAAGGAGCTAAGCGGCATGCTGAACAACTAACTGACTACCCATATACTCTTGAAGGTCAATGAAGCCGTTTGCCTACTATTTATTCCAGATGACTATATGTACTAATACCATCAAAAATAGTCCGTGTGATGAAGGGTGAATCATTTTGGGAAAACAAGACTCCCAACACAGATGTAGTACAACAGTTTTTTCAGCACTTTTACCGTATTATAAATTATTTCTCTAATTTGGATTTTTATTATGAAAAAGAAGAAATTACAACTAACTACTTACTCATTATTTTTATGTTAATAACTGCTTTGTCCCTGATCTGAAAAATGCCACAAAAAAATGTGTCTGACTGTTAGGATGTCGGGATCCTCTGTACCAATGATTGCTCAGGAATGCCCTGAGGAGGGATCCCCCCAAGGGAGTACCTGTTATAGAAAATCACCCAAAAATACGATATCACGATATTGCTTGACGAGATTCTCAAATACTCGTGTTATATCGATTCAAAGTTCATGGATCAGACAATAATTTTGAAAACACCACTTTGGTTCATAAATCTACTGTTTTGGCGCTAGTAGGAGGCGAATAGTATTTAGAAAAAAGACGCAAACAACTCGTGTCAAACAACCATTGCTACAATTATTACACATTTGGGTGATCATATGAGACACAACGAAGAATATTCTGAAACGGAATGAGCTACAAATATCTAGATTATTATTGATTTATTATGGAGCATATAAGTATGGTATCCCATTATAAAAGATCTTGAAGAAATGCACAAATTAGCTGAAGAACCTTAGTCTAAATTAACATTTTAATATTGGGAATACACTTGAATCTCGATTATTCGGAATCCGATTATCCGTGAACCTCGATTATCTGGGATTTTTTAGTTTCTTGGTTAATGTGAATTTCATCTGATTAACCGGGTTTTTTTTAGTTCTTATAAAAATAATTCGATTAACCTGGATTTTTGATTATCCGGGAAATCCCATTCATTCCGGATAATCGAGGTTCTAAAAGAACCGATGTTTTCGATGTGTTGTCCGTTTTGTCATTGGTGATAAATTTTTCAGATTTGTTAATAATTGATAAATCTAATAAATCATGTTTAAAACTTTTGATCGATCTGTGAGCTAGGTCCTCAGATGGCCAAAATGAAATCCGAAGATTTGGATAGTGTGGAATTTAAAGTAGGATTGGTGACATCATCATTTGACACCGAACATCACGGTGGAGCACAGTTGGTGCTCAATTTAAACAATTGCATGAGGCCTAGACTTAGGTGGGGGCTAAGGAGCTAAGAATCAACATTCTGAGATTTCCCTTCCCCTCCCTTCAAAATGCGCCTGAATCGAATATGAAAGATTTCAGAGACATCAGTCCTAATCACACTATTCCCATTCATAAATGGAACATAAAATTTGATGGTATGGTAAAAGGAACTACCATAGAAAAGTTTTTGGTTTGGAGTGAAAGTGTTAGCATTAACTCATGGTGTTCCTCGGGATCACTGATAGTAACTGATTTATCTGTTCTTTTGGATCGACAAGCTAAGAAATATTATTCGCAAAAACAATGTGTACATGGGACGAAATGCGCGATTATTTTCTTTATTGATTTCAAAATCTGAGGCATGACTTTAATATTAGCTAAGTGAACCTGAATTGACACCAATATTGCGTATATAAACATGCGCGAAGGGTTTCTAGTTCATTTCAGTGGAAAACAGTTTAATTCTTTATCACAGTTCGTAACTTAATGCGTATCAATAGAAGACGCATGGAAGAGTGTAAACTATGTACCCGAGCTAATTTATAAACCAAACCATATGGAATTTGACGAATTGGACGAATAACATCAACCAAATTGTCAAAATCTAATTTAACGAACCCGGTTAGGTTTATCAAAGGATATACAAAAACAACCACTCCCATGAGTTCCATCTCTACGCAGCGTCCATAATTTCATAACCTAATCCATGTTTCCATACTAAGAATGCGGTCCAATTCGTGACTTATTTTATGAAGACTGACTTATTTGAAACTCCACAATAAGCTTCCTGTCGGCTAGAGTAATTTTAGGCTTGTTTGACTTTTATGCGGGGCTTCCGATTAGACTGGTAAAATAATTTAAATAATTTTCCAATAAGTCTATTCGACAAGAGATATTGTAGACTTTCAAATAAGTTAGTCTCTACAAAATAAGTCACGAAATTGGACGCAGTCTTAATTATTTTTTATATGGTGCTTACCAATTAATATTTCATAAACCACAGATGTATTTCAGCTATTCATTTCAAGAGATCCAGTTCATTTTAAAATCAAAAATCCCATTTTTTGCTTTGGGCAAAAACCTTTCTTACGCTTGCTCGATAATACTTGTTCAACGACTGTGTTGAAAATCGACTATTCAATTTATTTGCACCAAATTTATGTTTCAAGTTATTCACAGTAATTGTTATTCACAATTTTATAACTTTTAAATAATAGAACCAGTGTTTCACTAACTTCTAAATTGCTTACTACAAGTACTTACGAGACGAACTTTAATGAGTTTCCTAATTAAGTCGACAAATTAAGTTGTTTCAATTAATATAAAAACTAACTTCATCGTGGGTAGTGGTCCTCTTCTTGGGATGCTGGTTAGATTTTGTAATTTTTCTTCATCAACTACGTTGATGGAAATTGCTGAAAGGAAGTTTTCGACGAAGAGAAATTGATTGCGATGGGTTCGGATTTAGGGTAAATTCGTTAAAGGGTTCCCAAGATGGGGTTTATTTTTAAAAAAATTTCTCAGCTGAACCAACGTTGACCAAAATTGATAGAAAGAGGTACAGTGAGGCGTCGGTTTCTTTTTTTACCTTTTTTTCTCCGCTCCAACTACATTGATTTAAAAACTACTGAAATGGGATTTAAGAATACAAGAAATCGATTAAAATGGGTCCTGATTTCTGGAAAATACGTTCCAACTTCGAAAAAAAATATTGGGATTGGAATTTCAAGGACTAGGAATCGATTGCAATGAGTCCTGATTTCGGGAAAGTTGTCTAGGGTTCATTTTTATAATCTTTTCACAGCTCAAATGACATCATGCAAATTTCTGAAAGTGTTTTTCAGTACCAGTAATCGATCGCGATGAGCCATGATTTCGGATAAATTCGTTTAGGGGGAAATCCGGTAGAATCTATTTTTCATTTTTTAAATTGATTTTCAGTGCACAAACGTCTTTCATTGCCGAAAACAGTTTCGAGTGCCAAAACCCGATTGCGTTGGATCTCGTTTTCAGGAAAAATTGTGTAAAGGGGTCCTCAGATGATGTTAGGGTCCCGTTTATTTATTTCGATAAGCACAATTATCGTAAAAATTAGTTATGGTGGTTTTTGATTGCCAAGATCGATTGAAGTTAGTTCGTATATCGGGAAAATTCGTCTATATAGAGTGTTATAATTTTTGAAGGAGAGAGAGGGTCTCTATTGGAGCCATTTTGTTGAGTCGTGTTGCTTCATTTTGTGTGATGTACCATCATGTAATATTGCACCATGTTGTGAGATGTTATGCCTTGTTTTGAGAACATACATGTAGCGTGATGTTGGTAGCTGTAACATGATGTTGTACAATTTTGCAGGATCATAAATTCTCAACTTTATCAACATTTGTTCTTAAAGCTTTCCCAGTTTTAGGACAATTTATTTATGATGTACTCGGGTGGGGCCTGAGTCTAATTTACATTTTTCCTATCGAACAATTTTTGTCAGAATGGATGAAAGGGGGTTTAGAGTGCCAGAAAAAAACAATTTGATAGAAAAAAATTAATCGGAATTTTTCGAGTGTCAGGAGGTGAATTCAATAGGATCATAATTTCAAGGAATTCATTTAAGTCATATTGCGCCAATTGTCAAACATAGAATTATAAAATGAGTTGCTGGTGTGATTTTGGAAATTAAGAAAATCGAATGGAACGAAACCGTTTTTCAAACTATTGAATCATTTGGCACTATGATATGATCCATTTTTTTGGAATAACACCGCAGGCTCTGTAAATTGACCATTTTGAATACAACTAAACTGTCGCTTAACCAATTGTGGCGTATATATTAATTGCAGGTAAAAAAACTTTAGTAATACACCTACGTAAAGTCATCGAAAGGTTTAGTCTCGGAAAACTACTAGTTCAAAAGTCGTGACAATGCTTAGGGTGCTTTTTACTATAATATACCAAAGAAGAGTAACAGAAGGAGTATAAATAGCCTGAACAAAGGCCTGTCCAAAGGGTAAATCAATTTCCAGTATATATTATCGAGTATTGCACGTGAATTCATTTTCCAACAAATTTTGACAGTATTAAACCTCATATTTATTATCCAATACATATTAGTTTGATCCAGTTGCAAATTTAAATCCGCCTAATATTACAGAACAACCGAAAATGTATCCGTGCCCCACTCATCTAAATTCTATTTGCGAGAAAATGTTATATTTTGTCAAAACTTTATTCCAGCTTATTTTTTAAATAAAACCCCAAAAAAAGTTGTAAAAGTTATTATGGAAAATTGCCAAAGATAATATAAAGTTATTTTGAAACTTTTTTTCCTATTGTTTTGTGTATGGTACGGATATTGTTACTGAATACTTGGCTTTATAGTAAAATATTATTGGTAAAATTGTTATTGCGCAAATTTATTTAGAATTGTTATGCATAAAATTAACACTTCTATTATTACATTTTTACCATCGATAATAAATTCAGTTATTATTTTATGATTATAGTTTTATTTGTACATAAAACAGAACTTTTATGTAAAAGTGTGACTTGAATTAAGTTTTGAATAATTCGGTAAAATCGACTTATGATTGCCAAAATAGTCGTTTTGGTATGAATGTATATTTTATGTATAGTCAACATAAACATGCAGGAATGTAAATACCAGTTATATAGACACCGTATAATAGGAAAATCCGATAACAACAAAAAATTTCCACAAACCGTCTATAATGTTGTAAAGTAGCAACGAAAACGACACATTCACAACAAAGAAGCGCAAAGAATTTAGAAAAATTTAAATTAAAAATGAAAAATCCATTGAAATGGTTTAAATTTTCTTGTTCAACTATTTGGTTCATATACATTCATGTACACAACAGTAAAAAAGCTTAACAAAATTTTAAAAAGCTATAAAATTACAAAATGTAGAGCAATAAACTGCAAAGAAATTATTACTTTTCTTACTACTAATACCGTGTATGTATAGTTTTTCTTTTGGGGTGCATCCATTCCATTCACTCGACGCTTTATTTTATTTTTTGTTATTTTCTTGATAACAAAACATTGTTATTGTTTTGCAAAAAAAAAAATAAACTAAAAAATTACAACAGACGATAAAAAAATTCAATAAAGCATTCCATAATTTCTTTATGCTGTACTGTTTTCTTAAAATGCACAGTGCTTAATTTGACAACAACAACAACAACAACAGTAGTAGTATTACAAATACAAAAAATATTAAATTAGGAAAACGAAAACGGAAAAAATAACAGGAAGAAAAATGAAGAGAAAAGCAAGGATTATTTCTAGATTACTGTAAAAATATAAGATAATTTTAAAATTATTTTATTATGGAATGAGAGCAGCTAAGAGCCGTACCTATATACATACTCGTACAATACCAACAACGATCTCGAGAAAACAGTTTAAAAATAAGAAAAATTATTGAGTCTTATTAGGAAAATACTTTTAAGTGATTTTTTTTTTGTTTTAACACAATTGTTTTATAAAAAAAAATTGAAAAAGTTTGGATTTTTGCAGGATTTTAATTATTTCTGGTGTACGTTAAAAAATGAGATGAAACTGTAGAGTCGTGGAGCTTTTATAGTATTAATTAGTCGTTTCACTTAAGTGACATAATATAGTAATTATGGAGAGGCGACGGGGACTTCAATGTCTATGTATTGTATGTTTTGCAAACCCAATTGTTTTATTTTTTAAGATAAAATAATATTTATCAATCAAATATTTATACAAGAATAAATTCCAGCAAAGTTTTCTATAAATTGAACGCGATGATATTAAATTGGTTTAGTAAATAATTTACACAACTTGAAAATTAAAATTTAAAAACTTTTTCTTAAAGTACAAGAGTAACTTTACTTTTTGGAAGTTTAGAGCTTTTGATCTTTTCTTTTTGTTTAATTTTTGTAATGTAAATATAAATTTTGTTTTATTCTTTTAAATTAAATCATTGATAATACAAAAATAAATGCTTCCATTTTTGAAAATTAGATTTAATGTAATTAATGCTTGAACGATTTTTGACAGATTTATTAGCTTTGATTGAACATTTAACTCTTCTCATATAAAAAAAGATTTATAAGTTTACAGCGTATTCTAAGTTTACCTCGCTTCAAGGTAATTTTAATGCTAGGTTTTTAACGTGAAAAACATTCGAATAAAAATTGGGGATTTTTAAATTTCCTTTGAAAAACTTTATCTGAATTTTAAAGAAGACATCAAACAGTAGTTATTATTTACTGGTACATCTAATGTGAACGGATTATTGGCAAAAAATCATTATGAGCGACGAAACGCATTTTGGCTTGGCTGGCCTTGATTCTGACTAAACAGAATAGCCGATATTGGAGTACTGAAAACCCTCCGTTATTGGTGACCGCTATCGCGACATGTTGGGAAACGTTCTTGTGCCCGAATTGGATCAATTAGACCTACAGAGTATATGGTTTCAATTAGGTGGTGCCTCATGACACACAGCTCGTCCTAAATGATGCAAGTTTTGTGAGAAATTTTTCTTGTCGAATAATGTCAAAAAGTGGTAACATCAACTGGATCCCACGATCCCCTTATTTGACCCCTACTGATTTGTTCCTAAAAGTGTAGTTGTAGGAAAAGGTGTATACCAATAAACCAATCACAACCGCGATGGTTAAGGATTATATTTTCTGAAATAATACCAGAAGTGCTTAAAAGAGGTTTGCGCCACGGCCAGAGGCGGCCTCTTGACCGAGGTGTTCCATACATAATGTTTTGTATTATATTCTATACAAAATGTTAAAAACCATAATAAAATATAAATTATAAAATTGTATTTCATTTAAAAGTTATTATAAAAACATGGACCTGGAACATGAAAAGCTCCCTGCATATATATATATATATATATATATATATATATATATATATATATATATATATATATATATATATATATATATATATATATATATATATATATATATTTAGAGTTTATGCAACGGCTCGAACGATTTTCATAAAAAGCGTTAAAGGGGGTTATCCTATCAGAAATCCCCAGTAGGACTCCGATTAATTTTTTATTATTATTTTTCCCCCAGAAAGGAGTAGGAATTGGCTTAGGGGGTGATCGGGTGGGGTTTAATTTCTTTTTTGGTTCACATAATTTGCGATCAGTCAAACTTTCCGAAAAATTTCTTCAAGGCATTCGAAATTTTATTAAAAATTGGCGAAAAACGGTTTTCAGGAAAAGTGGTTCAGAGGGTTGAACAGTTGGCCCCGCGTCTTTTTCTTTAATTTTGCTCGCTCTCACTAAAATTTTATAAAAATTGGTGAGGGTTTCTGAGTTCCAGGACTCGATTGCAATGGGTATTAATTTCGAGAAAATCCGTTCAGGGGTTCGTCTAGTGAGAACGGCTCCCTTTCTTAGATTTGTTTAGCAACGTTTTCGATTGCCAAAATTATTTTGATGGATTCTTAAATCGGGAAAATTCATTTAGGGGGACATCAAATCAAGGAGATCTGATTTCTGGATAATTCAATTAGGATTCCCGGATAGTCTTTGATGTCGTACCGCACCACGTTTCATGATGTTTAAAACCATGTTGGGTCATGTTGTACCATGTTGCATGAAGTTGGACGCATGATGTTTCATAGTGTTGCATGATGTTGCACAGTTTTGCATATTGTAGAATGTTGCATCGAATTGTTGCATGTTGTTGTGCAGCAGTGGATGTTGCATATTGTAAGATGTTGCATCATGTTTGATCATATTGCACTGTGTTGCGTGATGTTGCACCATGTTACATCTTGTTAATTGGTGTTTTGTGTTGTTTGGACGTTACATGTCATGTCCGTGTGGAGCGTTCTTTTAATATTTTATTCGGCGTGAATGATTTTGATAAAACTTGAAGGGACCGGGTTTTCGAATGCAAAAAAATGGTTACATTTGGAAATGGTCCCCCAGGAAACAGAAAATGGTTTCACTATCTCTTGAGAAAATTCATTCAGGGACCAAAATAATTTTGATAGGTTCTTATATCAGGAAAATTCATTTAGTGTTGTACCATGTTGCATGGTGTTGAACCATGTCGTATGATGTTTGACAGTAATTGCATGATTTTGTATAGTGTTGCACGTTGTAGGATATTGCATCAGTGAATGTTGCACCAGTTGTTACATGTTGTTGTGCATCAGTGATAGTTGCAACTATTGCATTTTGTAAAATGTTGCATCATGTTTGGTCATATTGTACCATGTTGCTTGATAAAAAAGTGAGGTAACAAGTCGTTATTTGAGATTAGCACAATGGGCTGATATCATTATGGCTTGTTCAGTTAATATATGTATTATTGATATAAATTAATGGTTCCCTGCAACCACGAGTGTCGTGATTGATCTCTTCTGATTTCAACAGCGCATCATTTCCACTATCTAATAACTATAAAATTCACATGACGGAATGTTGAGATTTTTTATAGCATATATTTAAGATTTCAACGAATGGTTCCTAAAGTTTTGTAACCAATGTTAAAGGTAATTCCATATGTGTAAATGGCCGAATCATTTTAAGGACACAATTCGGATTTAAATTAATGGTTGCCAGGAACCCGAAATTTCATAATCGATCTCTTCTTATTTCAATACAACATGATGAATTCTATCTACAATAAAAAGTCCAAGACCAATCGTATTCTGAGATTGGCGCAATTTTATATATGCGAAAGGCCCATTCCGTCTACGTATGAACTATAGATTAAAATTTTTGTTCGCAGGCACCACGAATATCGTGACATAGCATCATGTCCACTATCCAAAATAAAATTCACCTGACGATCCCCAGAAAAAATTGATGACGTAATTTCAGGTTGCTGGGAACCGTTAATGAGAACACACATTATGGTCAATTAGAAATTAAAAAAATGAATTTGAACATAAGTGTAAGTTACGAGTACAATTAAATGCTTTAACCTATTTTTCGATGCACAACCATTTTACATAAACTCGAAACACTAAATATATTTAATCGAATTTTAAATGCCTCACAGCAATTTGCTTATCAATTATTTATCGAAAAAATTAATAAATTATAATTACGAATAACTTTTTGTTTAATCTAAAATAAAATGTTGCATATCTATTGAAAAACTATAATTTGTTTTATTTGTAAATGCAATCCAGATTACAAATTTTTTCTGTCCTAATAATTGACATAATTACCGACAAAATGATTATCACAACATATTACACATACGCATATATATAATTATATTTTACGATGTTGGATATCATGAACGAACTACTAAATGTATGCTCGTATCGTTTTATGGTTATGCGGCCCAGTCACCCACAATTAAATCCCACTTCAAACATGTTCTATCATATATTCGACAAATACGCGTAAAACCTATGATACACAACATTATGTGGCAATCATGTTAATTATTTTGAATTAAATTTATAAAGTTCATTATTTTGATGCCGCCAACCGATTAAATTAAAACTGTAATTAAGCTTCTGTGCGAACTGTTAGTTAAATATTGTGATACGAGTGCATCGACTATAGGAATAGAGCAATCTGGATGTATCTGTAGGTCAAATAACTGTGAGCAATTTATAATTGCCGTATAAATTCAGGTTAATTACATCGTAGTGTATTACGAACATTTATTTGGTGAGGTAAAAGCGAATCATAAAATGCGACTGTGTAATTGAAAACCACAGTTGGATTTCTGAAGAATTTTGAGTGCTGTTATCCTTTTTATCGTAATCCTGTAAAAACCATTGTGTTTTAAAAACTACACTAAACTTACAATAAACTTATAAATTATGACAAAGTCCACCCAACAAAACGGAAATTTTCAACATTTCCTCACCGCCATTCATTTTTCTACTTTAAATGCCAGAAAATAAAAATGTTTAACCATAAAATTATTATTATAATAATATTTGTTATTTATTTATTATATTTTTTGTTGCCATTGTTGTTAATTTTTCATCTTGCATGTTGTGTTTTCATGTATATTTTCCCAAATAAAATAAAAGCCAAACGATACAACGTACAGAGAAAAACACTGTGCATATTTAGAAAAAAAAAAAAATGTTTTCGTACCGAAATGAAAATGTCTCTATTATCGTTGCTGGGTTATACTCTACTCTATATAAACATACGTATGGAAAATGGAAAATATGTTTGTAAAAGAGATTAGATAATATATGTATTTTTATTTTATTAAAAAAAAAAAAATTTAATTCGCATACACAAAAAATATGAAAAATACGAGAAAAGGATTTTCTTCTGTCTGATTCTGTTATCAAAATGTAATTTTTGTTTGTTTGAGATTGAATTAAGCCTATCTACGTAATGTTTGTGTGTGTGTCTGTTGATGGTAGTTTGGTTTTTATCTCATCTATTATACATCTTGCATATATGCCCGATTTGGAGTACATACATGAAAATATGATTTAATTTCTTTCGTATAGGTATTATTATATGTCAGGTACGTAGAAGCGCGGGCCGGATTAAACCAAAAATGGGTATTAAGGTTATAAAAATGTACTTTTTACACTATTTTCCGTAGGTACTTGGTGAAACCAACTTATACTTAATAAACATATTTTATTAAACACTTCTTTTCATTTCGCAAAAAATTAGATTTTTGAATATTTTAATTAAAAATTTGTTCTAAAAGTTTAAAAAATCACTCGATCGATTTCGACTTATTAGGTCATCATCAGGAGCATCTACTCGATACTGAGACTGTAAGGTCATCATCAGGAGTATCTACTCCTGATGATTGCCTAACAAGTTGAAACCGATCGAGCGATTTTTTAAACTTTTGAACAAATTTTTAATTAAAATATTCAAAAATCTAATTTTTTGCGAAATAGTCAAGAAGTTCAGTAATTTGAAGTGAAAATGATACAATTTCCTGATGATACTATACATTTATCTAAAAGTCGGACTAACCCCTTTGTTTCCAAGGTATATATGGTTGCTAGTTCTAGAATCCTGAAGTAAAGGATTTTTATTGGCACGATGTTTATAGCCAATCCAGTGGGTCACTTGCTGTTGATTATTTTCTAAATATTCTAAATGGAAAAGCAGTTAAGCTTAGACCTCGGATGTCTGATCACCTATTAAATAATATACGCAAGAGAAATAAAATATGCCAGCTTGCAAGGAAAAATCCAACTGACAAGAGGCTTGCTAACTATAGTCGCAAACTATGTGACAACATTAATGCCAAAATATGTCAGAGTAAAAAAGCAGTACTACGTTGAACAGTTTAATTCAAATGTCACTAATGCCCGGTAAACTAGAAGTCAATAAATGAATTGATACATGGGCCCCCAAGTCTGCTGAAATTAAAGAATTAAATTGTAAGTCGGGTGCTGTTATTTCTGATACAAGTGCCATTGCAATCGAGTTTAACAACTTTTTGTGCGAGTAGGTGAATCCACTTCGACTGTTACTTTGGATGAGTCGGTAAAACATGGACTGGTGAAGAAAACTACGATACGCCGAGAAGCTTTTATTTTTCCTAGATCTAACCGGACGAATTATATGCAATTATCCATTCGCTTAAAAATAATTTACCGCCTAGATTATATGGTGTTTAGAATGTATTAGTTAAGAAAATGGTCATCATGAATCTAAGTGTATATACAGGGATTTTTCCGTTAGCTCTAAAGCGAAAAAAATGATAAATCGAGTAAAGGCAACTACAGACCAATATCGCTTTTTTCCATTTTTTTCCAAATTCTTTGAAAAGGCCATGAAAAGTAGGATGGTACATTTTCTGAATAAACATAATTTAATGTCTCCGCTGCAATTCGGGTTTAGGAAAGATAAGAACACGTAGCAAGCTATTTTAACAGTTCTGGAACAAATAAGTGGCAGAATTTATTTAGGACTGAAGTCATATGGTCTGTTTGTCGATATGACTAAAGCTTTTGATATGATGATATGATGAGCTTTTGAAATGTACTATAGCTGGTTTTGTAGTTACCTGTCTGATCGGTCATAAGTAGTGCGTGTTAATCACTAACTAAGCGGAGAATTGCTAATTACAGCAGGAGTTCCTCAAAGATCGGTGTTGGGACCCCTGTTATTCCTTGTTTACGTGAACGGATCCGACGCTCTTCTGCAGACTCCCTCACCGTTTTCACTGACGACTTTTCGTTTGTGTACTCTGGTTCAAGCAAACAGGTTAACATATCAGGGATCGCACACTATTTAGATTTATTAGCGGAATGGCTTAAAGCTCACAACTTACTTTTGGAGACTACCTGATGCTCTTTATTTCCATGGTTTTGGCTGTAACAAATCTCAGACTTGTACTTCGACTGGCTGTTTTAAGTTTAGTGTAGTAAATGAAATTAGTTATTTAGGTATTTTGATTGATGCAATTCTAAACTGGAAGGCCCGCATTGAAGGCTTGAAACATTAACTCTTTTGTCCATTATCCCTTTGTAGGTTAGTTTATTATGCCCTAGTTGATTCTATTCTTCTTTACGGGCTGCGCGTTGGAAGAGTGCCTATAAAATATTAGTGAATTCGCTTTTGATTCCACAGAAATATATTATCCGGTTATTGACTTTTCACGATCAGCTATCTGCTTCTTGGTCCATCTTTCGAGCTCTAGACATCCTGCCATTGAGACACATGTTTGTCTTCAAGGTCTTTAAAATTTGCTATATTATGAGAAGAAATAACTTTGTCACTTGTTGTGCTTACGGTCTTTGATTGAACTCGCAATACAGAAAACATATCCTTTTTCGTAGACATTTCTTCAATGTGGTTTCACCCACCATCTTCAATAATTTTCCGATTGAAATCAGAATGTCTAGGAGCTTCTCTGTTTTCTCTAAAGCTGCTGTGTGCTTTTAATCTAATTTTATTGTTATGATTATAATTTTAGTTAATAAGGAATCATTGTGCCCGGCACGAGCTCTAAGAACCAAAAAAAATATTAATGAGTAGCTGTGGATTTTTTAAATTTTCATTCATTAAATTCAATTTTTTTACAAAATTGCAAAGAAATCTAATGCATTCGTTTATGCGCATTTGCATATTTTCACCGAAAAATTTTAAAGCGTATCAAGGAATGAAATAAAAATGCTTCGTCCCACCTCCCTTATTTTGAATAACTTTAAAAATTCGTTTTGGCAATGACTGCCAAAGATGTGGGAGCACATTGGGACTGATTTCATCCCTGGCATTGCTTGATACACTGCTTAAGATCATTTACTGCCGAAAATTGCCAAAGAATCTCAATGGGGTTGCAGTCTGGGCTACAAGCTGGCCACCCTAGTATTGGAACATTTCTGCACTCAAACCAATCCTTAGATGCCTGTGAAACGTGGATCACAGCGTTGTCCTGTTGAATTACGAACTCACTAATAATATGTATTTATATATATTTAATAATATTTATATATCAATAAATGGAATCAAAACATTTTTCAGCAGCTCAGAATATTTTGTTGAGTTCATTCTGGTAGTTATCCAGCAAATGCGTGTCTTAAAATTTCCTGAAAACGCTCCCCAAACCATAACAGTCCCACCACCAAAATTTATCTCTGACCGAATAATAGTGTGATTGCGTAGATAATGCCAATAACAACTGTAGCAGTCTGATCCGTCTAAATTATTTTTTTTAATCAGAAAAAATCACTGGGCCTCATTCTTTTATCCAATGCATGTACTGGGGCAAACTTCAAACGGCGTTCCGTATGTGTGGTTGTTAGACAGGGTTTCGATTTAGGCTTGATCCATTTAATGGTTTTTATTGTCCTCAGGTTTTTGACTACCGATCAAGTTTTGCAATTATTTGGCTACAAAATAATTTAGTGAGCTTTGAATTTGTTCGTGTGGGCTTTTTGATACCATAAGTTTTTGGATGTTTTTTAACAATTTCTGATCAATCCCTAATATCTTTTGATTTCCTTTTCAAACGTTTTTCGTTACCCATCTCTTCAAAAGCGTCTTATGTTATATTTAATTTGTGTTATAGTTTAAAAGTAAAAACTTACTGAGAGATTGCAAAAATTAAATATTATCGAAACAAATGAATTTATATGAAAAATATTTTTTTTTGTAACTGCGTATAAAGGTATGCAACACCAAAAATCGACACTCTCCCTATAAACAATATTTCACAACTGAAACCAAACAATAGATGTAAATAAACACAATTTATCCTGTTACTTCTGTCACTACTACAATATTTGAATGTATGTATCACAAGTATTGGAAGTTGGAATTGAAATGGAAAAATTTGACTTTTAAGAGAAATAATACAGTGCGTATAGACAAACCACTGTATATGTTCTTGTAAATTGGTTAAATTAAAGTTGGTAATGAATGTAGAAGTGTAGACTGTTTCGTTCTGAATCGATAAAGAAGTGGCGGGTATTGATATATTGAGCATTTATCTTAATTTTGTTAGGCCTAATCTGGAAATTATACTCAACTTTTATGTTAATTTTTTTTTTTTTTTTGGATGATGGGGAAACCCCTCTTGGACGTTGTGTTGGACTCTCACCAATATAAAGTCCCTCCTCTCCTCTGGGTAACCGGAAGGAACTGCCCGTTCTCTTATGTGTAAGCTGAAGAGTGGCCGCAGACAGATTTAAGTATAAAGACAGTCAGTAAATTTTTCGAAAACACTTTTCAGATTACCCACCACTTACCATTTGGAATGCTAAAAATGGTTTCTATAATTCATTTTACTTTATAAAAATAAATTCGTTTGCAATATGGCCACCGTGCCACTATTTTACGGAGTTCAGCACTGCGTCTCTGAATCCTAGCATCAATAGATAGAAATTTGTTTGTAGTAGTGTAAGCGGATTTAAATAGCAAAATTTAAAACAAATTTCGAAAAAAAATTTGTTCCAGGATTAAAGAACACTAAAATGGAGACGGGTGGGTAGCGTCATATACACCCGCATACTATACATATTTTCTATTCCTAGAACCAAATTATATGCTTTGCTCTCATAATTATTATGTCTATGTACTACATATATAATGATAATAATAAAACAGCAGATAATTTCTATTGTAATTTTCCAGATAGCAAAAACAAAAAAATCCAGCAAATTTCTAAAATAAATAAACTTTTGTGCTTTTATCCTAACAAAAAAAAAAAATATTAAAACTTCTATTTCTGTAAAATTATTTGTGTTCATTTTGCTATATATAATTAAAATAACAGATTAAAAAATATTTTGTTATAAAAATATTAAATTAGATACTGAAAATTTTTAATGTTAATGACAATATTATAAAAATATAAAGATAAAAAGTTTTCTTTTTTTGTGTATGTGTGTTTATGTTCCTATATTTTATCATAAGGAAGATTTTTTGTGGAAAGCTTTTTTCTGCATGTTTTCAATTTTTACTGTTTCTAATTACTATCTAAGTATATGTATGTACATACGATATGAGTACATATGATGATGTTACCAAATTTTTTTTTGTTATTTTTTATCGTATGCCAGATTAATTATGCGGGATGTCAGTTGGTGTGAATTGGCGTGACAAAATTTTTAATTAAACGAGTATGTCAAAAATGTTATGAAAAGGCAAAAAAATTATACATCTGGGCGATGAAGTAAGAGATTAATTATTTTTAATTACTTAATCAGTTGTGCACTTGAACTTCCATTTGATGATTGTTCTTGTGATTCATTCATGCGTATACGAGTGGTAAATAGAAACAAAATTCTCATAATTGAAATTCCGGATATTAAAGATAAATAAGATCCACGCAATATGCATAATGTTAAACTTGGCCTAAAAACTATATATAAAATATATGTTGATATACGCATTTTGATTAATGAATGAAAATTTAACAAAAATATTTATAAATAGGAAAATTAAATTATTTCAAATCACGAACGAAGCTTTTACTAGACTAAAAGCTTTTTTATATGTGAGTTATAAACATATTTCATAATTATTGTTTAATGGCTTTAAAGCATACGATGCATGTGAATTCATGTTCATACATATAAATTTTATAAGTAGAATTTGTAATTAGAATTTGACTGTATTTTGAAAAAAAAAAACTTTCGTAACATTGCAAATTAGGTGTAATTACAGCACTTTAGATATATCGTACGTTTGTTATGCATTTAATGATTTTAAAAAAGGTTTGGGAATTTATAATATTAATTGAAAAGTGCAAAATATAATGTGGTACTCTTTTCATATTTTTGTGAAATTAGTAATCAAATAAAAATGAATTCAGCTCAAAAACTCAACTCAAGATAATTTCGTAAAGTGGCTGAAGTCACAAAATGATAAGAATCCGCATTTATCATAAATTCCTAATCAAATCTGCAACAATCTATTTATGTACGATAATTAGTGTATTATTACAGAACTGCCCTGTCAAATCCGGTTCGTATCACAGGATTGTGAATATCGTTATAGCATTTGACGGTTACAATACCAATTCTTGTAATTTATTCCGCTTCCGGAATATTCTCGAAAAAAATTCACTCGATCGATTTTAACTTGTTAGGCCACCATTAGGAACATCTACTGATTTGTAAAAGTAAAAATTTAATTATTTATAGTAGAAAAACAGCAAAATAGGAAAAAAAGAAGGAGAGACACAAATAGGCAATAAAAATTAATCTATTGATCGTCCCAACCATCTGTTGTTAAGACGGAAAAATTAATAATAAAATAGGGGAGGAGGATAGCAGGTAAGCGATTAGTTATCACCTGAGTAACCAAATTAAAGGTTTATTCAAGTACATTTAATTACCCGAGTATTGTGTTACTACCACTGGAATACTCCAGAAATATTTCCACAATAATTTTCCCAATATCCACTAGTCACAAAAACACAGCAATAAATAATTTGCACAATTATTTATTAACTTACTATTTACACCATTTACAATTTTTAATTACACCACTATTTTCACTTAACACCACTTATTATTTTCCGCTACTCACTTTCGCTTTTAATCTTTCGTATCGAATCTCCCAAATAACTAAAGCCAACTAAAATACTGACAAACGAGTTCATACAGTAGAGTATCACCACAGAAGGTGCTACGAACAGCACTGAAATGGTTGCTATACTTAGAAAAGTAAATAATTACTGCGTCCGCAAAATAACTAAGATTTATCAGCCAACGATAAGAAGTTCAGCTCTTCCAGGTCCAAATGAGATGGCGTGTTCTTACTGAGCCTGAAACGACAAATTTTGTTTTCATCGTCAATAAGGAGCCCTACGCTTGGTTCTATGCGGAAGACAACAATATCTGGGCGGACGTTATCTTCCTAAAGTGATAGTCTCAATGTTGATTCCATCAATATCGACCTGATTTTCTGTTCTGCAAGGTTCTCTGTTACAAAAGAGAGATAAAACGCTAATCGATTGTACAAGGTTGACCAGGTATTCTTTGTTTTCATACCGAGAAAACCTAGTTTAGAGTCAGTTCAGGGCCATTATTGGTATTATTTTATTATCCTGGACTACAGTATGTCATTCATGCTCAAAAGAAGGTACTATACCAAACTACTTTCGTATTAATAAAATATGCCGCTTGCTGCACACCATTCGGAAATAATTTTGTATCATCCTTGTGATTGTGTTGTTCCTGGATTGAACTCCGATTTAGTATCATTTGTGGATTAGTCCAGATCTGCTGATATTGCGACGAACTTGATTACCCTCGATTCTCCAAATTTGAGCTTAAAGCTGATTTTTTACAGCAACCTTTGTTCTTTACAAATCATTTTTTCCACAACCTTCGGAGGAGCTTACGAATTTAGTATGTTGTTAGTAAAGTATTCGACAAACCAATAGAATTAGACAGATCAAACTAAAACCGCATTTTCCATCCGATTTTGAAATTTTAATGGATGCTTACGTGACGCAACATATAACCAATACTATACATCTCTTTCATTAATGAACCGGTCATTGTTAAAAATAATCAACGGAGAGAAGATGGCTGATCCAAATCCACCAAATATTATTATGTTTTGGTCGAAATTGACCAATTCTGGTCCCTGTTATCTGAGGGACAATTAAGTGAGTAAAACAAAGTTACAGAGCAGAGGAGTAACTAGGTTGGATTCTTTCCGGAATATTTACCGCTTACCAAACTATTTCTGTCTTATATTTAAGTTATGAGATGAATATTAAAAAGGGGTTGCGCAAATCGGTGCCATGAATACATACCTTTAATTTTTAATCCATCACATAACAAGTTTGCTGTTTTCCTTCTTCATCATGGCATCCTGAAATAATCGAGAGCCACCAAAAAATTAAGGGTTGTGTTTGATGTGTTAGCAACTACATCGCATTAAATAAAATTTTGGAAGTGGGTCCCACGATTTTCGTCGAATCGATTGTATAAAACTCTAGTGAGCTTCGAACGCATCCAGTCACAGTCATATCGAACGATGAAAAAATGTACCGTCAAATCTTGGTAGAAAGTGGGAATCTAATTGATCAGATTTTCTCAAAGCTATTAACAATACTGAAACCAATGACCAGTCGCCAATTGATTTATATCGGATAGAGGCAACTCAGGTTTTAGGTTTGCAATGGTCATCGGAAGACGATTCATGTACGTACCAAATTCAATTATGAATGGCCATCATCTACAAAACGCAAGATGTTGGCTGAATTCTGCAGAATATTCGATCCATTGGGTTTAATTGCACCTTATGTTATACGGATTAAAATAATGTTCCATCAGTTTTAGCGTCTTAAATTAGCTTGGGGTAAGTCCTTACCGCAGGAAATACCGGATATTCCGAAAATCAAGATTTCAGAATGGATATAGGTTCCATAAATAGTAACACCCTAATCCACGGATTTTCGGTTCGGTTCAAAGGTTCGCGCGCTAATACGATATCACCAGCGCCGCTTGAACTGTGTGGCACCTTATTACTTATGAGATTGATGAAACATTTCGATTTGATTTTGGAAATACCAAGGAAGAATATGTTAGTATGGGCGGATTCAGGCATAGTGTTATGCTGGTTATCTGCTACTCAAAACGGTGGAAACTTCTTCCCCAGATGCTAAGTATCACGTTTTGCGCACCCATGACGTCTGTCCTTATGTTGGCATGTATCAGCTCAAACACTCAACTTAAGAATATTTCATACCAGTCCGTGTTGAATGGGTGCTTCAGATTTGACGCCTTGGGCACTTGATGATTTGCACTCCGGGGACAAATCTAGAGATGCTTTTTTGAAAATGTAGTTTCCTTCAGATAACTTCCTAACAATATTTCGGTAAATTTCTACTTTTTTCATAATAACTTGGACAAATTTTAACCGTTTTCTATCATATTTGGTTCAGGACTGTTTTTTAACAATATTGCCAATAATTATCGATATTAAATAGCATGACTCATGAAAATTCCAGAATGAAAGTTCATTCAAATGTTATTTTAATTTTTTTTTTTTAGAAATTTAATTGTTGTGGTGGCTTTCCAAGAGTTCCGCACTCTTTCATATGGCCTCACTTTTGATTGATGTTGCAGAGTTATTAAAAATGTATTGCATCCTTGGTTGGATAAAATTATCATTTGTTATACGAAGTATAATCGTCGTTTGGTACATTTGAAGTGGTTGGACTGCTTTTTACTGCTGTTATCCTTTCCAGTTTAATTTCAACTTTCGTGAAGTTTCGAGGGTAACCAGTAGAGCTTTCTACTGTTGGTTCGATTCGAACTTGAACATTTTCTCCAGCCCTTAAGTTTTTAAAAACTTTTGTTTTCTGCTCAACATAAACTTTTTGATGTTCTCGAAGTTTTGTCAACTCTGCTTGAACTCTTGAATTGGTTTCCACTAATCAACGCTTAATGAGTGGAAAAACGAGATAAACCATACCGATTTATACACCAATATTAACATCGAAAAATGTTGAACTTGACATTGTTCAGTATTAAGGTAATTATGTGCGATGTTCGTACTGACAAATTGACAACAATAACAATAACCAATGTTCTTGTGCTTGGAAATATAAAAACTTTACTCCGGCTATTTCAAATGGTAGGCTGGGAACTTCCTTCAACATCACTGCTCTTTAGGTTTTAATGGTAGCATATGCCGCATAAATGTTACATTTTCGAATATATATTCGACGATATCTGAACTAATTCCTTTTCAGTAAATGTTTTCGTTGGAAAATATGAGTCATTTTGCTCGCCAAAATGCTCAGTACTGTTTGAGCCTTAGGAATTAGTATCTCTCTTCCTTTAAACAACTGCGCCATAGTATATGAGATTCTTTTCAGTATCAATTAAATTAAACTTTTGAGTTTTATGCCTTCTTTTGTTGCAGAAATCTTGTCTCCTATAGCACATTATTTGACTTGTTTAACACGATATGAACACGCAACTTTTCTTCATCAAAAACTTGTTCATTTTTATAAAATAATCTGCCTAAATTTCAGAAAACCAGCAAGGTCCACTCTTGTTAAAGATTTAGTCTAGGAAAAATTTGAAAATCTCCTAAGGAAGCTGCCATTTCTGGTACACAGATATCCATTACATCTCGGATAGTCCTGTCAATTTATGGAAAAAGCTTTAGTATGAAACATTGTTTTATTCCGAATAGTCTGCTTTGTATGTAGAGATCCTGAATGTTTGTGAAATAAAGTTTTTCTCAAAATTCGTCATTTCTGGTAAAATTTAAAACATGATCTGAACTAATTTTGTAATAAATTTAATTTACAATCTTTTAATTTCAATCGTTTTTTCATCTGTAGTATACTTTTCAAAATATTTGCAAAAAACGGGAAACGGGTGGGCTGTGCGGGACCAAAATTTTAATGAATACTAGTTTCGTGAAAACTAATCTGGACCGGTATTCTTGCAAAATTAATTAAAATAGTGAACATTACTTAATGGAAACACCTATTCCTAGAGCTGTAAGCTCTTATATAGGTGCCTTAGGACAAAAATTGCATAAGTTTTACTTATACAACTTTTGAGTACTAAACTCAGTGCTCCCACAGTTTTTTCCGAAAAATTTATGTTAGATTGGGTTTATTATTTAAGTTATTATCGCCGGTCTGATTTTATTTTCAATTTATCTGAAATCCTCAGAACTAGCTTCAAGTTTGTATTAGACGTTTTGGCCCAGCCAGACGTATTTAATTTTAAAAAATTAACTGATAAATCACCGTGATAGAATGAAAAGTTTCGTCATTTTTTCAGTACTATCATACATATCGTTGCGCTTGGAATTGTTGTTTCAAGATATACTAAAACAGATTTGTGGACTTCTCATGCTTTAAGATGAAAGGAACAGTTAATCTGAAGAGAGAAGGTTAATGGAATGGCAAAACGCTTAGAATCGACGATCATATCGGACTACATAATTTAGATGTAAATGGTTTGCACTTTTTGAAATAAACTCGAGAATTCATTATAAATGTTAAGAAATTAAGTGGATAGTCTAGTTCAGACTTCGTTGTTTTAAATAAAAATAGACTAGCCCGATTGCATTACTGGACATTAGTGGTAACCATATGAAAAACAAAATGTCACTTTAAGGATTGGGCGCAAATCTTATTTTAAAGTTATAGTACAAATGCTCCAATAGCAATACTTTGGATTAATATTTTTAGTACATATAATATATTTGAAATATTAGAAAAAATCATTCCAGCTGACGCGGTATACCTGCCTAATGGTAAACCTACTCGCAAATAGTCTGATAAAACTGTCCAATAAATTTTGGATACAGCTTTGTAGGAATGGTTTTTATTGGCATTATTCAATGTTTTGCAAATTTGGAAGCAAATATTTTTCGAAATGAAAAAGTATAATCTAATCCACTCTATCGTTTCCAAAATTCTTTTTAGTTGAATTTGGCTGGCTGACCATGAATACACTGGGAATAATATTTTCATTGAATTTCCATTGAACGAAAAATAATTCCCCATTCGCTTCGAAAGTATTTACACCAAATCAGTAGATAAGGATAAATAATTTTGAACGAAACGAAATTTTACTAAATTTTCTTAATGTTATAACTCTGTGTACACCTGCATTGGTCAATTTTTATTGCAAGCTTTAATATTATGAATGTCGACATGTTTACCCATATATGTTTACCCATATATGTTCATATAAGCATAGAGTTGTTCTAAATATAAATTGTTGTTAAGCGTTAAGAAAAACTAAAACTACTCCAGGTACATATGCAGGAGCTAAACCACCTGTTATTGAACCATAAAACTTTGAAACTACTTTGTAATTCTATAGGTACGTAGTGCTAATCCGTTTCACAAACAAATGTTAAATCCAAATCCATTAAAACCTGTATCAGTACACGAAAGATTTTATGATGATGCGCTCTTAAATGTGCTACGAGAACGACTATAATACAACGTAAAAGTAACAAAACAAGAAAATAGAGATTTTCCACATTTTCCAATCATGACAAATAAATAACAAAACCGTAGAAAAAAGTTTAAAAATAAAAGAATATCTCGCGCAAAGTAAACAACGAGACAATTTTTTACGTTTGTGGTTCTAGATTAGCACGTGTACTTTTCTCATAATCTTAAAGCAGCACAGTTCTATATACTATACTTATATATGTATATATAAACACATAGATGATATTCTTACAAAGTAAATAAAAAAAACTCCATGATAATACCGGAATGATAATAAAAATTAATTTTCCATAATCTTTGTTTATCTCGAATGAAATTTTTAATGAAAATTTTGTGTTTATTTCCCAGTGCTCGTATTATTATTATTATTGTTGTTGTTTCCACTAAAAAAACGTAAAATCTAAATAATAAACACTTTGTTTTTCACGATTTTATACCTTGCGCGCCCCACCTCACATCTCACGTGTGCTTTGCATTATTGTGGTGGAGTACTTATTACGCTTTCAAACTAAATAATATCCATGAAACTTAACACACTTCGCCTCCACACCCAACACATTCAACCAAATTAAAGATTAGAAATAAACAAACGAATCCGTTATTTACCTTTTTCCCGGTTATACACCTCCTAAAAAAGTTTATGTATAAGAAAATTTTCGTAATAAATCAAAAAACGCAAATGAAAAACTTTTTAATTTTCTTTTCTACCTTTTTGGGATTTAATACCGCAGAATTAAATTTTTTTTTTTTTGTGGCTCAGGTTCGGAAAAATTGTATTTTGACGTTTTGGTTTTTCAATTTTTCATTTAAAAAAAAATACGAGCATGTATTACGAAAACCATATATACTTTGTTTGTTTGATCAAAACCGCGGCACAATTATACATATACGAGTACCACACGTTTGTGGTTTATTTGAACATTTGGCAAATCGTGTGGTTTTGGATTTTTTGAAAGTGAAGGTTGCCTAGAAATTGGCACAATTACTGATATACGAAATTTAAAATTGGCCTAGCAAGAGTTAATTAAAAAATATCTGCTTTGAATTTATTTTAACACTTTCAAGTTAAGATAATCATATTTACCTCGCGAGGTGATAAAATATCTCCATGGAGATTCTGTGCGTATTGGCGTGCGTGAAATTATTCCAGTATTTCATCCCAACAAAATGAAAAATGTTCATTAGGCAATACTAGTTATATCCCATCCCAGGTCACAAAATATGATAACAGATGATTTAAAGTGTATATACTTCAAATATCTTTCATAAAATTATGAAAGCCAGCCGTATGCTGAGGTTGGCACTAAAGCCCATTTTAAATATTAAATTAAACTATTAAATTAAATCAATAATTCATACATGAACTTAATGGGCTATTCACATATGGGTCTATTGGGCTAATCTCAACATGTTTGGTCGTGTGATTTTTTTTGTAGATTGAGGTATCACGAGATTGTACTGAAATCAGAAGAGATCTAAGACGACATTTTAGGTTCCGGGAACCATTAAATAAATCTGAATTTTGTTCTTAAAAATGATTCATTTCAACCATTAATTTAAATCTATAATGTATATTTTATTTAAAATGGGCTTTAGCGCCAACCTCAACACACGGCTGGCTTTCATAATTTTATGAAAGATATTTGAAGTATAGACACTTTAAATCATCTATTATCATATTTTGTGACATTTTAAAATTTTCTGGGATGCATTTAAAAATCCTGGGATGAAATATAACTAGTATTGCCTGATGAACATTTTTTTATTTTTCTGGGATGAAATACTGGGATAATTTCACGCACTTTGAACGAAACGGCAAAGCTTTAAAGATTGGTTTGTCAAAGGTCAATGCCAGTTTATGTTGAAATGTGTCTATAAAATTTAATATCGTTAGCATATACAGAAATAATTAAATAAGTACCGCATTCAACGTTACTTACGGCCAACATAAATAAAATACGAATTCAGCTAAATTATAGGATCGTGGATCGACCCCTTAAAAACCATGCTGGAAAATCAAATTTGAATTTAAAGATAGGTTTGCAAATGGTCTGTAGTTGGAAATATAGTAGATTGAATTCTTGTGAATCGGAATAATGCCGTTCCACATATTTGGGAAAATTCTACTTGAGACCGATTTTTAAAAATGGTTTTAAGGACTTGTATCAATTATCAATAAATTCTTTTAGGAAAATTGAAAGTAAATCATTCAGACCGGGCGAGAAATCGTGTTTAATCTTTCTTAGGAAAACATTCGTTATATTTTAAAGTTGATGAGCACCAGTTGGATTGCTATTTAAAATTAATAAGTTTTCAGAATTTCTTGTATTGTGACCTAGATTGATGTATTGTATTGTGACCTAGATGAATTGTGTCCTAGATTGATCAGAAAGATTAAATTCATCGTGAGCCAAATATCTTAATTCTTAGTTACTTAATTGTAACATACAAATTATAGAGAATACAAATTATAGAACTGTCGAGGTTCTCATATACTGCTATGAACACACCTCGACTAAGCGGCTCTTAATTTATTAAATTCATAAAATACTCATTGGTATGGAAATCACTATTGAAATTATTTTATAGGAAGTTAAATGGTGGAAGAAAGTTCTTGAGATCTCATATTTACATCGTGACTTTTGGTTCGGAGCAAAAGCAGAATTTCGCCACGAGCTCAGTGACATAAATAAATCGAAAAAGGCTTTAGGAAGAATCATATTTGAAATTTAGGTCCTGTAGTTGCAGCTTCGAGCCTTGAACGAAGGTTTTGCTTATCATTGGGAGTTGTTCTATGCTGCGGGTATGCTCTACCAAATTTTGAAATACGGGGCTGGTGTAAAGTGCTAGATAACTTGATTATTAAGTTTGACGTCATTACCTATAAAAATTCTGCGATATCAAGTCGTTATCGTTGAAGTTATTGCTGGATCTTGTTGCCTCGCATCCGAAAACCATCCAAAATTTTGAAACCGTTTTTGAAATTTGATCATTTTTACTTTTAAGATTAGTAAGTATTTAACATTCACTTCAAAGTTGTCGAAATATTTGATAATTTTGTGATTATCAAATACGTGTTTCAAAGTATTTCCCCAACTTTACAATACAAGGACGGAATCATGAAATACGATTTAAAGGAAAATTTAAACGGATTAAAAATTATCTTCAAACTTTTTCTATTATTTCTATTAAAATTAGTCTTAGTGGATGTGGGGGTGACGCATAAATGCAATTTCGATGTATTTGCTCGATAATGAAGAAATAATCGAATACAATGTTTCGTTAAATTTTCAGTTATTTGTTTAATTGTTTACTTTCAATACGGATTCTTAGCCGATAAAGGGCTATCTGCATTTTTCTCAAACCAACCAGCAGTCGCAGCTGCTATTTTAATTCTGTGATGATTTTGAGAGATCTCATTCTGTCGATAGTAATTGTGGCCCCGGAAAAAATTCACCCTGTTGTATTAAAAGAGTTTTCTTGTTTTTTGGTTCAACCGCTGACGCACCTCTTTAATTTGGATTTATTGAATGGAAAATTTCGTTTAGTTTGGAAATCGATTCATTACGCCAATTTTCATAAGTGGACGGGCAAAAGATACCGTAAATTATTTCAATCAATGGTCAATTAGCTTTTTCTTATTTAAAAATTATATCTCTGTTAACCAGCATGGGTTTTACCCTGGACGGTTAACTATCACAAATCTTGTTTTGTTCAAAAATTTTATGGCTTTGGTGGTGATAGTGTTGAGGTAGTATTTACAGGTTTTAATAAAGCATTCGATAAAATTTATCATATCTTAGTTATAAAGAAGCAAGACAGCTCCAGTGTTATGTCCTACCGTTAAAGTGGATTTAGTAATATTTGACGAATCGGACTCAAAAGGTTTTCTTAAATAACATTTTATCTAGAGGTATAAAAGTTTTGTCTGGCGTCCCACAATACCACCTCACAATGATTGGAACGATACTTCGCTAACGAAACGTGATAATGGATATTTCGCAAGTGATGGCCATTTTCTGTTCATTATTGTGGCCAGGATTACAATTTGAATTTTGTTTTTTACTTCAGATATGTCGCTGGTTTATTGACATACATTCTTTTTTTTCAAATGAATCCAAAGAAAATAGTCAGAAGTGGTTAAATCTGGTGAACGCGGCGGTCACTTGAAATTGCTTCGTAGCGAAATGTCTGAACAATCTTAATGTAGCAGAAATTCTCTGTACGGACCTTCGCGATAGCCTCAGTTTCTACACACTATAGAGTACATAATGAATGTTATCACTCGTGCGTGCCGTACGTCGTCTTGAGGAACCTGGAAGGATTCTTACGTCACCTTATTGGTGGAAATTTGAAACCCGACGGTTTATTGTTGGTCTAGATGGTACAGAACGCACATTAAAATACCGTTGCTATGCACGCGACGTCAAAATAAGTGACCGTTGGTTCTCATAATGAAATTAAATTATTTTAATTCGTGGTTCTGTTGTGTCCAATTTTCCAAGTCTTCTTTACAAAATTCTGATAATAAAAATAAAAAAAACATACTAAAATTAAACATTAAACAGTTTTCCTGATTTTTATGTATTTTACGTATACAACTATTGAAGCTTTGTTTTAATGGCATTTGTTCGGTAAATCTGATCAGTATGACTAATATCTCAAAATTACACTAAATTTTACAAATATTTTGAAAATATGCAAAAAAGAGAGCTTACACGAGCTTTTATGGCTGCCTGCATTTTATTTTATGATATTATTACTGACTCAAGATATTTTAAATCATCCACATTATGAAAATTATGATTGTGGATTACGATATTTGCTATAGTGATCCTCCAATGTGTTATGTGAGTTTTGTGTTACTGCTGTTCACTTTCTAATCTAGTCTTTGGCCAGGCTGCGACAAGGTTACGTATTCAATAATTTTACTCGCAACGATTTTCCAGAATTATCCTCATGGTGAAGTACGGGTTAGTAGTTGATCGGTTGGGACGAAAACCACATTGACAGTCGCCAAAAATATGTTCGGCAATTGGGATGAGTTTGGCAAGTACAACATTAGCCAACACTCAGTGCTCAATAAAGCTATGCCACAAAGTTTTCACACTTTAAAATGCCGACAAAACTAGGTGCGCCTTCTCAGTTTCTACTAAATACTGCTTCTACTTCCTCTACTGTGAGATATTCGACAAAGACCTCCGCAGCCGGGTGAGTGGGCAGTCGATCTAATAGGAGTTATTTGGTCAGTCCAATTTAGCATATTTTGGAAGTCATCAACCTGCGAGAATCTGGTAACCCTATATCTGTTTGTTTCATAAGAATATTGATTTTAGACTTTCCCTCCATAATATAATTTACAAGTGGATTTCATTTTTCTATATCACTGCTTTTAAGTTCTTTATTTCAATGACTCTCGTATTTTGTGACAGGGCGCATATTCTTGAAATTCAGTCGAATAAAAACGTCGACGATTTTCTACTAAAATACGTCAACCCAAATCGAAAATTTTCGATTAAAAAACAATTTTCTACTAGTATACGAGTATTGTATTCGTAAAACCAGTGAGTTTCATTTTCGCATACCTTTTTCTGTCAAGTCACATAAAACAAAGAGTATGGCATATCTCTAAACAACAAAACGAAGCCCTAATTGACTTTATAGATACAAATTAGGCTTTAATAACATATGATAACGCACAACTAATATCAAAAAACTCCAAATTTTTCGACATACACAACCATAATCACCACACACGATGAGAAGTTGGCCACGATAGGGGTAGAACATAAAAAATTCAATTAGTTTCAAAAATACGGGGAAATATAGTCACCGAATTTTTGATAGAGTTTTTTAATCGAAAAAATATGCGCTCAGGTAACTTCGAAATTCATCAATATCACATTCTTCTTTAGATATAAATTTCTATCGCCTTTCTATTGAGCTCAGACCAATCACTTCTCTCTTGTTTTAGACTAGTTTAGATAACTTTGCTGGGAATTGCAAAGTATTAAGTTTAAGTTAAAGTTAAACTTCCCTCGCATATATTGTACATCTGCATGAGTATCCCGCACTTCCCTCCGGGTAATATAGAATTCCGGACTTCAAATATTTGGAATTTGCCAAGAATTTTTAACTTCGTTAAACAATTATCAGTCAAAAAATAAAAAAAAAATATAAATTAAAACTTATCTAATCGGTTAAAGAAAAATGAAATGTTCATAACTTATTGTAAATATGCCTGGACACATAATTTCAGTTGATTACATGTTAATCATCACTTCACAATCATCTTCACTTCAACATCATACTGTTTCTTTGTCAAGCCGTCAGCAAGTGTTGTTTAGACGGCCAAAACATTTCGTGTTTTTTCTTTAAAACCGAGAAATAAATTATTTTATTAAAATTAAATTCAATGTACAAAAATTTCTCAATCTAAGAAAATCAAATTTAATATCTAGAAAATTTGGTTCAAATTAAGAATGTATGGTTTTAAATTTAGAATTTTTTTTCTAACATGCTCGAATTTGGTTTTTATTTGCGCTTTATTGCGTTTATTCATAGGAGCAAAAGTTGGGGTTCTATCGTACGGGTACGAAGAAACAATTTTGAGCAAAAGAATAAGTTATCTTTAAATCGTTAATGCTTTATACCATTTCCTACGTTCATTCCCATTATTCCATTACGTTATACCAAACTCAAGTCGAACAACTCATCATTTAGCACATTACCCACTTACATTTAATTAACTCGTCACAATTCTTTTATACAAAAATTATTATTTTCATTTTTTGCTTTATTTTAAATAGCAAATTCTACGTGAAATCTTTTTACAATTCCAAATCCTGCTTTTTATATGTGCGAGAGTTATACCGTAGAACACAGACAATTGAACAAGATGGGTTGTAAAAGCATTCTCGTATATATACCTAAAACGTTCGTGCATAGCACTGTATTGTATACAAGAATTTTTGTTGAATTACTGTACAAAAACATTGAGAATTATCACGTACTTTTGCTCCGTACATAACATGACACTTTAACCTATTTCGTTTCTATTGTGTTAATGGCATAGGAAAGAAAAAAGATAAGTGTTTCATCCGAATGACACCGTTGGTGATTAATTATGTTACTCGACTCGGTATATATTCTCGTATTGACACAGTTAAACTTATAATGCCTCGAAGGAAAATTTAATTTTCCCATTTCCGTTATATATTCAGTCGCATCAGTATAGAGCGACATAGTATTAACTAAAATTAAATAATTTGATTAAAGTTTTTTATATACTTTTTTTTTAAGTTCGACAGGGTGTCTTTCTACATCCCTCTCCGTTTTCTGCAGGAACATGAGAAAATACATTTTATTGTTGTCATAATTCAAAATCAGTTAGTATTTTGCACGTACTGGTACAGCAAGAAGAAAATTATTAAGATTTTCTATTTAGAATAATAATTTTTATCATCACACGACGACACAATGATAAAGTTTTACTCGTCGTCTTTTACCTCTTCTTCTTCGTTTTTGTTTCGATGAGGATGTGTCGACGTCGGTTAAAGAAAATTATCACGTCTCATAAGTAAATTGAAGTTATTCGACATAAAATTTTTGTTTTTTTTTTGCTTTCGTGTTTTATTGAATAATTATTATCGAGAAAAGTTTCAATTGGCTTGATTTATATGCGGTAAGCCGGAAATGTAATTAGCCCGACATCTATATAATCGAAAACCTTGGCTCATATCAAAATGACAACGAACTGTGAATCACACCAACACTAATTTTCCACAAATTTTTTTTGTATATACCATTTATGAAGGCCACCGCACATTCCACCTAATATAATCCATCCAATTTTTGATCATTAAATAATCATTTCGATATGATTAGACCCTAAATATATAAAAAAATGTATTTATTTATGTCGGGAGTACATGGGTTCGTATTCGTATGTATTCATATGGGATCTCTGCATGACTGGTGATGCGTAATAAACCGCGCACCACCACCTACCGAAAGTTCAAATATAAAAGAGGAACATGTTTTTGTTGTAGTTGTTGTTGTTATCTTTTACATCTGGATGTATAGTGTGTGTCCGTTCGTTTAATATTATTTTTGGGATAATTCCCGGTGGTGTCATTCATATACTAAATATATAATCGACCGCAAAATATACATGTTAACTCAAAATTTTTTAATCGATGTTTTACACCAAACACGAATCTATGTTGTAATAATTTCTATATGTTACACTAAAATTAAATTTTTTGTAATACATTTTTATATTAATTTCATTTTAGATATTTTTGATTGTGCTGGCAGTTGAAACATCATGGGTACTCTCGACGGAACCAAAAATGGCCTCAACGTTGAATATACCGTTGAAGTCAACATCCTTGGGTAGTTTATATCGATCGCCGCGTGATGGTTTTGCCCGCAGTTCCGATAGTAGCAGTGCCGGATTTGGTACCGGCCGTATGGGTCGTTTCTTCGGTGATTATTTTGGCCGGGCGCCTGCTTATAATTATGCGAATCGTTATAACACAAATAATAATTATGATGATCGCAATTGGTATTATCAACCTGATCGGTATGATAATCGCTATTGGTGAGTATAACGTCCATTGTGTGATTGGTATACTAAGCTTCGGCTACACTTCTAGGTATGATGATCGATATTCAAATCGTAATGATGATCGGTATGATGCGTATAATCGTCCCAGTTACTACGATCGATATGATACGACTCGGTATCCTTCTACATATGGCGGTAGCAACTATGATTATCGTGGGAATGGATATGATAATCGCGATCCTATTTATTATGATCGTGATCGTTACAATACCGGTGATCGTTACGACTCCAGAACCTATGATCGCGATTACGAACGATACCCAACGACTTCTCGCTATAATGGGTATAGTGGATATTACGACTATAAGAATTATCGGCCTTGGGACGAAACTTACAGGTAACGTTAAGTATTTTATTAAACATATTTTTGTACCGGTTTTTTTGTGGCACACGATTTTCTTAATACAATGTAATTTTTATGTTTTCTGTATGTAAATAATGTTTGGTTTTATTTTTTTTTGTTTTTTATGTAAAAATCCAAATCTTTGGCACATTCATAACACACAATCACTTATGTAAACTTATATAGAGGAGTATCAGGTTTTGATAATTCAGGCCGCGGATACTACTTTGCAAATAATCCACGTGATTCATATCCATCACGACCACCATCACAATCACCATCCATGGGATCACCATATAGACCATCACAATCACAATCATCATATCCAGACGATCGTGATCATCGTTATAATAGCAATAGTAATAATAATCATCAAGCACCACCACGACCAATTCAATCAACGTCAAATCAAGCAAATAAACCAAATTATGACAGTAGCAGTAGTAGTGGTAGCAATTATAGTGATAATAGTAATAACAATAGTAATAATAATAATAATAACAGTAGTAATTACGACTATAATAAAAACACAAATAGTAATGACAATGATCGGCCGGATCGTGTGACGGGTGGTAATCAAAAACCATCGTATGCCGGTGGTTGGGATTACAATGAATCCGATCGGAATCGGGATAGTAATCGGCCACCGTTAAATATGCCACTACCACCACCACGAGGTCAATACTATCCGGATGACCGACGGGAAATGGAACAAACGGGGTAAGAATTAATCAAAATCAAAACATTTTTCTTCCTATATAAGTATCTCTCTATATAGTTTTCATCCTCATTTTCACTTCATTGCGCGTTGTACAAAATATTCATTTCCATTCTGTGTGTGTGTGTGTGTGTGTGTGTGTGTGTATATATGTAATAGTATGGCATCATGGCGCACTGTGTTGAAAATCCTATATACATGCTATGTATTATCTAAAGTGGAAAACAATAATGTAATCTCTTCCAGATCATTTAATTTTTAAAAAGGATACTCGAAGACAAGGAGTCGAAATATATTTTTATATTCCGATTGGACTTTTGCGGATAACAAAATACAATAAAAACAAAGCAAAAAGTTGGAAGATTAATTGAAAATCTTAGAATAATAAAACTTTTTTCCGCACAGTGCGATAAGAACACAGAAAAATTGTATTGTAGGGATAAACAATTTTCCGTTAATCATTCGATTTAAGTGTAGAACAAATTTGTTGACCAAGGTTGTGTGGCACACGGGTGGTGATTTGTTTTTTAAAGTTGATATATAAACGGAAAGATTTATAACTTTATGGTTCGGTTATTTGATATAGAGTTTATCGGTTTAACGATTTTGTAGTAAACTAATTATAGAGCGAGAACGGTTGCGACCAAAAATTTGGAAACCAGCACCATTCCACATAAAATCACTAACCATTTATTTACTATGACGGGCCACTGAAGCCTTTACGCAAAATCAAAATTAACAAAGGTTTAGCATTCTTAGCAAATTAAATTAACTTGAACGATTTAAAGAACCTGGCGCTCTGCCATGAGGGATCTAGAGTTGAATAAAATTTAAACCTAGATTAGGTCTAGGAGCTCATTGGAGCTTGTGTTCAGCTCCAGTGTATTTCAGTTGAATAAACTCAAAAATTTCGTTAGTGTAAAAATTAGAGTATAGCTCTACTAGCAATACTTTTTTAAGGTTTTTCAGCAATGACCATTTACTATCGATAGGGACACCGACAAGATATTTAAATCGAGCTGGTTTAGTAATTTTCTGAAGCAAATAGGTCAATATTAAAACGATGCTTCAAAACAATTCAAAATACCACATCCAACGGAAATATTAGCTCAGTTACTTTCTTTTTGGAACTGGTTAGCTCGCCGCCAGGTCGACGTCTCACAACAACAAATTTCTTTTGAACAAATTTCTGTTTAGTTTAGAGCTATAAGCTTTCAAATTCCTCAAAAATGTTCATGCCTTAGGCCTCTAATTCCGATAAAGCAAAAATAAAAAATATATGTATATCTTTCTCAGCGTCTGAATAACTGGATATCTGTCTGTTGTCTGTTTTGTCGCTATCATTTAAATGGTTAACAAAAGCCATTAATTTAGCTGAAGTTATTTAGTACCCAAAACTATCGTTGGTGGGTTGGATGAAGCTCCATTCTATCATTCCCATATTATTATGTGGTTTATAGTTCGCGAGTTCTTGGACCAAATAACATTTTTAATATCAGTGCCTAGTGACCTTAATTGTAAAAGCCACGTGTTGAGACCACGTGATTATCATAAAATTAAAATTGGCATAATTTTACTGAATCTGTTTATATAGTTTAAAAAAATATTCTATGAATATTTACTTTTCGTACACACCTGGCGCATATTTTCTGAGTCATTTCAGGGACCAATTTCCTTTGTGAAAATTTGCAATGTTATCAAATTTTTTGTGGTTTTTATGATGTCGTTCATTTTTGATCTGAATCCTCAGTTTCCGGCCCTTGCATTGTTTTGTTAATCCATTTTGTGCTGCTGGCAGTTGTTACAGTCCAACTAAATGTTAGATCTTTTAGCCTTATTCCAAAAATATTAAGAAAAATGTTAGGAGACAGTTTTTTCAGCACTAGTTACTTCAGCACTTGTTACTGTTTTGAGTGTTTTGCTTGGTAATAAGAGGAAAATAATTTTGAAAATCATTCAGAATTGTAAAATGGATTTTGATAAAAAGGAAAGATCTGAAAAGACACAAAAAAGGTATAAAAACATAAACAACTAAAACCCATCCTACAAGAAACCGTCTCTTAATTTTGTAAGAATCTTCAGTCTCGAATTACGACATGTAACGTCAACAAAATACGTTTATAATTGTTTGGGTCGGTTAAGTTGGAACAATAATTCCTGATGATCTAAACATAGTTCCTGTTCGAACGATTGTTCAACTATAAATCTTGCAGGCCGTGATTGGATCCATAAATTATAAGTATATTGAATGTGGCGATTACCATTACAATTGAGAATAGGTAAATGGTATAAAACAATTTAGAAACACTATTGGTCATTGCTACTATGACACTGTCCGTAGATGTGTTCCATTTCGTGGTGTTTCATCAGGAAAGTTGACGAAATAGAAATCGAACGGTTTCAAAGTTCTTGTAATTTACGATATTCCTTTACAATATTGATATTGTCCGCATCTGTCCTTAACTTTGACTAAGGCTGTAGGTAAAATGGCACTTCGACTTTTAGAACAAACTTTGGTCGACGATAGTTTGGTGGAACAGGAAACACAATTGTGTATTAATTATCTACCATAATTGGCTGAATTTGTTTTCGCAGGTCTGGACTGATTTTTCTTAAGCCACAATGAAGAAATGGATTATGGCGCTTTAGACAGTGGTGCATGACATCTTAATGCATGACAGGAAAAATTTTAAAAATTCGTCAAAGACAGGAAACTCGTTGGCTGTGGTTTCTCTGGCCTCTTGTTCTTTGGTTTCGTATGTTATTTTTGAATGTTATCAGCTGTGGGTGTACGGATTCTCGCATGACTGGTTTCACAAAGTTTGCTGCCTTGCCCTTTAAATAGCTTTTCAGATACTGAAACTTCCTTTGTAGGGTTCAGCATTTGATTATCACACTCAACACGTGTAGGTCATAAAATGACTGCCATTCAGTGAAATCACCTCTGAAGGTACCACTAGTGATTATACTATTTGCGAATTCATTGCGAATATGTCCTCGAGATTTTCATAGTTGGATTCTACGATTTGGCTGATTGTGTGCTTCTACTGATGAGATCCTGTCGAATAATCGTGTATGTTGCTTCTGTGTCTAAAGTTATCATACAACTTTTCCCAACAATATCACCTTTTATTGTTAAGCTGTCACCATTTCGTTATAATCTAGAAATATGGATGGGGGCTATGTGATAATCAGTTGTGGGGGCGAACCTCTTTCACTTCAAGCTGGCTCGTTTGGACTTTAACAACATTTTACTTGGGTCCTAGTCTTTCACCAATGCTTCCTTTGATTTCCGCAGCCTTATTAATTGAAGCCCAAGCAATGGTTTGCGCTAGTCACTCGACCTCTGTTACATACTCTTGAAGACCTTCTCTGACCTTCTGGTAGAATACTTTCATTTCGATGCGATATAGTTCTCGCTTGTGATTACTTCCGCAGTTCCAATCTAGTAACGTCATCATCTGACTGTAACTATTGCAATCAATTTCAGAAATGTTTTGCAATGTTTCGAAAATAAAATAAAATGGACTACCTGCGATGTTGTTCCATTTGCTTTCGGGCAACGAAGATGTTCTTTTCCATACGTTAAACCTCAAACTACAAGGTATCTCTAGAAACTTTTCGTCTATTTTCTTTTCTTCGGCCGGAATTACACTATAAAAGATCTTCGACAAAGGTGTTTTATTAAATATTTGTATCAATTTTTGTTAAAACAATTTTGATCAAATAGTTTTTGAAAATTACACTACATAAAAGGTTTTATCAAATTTTTCGTCAAACTTTAGTAAAAATGGAACAACAACGAGCAGCGTGTGCAGCAACATTAGGCGCTTTTATTATTATATCGTTAAAAAGAGAAACAGGAAAAAAGCATCTGGGTGAAACCTTGAGTATCGAGACGGGATTTAAAAGATGTCCATCAACATTTATTAAAGGAGCTGCAGACCCAAGGATATGACCTACTACATAAAATATTCAAGGATGGATGACAATTGATTTAATTTTATTGTCTACAAAATTTCACCTTTAACTAAGCGACAAGAAATATTCTTACGAAATTCAATAAGTGTGGAGGACAGACTAATGGTCACACTTCGCTTTCTAGCAAAATTTATTCGCTTTTCTTGAATTATAAATTTTTGTGATTTTTGCCGTCCAATTGTGTTTGGTTTCCATTTTGAACAAGCAAACGTCAAAAATAATTTATCAAATTTACCTGATGAGGCTAAATTTGATAAAAACATTTTATAAAAGTGATAGTTTTATAAAACATGCATATTACACTATCAATGAAAATTGATAAAAATGTTTTATAAAACACCTTTGACAATGATATTTTATAGTGTAATTCCGGCCTTAGAATCTTTTGTTGTATATTTTGAATTTCATTTTTCACGTCAAATCTTTACTTTGTTGATCAAATTTTTATCCTTTTGTTGCGTCAAACCTTTTATTGTTTCTTGCGTCTCTTTACTTTGTTGATCATTTTTGTGATCCAAGTTGTTTTGTTGATCAACTTTTGGATATGGTGGACATATTTTTATTTTCTTTAAATTTTTTTTATATTTGCATTTTCCCACTCTTATTTTACCAACACTAAATCACAACAACAAATAATGTCCAGTATTATTTATTAATCCACTATTTACACCATTTACAGTTTTTAATTACACCAATATTTTTATTTCAAGCCACTTATTATTTTCCCTCTACTAACTTTCGCTTCTAATCTTTCGCGTACCGTATCTCAAAAATGACTGCCGCATTGTGTTCGTTACCCTCGTATTTATAAACCGATGCGAAATTCTAGACTCGCATGGATTATAAATGGATTATAAATCCTCTTAAACCTAGATGTCACTAATCTCACAAAAGAATGACCTAATTTTCCTAAATCTAGCAATTTTCTCTGAATAAATGTCTCACCTACGTGGTTGTTAATCAAACTAATATGCGAGTTCGTAACAATATAATATTGAATGTGCAGGATTGGTTGTTGTATTTAAAAACGTTATTCACGATAAACTTATCCTGAACATTTTTTTCCCGAACTCAAACCAATCAAATTTCGCGAAATGCTTTATGCCCCGCCTACTAGTTTCATACTCGATACGATGGAATTAAACTAACACCCATGTTATGTACGCAGTCTAAATAGTGTAATACAATTTAGAGAACACACTAACAGTAATTATATTTTTTTGTGGAAAAGTTATTGGTTATTGTTACTATCCGGTAGATGCCACTGATGTCAGTTTGGTATGCAATGACCAATATTATAGTCGCCGTGTATAGAGAGAGGTACGTAATCAAATATTTAAAATAACGGAAAAATATTTTGTTCGTTTCGACTCAATTTGGTTCAGTGGGTTAGATCAAATACTCCAGTCTTATTCGAGATTAATTAAGATTGAGGAAATATATGTTGTTAAGTGGTAATAGTTGTTTTCTGAACAATAGTCTCTAATCAATTTTGTTTGATTTATACAAATTTTTTTTTAACTATTTTATCGTGAAATTGTTTTATCTCGAACTTGTAACGGTTACATAATCTACCCCCACTTAACCTCGTACTCGCAGTAAACTAATTTTATTTTATTCTAAATGTTCAACATGTTTCTGTTTTTTATCGTTTAAAACTAAATCTGTCATGAGAAAAATATCCTGCACATAGTAAGAAGATTAAATTTAATAAGGAAGTATGAAATCTCCTTAATTTTAAAAGACTAAGTGGATACCCATATTAGAGAATGTCAAAAATTATTAAAAATGCACCAAAAAAATTTGAATAATCCCTATTTCACTGGAAATCAATATATGTATAAAAAATCTTCTGATTCTATTTTTACCATTTTATATAATATACGTATCTCGGTATATCAGATGAATTTCAATTTCCAATATACAAAGCAAAAACAGCAATAATAAATATTGGGAAAAATTAAAATTCCAAAAATTTTCTTATCAATTTCATTTAATTTTATTTTATTAAAATACATGCACATCCGCAGAAGAACGGAGTTGGAAAACAAGCAGCTCAAGACGTTTGTGTTCCCTTATCTCTCTACAAACATATAAATATACTCAGTATACAACATTTCTTGTTCGTATTATATCCTCATGGTAAACAATTCTAAGTAGATGAATTCCATTTTCTCTCGAACATGATTTTATATCAGAAAAGTTGACCTTTTTTCCTCGAATATGATAATCAATAGATCCTCAAAAATTTGCATTGCGACATCATTACGTTACGTTTTTATATAAAAACTATTCTATCTAAATTTATATTTCAATTTTCAACTAAACCTATTTTTTAGATATATCGGAAGTATTTTTCCATCCCATATACCAAAGACTTTCCCAAACTCAATTGTTAAAGCGTTTTTTGCGTCATTTGCAATCTAATAAAAATTTATCATTGTTCAAATATTAACTTTATCCAATGTACCAAACTATCATAGTTTTGTGTGTATATTATTAAATACAATTTAAAATACAGAACAGGTCTGTAAAAAAGCACATCGACTTCTTATCGTACGAAAAAACTAATGTAGAGAGCTTTTCACTGTGCTGTATAGATTTTGTGCTAATGCAGCGACATCAATTTAATTTTTATATTTGGGTTCGGATGGAGCTTTTAATGCGCTTTGCAACAAAAAATTGAAAAAAGCAAATCCACCCAATAAAGAATATAAAACAAATTCTTTTCTGCAAAGGAGATTTTTTCAATTTTACTCGTATCCGGAATATAGCAAATGTGTGAATGCCATAATTTTTTATTAGTTTGGGTTGGAGCGACATGATAGTGTCAACTTTTTTATTCTTGCGTGCTTGTATTTTAAATTATTTATTTAAAATTTAAGAAAATTAAATTTAATGTTTCAATTTTTGAGTTGAATGTCGTGCTGAGATAAAGTTATTTTAAGACGTTGAAATATTATTTGCTTTTGTTAAATTCTTTGAAAGAAACTTTAAGCTTAATTGATGTGATTGGATTGAAACAAAATATTTTACTGCAGCGAAGCGATACTTTCAATCATGTTGATAAATAAAGGATTATGGTACAGACAAATAGTTTGATGAGCATGCTTGTATTGGTGTAACAGTTTCCTGTACGAGGTCACATAGATTTTAAAGTTATACCATTTCTTGTTGCTAGTTTTTAAATTATAACGAAAATTGCTTCAAATTTCCCAACCCATTAAAATGGTTTAAGTTACAACAACAGAGTGAAATTTAATAGAAAAAGAGCCTCTAATAGAAAAAAATTAAATTATGCCAACATTTTCCCAGTTTCACCAACCCATTGAAAGGCACCATACTGTAAAAGCTACGTGCAGAATCTTAAAATTTTTATAAAAACGTAACTTTAACTTTTATAGAAAGTTATAAGATTGTCCATAAAGTAATTAAATGAAATTTTAAATCGAAATATTAATATTTTCTTAATTCTGCGGAATTTAGAATATTCCTCAAAATGCTTTATAGAGGTTGGCAATGGCAAAACATAACTCATTTAAACTCATTCGGTTTTGTGAACTTTTTTTTAAATTTAACTCACTTGCTAGTGACTGTCGTTAAAACTAATTATAGCATGGACAAAATTCATCAACAAGTACACGATAACTTGCCAACATCTTCAATGGTTTGAAGTATATGAAAGTGTGGATTTTCGAGCTCAGTCTCATGGCTGTTGTCTGTATGATTTTAATCTGAGACTGGAATGCCTGTTTCGCCGAATGCCTTTGAAATAGTGACAGAGTGCCGATGAGTAGCGCTCTAATTCTTTATGAGGACTAGGAAAATCTGAATATTTGGTAATTCCACATCCGGACAAATCTATGTCAAACTATTTTAATTGGTGGGGAAAACTACGACGATTTGCTAACATTACACATTTGAGTAAGACTATAATTTCTTAAATACGCGTCTTTCATTTTTTTAATACTGCTGTGAACTTGAACGTGATTGCTATACGGGTTTTGTAATATTGAAATGTGAGGCTGTGGGATTTTATTTAAATTTTATCTTGCAGTTTATATGAAGTACTCGAATGCGTTCACACCTTTGATCCGGCCATATCTTAACCAGTAATGATGAAAATGGACTCTCGGGGTTGAATTGGAGTCCTGACATTTACTTTGCCCAAAGATCTGGAATCTCTTTATAACGGACTTTAACTTCTTTTACGGGAGCTCAACAATCATTCTCCACTTAGGTAGAAAAGAGTGGCTCAACAATTTACGGTGGTTCCCAAAATGCTGCTTACCGTTACAAAAAAGAAATCTGCTGATATTTTGAAATTAGCAAAAAATTTCGTGACTTGTGAACCGTTATCTTAATGCAATTTTTACAACAAATTATTTCAGCAGATATTTTTTTTTTATTTCAATTCTATTCCAATTTTGGGACATCAAAACATTAACTTAACTCAACAATCGTGTTATACCTTCGATAAGAGGCTACCAAGTGATCATTGAATAGAATGTTGGATCTAGCATGAAAATTGCTCGAATGGCTACTTTGCGAAGGGTTATAAGAGATCCAACGATTCGGAAGTCACGCACATCATTAATATGATTTTTTAAAGGAGTGCTCAACGCTTCACAATATTCAGCTCATTACTCAGCGGTACGGGATGGAAAGCAGCCACTAAAAAATACCGCGCCATTGTTAAGTTAGTTATTAAAAATGAATTAACACAGCAAAATGGAAACAGATAATGGGCACCCGTAATAAGAACGTGCCTTACGTATTTTACAATACCGTAGAGAAAAAGATGCAAGGAGAAAAGAGTTACTTGTGTGGCCCATCATGGCTCCTGTACTCAGTCAATCTCTTTGAAATATTACGCCCGATGATGTTTTCATACTCCAAGGTTTATTCAAGAAAAAGCTCTCTGAATAAACCGCATGCATGGAGATATCGACCTCTAATCTTAATTGCAAATTTTGTAGCATAAACGATTAAGAAGTTACGGTGATTTTGAAGTTAGCGTCGGGAAACGAGATAATTTGAACCCAGCCAGTTACGTGCAAGATGTGATGGTACATATTAGTAAAATTTGGATTTTTTACGGATTTAATACCTAACGGACGTTCCGGTGGGCAAGGCTGTAAATTGAGGTATTAGTGAAGAATCTCACACAGTTTTAGTGGGAGGCCTTTGTTATTCTTACAGCATCTATGGTGGATTTTTTCATATTTTCCAAAACAAAAGAAGAAAGAAAGCCTCATACAGAAAAAATTTTGAGGAGTGTTAATTTCTATTTTTTAGGATCAGTCATTTCTATGGGCTCTACGCCCATTTTTGTTGAAAATCATTTTTTGTCAATAATCTTTATGTCGGCTGAAATTTTTGGAAAACTGATATTGGTGTTGATGGACTAGCGAATTACTGCGTAGCGTACGAAATTTTGATTCTTTCACATTTCCATCTATATTCTATTTTAACAATTAACTTTTCGAATTCACGAATTTTTTATATTTTACTTTTGGTTTTTATCAATTGTAATGGTGTATTGTGATTGTTCCGTATATTGGTCTATTTCAGCACTCTCGAATTAATTACACAACCGTAGGAAATTCTTCCATTTGCGTCAATCGAAATGTGAAAGAATCAAAATTTCGTACGCTACGCAGTAATTCGCTAGTAGTACAACTACATGGTATTGCTCTATATATATATAGAAAATATTTCAATGTAATAAACAACATCAGTCGTCGCGACCTGATGAGAAGACTGATTTTTTCAAATCATTAATCTCGTCTGTTCGAAACTGATTGTTGTGATTCTTACACATTAGCCATCTATAAGTCAAAAAAAATTCAAATAAGAAAAACTAGTTTGACTGTTAGCTTTATTCAAGAATATCGAATGAAGAATATCGTGAATATTGAAAGGATCTTTAATTGTTTGTAATTGTTTGACACATTTTACCAAAAAATACGAGCGCAGTTGATTTCAACTCACACACTGCAAACAATAAATTTGGCAACGTTTGATTACTAACACATTATCCACCTTTTTATAATGAATTTAACAGATTTATTGACATAAATTTATAATTTTAAATTGAATGTTGAGCATTAGTTTTTGAAATTTTGTTAATGTATCGGCATCGTTAGCGAACACAAAGACATTCAAACCAAACTCAAGAACTGACAAGTCATATGAACAGGGAGGCTTACGAAAAACAACAAAGATAATTTTTCACTTCAAGACAATCGGGTGTTTATCACGACATATTCACCCCTCCATTTTTTTGAAATAATCTTTGCATTTATGAATTCTGTAATGAAATTTTTATAGTACCGAAAATTGTAGTACATTTAGAACTATTACCACTTGTAGATTTAGAATTTATTTTACGTAGTACAAATAATTTTTAAAAATTCAAAAGGAAGGAGCTCGATTGCATATTCAACACCACAAAATTAAATTCTGAAACTACGAAATAACGTGTAGCTTATGATAAAGGAGTAACAAACTGTGAACTGTTTTAATATTTTTTTTTTACTTTTGTATTTAATCACTTTTTTTTTTGTTTCAGGCTGTAATTATAAAATACTATTTTATAAATTCTTTACTTTAAAATAAAATTTGTAACAAAACCGTCAAAAATCTAAACCAAAACACAAATAATCCTCAAATAAGTATTTTATTATCTCCACTTATAGCAATCCGTACGGCACGCGTACACGCCCTGTTATAGGAAGTATGGGAACAAGCTATTTACATGATCGGGACTCAAATACACCGATGGATGAGTTAAAATCAGAATCAGATGCTCAAAACAACAAAAACAATGAAGTTAAAGGAAGTTTAATCAAAATTGAAAATGACAATGAAAAATAAATGAAATTCTTGCCACACCAAAAATCCAAAAAACATACCGAAACGACGATATAAAGAATTTACGTACGACATTTTTCGAAGAAAATTCCAGGACCAAATTAAAATCGGGGAAATTGTTTTTATTTTATTTTTATTTTTTTAATTTAAATAGTTTATAAGTTTTATCACATTTAAATCCATTAAAATAATGTTTAGTTGTAATCAAAAGTATTAAAAAAAAAAGTAAAGTAAAACTTTTTGTATCAAAATAAATTTTGTTTTCATTTCTTTGTATCTAGGATAAAAGTACCACCCCTTAGACAATGCAATCTACCGTTAATAGTCACAAACATTTTAACCCAATTTAAAATCGAATCATTTACAAATCATTAACTTTATAATAATATGTAAGTTGAAATTGAAGAAGAGAACGAAAGGAAAAACGTTAGAAAAACTCTTGCTGGTTTGTATAAAATTTCTTAAGTTTCCTTATGCAAAATTAATGGTATTCATCACTTAAGATTTTTTGTTTTCTACTTTCCCCTTGAACATAAATAGCAGCAGCAACAACAGTACGCATATGGTGCAGAAGACTGTTACATGTAGTGATGATAGTGCACCTTAAGATGTGTGGAAAGAAGAGCGAGCGATATGTAGGTGATAGTGGTGGACGGAAAATTTAAACGGAAGATTACATTTTTTATTTTTTGCTTCAACTAAATTTATTCTCTTCTCGACGCTGTATTTAATTTTAATATGGAAAATTGTAACAAAGACTATTAATGAAAATGACTGTATTGTGCTAGAAATTTTATATTATCTTGAAATGCTGCTTGTTTAACTTCTGCATAGTAATGATATTATTAAAAACAGTAAAGGAGTCAGAAAACAGTCATCACCAATTCGTATAAAAGAAATTCTCAACGAATACCCAAACGCACCTCAAAGCGCTTCCAAATTTTTATGTTCTACAGATTTCTTTAAGTAGTTATAATGCTCTGCAAAACTGTATTAAGAAATATTCTAGGGATACATCAAGAGGGACTAATAATTGAAATCTATCCCAGCCAACAATTGGATAATACGTCCTCATATGCTTTTAAATTGTAGAAGAAATACCGTTTATGAGAAAATAAATATCAAATTTTAGAACTCCACAATCAAAACCATAAAATGGAAATATTAGGTTCTTAGCAGATTGGAGACGATTTAGGATTAAGCCAAACCTTTCAAAAGGCCGGGCTTACGGTAACACGGTAATAACATTCTTAGCTTGGTTTATAAACGCCTGAAATCTAATTAATGATTTTATATTCTGCAATATCTTCTGCAACAATTTAGTTTTAAATTAAAACTTTTCACACCTACATATACAAAATTTTGGAAAAAATATGACAAGAGACCTGAAATCGTATGGTAATAAAAATTCCTGTCAACTTCAATTTTTATAAACGTCAAAACTATTGCTATACAGTGTCTTAAATCAATCGATTTCGATGCTTTGTTAAAAAGAAAAATAAGAGATAATACCCGGAATAAATTTTTGAATTTGAAAGGCAATCGACTCACGCACACATTTAATCTAGGACGCCGCCCTCGAAGCCAAAACGAGGGTGTATACTATGAATCATTATTAGACAAGAAGACAGCAGGAACGGAACCGAAATATGTTCTTGTGGATGGCAACAACAGTGCTCTTCCGTCAAAACATAGGCAGTTCAATTTATGATTAGATCGACCACTGGGCGTATTCAGTAGCCTTTTTCGCCATAAAATGTATGCTATGAAGTTTATCCTAAATTATAACTAAAGCATGAAGTTTATCCTAAATTACTTTCAAAACTATGCTATTTTTAGTCATGTGTTCCTTTACAACGTGTGGGTAACTGCAGCAAGGAAACTCTCGAATTTCAAAATGAAACTTTGGATACGGATTAAGCCCATTTTTTGGTAATTAGTGCTTTCGGGAAAAAATTAGTGCTAGTGCAGTAGCCGAAAAAACAGGGAAAGAAAATTTCAGATTTCGCCTGAAAGATGAAAAAAATTAAACCCAATTTCTAGAAAAAAAAATAATTTAAGCTTAATTTTAAAACTTTTCAAAAGCGGCTACACTAACGAAATTTGTGCTTATCATAGAAAAATGGTTTTCATAAATTTGCATTCATAAGTTGAGGAAAAACAAACTAGCCCCTAAAAGATACTATATTAATCTTATAAAATCCACAGGTATACCTTTCAATAATATTTTTATTGAACAACAAATTAAAAAATAGAAATAAAATATCATAAAATCCCAGAATAAGCAATTCAGATAGCATATTCCTGTCAGGAATGTTCCGTTCCATCAGAAAAATATAGTGGCTGAGTTTGTGCTAATCCAGAATTGGAACCACAAACTTTACAATACAACACGGTGTTTTGGTTATCCAAACGTATTATGAAAATAGTCGTTCTGTAAAAAAACATTTCTAAATTTCGTAATGGTTTTGGCCAACATAGACGTCCTGGAACTCGCAAAATTGTTGAACGTTTTGTAAAAACTGGATCAGTTGCAGATCGTAGAACATATGAACACCAACGTCCAGTATAAAATAACTTAACAATTGAACGTCGTCGTTTTGTTGATTGGTTTTTCACCAAAAATCATCATTTCATTTTCATCTTGACGGTTAATAAACAAAACTTTCCGCATTTGGATGACAATTCATCCAAAAAAAATTACTGTTTGGTGTGGATTGTGGACTGCTGGCATCATTGGCCTTTATTTTTTTGAAAATGAACGTGATGATATACAGTAACAGTGAATAATGAGCTCCATCGTGGCATGTTAACTGGATTTTTGTGGCCAAAATTGGATTAAATTGATTTGAATGATCTTTGGTTTCAACAAGACGATGCCACATGTCATACAAATCGTAAAACATTCGGCTTATTGTGCATGCGAGAGAGATGAACAGACGATTTGGCACTGTTGGATTATTTTCTTTGGGGCTTCTTGAAAAATAAAGTGTATTGCAACAATAAACAAATAATTTATGATCTTAAGAACAACATTCGAATTGAAATTTTATTGGAAAATGTAATCAAAAGTTTTGGTATTCGGATGCAGGCTTGTAGCAGAAGCATCGATCTGAATAAGTAATAATCAGAGAGAGCCTAGACTGGAGAATACGCCACATGCTGTAAAACTTCCCAGCCTAAGGAAGATGAGTTCCTGTATTGATATTTTACATACAGCAAAATCAATGTGGACGAGCATTGTCATGATCAATATCACTTTTCGCCTTCCTAGGCCTAGTAAATGGTCTGTCTTCTTTCCTCTAAAACATCACTTAATTTGATCAATTGAGCCTGATAACGTTCAGCTGTAACAGTTTGATCCAGTTGCAGAAGCTCGTAGTAAATGACTCCTTAACAATCCCACTAGACACAAAGTAACATTTTCTTAGCATGAATATTCATGTTTGCAACAGATTTTGATGGCTGGCTTGGATCACCCTGTATAATTCTGCACAAAAAATCTTTCTTTTGTAACGAGAAAGTAAATTCATGCAGATACCAACTCTTCGGTTCTTGTGTTCTATGGTCAGTTTACGAGGAACTTATTTTTATTCTTTCTTTTCACCACTTTTTTATTGTTGAACGACTTACAGAATGTTCACTGAAATGTGCAGTTGCATTAATCAATTCCATAGCTTAAGCAGCATTTTTTTTTTCATTTGAAAACATAAAAGAATGCAATGATGTAAATGTCCCTTATCGACATCCAGCTCTTAAAATTTAACCACAAGGAACAACAACTCGTAAATCACTGAAACTTATGTCATAAAAACAGCAATGACTCAGCTACATATATCCAAAATGGAGGGCGGGATTCTCTAGCGAAACTATATAATGTATTGCAAATAAAGACATGCTGGATGTCTGATGCAATGTTAATCGTCTAGAAAACGCAATGAACTTTATTATAATCCTAGATTTTAGATAATGAGAAATAGATACTACACGTTCATTTTAACGAGTTGGTCAAATCTAATTGAGCCGTGTGATCGCGAAAGATTATAGACATATCAACATTTTGTGCAATGAAACCAGCAAAAAACCAAACGTCCTCGCTCTTTCAATTCAAATTACTAGTCAGAGAAGAACCTGCTGTGGATACTACCAGATATCAATGAATGAAACCCTTTCCATTATGAAGTTCTTGCATTTATCGTTGACAAATTTACTCAGAGTATTGTGTACAATGATGAAAACCGGAAACATCTATCGGCATCACAAAGCAGTCGAAATAATTCTGAAGAGCGAGACCAGTATGAAAAGGCACCTGAACCAAAGGCCCTACTACAACTATGGAAAAGCAGTCACAGTGTACTAAGATTTATATTTTACGAACATGAAGTGGGACGACGAATTAAACAACAACAGTGTTAACGTAAATACAGACACATTTCGATAATGAAAAAATCAATGATGTCCCGAGGCTAGTAAACATAAATTCACAATATGCAACCAAACTCCTCTTTCACCTCTAAAAACCCCTTTAAGTATTGAAGGAATTTTTGTGCCGAGCTAAGATTTGGATTATTATGGATTGTATATGAAAATAGATCATCAAATGACTGCCATTCTAATTCTTAATTTCTATATGTTTGTGCTCCGAGCTTGCTCTGTTTGGGTATCGTTTAGATCTACAGACACATTCCCAATGCTCAAATTTGCTCTTCGGATTAATTGATTTTATTCAGCAAAGGCCATATAATATCCTCAAACTCGTCTTGTTGACTTTCATCTTTCAAATAATATCAATTTGATGAGATTCGGTCAATAAGGTCTCAACTTGCCGTAACCACACTTGTAATAGTTGAATATCAAGGTGGGAGGCGCCTAGTTGACGTTGAATTTGAATATAGTTAATGATCTTAGTCAAAGATCGCTTTGATTTGACATTATTCACACAAAATCCCATTTACTTCACTTATAATTATTACCAATGCACTTAAACTCTCTCTGGAGTACCATAGTCACAAATTTTCTCGAAAGACAGTACGTGGTTTGAGTCACCGTTGGGTTTTCTCGCGAAATTGTTGAATAACTAGCGATTTATTTAAGGTTGGATCAGTAATTTAAATAGCTCGCATATTGGAAGTGTCACGATCAGAAATCCAGTAAATGGGTGGAAATTTAGTTGCACGAATAAATTTTATTTTTATAGATCGTATAGTAAATCAGATAATAAGCAAACGAAAATCTACTTACAGTTTTTCTCGGTTTTTTCCAACGTGTATATAAATCCTCGAATGATTCCGTCTACTACCAACAATGCCAATTTTTTCCACAAAAAATGAAGAATAGTCTCCTTGTATATTGAATTTCTTATATTGCGAATCTGGCTCGAAAGACTATGTCTCAAATCGAGCAAAACATTTGGGTGGACTGTATTTGAACCGCTGGATGATGATCACGAATATAAAGGCGTTGAAATGAAACACACAAAGATTTCCAATTAGATGGTAGATTACAACTATTTCTATTTCACTTATAAAATTTATTTTTAGTATACAATATTAATTTCTGAACTCTTCAAGTTGCTGAAGGAAGTTGCATGGACGAAAAGGAGGACGAAACTTAAGATAACTGTCTACGCTCGTGTTCGGCACTATCATACAGAAGGCATTGGTATTTAAGCATGTACAGTATGACCAGCCTTTCAGATCTCGCGTACTGTGAAGTGCGAGATATTTTGCGCTACTCCAAAGGCAAAGTTGTTTATCGTTACTTGCCCAATAACTTTGATGAAGAAAGCATAACGAAAATCTTAATAGTTCAAATACTATTGGTGAACAACGACCAAACGCCTGTTTTTTACGACATTTTGTATATAAAAACCCACTGGGTGCAATTATTTGGCCGGAATAATAGGAACAACATCGCTGAGAAAAACGAAGCCAAATGGGGACTAACTTTGAAATGGGACTCCATTTAATTCAGCGTACTTCAATTAGGTTTACCACCTGGGTGCCCATTTTATCACCTTTTTCAACTAGCATAGCGTAACTGATCGCCTGCCGGCTTCTGATTGAACAAAATATAGGTCAAGGTCTTGATTTGACCAAAGAACGTCCCCAGTTCTCGATGAGGGCATTTGTTATAGTTGCTAGATCTCCGATTGCATATTTATGTCGGTTCAAATACCAGTTAAATTATATTATATCATTCTGCTGAGTTCGGTTTTAAATTACATTCCACTATCTGTGGTAGTACTTTACCATAATAAAAACATTTTGTTCTAGCCCCTAGTTAATTATTTAAAAAGCATAGCAAAATAATTATTTACCCAAAAACTAATTAATCATCTAATCTCCATAAAATTTAACTATCGTCCTGGTGAGAACCATCATCAACATCGACCCATATACATCATGTTACCCTGTGAAATAAACAATTCGTATAGAAATCTGTATCATGTAACAAAAAATTGGACCAAAAATTCATTAATTATTAAAATAAATTATAATTAAATTTAAAAAACATGAAAAGCACATCCATCCGTATTATTATTGTTATTACAAAAAAATATTATGTGAATATAAAATATTCATTAATGTTGTAAAACTGTCATTACTGCTATCCGTATCATCACTACCATTTTAATTTATAAAATATTTATTGACAGATTAGCATTTGAGAGAAAAATTTTATGAAAAATCTATGTCGAATAGCTGCAAGATGTTACATTTAATATAATTACAGATTGTTGGTGCAGATACGTAGCCGAATCCAGTGTAAAGAAAATTTTTTAACGTTGGCCCGCTCTTTCGTCCAATGACTGTATGCTTCTGAATTTGAAGCATATAAAGGACTGACTAAAAGAGCTAACAAAATTTTGGCGAATTCTTTTAAATTTTTTTTTCTATTTTAAATTTCCTATCACGTGCAACTGTTATCTTTAATTTTTCGTTTATTTCTTTTTGTTATTTATTATTTATTTTGTATTACAGTTTATTTGATTATTGAAAATAAAATAAAAATCGAGCACGCTCGAGACAGAAAAAAAAGAATCATGGAAAATAGGAAAAATTGGAAAATTCAATTTATTGATTTTACTCCACTTTACGTACAATGTACTGTATGTAGTGTAGTACCGTCTACCGACTCGTTGATACACAATGCCGGATATAGATTTTTATCCGTTTCTTCTAAAATTTAAGTTTAAATCAATTTTATATAATTTTATAGGTTAAAAGCTTATCTATATAAAGACAAGAGAGAAGATACATTATATAGCAAAGCAAACTTAAGGTGTTTACAGAAGATTATGTAAAATTGAAGAGTTTTTTTCTTGGTATAATGATAAACTAGCGTACTATAGCTTGCAAATTTAGTATAGAGTGTAAATATACGGTTTTACTTTCTTTTGCAAGGTAAATTATAATTATTATGCGAATGTTCATATTATAATTTGTTGAGACTACGACGAGTGGTCATTTTAGATAGGACCAGAATTTATTACAAAATAATTACAATGATTAGTTAGCTCAAACCACTCCTATAACGCGACTAAGGGTAAATAATTTAATACACCAGACTGCCACAAGATTTTGGGCCAAATGTTGCACTAGAAGTCTTGTTGAGGGTTGGTCAATCTTATCCAGAGGTGTAATTAATTTTTTTTGTGTCAGGTTACTCGGAATTGGCTCCAAACTGTTAAGGCTTCAAGTTTGTAATTTAAAGTTCAGTATTTGGTAGCGGTCTGGTGTAATAAGTTATTAAATGTTGTAAAATCGAACTTTAAATTACAAAATTGAAGCCTTAACATTTTCACTGTTTATTAAGTTTATTTTTATTAACCACTTGTTTTTTACCAGTTTTTTAACCTTAACAGTTTCGAGCCAATTCCGAGTAAACCCCTCTAAAAAAAAAAATCAAATTCGCTAAATACGGTACATATACAAAATCTTAACGAATCATTTTTTTTGCTTTCTCCTATTTTAAAAAGATAAAAAAAAATAAAAAAAATCATTTAATGTTCGTGACTCGATGGATGGAGGACCATAGTGGAGGCGGCGAAAACCCATCATGGGATGTGGATGCCAGAGAGAGAGAGAGAGAGAGAGAGACAGAAAGACTGTTATTAACTTTTCAGTTAATTTAGGTGAGTATTTATGGAATTTAATTTTATGTTGAAGTACAAAAGCGATCAAATTATGAAATAAATAGAAAATTTAATAAAATATGTGCCGAAAATCTAATCAAGCCGAATAGTCAACAATGGAATATCGAATCATCATAAAATTTGTTATGAGAACGAAATAGCGCAATAGTTTTAAGAATTTTAATTTAAATATGAAAAATAGTTACTATTATGAAAATAAAATAATCAAAATTATAAATAAATAGAAATTTAATTTTTCGTTTCTATGTCCAACATTCTTTTGAACTTTGACAAAATTATTGTAAATCATATGCAAAAGTGTTGAGATCGTATCATTAAAAGTGAACATTTTGCAAACGAATACTTCGCTAAAAAGTTTTATTATCTTGCGATAGGAGGGTTCATTTTTCAGCTGCAAAATCGTCTCGTTTGAAAACAACTGTATGAAGTGTAGTCCTTGTTTACAGTTCGTAAATGGTTCACCTTGTTAAGCGGGCTGAAACAAAAATAACTGTAATTATACACCTGGATAAGGTTGACTTACCCTCGATAAGACTTTTAGTGTATCATTTGACCCAAAATCCTGTGGCAGTCTGGTGTATTAAATTATATAAGTAGGTTAAATTGACATGTTTGATGGAGCTCACTTTGGGATCCAGAAGTTTTGGTGCGCATTTATATCTTAAATCGATTAGGGATGACGATCGGTTTCCTCAGCCTTTTTAAAAGATAATGCTTAGTACCATTACTAGAAAGGATAATGCTTAGACTGTGTGCCTGAGAGCGATTTTTTCGACTAAATTGCCGACTAAACTAAATTAATGAGTAGCTATGCTATTACCCACCAGTTTTTATCATTTAGACTCCTGCTGAGGTTGCTTATCTATTTAGTTGTCATTTTCATTTCTTGTTTTTCTTTTGTTTTTATTGAATACATACGAGTAAAAATGTCTAAAAGGATATACTCTCATTCTTAAATTTCGAATGTAATTTATAATCACATTCATGAATAATGCGATTCCCATATCCATATTTGTTTTATTTTTTCTATTTCCTTGATTTTAAATAACAACAAACCGGTGTTGTTGAAAACAATATGACATATGAAAAGTCATATTTTAGTTTAGTTTATAATTTAGTTTACAATCGAAGGGACAGCATATTAAAAAGATACTAATGCCACCTTTGAATGAATGATATGAATCAGAAATTAATTTAGTTTAGTCGGGAATTTAGTCGAAAAAATCGCTCTCAGGCACACAGTCTTAGTACCATTGCTATAGCAACACATTTGATCACCCCAAAGTGACATCCGTACGTTTTGCTCACTAAGTCACCTCGATGAAAAATAAATGAAATTGGTTGGTTGAGACGTTAATTTCGTGCCGTATCCGTAGAACTGATGAGAAAAATCTGTAATCCTATTTAGTATTAACCCAAAATGGCCCCTCTAAGCGATTTAGAATGTAAATGAACATAAACGTCTGGCTTACAAAGTGATCGCCATGATAAATTAAAGAAACTTGATTGATTTGATTGATTATTTTGAACCAAAATTATTTATTAATTTTATGGAATTTTGGTCTTGAGGACGCTTCACATCCAGGTGCAGTAAAACAATTTGAAGGCAAAGAACTTAAAATTTTACTGGATAAAACCCGTGTCAAACTCAAGAAGTGCTTGCAGAACAATTAGGAGTTACTCATCAAGCAATATCACTTCGATTGCATGCAATGGGAAAAATACAGAAGGAATGAAAATGGGTTCCTCATAAACTAACCGAAAAAAACAAAAACCGAAGAGTTGACATCTGCATGAATTTTCATTCTCGCACAAAAGAGAATTTTTTTTTGCTCAAAATCATTACGCGTGATGCAAAACGGATTTTGTACGACAATCCTAAATGTAGAAAACCATGGGTTGATCCAGACCAGCTAGCAACATCAGTTAAAAAATTGAAAGTGTTACTGTGTGGGATTTGAAAAACTGTTACAGCTGGACGTTAGCAGGCCCAATTGATCAAATTAAGTGATGCTATGGAGGAAAAAGACTATTTATGGACCAAGGAAGGCAGAAGGTGATAAAACCAACCCAGAAACTCATCTTCTCCTTAGGCTGGGAAGTTTTACATCATGCAGCGTATCCTCCAAACTTGGCTCCCTCTGACTACCACTTATTCAGATCGATGTCATCATATTTGAAAGACCAGCGGTTCACGAAAGTTCTAGATGTGCAAAAATGGCTCGATGAATATGTTGCTTCGAAATTACGAAGTTTCTACTGCGAAGGCATTCATCATCTACCTCTTTCAATTCGGAAATACGTTGCGCTAGGCTATATTTGCATTCCAGGTAGTTATTCTTAAATAGTGCCTACATTTTTCTTGTTAAGTTGTATGAACTAAAATAAAAGTAGTCAATAGCTATATTAGTTTTACTTGTCGCATCTGTTATTTTTTTTTTAACTTGGCTAATGTATTTGTATGTATTTTCCAGTGTTTCTAGTCTCTGTTCTTGTTTTTCAGTAGTTCGCTCATAGATTCTAGACTTTGGTCTTGCGCAGCCAGATGTGAATTGATAGGGTTTAGCTTCTAAAGTTTTTCTTGTAGGACATGGTTTTCCTGAGGTGATATTTTCTGCTTTGACATTTGTGCATTTGTTGTGCCTTCCCTTACTTTGGCGCTATTCAGAGAGTTTTGTTTGGGTATAGGATTCCATCCTAGGTTAAGAACTCTTACTTGTTTCATTTCTCTTGTTGTCTCTCATTCTTTGCAACTCTTTCGCTACCTCGCAGCCTTTGTAATTTCCTGTGTGATGACTACCGCAGTATATGTGTTACGGTCAAAGTGTATAATTGGTTATTATATATAATTACCGGTCATTATATATAATTACCATCGACGTCGGTTAAAGCGTATAATTTTTTTGGAATTATTCACTTTGACCGGTTATTATATTAATTACCAAACCCCCTTGGTTAAAGTGTTAAATATGAAAGTTCCAAACTATAATAATAATAATTCATTATGATATATTTACTAAGTCTATGAAATAAGAGTTCCGTATTCTCGAAATGGTTCACCCTTCACCCCACAAAGATTTTTTTATAGTATTAGTGCATATTGGAATTTGGAATAGTATACATAAAGAGAAATTTGGAATAGTAGACTAATGGCTTTACTAACTCGCGGAAGTTAATTATATCAATAGTAAAGCTGTTATTCCCTACTATTTACAATTTCAATTAGCACTAATACCATATAAAATATTCCGTGGGGTGAAGGGTGAACCATTTCGAGATATATGAGACTCTCATTTAATAGATTTCGAAGCAATGAAATATTTTTCTCTAATTTAGAATTAAATTTATTAAACTAGATTGTAAATTGATCTCTACTATTCCAAATTCCAATATGCACTAATACTACAAAAAATACTTCGTGGGGTGAAGGGTGAACCATTTTGAGAATACAGGACGCTCATTTCATAGATTTAATGAATACATCATAATGAATTATTATTATTATAGTTTTAACCTTTCATATTTAACACTTTAACCAAGGGGGTTTGGCAATTATATATAATAACCGGTCAAAGTGAATAATTCTAAAAAATTATACACTTTAACCGACGTCGTTGGTAATTATACAGTGGTGTGATTAAAAATAGGTGTACGCAAATTCTCTTATAAAATGTGTAGAAAACTGCAAATAAAATTATAAAAAAATTCTAAATTTTGGGTGAAGTGATAAAAGTCATTACAAAAACGTAAACAACATTTGTATCTATTTTGCGTGTAACAGTTTCAGATTTATTCAAATAAATTTGTAAAGTAGGTGTGAAAATAAATAGGCGTGTATTGCATTTTTGGCACGAAGGAGCCTTTATTTTTGTTGTTTATTGTAATATTAAATAATAAGGTGTTCTGGAACTTAGTATTTAGGAACTATGTCCGCGATTTTTTAGTACAGCTGCACATCGACCAAGCATTGAGTCGATTAGGCGGTGACATCGTTCAACGGAAATTGCCTTCCACGCCTGTTCAACTGCATCCCATAATTCATCACGATTTTGAATTTTTTTGTTTGCAATAGCGAGCTTGACATCTTGCCATAAATTCTCAAGATGGTTGAGATCTGGTGATTGTGTTGGCCATTCCATAACCTGAACCAAATTTTTTTCAAACCACTTTTCACCAACTTGTATCTGTGCTTAGGATCGTTGTCCTGTTGAAGCAGCCATCTTAGCGACATTTCCTCTTTTCTTAATCCAAAAAATGGGACCAACCCCTTCATACGAGAAACATGTCCACACTAAAATTCCACCACGCCCATGTTTCACAGTTTTTATTGTAAATCTTGGGATAAATTCCTACTTCTGAGGTCTTTTAACATATTGTTTTCCTCGGTTGGAGCCAAATAAATTAATTTTGGATTCTTCCGTCCATAAAATGTTTCTCCATTTTGTGATAGGCCAATTTAGATGCTCTCTTGCAAATTTTAAACGATTCTTCACGTGTCGCTGGCTAAGTAGTGGCACTTTTTTGGGACTATGTGCTGACAATTTGTTTTTTATTAATAGTTTCCTGATGGCTGATGTTGAAACTTCTAAATTTTAATTCTTTTTTCAAGGCAGTTGAAGTGATAAATGGATTTTGCTTTGTACGTTTTACAATCACACGCTGCATTTTTTTGGAAATTTTTCTTTTTCGCCCTCTTTTTTCTACTCGCGGTTGATATTTTAGAGCATTAGTTACCATATTTTCAGAGCAGCTCATTATAACAGCAATGTCCTTATAAGTTTTTCCATTTGTACGAAGTTTTTTAATTATTTGACGTTCCTCTGGTGTGTAGTTCACCACGGACCATTTTGAAGCACCTTAAATTCTTAACACTTTCCTTTTGCAACGAATTGATTAATTGTGAATAACGTTTAATTTATTACTATAATACATACGTAGATTCAAAATACAAAACAGTTTCTACTAAAATACAAACAATGCTAGTTACACCTATTTTTTCACATTGAATCTTCGGTAGTTCAGAAATAATTAAGCAAATGAAACAATTGTTTTCGTAAATGTAGCGGGATCATAGATAATATGTAGCAAAATAATCTCGAATAACGGTAATGAAACACAAAAATATTAAAAATTTTGGTGCATTTCACGTTTAGACCGGTTTGTACGATGTATAAACGATTACACCTATTTTTATTCACACCACTGTATGTAATAATCGGTAATTATACACTTTGAGCGTAACATATGCATTTCACTGGTTCGTTCTTACTTTTGTTGCAGTCTTTTGATGGATGTTTCCCAACGCACTTTGCGCAGTTGCGCTCACTATTAAGCTCGATTTATATTATACGTTCCTTTCAGTTCCTTCATTTATCGTGTCAGACAAAAAAAAACATTGTTACATGTATTTTCATAGGAGTATTTATATTATCCGTTCCGTAAGTGTAGGAACGGATAATATAAATACCCCTATATAAAATATATGTAACAATGTTTTTTTTTGTCTGATACGATAAATGAAGGAACTGAAAGGAACGTATAATATAAATCGAACTTTATAGTATTTACGCGTGTGGTTTTACGCCTGAAGGATTGCTTTAATTCCATATACCCTATCAATGTTCTCAGCGTTATGAAATGTTGGCATGAAAAGGGGGAGACCACTTTGGTTGTTTCTCTTTCACCGTTTGCTTCTTTAGTAAACTTTTTCTTTAGTATGTTCACAGCATTTAGGATTCTGAATCCTTTCTGACTAAGTTCCTCAATTATTTCTTCATTTGGGCATGCATGATGTAGTCCTCTAGCCATGACTTTAATTGGGTGGTCAGCTTTGTTTCCATAGATGAACCATTCCACGTTTTAGGCGGTGATTGCATTTGATAACATTCTTTAGGTTGTTGAGTCAAGTGCATTCACTTTTTATACGTTATTATTCAGTGCAGTGACTTAATAGTTATCGTTTAGAACTGTATTACCATTTTCTTAATTGTTTCATTTTCACTAACATTAAGTATGGTAATGGGTTTAGGTGGTATCACTTTGTGTATTGGTTGATTTTTATGCACTTTTCCTTGATTATAGCTATATTATTTTTATTTGGTTAATTCTCAATTTTGATTATAGCAATTTCATGTTTAAGCTGTTGGACTTCTTTGAATATTTGTCCATTGAGTTGCATTAAGTTTTCTAGCGATTTCTTTAAATCAGCGTTTACTCTAGCGACATCGCATTTCGTTCTCTTGTTTAATCACGTAATGGATTTGTCTAGGTAGTGGTCTAGAGATGTTTGACCTTGGTATGAATGGGTTTCGTAGTGGTTGGCTCTCCCCGTAATCCATTAAGCCGTGTGAGGGTGGATTCGCCAACTGTGCACACTTATTGCTTTAACGATTGGCTATTTCAGCAGCTATCAACCTAATCACATGCGATTGTTAGTGGGTCAGTGGAGAGACGTAGCATCGTTTGCTACGTTATTGTTCGGTTATCCTGCCGTTTCTTGGTCACCAGAGTCTCGTTGTTTGATTAGTATATAGATCTTCTACAGAATAGACTAACGCCTTTTAACCCCCGAGTATTTGGATGAAGAAGAAAGTACAACGGGAAAAGCTGTTTTTCACTTTCAACTAACTCGGATAAGGCGATAAAATACAAATTATTGGAAGGCCAATAAACTTAAAAAAAACAGGACAGTCGGGTGAAGCATATTGGAAATTAATTTTATCTTACAATCCGATGCCTGTTATCTCAAAATCGAAACTTAATTATTTCGTTTGCTTTAATTAATTTTTTAATGATTTATCAGGTCTTTTGTGCATACAAGAAATGTCAACGTCCATATGCTGATATCAACAAAAACAAAATACAAAGGAAAACTTTACAACATTTTACAAAAGCATTAGGAAGATTTTCAAAATTTTAAAGAATGCTAATCAATTTTGAATTTTGAACAAGTTCAATTGCTAGTGTAGTCCAGATGAAATTTACCTAAAGTGTTACATTGATGAAGTATAAAATGTCATCCTCCGCGGAGGAGTACATAAGTGTAAACTTAAAAAACGCACAACTTTCAAGGAGATCCAAAAAAGTTGGAGCCATGCTATATTACAAGGAATTTACTCCAAAAATTGTTTACCTTTGGGATTGAATTATTATTTTTTAAATGGAATATTTAATTTTAATTAGAATTATTAATGAAATTGAACTAAGCTTAATTCAACATCTTCCAGCCAAAAATGAAAAAAAGTATCCTTTAAAAAATTAAATTCAAAGAAACAAAATGATTTTGTGTTTGGAAAGGTCGTTTCCAAAGGAAAAGGTGCTTCATCGATATAAATCATGAACTTTTTTGAAAAATATAGACAAAAAACTTCTCGTTGCTTAGAATTCGTTTTAATAAAAAATTTGGCATTGAAATTTTTTAATTCGTTGATTTCACAAAATTACATTTAAGTGGCATAATGGAATAATATAATTCTTGAACGACGCAACGTTAAATCAGGACAGCTCACATTCGAATATTTCTTTTGACATGTAGGCTGCAATAAATAAATAGCTAGAAAAATCAAAACAGGCAGATTCGAATTCACTTCCATTTGAAAGTAAGTATAGGTATCTAACCATTTTCCGTGATGATTTGTAACTAAACCATAAAGTACAGTGTTAAATACTAACTATTTGTAGAAATGGTTCAAATAGTAGTCAAATATTTTGTGCGAACAAAACAATCACACATTTAAATACAACGAGAAACGAGCAAATGGCATGGCTTCAGGTAGTTTATCATTAGCAATTGCAGTCGATTAAATTATAAATTTTTTCCCATCAAAAAATTTTAGGAGTGCGTGAATAAAACGATTCATTTGAAGTTGGGGAATTGCGTGTCTGAAATATATTATTAAATAAACATTAATCGTCGACAATAAAGGGTTAAAATATATATTAATATAATATGCATACGAGTATATGAAAAGACATAACTAAGTAGCTAACTAACATGAAAAATGTGTATTTTATATCTAAGATAAAAGCTCAATAAATAATAAAGCTTCTGGTGCATATTTTCACAATTTCCTTGTGTTTTTTTTTGCGATCGAAAATTGTAGTAAACTACACTATTACAAAATCAACTCTTCATGCAAAAACACTTTGAACGCGAATATAAAAAAACTTGTTATAGAAAATTTAGAAAGCATTGTTCAACGTACTGCTCTATGTACATATATTCATGAAGATTATCTCGCTCTCTATATATATATGTTCTTATGTAAAGAGATACAACATATACATAATGTTATTCTAGACTTTTTTTGTGTTTGCCTCCACTTCAACATTATATTCCGCACTGAAGATGCAAAAGAAGCTCTGGAAAAGCGGAATAAAAAAATTGAAAAAAAATTATGGAAATTGCATGTTTTACTTTCTATTTATGTTTATTTAAGAGCTTTCTATATATGTTCTGTAACGTTATAAGAATTTTTCGTTTCGTTTTATTGCAAAATCATTATTTATGATGATCATCGATATTCCTGGTTTGTGATGTGCTTCAAAAATTATTTTTCTATTTAACGACGATGCCATTAGAAATTGAAATACTTTTGCTGTTTTCAGTTTGGTACATGATGTGACCTACATATAAATATTAACAAGAAAGTCGCGCGAGAATTTTCAATTTTTTATTTGTGTGCTTGATATTTAGTCCAAATATGTAAATTTGAATTGAATGTAAATGATTTGTGAAAACTAAATTTGGCAGAATTTATAGTTTTTCTGTAGTTTTGAGTATATCGAAACTGTTTTTAACCCTTACAGGCACGATAATATTATTTATATGTGCTAATTAATTATCGATAACCGTATAACATGTCCGGACTAATTAAATTTTAACGATGGGGAAAATGAAAAAATGTGGTTAATTTTTTATACTCGTACCACTGATAAGAGAGATGGGAAATGTATATTCATATCAGGTACCATACGGAATTTGGTGTGTACAGTAGAATTTTTGTCTTATAAATTTTAACTTTTCTAGAAAAAGCAGTATGTTATGGCAGGAAAAACCTTTACATATTTTTTATGCTTTATCTTTATTTGTTTGTTATTGCTCTGCATTGAATTTATGATTTTTAATCGTGATGTTTGGGGTTTCGATTGAAATTCAAATTTAATTTTATTTTGCATGTTTTTTAATAGCGGAGATTTCAATGTAATTTTGTGAAGCATGTTCGTGAGATGCTGGATTTAAGTTGAAATCAAAATTCTATGTAACAAACTTCGATTGATCTTTAAATTTAATCTTTAAGTTCTAACTTAGCCATTTGAAATACTTACAAAGGAAATCTTACTTGTTAGGGATAATGCCACGTTCGAATATGAAAAATAAAACTTTGTGGTCTAATGAATATTTGTCTCCTTTAAAAGGCTGATAAAAACTTGTTTGCAAAGACAAAAGCGAGACTATCTCAAATATATTGACAACTCAAGCAAAAATATCGTGAATCTCGCATAAGCTTCAAAGAATATGAATTGAATATGAATTGAATATGAATTGAATATGAATTGAATATGAATTGAATATGAATTGAATATGAATTGAATATGAATTGAATATGAATTGAATATGAATTGAATATGAATTGAATATGAATTGAATATGAATTGAATATGAATTGAATATGAATTGAATATGAATTGAATATGAATTGAATATGAATTGAATATGAATTGAATATGAATTGAATATGAATTGAATATGAATTGAATATGAATTGAATATGAATTGAATATGAATTGAATATGAATTGAATATGAATTGAATATGAATTGAATATGAATTGAATATGAATTGAATATGAATTGAATATGAATTGAATATGAATTGAATATGAATTGAATATGAATTGAATATGAATTGAATATGAATTGAATATGAATTGAATATGAATTGAATATGAATTGAATATGAATTGAATATGAATTGAATATGAATTGAATATGAATTAAATACAATATGAATTAAATACAATATGAATTGAATATGAATTGAATATGAATTGAATATGAATTGCATATGAATTGCATATGAATTGAATATGAATTGAATATGAATTGAATATGAATTGAATATGAATTGAATATGAATTGAATATGAATTGAATATGAATTGAATATGAATTGAATATGAATTGAATATGAATTGAATATGAATTGAATATGAATTGAATATGAATTGAATATGAATTGAATATGAATTGAATACAATATGAATTGAATACAATATGAATTGAATATGAATTGAATATGAATTGCATATGAATTGCATATGAATTGAATATGAATTGAATATGAATTGAATATGAATTGAATATGAATTGAATATGAATTGAATATGAATTGAATATGAATTGAATATGAATTGAATATGAATTGAATATGAATTGAATATGAATTGAATATGAATTGAATATGAATTGAATATGAATTGAATATGAATTGAATATGAATTGAATATGAATTGAATATGAATTGAATATGAATTGAATATGAATTGAATATGAATTGAATATGAATTGAATATGAATTGAATATTAATTGTATATGAATTGATTTACCTAATCGGAATTTTCACTTTAGAGGGGACAACATTTTTGTAACATGCTATATAGCATGCTGCTCCTAAATATAAGAGCCGTAATATTTCACAATTTTATGAGCTTTCCATAGAGGGAAGCTTTTTTCATTTTTCAAACCTATCAGTGTATTTTAATAGTTTTTTAGAAGCTTTTTTGTATATAAAAACATAAATGCTTCGTTTGAATTTTCAATTTGAGTAGTTCAATAGTTAGTTCCATATTCAGGAAAAGCATATTTTAAAAACGAGTTATATTATGTCGAGTTAACGCAAAAACATTTAAATTAGCCTAACGCAATTTTTTTTTCTAGAAACAAGAATTTCTTTATATGTGTATGTAAAGAAAATAAGAAATTAGTGAGGAGTGTTCCATCAAAAATGTCAGCATTGTTTTTCCAAACTTACGGCTGATAAATCAGATAATGCATAATACATTGTGTTATGCCACAGTTTGTCTGGTTCCGGCTGGCATGATTCCGGTTGGCTTTATATGCTTCAGGCTTGTACCATATTGGTTTCGGCTGAAAATGAGGGTGTGAAAAAGGAATTTTGCGATGGTCCCATAGCTGGTTTTTTATGGTGTCGGCTTTTAGTGGTTCCGGCTAACCTTGTTATGTTATCGACTGAAAGCGTATATGTTACCCAACCGCATTTAAAAATGCATAATACATTGTGTTATGCCACAGTTTGTCTGGTTCCGGCTGGCATGATTCCGGTTGGCTTTATATGCTTCAGGCTTGTACCATATTGGTTTCGGCTGAAAATGAGGGCGTGAAAAAGGAATTTTGCGATGGTCCCATAGCTGGTTTTTTTGCAGCTGGTTTTTTATGGTGTCGGCTTTTAGTGGTTCCGGCTAACCTTGTTATGTTCTCGACTGAAAGCATATATGTTACCCAACCGCATTTAAGCGTATTGTGCTCACCGTGCAAACTCCTAATGATTTCCCCTGATAAATATCGCGTTTCGGCTGAATTTACATGTTTCCAACTGGCTTTATATTTGTTCTGGCTGATAAATCAGAAAATGCACATAGATGCACAATGCATTGGGCTAGAAAAGTTTCGTTCCGGCTGGCTTCATATTTTTTTCGGCTTATATTGTCGTGGTTTCGGCTGACCTTGTTATAATTCATGCTGAAAGCTTTTATGTTGCACAACTACAGATAAAAGACCTCGCTGCGACTCAACAACCCGTTAACCAGAGCATCAGAGGAAGTGAGCACAATGTTGTATACCAATAAGGACCATTCCACAAATTATCAAATATAGGCGTAAGTATAGAATGAAAGGAGCTGCTATATGAATATTATTCAAACAGTCCGTATAGCGTAGTTTCCGTTCATGTATTACATAAGCATATTTAGCATATATTTAGCATATTTTTCTCACACACATTGCTTATTGCTCAAAATAAGCTTTGTTAGATTTCGAGTGGGTTAAAGTTAATAGTTAAGAGTTTAAGTGCATTGTGCTCATTATGCAAGCTCCTAATGGTTTCGGCTGATAAAACTCTTGTTCCGGCTGGCTTAGTATTAGTTTTGGCTGATAAATCAGATAATGCACAATGAATGCAACGTGATACTTGTGTCATAATAGGCTGGCGTGAATAGGCCGGCGTGACGCACACAAATTTTTGTGTATTTTTGATGAAATAATCTTCAACACGGTTGTTTCCCGTATTAGACCCTTTTATCCCCCGATTTTTCGATCTTAATTTTCCAGTCACTATTTAACCTTCAATCGTTATTTGGTCTTTCCGTAATTTCTAGTCATTTTCAGGACAGGTAAATAAAGTAAATCGTGCTAATTTTTGCGAAATTTTGGATGCGATTTTTTTAACAATATCTTTGCAATTAAATACGAATCTCACACTGAGCTGGAATCTAGATAACCATAGCTCAATCGTTAAACAAGTAAGATTAAAATGATGCTTACAATGTTTGAAAAGTTTGATTTGGTCTGAGATTTTAGTCTAATCTTAGTTGCGGTGCGAGGTTCATATTTCAAAAACGTAATCGTTGCAAATACAAACGACTTATACGTTTAATTTAATACAGACGTGATTAGTCAACCTGTCGAAGAATTGAAGAACTTACGGGGGATGATCCATCAAAAAATAGTTACCGAAATTAATGACAGACAACATCTCATCACTAATTATATTAATTTTGATGATTGAAATTTGCAAATGCCACAAGGCATTTTAGTAAACATGCATCCGAATTTTGTCAAAACGTAAGGATATGTAAAGCCAGGAAATATGGAGGTAGAAAGAGACAGTGCAATTCCCAGCCAATATTTCACTATAAGATTGTTAATTTTGTGACAGAGAAATTAGATTTAATTGCACCACTGGCCAAAATCGTTTAGTGCACCATGCGATCAGCCAATTAATTTTCTGCTGCAAAAAAGTAAACATTTTTAGATTTTTAGACAATACTTCCAAGAAACATAACTATCGAAAATATCACCTTGTTACTGTCACAACCTGATATAGTAATTTTCATAGAGAGATTAGGATTAATTTGCTGATCTGTCTAACTCGTATAAAGACCAATAATCTCGTGTTGGCGAGAACGTTCAAATCATTCTTAACACATCACTATTTTATGATAAGCAGGACAGGCCCACTAAGTTGAATAAGACGTTCAGGTAATTACTCGAAGAAGAACAAAGTGAATTCGTTTAGTTTAACAAGTAACACACAGTTTTGTGCTAAAACATAATATTGTTACCTTTATTTTTTTAACTCTTCGAACACAAGTCCTTTAATATTCGCGATTTATTTACAAATATTGGAAACATCTGTTTTCCCTTGAAATATACACACGTGCAGTTTCCGTTAATCAAATTAAATATTGTAACACGCAATAAAAAATCCATTTCCCTCCAAAAACTACCAACCTAACTATAATACTTTTACCCTTCGCATACAAACTAATCTTAGGAAAAACATAAGAACTGAAAAACTTCTTGTATGTATATATGAGGTATGAGCGCGAACAGAACGCTTCATTGTTTGGATAATAAAAAAAACTAATAATTCAAATTTCATATAAATTTATTCGACCCCATATTTGTTGTTGATCCTGCACAAGTTTTTACAAAAAAAATGTACAAAAATATAAAAAACGTAGAAGAAAACAGAAGATTTTTTCGATTCCTTTAAAAATATTTCATTCCCTGTATTATACGGAATTTAATCCAAGAGGATGGAAAGAGTACGATGATCCTGTAATAAGTAAGAGTAATAACAATAATATCAGGATAATAAAAGGAATAAAAATAAAATACTTCTTAGAAAATGTATGTGAAAGGCAAGCTGCAAAACAATATAAAAGAAGTCGACGTTTGTTTCGTCTTCAGTTAGTGAATGCTTGAGGTGAGTACATCTTTAATAGAGGGTCGTCGAATTACGTAAAATTGCGACGGAACATTATAAGAAAAAATATTTTCACTCGATTTAACATGGAAATTATCCATTCTTATCGAGTAGAAAAAATTCATTACTAGTTTTTATTCGAAGAATCTTAATATTCTATTATGTACGAGACAAGAGCTTCTATTCAGTATCCTTTTCATAATTTATCCTTTCTTCCACAACGTCCTCCTAATTTTATTTTTTTAATTTCGTAGAACACAAAAAACATTTTATCTACGAATAACCAACACATATATTAAACCAAAACGAATACACACACACACACACACACACGAACAAGAAACTGAATAACATAAATTGATGTCTTTCAAGATGGATGGAAATACGAAGAAAAATGAAATAATAAGGAAACCCAACTGAAGATTCATCAGCTTTTCAAAACATAATTTTTCTTCTTCGTTTCATGTTGTTGTTGTTGTTTTAGTAAATTTATGAATGATAAGACGCAGATGGATATATAAAAAGCACAAAAACATAACTTTGGTAAAAAAGCAAAATCAGAAAAAAGCGTTTGTGGTGTTCGTTTAATTTTAAGTGAATGAACGAACAAGAAAAAAATTCTTTTATCCATCACAAAGACACAAAAGGGGAAAAGAATGAAAAGTGTTTTTCTTTTATCATTTAAAAATAAAATGAAGATTGAAATGAACTGTATGAAGTGTAGCTGTATCTCATTTATATTTACTTTGTATGTACAGTTAAAGAAATGACAGATAGTCAAGTGGATTCGATATTGTAGATTTTTGTGCATTGGGAATATACGAGTATATTCCAGATACAATTATTATTCTTCAAGTATACATACGCAAGCAATACAAAGCTCTTGATAATTTACGTAATGGAAACTGGAAAACTAAAGTCCAGATAAACATTTGTGATAGACAAATGTGTAGTTTCTACGACAGTTATAATGATTTTTGAAATTAGTACATTGTCCGATTATTTTGAAATCAAATAAACCTTTCTCTATCATTAGTTGGTTCAAGAATTCCTGCTAAAGATAGCCGAAAGTTTCCTACCAAAAAGTGGAAATGGTAATGCAGATATATTATTATATCCCTAGTATTTACAATAAGACCTTCTTTTTGTAACGTTAACTTTTTTTTCTAATAAAAAATATCGATCACAGGATCACTGGTTTGGGGAGGTTAAAGAAGTGAAATTTTCTAATGTTTTATATATAAAAATGGCTTGTATGGGAGTATCTTAAAAGAGCAATAATCTGGATATATCAATTCAGTGCACTGTAATATTTGTATCTACATATTAGGCACGTACATTTTTTATTGTAGAAGGTTTAGCAGCACGTTGAAGAAAAAAATTAAACGGTTTGATTATAAGGATTGTATTGAACACATTAGTAAAACCAATGTGAAGTTTCTAACAAATAATAACAAAAAATCCAATTTATGAGTAAGTTTACATCGCCATATTTGGTCCAGGAGTATACACTAAATCGGACCTAAACACATGATGTAAACGATAGTTACCCAAATTAGGTTGGATAACTTTTTTATGTGGACTAGAATACCGACCTAAAGAGTTTTCGTATCATGAAATAGATGTCAGTAGCGGCATTGATGTTAATTAAACATATCAGCATAAAATTTAGTATTACAGTTATTAAATGAGTCAAATTTAAAAAAATTAAATGAATGAATTTAATTTCGAAAACGTTACGGGAATTATTTATGAGAAAATTATGAATTGCGATGAGAACATAAGCAATACTTTTAGTATTATTCAATAGATGGTGCACGTAAATTCCGTTATGTAACCCAAATGTGACTTATAATTTTTGTGATGTAAACGGGACTAAAATGGGTCGCTATTTAGGTCAGTCCACTAAATATTTTAGCGATGTAAACTAGCTCTATATATGTGTTAGTACCACTTAATATTAAATTATTATTAGAATAAATTGAGTGTGATTTATTGCACTGTTAAATTGTAACCCGAATCAAGTACATCTAACAATTATAATTTTTAAAACAGAATTTATTAAAATATTTATAAAAATATAAAATATTAATGAAATAAAATAATTATTAAAACAGATAGATTACGTTTCAGTGGTTGACACTTAGGCCATTTTTTGGCTTATTGTGATACCACGCATTCACCCCACATCATTAACCCATTCACCTATTTACCTACTTACACAACTACAGTTGTACCACCTGCACATTGCAAGCTCCATGTCAACCTGTATATTGACATGGACGGTGGGTCGGCGCTGAATTCTGCACTCCATCAGAGAGTCTTAGTTGTGTTTATTAACATCATCGATTAAAATAGATAATTAAAATAAAAAATTAAAATCTAGTGTGAATTAGTTAACAAATAAATGAAAATAAAAGCTTTAACTGAAAAAATATTAGAATTGTTTATTTTATTTTATTTTATTTTAATATAAATGTTTGAAGTTCTTATGAAATTATAACAATAGTGGCAACTACTTATTTTAATTTATTTCTAATTTATTTATTGAATTAACCTATAGGTGTGCAGCAACATTTTAGCGATTTATCAACTTGAAATTGGCAAAAAATAGAATTTTGATATTATTAAGCTGAAGAAAAGTATTTTTTCCGAAACACGGCAGGGCATTTAGATTTCTTATCGTTATTATTTAACGAAGTCCACATGCTAACTCCCCTCCCAAAAAATGATGAATTTATCAGATTACATTTGTTAATAGCCGGAGTCAAAAGATGAATGCGACGATTGGACGACGAAACTAATTTCCCTACCCAGGTGGGTTGTTTATACTTTAAGAACTTGAAAATGTATAAACAAACTCGAAACTCATAGAATTCAGCAAGAGAATAACCAAGTAATGAATTAGTAAAATTCGAAATGTGGTCGTACTTTCTTAGCCCGTATACGTATCTCACACAAGAATTAAATATCAATCGAAGTTCATTGAAGTACTTCTTCTTTAATTCAAAGAAGACAATATCTCCGTACAAAAAATGTGGAAGGATGTAAGATTTCACCAATTGGGTCTAAGATTGGTATTAAAACACTTCGTGGTAGCCCATAACATTCTTGATAAAAAAATTACTCGAATACAAACTGTTTCGATGTGGTAACTCCAGCATAAGCACTTGTCAAAAGTTAAGCCTAAATTATTCACAGAATCAGAAAAATCAACCTCCTCTCCTAGTACGCTGATTTTAGGTAGGTTGTGCATATCACGAATTGTAGCAGATATAATAATGGATTTGGTTTTTCCACCATTAAGTTCAATATTATTTTCTATAGACCATTTAGTAATCAATTGAATATCGAAATTAACAGTTCCGATAGAATTTGTTATCTCGTTGGGCCTACAAAATCTATAAATTTGCAGGACGTCCGCGAAAAGGTGATATTTGCATTGAGTGATAACTGCAGGTAGGTCGTTAATATACATCATGAATATAAAAGGACCTAATACCGATCCCTGGGGAACACCGCAATTAGTATAACAAGAGCTTAAAATTCCTGAATTAGTTCTAACCAATTATAGCAATTGTTCGTTCAAAATAAGGTGTATTTTATCGTCTGGGCCAATAACAAGCCACTTCCAGAGATTAGGACAAGATACCACTATATAGGTCGGATAATCCTATCTATATTGAACATTTTCCGGTATAAGGTTTTTCCTAGTAGATAAATTGTATCCTTGTTAATAGCAGTTTTTCAATCTTTCGAAGTGGCTTGTTATTGGCCCAGATTGATAAAATACTCAATATTTTGAGCGAAAAATTGCAATAAACATATTTGATATATTTTTTATTAAAGCTTAAATTTTATTTATTTGTAATTTTTTCTTTAAGTCGTTTATATATTTGTTTAATATCTTTTACATTTATTATCATTTTTAAATTTTATTATGTAAATTATGATTTTATTTATTATAATAACAATTTTCAATAACATTTTCGCTAATTTGCATTTATAAACTATTAAAAGTGTAAATCACCAATACTAAAACAATTCAATATGGCGGCTATTGGAATTTATTTAATCTATCTACTTAATCTAATAAGAGTTTTGTTTTCACCATGTTTCCAATTGGAACCGTATACGTATACGTGTTATTTTTTGTGAGAAACTTCACGGGCTCATAAAACAATTACTTAACCAACCAAAACTACAACATAAAACGAGAAATCTTAAATATAAGCAAACAAATCCGATCAAATTCTAACCGGAACAAGTGAACTAGGCACTGTTGCTGGAATCACTAAAGTTCGATATTGAAACATAGTATCAAGACATAAGAGACCTTTAGAATCACATCCCACAATTTTTCTTAAAATTCAAGATTTCATCAATACTTTAGAGGTGATGCTTTGCAAATGTGAAACCCTAAAGAAAGCTAACCCCTCATAATTACAAATAAACGTCGGCAATATGAAGAAGATTTATAGATCCATTTCAATTTCCCTGACTCGAATTTATTACAAGCCGACTTGAACCACGTTGCTATATGGTGTTTAAAAAATAACTGGAATAAATAGCTGGACCTATACTTCAGTTTGAGACTTGGATGATGTTGTTAATATTATCAAACGAGCAAACTCTGCGCTTCGTTTTTTAAGTACTGAGCTTAAGAATTTAACGATATCCTTTTGTAATGAATGCTCTGTAGACAACTTTTGTCCGCTCCTTGCTGGAGTATGCCTGTCAGGTGTGCGCCCTTTATCATTAATCAATTTACAAACGCCCAGCGGTATAAATTCGTCTGTTCTGCTTGATAAGATAAATCTAAACATTAATTTCAACGGACTATGAAAAAAATGAATATTATACCTTTTTTGAAGTTTTTTACTGTAAGAGTAATAAATTCCCATGTAGCAATTCTTAACCGAGGTTAGAATATAACTTACCACATTATCAACTTTTAAGTTATATTTGAGTTTTTACCAAACCAGTATTCTCAAACCTTAAAATTCAGTTGCAAAAACCTCCATATTTTACTTATTCGTTCAATGCCAACCAATTTTGAACCTAAGTTAAACTTAGGTTAATATTTTACTTTAGTATTTCCTTTAGTTTGGCTGAAATTAACCTCTAGTAAACCCATACCTTCGGAAGTTCCATTTGCGTTATTTTGGAGTTAGGAATTTACTTTTGGGTTTGTTTGCAACCTTCATTTACTCGCTTAGTAACGAAAATTGAAATTTGGATCCGTGCGAGGAATTCTATTGGTTTGAAATAAACGTTTGCTTAATCCCTTTCAACCATAGTTAATTTGAAGTCAATAATTTAAATTGGTTTAAAACAAACCTTTCTTGAACTTTTTTCGATTCCAACCAGAGACATTCGTGTTAATTCAGGGTTAACAATTTACTTTTAGGTTTGATTTTTGACTTTTATTATTACTAAGTTCAACCAAAGTTGAATTTTAGTTGGAAAATAGTTTATGTTTGACTAACTGGTTATAACATATTACCGCCATTTCAACTCTTTCTTTTAACCAATAACGCTAACATTTGTCCTCGTTTTTAATCATAGTACTCGTAAGTTTCTCACTGTGAAGTTAATTAAGTGCTAGTATTAAATTTAATTTATTAAAACGCAGAATAATTTGTTACTCGAGATACATTTAAAAGACCTGGCGTTCTTATTTGCCAACAAATAGAACAGCAAATACAAATGTAGATACACAACTAGTGTATCTGAGGAACATTTGCATTTGCTGTTTTATTTTTAGGCAAATAATTAGGTTAATTGTGATCCAGTGTTATACGAAGTTAATAGTGTAAAAATAATTAAAAGTGATTTGAAGTCATATTCAATAAATCAAAAGCGGCACATACTGGGTTAAATGATCATGTGAATATTTTACGTAGGCAGGATATGACTGGAATACGTCATTTCAAATATTCTTAGATTTTGGATACAAGCGTGTATTCCTGTTGATTTGAGATAAACCTTTCTTGATCCCCGTTTCAACCAAAGATACATTTGTGTCAATTATGAGTTAACAATTTACTTTTAGGTTTGATTTCAACCTTTATTAAACCTAAGTTCAACCAAATTTAGACAGCAACCTAAGTAAGTTAAATTGAGCGTTCTCTCAATAAGGTTCATTTTTATATTATGTTTTATATTTTTAGAAACAAACCAAAACATGACAAGGTTGTAACTTCCACTAACGGAGGTAAACCGAATGCAGATCCGGCATAAATTGGGTGTATTATATGCCAAAAATTATGTTTATATCACTTTTTTATATAAGAAATATTCTCTTTTATTTGAATTGGTGAAAATTTTTATTATTATATTACAGAACTTTGTAATTATTCAACGTGAGACTCTGTGATTATGTTTTTATTTTAAATTTCATTTAAAGAAATATAAATTATATAATTTTTGATGATATATTTATTTAAAAATTTTTATTTTTATTTTTAGTTTTATTATTTACCCAT